>JAMJFZ010002307.1:12852654-13463981 GCA_026225945.1 Cricetomys ansorgei
TTACCCTTTGAGCTCTGTGATGCCATTGTGGTTTGCAGTGAGCCTTAATGAGCTTTTAGAAATATAAATAATAGTAATGTGAACTGCTAGTTACAAAGCAGTTCATTATTTGAGCTGTAAGGCGTACACCAAAAGACAAGGATCTACTTTTCCTCTCTCCCTTCCTTCCTTCCTTCCTTCCTTCCTTCCTTCCTTCCTTCCTTCCTTCCTTCCTTCCTTCCTTCTTTCTTCTTTGTCCAGCCTGGCCTGGAACTCGTTTTGTAACTGAGGTTGACCTTGAACACAAGACAACCCTGCTTCAGTTTTCTTCTGGACTTTTCCTTCCCTTAGTGCCTGCACCTTAGTTGAGGAATATTTAGCCCTTTAATCCATCAGTATGACTGCTCTAGGATGAAAAAATGTTGATACACATCTTTAGTCACAGTATTCAGAAAGCAGTGGTAGCGCACACCTTTAATCCCAGTATTCAGAAGGCAGTGGTGGTGCATACCTTTAATATCAGCACTTGGGAGACAGGAAGCAGAGGAGGAAGAAGCAGAGATCAGAAGGAGTCTTTGTCAGAAAGGAAGTGATGTTTGAAATGAGTCAGCGTGATGGGCATACAAAATGACGAATCGGAGGCAGAGTTAGCAGAGTGAGTCAGAGAGAGGACACTCTCAACTCTCACTATAGAAGAAGGAGGCTTTCAGTTCAGAGGGCACATGGAGTTTGAAAGGCAGCGTGGAGAATAAGAGACAGAGAGCAGACAAGACACAGAGACAATGAAGCCGTCTGACTTGAGTTAAGACAGAGAAGCAGAGAGGCTGACTGAGGCAGTATAGAGTAATGAGAGATCAAGATATAGACACAGTTCGGCATAAGAATTCAGTATCGGATGGGAAGAGTGAGACAGTTTGAAGCCAAGCAGAGCAGTTCAGTCAGAGAAGTTTCAAGAGTCTGTCAAAGTCAGAAGAGTTTAGTCAGACAGTCGGCCGGCTCAGAAGGTCAGTTTGAACCGTCGGCTTGCAGTCAGAACAGTGAGTGAGTTGAGTTGAACCCTAAGAGTCAGTTGAGTTCAGTACAGTTCTGAGTTCAGAAGGAGCTAATCAAGAGTAGCTCAGTCAGCAGTAAGCCTCTAGGCTTACAGAGGCTAAGGCTGAAGTCTTCTAGTTCTAGGCTTAAGACTAGATTGCATAGAGGCCAAGATGCTGCATGGCTCCAGGACTAAGGACCGGTGGTGATTGAATTAGCCAAAGAATAAAAAAAAAAGCTCTGAATCCAAATCAACATCTACGGAAACACACCTTGAAGTGGACCTAAGGCATATGCACTCTCTAATGGAGTTTACACCATCGCGTATGTGACTGTTGGTGTTAGTCAGCTTTCTGCCACTGGGATTAAACAGCTGATAAGATCAGCATATAAGGTGAGATTTATTCTGGCTCACGTTTTCTGGAGTTCCAGTCCGTGGGACATGGCCTTGTTGCCTGTGGTGAGGCAGAACCTCACCATAGGGAGACATATGGAAAAGATCACTTACCTTCTGATGGCCCAGAAACAAAATCAGAGGAAATGAGGAAGGGGCCGGAGTACCGGTGTCCCCTTCAAGAGTCCACCTGACTTCCTCCTTCTAAACCTCACCTCCTAACCAGTCTATTACTTTGCAATAGTATCACGGACTGGTAACCAGGCCTTCAGCCTCTGGGCCTTTGGGATCGTTTAAGATCCAAGACCGTGCAGACTTTAACTGCCTCAAGTCACTTCCTTTGATGTTGTGAACGGCAGCTACCAAAGACTGGCTCCATTCCAAACAAATAGACAATGTCTTGTTCTGTTCAGTATCTTTCTAGATTTTTTTTTTCAATGACAAAGAGTAAGGCTACTCGTCTACTTCTTCCTCTTTAGCTCAGAATTAAACTGTTTGGAGACCACCCAGTGGCTTGCTCAGTGTTCTGAAGCTTTACTTGTCTCCAGTAAATGAAGATCTGGGTGCTAAAGCAAAATGTGTGCTGGCAAGTTGATCAGCCTGGCCACCTGAGTTCAGTCCCCAGAACCCACTTGGTAGAAGGAGAGAACCAAGTTCTGTAAGTTGTCCTCTGATGCCCATACCAACATTGTGGCAGGTATACCTGCCTCTCTCCACCCACCCAAGTAAATAAATAAATGGGAAAAAAAAGGAAGACCTCACCTCACATTTCTGACTCAGGAGGTCTGGGAAGTCAGGAAGTTCAGAGTTTATATTTCCCATCAATTCCTTAGTGATGCTGAGGGTTGGGGTCTGAGAACAACACTGTGGGAATCAGTCCAGGTCTCTGCCATTGAGGAGATGAAGGCTTAGAACTGAAGTGTTTGTTCCAGAGTAATCCAGCCCAGTGCCAAGACAAGCACCTCATCTCCTGATCTTCACGTGCTGACTGCACACCTGTCCTATTGTTTCTCTTAAGGCTTACCACTGTCTACATGACTCTCTCTGTGCTCTTTAGGCACTGGCCTGAATCTCATATATCATTGTGCTGCTTCCCTTGTGCATCCAGACAGTAGACTTACACGAGTAACTTGGGGTATAGTCATATTGTTATGCTGGACTTCCAGGCCCAAGATCTCAGGAAAAAGAGCCTTGGTCCCAGCCTGATTATTTTTTACTTGTAGAAAAGTGTTGGTTGAGGCTTTAGACAGCTATATGTTCCTGCCAGTCCTCAGTTTACATTTGGGTTTGGCAGAAAGGATGATAAAATTTTCCTTTTACTCTCTATTTACTCTCTATTTATTAGTTACTTTTCTATGGCTGTGATAAACAGCATGACCAAAGGCAACTTGGAGCGGAGAGAGTTTATTTGGCTCACACCTCCATGTCACGATTCATCAGGAAGTCAGGACAGGATCTCAAGCAGGGCAGGACCATGGAGGCAGGAGCTGATGTAGAGACCATGTAGGAATGCTGCTTACTGGCTTGCTCCTCATGACTTGCTCAGCTTCTTTTCTTATAAACCCAGGACCACCACCCCAGGGTTCCCACTCACAATAAGCTAGGCTCTCCATTATTAATTACTAATTAGGAAAATACCTCATAGGCTTGCCTGTCTATAGCCCAATCTTATGGAGCATGTTTTTTAAATGACGTTTCCTCCCTCAACTGACTCTGGGAAGTGTCAAGTAGGCATAAAACTAGCTAGGACACTCTCTTAGGTTCTTCTCTTAGGACTCTGAAAATTAAACTGACAAAGATCAGGACAATAAGAGAAAAGATATTTTAATTATGCAATTACAAGGCTTTCTGAAAAAAAAAGATATTTAAAGAGGTAATAGCTAGATGATTAAGAATTATACATTGTCTTGGTCCATTTTCTTCTTTGTCAGAGAACTGTCTTTTTTAATTTTTTAGACAGAATCTCCTGTAGCTCAGGATGGCTTTGAACTCATGATATGCCTGCCCTTTCCCAAGTGCTGGGATTACAGGCGTATGCCATCATACCCAGCTCTCGGTTCATTTCCTATTGATATAACAGATACCCAAGGTTACTTTATAAAATAATGTGATTTATGCATCTTGTGATTCTGGTGCCTGAAGTGTTCAAACAGTTGATGCCATGATGGAGTCTCTTAGTTGTACAACAACATGGTAGACAGGCCAAGAAGGTGGTCATATTCAGGGGTCACCTATAGGGTGACATGTTCTCTTGATCATTTGCGAGTTCTAAATTAGTTTTAGCACAGATGAATCCAAATACCAAAGAGGCATATTTTAGGATAGCATATTCTGGAAGCCTTCACCATGACCCAACACTCATTCCCTTTGAAACTTCCTCTCTCCCTTCCAAAAGGTTTCATACACTGAGAGCTAAGTTGAAGTGAGATGGAGGCCATCCCATGGCGTGTGATCCTAGCAAGTAGGAGGGTCAGGAGTTCAAGGTCATCCATCCTCAGCTACACATTGATAGACTACAAGGAACCTTATCTTAAAACCAACCAAACAACAATGACAAAAACAGGCAGCAAGATAAGTCATTAGGTAAGTGTTGCCATGACTGATGACTGACTTGGATCCTTAGACCCACTTGGTGGATGGAGAAAACCTTCCTGAAAGTTGTCCTCTGACCTCCACGTGTACTCCGTGGCATTCATGCATCCATTCATATGCACACATCTACAAATAAATTAATGAATGCAATAAGAAATAAAAACTAACAAACAAAAAGCTGAGTTGATATTTGCAAAGAGAAAGGGAGAGGGCTTCAGGTTACTTGTTGTATGATACAAGATCCTCAAATGGGGAAAAACAAGGTTTGGAATAAAGAAGAGTAGGTAGAAAAGGGCAAGCATATCAGCACCTTGCTCCTCTTATTGAATCAGTCCGTGGCTGCTGGACACCTATCAGGAGTGTCTCATTCAGCATATGGATACAGGGTACCTGCTAAGCTGGTTGCTCTGTGGTGACAGCAGTCAGACACTTACAAGGAACATTTCAACAGACACACACACACACACACACACACACACACACACACACACACACACAATCAAGGTTAGTGGCTAGAACAAATTATAAATCCAGTTTTTGAGTCCAGAGGGCATGAGTCAGATGATTTCTAGACACTGGAAACAAAGCATCCTCAGAAGAGGGACCCAGGACAGGGGGTGGCAAGCCAACAGACTGTTCCTGGTTTGTAGTTCAAGCATCTCTGGCAATGGAGGACAGTGTCACCGTCATGGCTATTTCTCAGGCAGCGCACAGAAGAGTCCAGTTTCATCTTGCCAGGATTTTTTTTTTTTTAGATTGTGCCAAAACAGACTCCAGCAATCAGGTCTTTGTTCACAGAAGTGCCAAATCAGGAAGAAGAGAGATAGTTTGCAAATATCAATTACCGAATAAATAAATAAATAAATAAAAATGGCAGGACTCAATCTCTAAGGAGGTTTTTTTTTTTGTTAGCTTTTTATTTTTGTTTTGTTTTTTTAAAAGCTAAAGACAGCAAATATGTCCAGTACTTGACAAAAACATAGATGAGCTATTGTTTCACGTGGCAACCGTGCTGACTAGTTTTATGTCAACTTGACACAAGTTAGAGTCAATTTGGAAGAGGGAACTTCAATTGGGAAAGTGATACCACTAGATGGACCTGCGGGGAAGCCTGTGGGGCATTTTCTTGGTTGATGATTGATGTGGAAGGGAGCAGCGCATTGTGGGCAGTACCACCTCTAAGCTGGTGGTCCTGGAAGCTATAAGAAAGCAGGCTGAGAAAGCCATAATGAGTGAGCCAGTAACAGCACTCCTCCATGGCCTCTGCTTCAGTTCCTGCCTCCAGCTTCCTGCCTTGACTTCCTTTGGTGAGAGAGCATGACTTGAAAGTTGTAAGGTGAAATAAACCCTTTCCTCCCCAAGTTGATTTTGGTCATGGTGTTTTAGCCCAGCAATAGAATCCCTAACTAAGACAGAAATGAAAGTGCCTTTTCTGTAAGAGATAGAGAAAAAACTGTATTTATTTGGCCTGATTATTTTCATGTAAATACAAAAATAGTGATTGAGAAGCTTGTGGGTTTGGGTTTTTTAATAATCAAATTCAGTGTCTTGCTATGTCACTTTGGCTGGCTTTGAATTCATGATAATCCCCCTGCCTCAGTCTTCCAAGTGCTGCTATTACAGGGGTGAAACATCAATTTAAGTTCATTTTAAGTTTCTTGGGATTTTTAAAACATTTACTATTATTTCTTTATTTAGTGTGTGTGTGTGTGTGCTTGCACACTCAAATGTACATGTATTTATGTGAATGCATGTGCCATAACATACAGGTGGAGGTCAAAGAAAAACTAGAAACCAAACCAAACAATCTCAACTTTGGAGAGTTGTTCTCTGCTTCCACTATGTGGGTCCTGGAGACTGAGCTTGGCTGCCAGACTCTGCAGCAAGCACCTTCATCTCAGAGCTGTGTCATCAATCAACCCCTCTGGGACTTTTAATAAAGCAGCAGCAGTAGAGAAGGAAGAGGAAGAAGAGGACGCAGGAAAGAAAACATTAAAGAGACGCCAATGTTCAAATAGAAAGGCCGTAAGAGTTAGAACTCTTCTTGCAGTTACTTTTCTCATTGCTGTGATTAAATGCTTCACAAAAGCAACATGAGCAAGCAACAACAGTTTGAGGGTACGTCCACCACAGCAGGGAAGGCACCCTGTCTGGAGTGTGAGGTGGCTGGTCGCATTGCACCTGCTGTTGAGAAGCAGAGAGAGATGAATGACTGTACTTGGCTCACTCTCAACTTTTCATTCTGTCTGGGACTCCAACCAATAGAATTGCAGCACCTATATTTGGGATGGGTCTTCCCATCCTGATGAATCATATCTAGATTTGTCTCCAAGGTGATTTTAGAGTCTGGCAATTGATAAAAACAATCCTCATCAATTTGTTCAGGGGCAGATTTATGAATCCATCAGCTTCTACATTGGAATTTTAGACGGCTTCACCCAGTGGCGTACCGTGTCGGATGCACATACATTGAGGTACTTGTGAGAGTCTTTCTCATGAATCAAACTGAAGATAAAGTGTGCTCACTGCAGCTGCTTGCTTAAGCTTTCTGAGAGGAATCAGAGTAAGACAATATCTGTCAGTGAGTGATGGAGGACTTAAAAATAGCCACAATTAAGATCCAAAGAGAGTTCATTACAGCACAATTAACAAGGAAAATTGGTTACTTCTGTGACATAAGCCATCTTAAAATAGTAACTCTATTCACTGATGATATAACATTACACCAGGGCAGATCATGGGTAGGAAAGATTGAAACGTTAATTTCGAACTTACCTGCATTAGTAGCATATATTCGTGCAGACGTGGTAGCAAAGCTGAGCGTGACTTTTTGTTGTGACAGTGGTTGTTCTTGAGACAGAGCTTTGTAGTAGAGGCTTAAGCTCATTCGTTATCCTCCTGCCTCAGCCTCATTGGTGCTTATGTTATAGATGTGTATCCTCATACCTGGCAAGCTTCACTTTTGAGTTGATAGTGCTTCCCTTATAAATGAGCACATCAAATGACTGGCTGGTTTAATAGTTGTTTTCCAAGGTCAAAGAGCAAATGCATCATGAGGCTATCTGGGCTACATGAGACCGTGTCTCAAAACAAACAGAAACCATAAGCAGATAGAATTGGAAGAAATTGTTCTAATTAAGGTAACCTAGGCCCCAAAGGACAAACACCCATTCTTGAGGATACTTTGTCAAATGTGAAGTACCTGTGCAAGCCAAGAAAGAGGAAATGAATGGGGGAGAGGTTACCTTAAGGGAGGTGAGACTGTAGAACATAGATAACAAGAAAGACAGGATTACTGTGGGTGGGAGAGTTTAGGCAGGCCTGGGGAGGCAGTAGGCACACTAGGGAAAGTGAGTTCTAATGGTTAGTTAAACTGATGTAGCTGCAAACTGCCTTCTAAGTACCTATGCTTGTACCGGTACACAAAAGCTGTTGCAAGTCTTAATCACAGAGCCTCCCCACACAAGAAACGGTGGTAAATGCAGAGATTATGGCTGCCAAAGATGCAGATATGGGCCTAGCCTTAAGCAAATCAGTAATTCCACCCTCTCTAAGGCACAGGGAACATTTTAGCAGAGAGGGTGGGAAGTGTTTGAGAGATAGAAGATCAGCTGAAGGGCTACAAAACGCGATTCCCTAGTCTCAATACAGCTATTGTAACCACTAACTCTTATCTACTGGTTATCTGCTCGGGGCCCACAAGACCAGCCATATCAGCAGTCAGGGGACAGGGTGGGGCTCTGAACTACTGGATACTGAGAGATTCTGGGAAAGGGGGAATCATTGTCTTTAGCTCTGTACTCTCCGATGAGCCCACAGACTGCAACGGCTACCTTTAACCCCACGGTCACACGATGCCCCCAGTTAATCTTGGTGGGTCAAAGGACATGAACTTGAGAGAGAGAGAGATTCATGGGGAAGGTAGAGAGTGGACAGGGGAGGGAGGGAGATAAGAGGTGAGACTGGTGACTATGCAAAGTATACATATGTGAAATTGTAAAAACATAGAGATTAAAAAAAATCAATTAATTAAAAAGTAAAGTAAAATAGGAAGCAGGGACCTTCACCACCACATGAAGAGAACTCTAGTCTCCCCCAGGAGTGAGATTCCTTCAGTTTCAGACCCACTCATCTGAGCTAAGCATAGCTGGTGCTGGGATAAGGCTGTTTCCAGCACAAACAAAGCAACAAAACAGAGACAGCGAAGGCCCTTATGGCTGGGGCTCCTTATTAAGGCAACTCTAGTGACAGCTGACACAGCTAGACAAAGGAAGTGTTACCTGAGCACTCCGTATCTTGGGTGCCCCACCTGCCCGCTCACCACCTGACATGTGACAACCCACTTCCCCCAGCCAGCAGAAACTAGACTGGTTACAAGAGACTGTGGTGGCCACAGAGCCAAACTGTCACAACAAAAGAGATAAAAGGAAAATCTCATCCAGGTGTGTGTGTGTGTGTGTGTGTGTGTGTGTGTGTGTTTGTGTGTGTGTTCATTGGAGTCCCGTGGCAAAGACAGTCTAAACAGACGCGCCATGCATGGTCCTATTCATGAAATCTCCAGTCTGTGAGGTTGGCTTGAACAGGCTTCAGTCTATGCCTGCATTCTAACTCGTGATTACTTTAATCACTATTTAAAAGAAAAAGAAAGAAAGAAAGAAAGGGAGGAAGGGAGGGAGGAAGGAAGGAAGGAAGGAAGGAAGGAAGGAAGGAAGGAAGAAAGGAAGAAAATGGCAGAGAAAACAGAGGAAAACCAAGGTCCTCTGGGGGGCCAAGAATCACTACATCTAGGAGTCACAAACATTAAAGTCTTACAGGAGTTTTTCTCCTAATGGAATTTAGAAGGGAAAAGATACACCATGCATACGCAACTGGACTCTCCAGACAGAAACCCAGGATGCTCACTTCAGCAAACACGTGCATCTTCTGCTGCCTTGCCCTGCGGACATGGACTTCAACTTCAGCCTCAGCACAAGAAAGGTGTCCCACCTGGCTCATAGCAATTCCCCTCATAGCAATTCCCCTCTCCCTTCTTAGGTGTTCCAACCTGGACTCTGGAAACTCAACTAGCAAAAATGAGACTAGTAAGAGATTAATTGTTTAATTACGTAGATATGTACTTATAAGAGTTTTCCAAAGACATGAGAAGGGAGGAGGCACTGAGAATGAAGGCTTGTACATCATTTTAAGCTAAACAAAGGGTAAGTGGCTTCAGGTCTCTGGGTGAAGGAGGCCAGTACTGGGATGGAGATGGAAGAAGGCCTGTCACCATCAGGGTTGTCCTGTTATGCATACGGGGCCTCCAAGGGGAAGTGGGTTGTCTGCAGGAGCAGACAATCTCTTCCTTTATAGTTGTAATCCTGTGTGTGCATCTCCTTTAGAAAAGGAGATATGTGTATATATTCCATTTTTAGGCACTAAGAGATTCCTCCCAACTAGCTTTTACTGTCCCTGCTACTTTCTAATTGTCATTAATTCAAAATGGTCCATGTGCTAAAGAGATGTGTTTGCAGCATATTCTGGCATTGTGTTAGACTTACCCTCTCTGTGATTATGTACCTGACAGAACAAATTACTATGAGGAAGAGAGATTTATTTTGGTTCATGACCTCAGAGGTTTCAGCCCATGGCTCAACGGCGCCATTGTTTCTGAGCTGTGGTAAGGCTTATTAGCATCCTAGAAAGGAGGCATGGAGAAGCAAAGCCAGGGGCTGGAGAGATAGATGGCTTGGTGGTTAAGAGCACAGCATTTTCTCAGATGAGCTGAGTTTGATATCCAGAACCCACAGTTGGTGGCTTACCATAGCCTGTAACTCCAGTTCCAGCGGGATCCAATGCCTCTGGCTTCCCAGGGCACCTGTATTCAAGTGCTACCTCAAACACATGCATAGTGAAAAAGTAAAAGTAAATCTTTAAAAGAAGAAAAAGAAGGAGAGGAGGAGGGGAAGGAGAAAAACTGGGGCTGCCGAGGCGGCCGAATGTGTGAAAGAGCTTGTCATCATGCCTCACCAGGCATGTATGTGACCTAGAACCTGTGGTATGGAAGGAGAGAACTGACTCAGGGAAGCTATTTTCTAACCCCAACACACACTGTCACACACACACACACACACACACACACGCACGCACACACACACACGCACACACACACGCACACACGCACGCACACGCACGCACACACGCACGCACACACACACGCACGCACGCACGCACGCACACACGCACGCACACACGCACACACACACGCACACACACACACACGCACACACACACGCACACACACACACACGCACACACGCACGCACACACGCACGCACACACGCACGCGCACGCACGCACGCACGCATGCACACACACACACACGCACACACACACGCACACACACACGCACACACACACACACACACACACACACAGAATTTTTTTTAAAAAGAAGAGGAATAGTTGTCTTGTGGTCATTAGAAGGGAGGCAGGAAAGTACCCAGGACAAGATACAAACCCGAAGGACATGCTCCCAGTAACCCACTTCCTCCAGCAAGGCTCAACTTCCTGAGATTTCCAGAATTTCCCAAAATAGCACCACCAACTGGAGACCCAGCCTACTATAATCAGCCTTTTGGGGGCACACTTTATATCCAAACTGTGGTAGGTATGCTTCCATTTCAGCTTGAATCTTTTTGCTTTTTTAACTTCTGAAGGTTTAGTCTTTCAGTGAACATTTTATTCCCTTTCATTAGCAACTTCTCAGGCAGCCCCAAGAAACCTCCTCTCCTTTCCACTAAAAAAAAAAAAAATCTATTTTATTTTTATTTATGTGTGTGTACATGTGTGCAGATGCCCTGAGATGACAGAAAAGGAGGTCAGATCTCATGTAGCTAGAGTTGCAGGCAGTTGTAAACCCTGCTGATATGAATTCTGGGAAGTGAACTCAGGTCCTCTGAAAGAGCAGCAAGTGCTCTTAATCTCTAAGCCATTTCTTCACACCTTCTATAGAAGAAAAATATCTCATTTATGTATTTATTTGTGTGTGTGTGTGTGCGTGGGTATGTGTGATTTCAAACACATGCACACATGTGCATGCACCCTTGAATGCATGCATAGGCCAGAAGAGGGAATCAGGTGTTCTGTATCACCTTTAACTACTCCTTTGAGTCAGGGTCTCTCCTGGACCAGGGACTTGCATTTTCTCAGTGATGCTGGCAAACAGGAAGTTCTAGTGATCTTTCTGTCTCTGTCTCGCTCTGAGCTGCAGGCGAAGTTAACTGTGGGATGCCTGGCCAGTTACAGTTCTATGGATCCTCATGATTGTGCAGCAAGCATAGCCACCAGGCATCTCTCCAGCCCTCTTTTTTCTTCTCATTCATCCCCCTCCCCTCAAGATAAGTAAATCTGAAGAAAAAAAGATTCTTTCTCTCCATATTTCTCTTGTTATTCTCAAGCTTATTCTTGCCAGTGTCCCTGAGGTCCCCCATCATCTCTCTCTAGGAGCAGAGAACTCCAGGGCTTACTTCTTTCTCCTTATCTGACCTTAGCTCTTCTCGTGTGCTTTTCTCGTTTGTTCTTATTACATGCAGCCCCTCTCTTCCTTCTGCTTCCTCTTGTTAATAACTTCCACCAAGTCTCCAGAGTCAGCCTCTAAATCATCCTCTCGGTTCTCTCACCTTTGCCTTTTCCTGCTCTCCACATAATTTCCTCGGAGTGTAGCTTATGCTCCAAGTTCATTTCCTTTGCTAAGTTCATCTCACCATTTAAGGCAATGGGCCTGAGAGGGAGAAAGGACTGCGCAGAGACGGCACCAAGTCCCGTGTTGTGTTGGAAACAGAAGCACAGATGGGCAAGTCCCAGGCTCTCTGGCTTCTCTTTCTTATCTGTGAAAACGGACAGATTGGTCCAGCACGGGTTGGAAACTCAAAAGCAGAGTCCAGGCAGGCTAGGTGAATGCGCTGAAGCAGGCCAGGCAGGGACTGTGGGAAAGTTTGAGCACAAAGCACTTTTCAAAGAGCATCACCCCTGCTCAGCTCTGGTTACTGGCCACAGGGACATGCTGGTCACTCAGGGCAGACAGACTGTCCAACTTTCAGTACTTATCACGAACCTGATTTTAAAAAGGAAGGACAAAGCCCCTACAGAGGGAAAAGGTAGAACTCTGCTCCATCCTGACTTTCAGGTGAAAGCCCTGAGAAATATGGAAGCTGACCATGGGAGCGTATGCCTGTTGTCCCAGCATGTGGGAGGCTAAGGCAAGAGGACTTGTGAGTTCAAGGCCAGCCTGGGTTACAAGACCCAGACTCTAAAATACAATGAAATAATCGAATTCTTCTAATTTTAAAGATTAATACCTAATCCAAATTATGAATCAAACAAAACACATGTCACCTGTAGATCAGATTTGAATCTAAGTTGCCATTTGTGGAAGTTATATGAGATAGTGTGTGTGTGTGTGTATGTGTGTATGTGTGTATGTGTGTGTGTGTGTGTGTGTGTTGTGTGTGTGTTTGTGTGTGTATGTATGTTTGTGTATGTGTGTGTATGTATATGTGTGTGTATATTTGTGTGTGTGTATGTGTGTGTGTGTGTTATATGTGCACATGTATGTTCAGGTCTTGTTTAGAGGCTGGAGAAGGGTATCATGTGCCCTGCTCTATCATTCTCTGCCATTGAGACAGGGTCTCTCAATAAACCTGGAGCCAGGCCCAAGCCATGGTGATCCTCCTGCCTCTGTCCCTCACAGTGCTGGGTTTACAGGTACATGTGTGTCTGTGCCCAACCTTTTACCTGGATGCTGTGGATCTGACCTCAGGTCCTCATCACTCTTACCCTGGAGTCATTTCTACCACCCCAGGATGGGATTCTGACATGTTTTACAAGTCTAAAATTTCATGGTTCTTGTGTTCCTGCTAGGAAGAGGTGCACATTCTTCCCACCTCCAGCTTGTACATCATTTTTCGCTCCCAGCCTGATCAACACATCTGCTGAGTGTGTGTAACTCCTCCCAGCATGGCTGACCCTGGGATGCACAGCTGAGTTGCAAGGATAGGTCATCTTCTCATAGGGAAATGTTCTCTGATTCCTTGTTTGGAGGCAAATGTCTGTCTTGCGTATTGCTATATTTTGGGTCTGTTGTAAGCATGTCCCCCAGAGGACCATATGCGGGACCCCCATCTTGGCAGTGTTGAGGTGATGGAATTTTCAGAGGTGGAAGGTGGTTGGGGCTTTGAGGGCTTAGAAGGGATTAATGCAATTTTGCGGAACTCCTGTTTGTAACCTTGACAGCGAATTGTTATAAAAAGAACAAGCCCAATTCCTTCACGTCTCTGACCATGTAATTCCCTCCTCCACATCATGATGCCTTCTGCCTGTGCTATGATATATCTGGAAAGACTTCACCAAAGGCCACACAGGAAGGCCAGTTGGTCTGGGATGGTCAACCTGGAAAACTGAGTGAATCAAATCTCTCTCTTTAATAAAGTTCTAGTGTTGAGTAGTTTCTTACAGCAGCAGAAAATGGACTAGGACACTTAGTAATTCGCAAAGACTTCAGGGTCAGAATCCCAGGCAAAGAAATGGATGCTAAAAATAAACAATAGATGGAGCTGCTTAAAACGACAAGAAAGCCAAAGTGAACAGGCACTTAAAAGCTACTGAACCGCATTGGCGCCTTACATGATAACTAAAAATGGATGAAAGCCCATGTTTCTGCCTTTATTTTGTCTGTCTGTCTGTCTACCTCTTTTACTTTAGCTGAAGGCACAGAGATGAGTCATCCTCTTTAACTGTCCTTCTTGAGTTTATCTTGGATTCTAGGGACAGCAGAACTCTTGCAGGACAGAGAACCTACCCCCATCCCACATGAAGGTAATTGCCCAGGAGGGTAAGGTTGTGGTGTAAGGCGGTACTCCAGAGCAGATACCATCTCCTGAGGACCAGGTTGTCCCCTGGAGCAATAAGAGCTTCTTCAAACCACCTTTCAGGACTGGAACTTCGACAATCATCAAGGAGACCACATCTAGAACAGACACATCTAGACTGCTTGATTATGCTTTCCTCTCTCATCCTATCTTCCCATATTGAAGCCCGATACTTGCACCTGTACCCCAAAAACAGTTTTGGGGTCACTAGACTTCTTTATTTGTTATTTTTTGTACTGTGGCCACACTGAATAAATCTCTGCACTTTTTAAATTGACTTAAAAATATTTATATGCATTGGTGTGAGGGTATCAAATCCCCTGGAACTAGAGTTACAGATAGTAGTAAGCTGCCATGTGGTTGCTGGGATTTGAACCTGGGTCCTCTGGGAAAAAACAGCCAGTGCTCTTAGCCACCAAGCCATCTCTCCAGTCTTCCCACTTTTTTTTTTTTTAATCACTGTTTATTTCTTTAATTGGTGGATCAGAAGGGGTGGCCAAGCCTAGCTTCTTGAACTTCCAGAATCCAGGCTTCTGGAAGTATCTAAAATCTCTAATTACAAGGGATGTCTTTACATCTTTCCTTATCCTACATTACAACTTCCGTAGACATTTTGTTTTATTTTGACACTACATGTATGGGTGTTTTGCCTCCACGTAGGTCTGTGTACCACATGGGTACAGTGTCCAAAGAGGCCAGACAAGCACATCAGATCCTTTGTAACTATAGTTACAGACAGTTGTGCGCTGCCCCATGGGTGCTGGGAATCAAACCTAGGTCCTCTGTGAGGGCAGCAAGTGGTTAAGAGCACGTAACCATCTAGTACGCAACTAGAGCCATCTCTCTAGTCTCCTGTAGACATTTCTTCCAAAGGTGTTGCTCTGGCTGTCCCTGCAGGCCAGCCTTCCTTAGAGCAGTACCTCCTGTCTGAGTTCCCCTCTCGCAACCATCCAACCATAGTTGTAACATTTTGTTAAAGCCTAATAGGTTTGCCTCCTTTCCCACCTTCTCATTGGCAGTGGTGAATGTGTCATGAGTGTGTCCCATTGTTCCCTCCAATAACTGGACCCCAAGAATCTTCACATTTAAGCCTGAAGAATAACCTCTGAAACCACGAGCCAAAGTAGTTTTTATCAGGTGTTTCTGCCACAATGACAAAAGTCTAATTATATTACATTATAGCATAATACAGTGTCTGATATATATATATATATAGTGCTAAAAATAATGCTAGCTACTTTTACTGTGCAATTTAAAAACAAAGCAAAGAGGAGCCTTTGTATTTGCTTTTGATTCTACTTCTGTCCTAGGCATTTTATTTACTATTTCAAGATAACTCGCAGACAGAAATTGTGGTTACTGATACAATCCAACACACCTTATAAAGGACTCTTGAACAATATTTTTAAAAGTTCTCCCCTGCTACTAAACACCAGTAATTCAAGATGCAATTCCCATCTTCTTAAAAAGACTTACCTTTTTGTCATTTTAGATTGTGTGTTTGTGTGTGTGTGTGTGTCTTCTTGTGAGTACGTACACGTGAGTGAGTGCAGGTACTCTTCAGAGGCAAGAGGTGATAGACTCCTCAGGAGCTGGAGTTACAAGTGGTTGAGAGCTGCCAAACACGGTGCAGAGAACCAAAATCAGGCCTCTGCAAGTGTGGTTAGCATTCTTAACTGCAGACAAATCTCTCAAGCCCTGCCAGTCCTTATCTTCTTATACTGAACAGCCAAATTCTGCGCTTTCCCTTTTTGGAGAATAGAGTTGCTACTGGAAGCCACCCACACTAAGGCTCTGTGGCCCCACCTCCCCTGTCTCTAGTGCATGCTTCTCTATGGTTCTAGTATGTGTAATATGAGCAGAAGTGGTACGTGGCATTTTCTAGTCAACCCTGAAGGAGAATATATAATTTATCTATTCTCTTTTTTTCTTCCACCAGCTTGATTCATTTGAAGATGAGGCCCTGGGGGAAGACTGACACAGGATGGAAGGAAACTGGATACCTGAATCAAAGCATTGAGGAAAGCTGACCAGGGACACATGTCTCGAGGGGCTAAGTGAATAGGAAATAATCCTCTATTAAATTTGGATCACATAAATTTTGTTTTGTCACTCTTTCTGACAATTACCCTAGTTAACTTAAAAGCCTGTGCCTTAAAAGATGTATAGCTATAATAAGGGACTGCTATTGGCTTAATATTTGGGTAGCACTGCACAGGGAGGTGGAGGCCCATGTTATACCTGGGGAAAATACGCAAGCTTCCAAGATAGAATGCAATCAGCCGTGTTGCCTACAAACCATAGCAATGACCAGCATGGCAAGATATCTCCGAAGGTGCATTCGTGGCACTTATATCTTGGTGATAACCAACAGCTGTCTAATAGGATGTACGGCCCACTCAATAGAAGGGGATTCATGCTTAGTACTGTTAACGTAGGAAACTATCCACAGCTGGTGAGGCCATGGAACTTAGAACTTACTGCCACGTTTCTCAACCAGTATACTTTCTAAGTTGCATTTTAAATATGTACCCTTATGCCTACAGGTAAGTGTAGCTCTCATTCCTCATCAAAGAAGATCCTTTTTTTTTTTTCTTTTGCAGCAGATGGAGATCATTCTAGAAAGTCATAACTGGTAAAAATGCAGAGAACAATTTCATATGGGGAGTCCAGCACCAGTTAATACATCTACAATGCAGCCCCTGCACTTAAGGCTCAGGGAACATCTAGGGAGAGCGGGTAGAAAGGTTGTAAGAGCCAGGGGACTAGCACAGATGCTATGAGGTTATGCCTTTCAAATATGACAGGGAAAGTCGCATCCGTGAAATCTCAGCCATATGGTCTCCTAAACAAGACTTGAATAATGACAACCCCAGTTGACACGCTAATGTGGATGGAGGAAATCTCATGGTGTCCCACCCCAGTGAAGAGATATAGGCAATTAATGGCTGCTGAGAAAGGGAGAATCAGTCTTCCCCAAGGATGAGCCCCCAATTGGTCATCGAATACCAAATGGAAAGCCCTAAAAACGGATACATTCAAGCAACATTAAGTGGACTCAACAGGTTGCATTTATATATCTATATGTTTGTATATTTGTAACAATAATAATTAAAGAAAAAGGGAAAAGGAAGAGGGGGTGGGGAGGTGGGGTGGGTCTGGGAGGGCAAGTTTGGAGAGTTGGTTCTCTACTTCTATTCTGTGGGCCTTGGAATTGAATTCAGATCATCAGGCTTGTTAGCAAGTGCCTTTTCCCATTGAACCATCTCACCAGTCTATAATTCTTCCTTTTTAATACAATCTATTATCATAGTTCTTATGTGGGCTGATGAGGGGGCAGGAAAATTTCTTTCTTCAGGCAGCTTCTTGCTGTGTAGTCCAGGCTGACCTCTAATTCATGATCCTTTTGCCTTAGCCCCCTGAGTTCTGGGATTACAGACATGTACCATCATACTGGGGTTGGTTTTTGTCTTTATTTATTTTAATAAAAAGGATTTATTTGTGTTTATTTTGAACGTGCGAATATCTTGTCTGCATTTATGTCTGTGTATCACATGCATGCAGTGCTCTCAGAGGATCTTTGGGAACTGGAGTTATGGATAGTTGTTAGTCACCGTGTGGATGCCTGGAGCTGAGCCCAAGTCCTGTGCAAGACAAGTAAGTAACCTTAAGCACCAAGTCATTTGTCTAGCCTTAAAAATTTTTTTTTAACATTTAATTATTTATATGTATGTGTGTGGGGGCATTCATGGAAGTCAGTGTGTGTATGTGTGGTACATGTGTGGTGTGTATATGTGCATGGATGTATATGTGAGTGTGTGTGTGTGTTGTATGTGCGGTGTGTGCATGTGTATATGTGTGAGTGTGTGTGTGTGTGTGTGTGTGTGTGTGATGTTTTTGTCCTAGGAACTGAACTTCAGCCTTTGTATACACTAAGCATATGCTCTACAACTAGCTACACTGACAGCCCTTGTGAAGCCTTAGTGTAGTGTCTGACCTATAATAAGCACCAGGTGAATTATAACCATTATTGTTATTTAGAATTTTCTTTAAAAAATATAAATAGCCCTGAGAAAGTGATCTTTGATCCTTGCCTTTTATCTTTGGGACTTAGAAAATCACACTAGGAAACTGTGTAGGGCTGGGCATGGTAAAGCCAGTCTGTAATTCTAGGACGTGCGAGATGGAGGCAGGGCGATCAGCAATTCAAGGTGCTCTCAGCTACATAGCAAGTACCAGGCCAGCCTGGGGTACATGAGGCCCCATCAGAACCAAACCCCTAAACCCTCAAAACCAATTTGTTTATATGAGAAAACAACATCGTTAGAGAAAATTAATCCAATTGCTTCTCGGAGGCCTTTTGGCTAAGATCAAGTGTAGAGAAAATTAATCTAAATCAATTCCTGAGAAAGGATATCTCTAAGTCATTTCATTAATCACAGCACTGCAGCTGCTTCTGTTTTTAGTTGGGAAAAAGCAGGCTGTTGTATGTCGGAAAGAAATGCAGGAGTGGGAGGAGGACGGAGTCACGCAGAACTGCTTAGTAAAAAGCAGTGAGTACATTTGGGTGCTAGCGCTATGACCCTTTCTCTGGAAATTTCTCCAGGGACTCTTGTTGAAGGTAGGGGGGTACTGACATGATGGGTCCCAGGCTGTCTGCCCTCTGGGGCTGATGAGGAGAACAACACACAGCTCATCTGGGATGAGCCCACCTGGTCCTTCCCTTGGACCGGATGTGGAAGCAGCTCTGTGAGGGTCCATTTTAGCTGCAGGAGCCCATCAGTCATACCACATCAGGCCTGGAGTCCGTTTATGGCTGAGAAAAACAGCCAGAACAGCAGGAGAGGGGGACCTGTGAATAAATGAAGGGATCTGTTCTGCAGAGATAAGAACGGGGCAGACATTCAGAAGAGAGCCACACAGAGGGGCCAGGCAGCTCTGGGATTTATGGAGCGTGGCCTCCGACTGACAGCTTACCAATTCCTGTCCTCAGCTCCCACGAGGCTGCGTTCAATGGCCCTTTCATGAGTTCTAGGGTTCTTAAAAATGAACCTACTTTCAAAACCACTGAGTTCGCTGACTCAGTCGCTATTCCTTTCAACCAAGGACTTGGTAATGATTCGGTCAATGACTAAAGTCAATTTAAATAAAATCTTCTAATCAAACTTGCTTACATTACTAGCAAGAATTAGCAGGAAACCAATCACACCAAGTCCACCTCTGCCTGGGAGCAAGGGCTTACCAAGCCTTCTGTTACTGGAACTATGCCACCTTCTCCTCCACAGTCCAGCTTCCACTTAGGGTCTGGATTCTGTGCTCTCCCAGTAATTCCCATTCCCCAGAGAGCACCTGAGCAGATGATTTGAATCGGGAACTTTATTTTTTTCTGTATCTGCTACAACTGATTGAATAAGTGCGTTTTTAGATGCTCTTCTATTCAATTTTTGGGTGTGGAGAGGAGTAGATTTTTTTTTTTTTACACCAATAGAAACACATATTCATTGAAGATAAATTAAAAAAATATTTCATTTTATTTCATGTGTATTAATGGTTTGCCTGCTTGTGTGTCTGTGTAGCATATGTGTGTCTGGTGCCTGCAGGTGCCATTCTGGTTTCAGATGTCCTGGAGTTACAGATGGTTGTGATCTGCCGTTTGGGGGCTGGGAATCGACACTTCGAAGGTGGTGTGGAGACATGGTCTCTCTATGTTATTGAGAATGGCTCCTGATGATCATAATCACCCTGCCTCAGTCTCCTGAATGTTGGGATGGAAGGTTTTGCCACATACTTTTGGCAATATAAATAAGTAGAAGAGAAAATTAAATATATATAATATGTATTTAAGATTAAATATACAGTATATAATATATTATACATATCATATGTCATGCATTATGTATCATCTATCATGTGCTATATATTATATACTGCATACCATATATGACATATTATAATAAATTACACATATTATGTATATATTATAAATATATATATAATATATTATATGTTATATAATATATATGATATATTTATATGTATCATTTACAGTTTCACCACCGGTGGCTAGCCATTAACAATTTTTAAAGCATCATTCCAAAACAGTCAACACATAATTGTAGGGACTAGCTTAGTTGGTAAAGTGCTTATCCTGTAAGCATGAGGACTTGAACAGAAACCCACGAAAAAGCAAGTATCTGCAGCTCCCTGGCCAGCAAGTCCAGGTGAATGGTCAAGTGCCAGGTTCAATAGTTCAGTGAGAGACCATGCTTCAAAAATAGGTGGAGAGCTATAGAGGAAGATACCCAGTGTTGACCACTGACCTCTACACACACATACACACACACACACACACACCATATACACACACACCACACACACATCACATACACATACACGCACATAGCATACCCCCCACCATTACACACAGAAACATGCACACACACACACATACACACACATACACAGAAACCATAACACACATATACACCTTGAGCTGTCTTCAAGAATTCATATGATCATTTGATCATTTGGTCATTTCTTTAATGAAATCCCAGACATTTTCTTCAAGTAGGTTATCAAGAACCAGAATTTGAAATCTTCTTGATTCATTCCAATGACCACCACTTGTTCAGATCCCCTGTCTTCTAGGAAATGAAAAGCATCGTTTATCTGCCTGAGATCCCCTTCTTCGACTTGGACAAAGAGGTTGAAGCCATGTCCCTGTCCTGTACACCCCACTCCTTCTCACCGCCATGTCGATGGATGTGTGCTTTTTACTCCCTTACTTTTCAGAGGTGTCCTTATATTTCCTGTTAAGGCACCAGTTGGCTTCGATTCCAAAGAGGCCTGCTTGACCACTCTGTTTTGTGTTATTTCTTCTCATTTTGGGTTTTCATCAATCTGTTCATTTTCTAGGAAGCAGTATTTTATTTGTTTCCCCTTTGAGGCATTATCTTTGTTCCTCTTACCACGGCCCCTTGTGAGGTTTAACTGGTCCTCCGGGACACAGCTATAACCTTGGTGTCTCACTTGCTTTTGCACATGACTTTTTACTGTTAACTGTTTATCACCATTACCCATTAATAAGGTGGATATAGTAAAAATACCAAGTACCCTGTTCTGGAGCCACTACCTACTCTGATTTTCTGTTTTCTGAGCAACCCCACACCCCATTCCAAAGTCTTTGGGAAGGACAATTTTAGGCAAATAGCATCATTTTGGTTGGCTACCAAAGACAGGTGTTCCCATTTTGTTTAACCTCCCCCTTCTTTCTTTGGAGTTTCACATTTTACATTTTATGTAAAGATTCCTTTGGAGTTTTGCCAAGAGATCTAGTGACCACCTAGTCAGTGTGATCACACCTGCATGCAAAACATCAGACCTGAGGGTCAGAGATGGGGGTAACCCACAGTAGCTGGGACAAGCAGGCTACAGGAGAATGTTTTGATAGACATGCAGGTCATAGCTATTTATGTAGTTCCTACTATGTGTTGGACACCATTCACCCAGAACAGGATGAACGTGGTCCTGGCTCTCTTAAAGAACTCATGGTCCAGTGGGAGAGGAACAGTTTGGAATGACTTACATACACTGAACTCATACCCGTGATTGGGGTAGGATCAGTTTTAGAAAAGCACAGGCCAGGTAGGAATGATAGGAAAAGGACTTGTGAGGAATATTCTAGAAGGATAAGAACTGAATAAGAAATCATGCCCCATAAGAAGGGGGTTGGAGAACTCAAAGGCATATGTAGCTGGGTGTGGAGTGAGTGTGTGTACTGAGGTTGTGGATGGCATTTGAGGAACAGGGGAAGATGCAACCAGATTAAGACTGTTTTTGTATGTCTGTTTGTTTGTTTTTAATGTACTTTAACCTGAGGATCCTGGGAAATCATCGCAGAGTCTTAACGTAGATATGATTGGATTTGTGATGTGTAAGGAAAGTCAGCAACCCCTTGTGATGGAGGACATGACTATGGCCCAGAAAGATCTTTCATATATAGAAAACCATTTGTCTTATGTCAAAGGGGTCAGGATGATCCGTCAGTACTTGAACACTTACTGTATCTTCCTCCTTTCCTTCTTTGTTTCCATCCTTTGTAGTAGTAAGCTGCTGCTGGGGTGGCTCAGCAAGGAAGACAAGGAGGCCTATTTCATAATTGTAAACTCTGCCAGACCTTAGCAGAAGGAACCACCATCCTGGCCTTGCCAGATTCGATCAACAGTGGAACCCTGAGCATCTGAGCTCAGGTGTTTTACTGATTCAGAACTCCTCAGCTACAAATGATAAGCAATGAAACATAACCCACAGAAATCCAACACCTGAAGACAATACAAAATGCCAAGGCCTATGAATCCCTTTTTCCAACAGTGCACAAAGACAATTATTTTAAACACAAATAAAAATAAATTTCCACAACAACATTTCCTCTCTTTCCCTATGCCCACGTCATCTTCTTCCTCACAAACATTCTCTTAGGAACCTCTGAAAATCTGAACACTTCACAGGCCACTTTAATGAAACTGGAAACATGTTTGCATCATAGATGAAACTAGAGTTTGGTGTGCTGTCAGTTTGTGTCTTTTTTTTGAGTTGCTGGTGCTGGGTGTAGAATACAGGGCCTGCACATGCTACACAAGTGCTTTAACGCTGGCTTGTCTGTAAGCTCTGGGGACTTGCTTGTTCTGTTCCCGTACCCCTAGGGTTACAAACACATGTGAGTGTGCCAGGCAATTTTTTTAAAGGGTGCTGAAGATTCTAACTCAGGTTCTCATGCTTGTGCTGCAGCCATTTTACTGACTGAGCCATCTCTCTAGCCTCAGATATATATTTCTTAGCATCATAGTTTGCCCCTAATTTTTGAACACAGATCCCTTTACATGAAAAGGATATGGGACTCCAGAGGTACTATATGTTAGAAGAGTCCTGTCTAGCTATTTATAAGTTCAG
Source organism: Cricetomys ansorgei (assembly GCA_026225945.1). Taxonomy (NCBI): domain Eukaryota; kingdom Metazoa; phylum Chordata; class Mammalia; order Rodentia; family Nesomyidae; genus Cricetomys; species Cricetomys ansorgei. The sequence goes on from JAMJFZ010002307.1 coordinate 12,875,506, forward strand.
CCCATCATCCCATTGAACTAGTGTGTCTTCCCTGATGGGGCTTATGGGTTTGCAGGCTTTGTTAAATCTTATCAGGTTACAAGAGTTGAAATGTTCAGTGAACATAGAACTTGACCCTTCTAGGCATCTGGCTTAACTGAGCTAAGTGGTGATGTTTCTTCTTGCTCCGAGCCTCTTTAGAGGTATTAAAATATTATTAATGGGTCCTACCCAATTCACAATCTGTTCATTTATTCCTTTGCTCTTAATGAATCTTTTTTTATTTGCATTCATATTTGTTTTTCTGTCTTTAAAAGGGATGTCAGGTTTGTTTAGCCACTATACCTGTTCATCACACATCTTCCCATTAGATAGGAAGGTGCAAAGTTTAGTTCTGAGAGAGAAGGTGGGGGAGTGGGAGAGACTTGTGCACCTGTCCTAAAGATTCTACAAGGCTAAAGGCTAAATGGCTGTATTTCTAGATTGTGGAGGATTAAATGTATAGATAGTTAGTTAGTTTGGAACTCTTGATCCTCCTGCCTCAGCCTCCTAAATTTTGGGATTATAGGCACCTGCCATCATGATTGCCCCTCATCTTAGTTTTGCTTAGTATTTTATATCTAGCATAAATTAGGTGACATGACATTAATAAACCCTGAAATTAGAGTTGAATTAATGGAGAGCTCACTCTGTTGCATATAAACTGTATATTATTCCTCTGCCCTCAAAGACTAGTAATAGAAACCATTTGTCTAAACTTAATGCCAAACACAATGCTTATTAATAAGTCCACAGCCAAACATCCATAGTACCTTCTAACATTTGCATAATACTTTGCAGAATATCAGATCCTTGCTGGGTTCTGTGTTGGATCAGTTGCCTATATAGTCTTTGACTCTGCAGCTGTGTTAACATCTGCCTCGTGCCCTTGGCCAATTAAGCTCATAATCCAGTTGATCAGGTTTGTTTCAATTCTTTACTATGCTAGCCCAGCGAAACTGGAGCCAGCTGAATGAGTCTGCCTCACTGAAAAAAATCAGGTTTTGGTGGTTGAAAATGGACATTCTCATTTGAAAAAGTTTTAACACTGGTTCACACTATAAATGCCTAGAGCCAAAGGCTTTTAAAGACCCGGTTTATGTAAAATTGCATGTCGATAGGGACTTAGTTTCAGTTAAATGACTTAAATTATTCATTCTATAGCCTTAAAATTACACTGGTTCTTTCAAAGCAACGTTTCATTCTTACTGATTTTCAACTAAAAGCAAGCAAGCCTGATTTTAAAAGATACTAAGTACCTACTATGTGAAAGGCATGGTGCTTTCGCCCTCTTTTTGTTCACCTGTAAGCAAATGTTTAGTTCTCTTGGGTTTCTTTTTAAATTTCCTTAACTTGTAATCAATCATTCAACTTCATTCTCATCTCCTGTCTCGTTGGCTGTCTTCCCATCACAGGAAAGTCGCTATCTGATCTGTCTCCCTGGGTTTTCTTCTCTGGTGGCCTCCTCAGGTAGAGGCTGCCTAGAATTCAAAACCCATTCATTTGTATTTTTCATACTGTAAATATCTGAAAAGCTGGTGACTGAGGGAAGGAGAAGCTCCATTGAGGATTTGAACCAGAGAGAGGGGCAGATGCTCTTGAGTGCCCCATTTTGATGGCAAACGGATAATATGACTCAGACTGGCTCAGACACAGTCACACAGGAGCGAGGAGACAACTGCTGACTTGGCAAAAGGTTGTAACTAAAAGCTGACTTAGGTTTGTCACCTGTAATTACAACCAAGTCACAGCTTGCATTTTGATGGTCTCTAAGAAAAAAAGAAGCAGGGAGTGGAGGGAGGGAGGAGGGAAGAAGAAAGGGAGGAGAAAAGGGAAGAAGAAGGGAAGGAGGAAGGAAGAAGGAAGGGTGAGAGGGAGGGTGAAAGGAAAGGAAAATAAAGAGGGAGGAATAGGAAAGGAAGGGAGCTGGATTGGAAAGTATTTTTGTTGCCTAATGAAATAGCTCAGACACCCAATGCCTTACAGAATTTATGTTCATCTGGGACTTGTCTAAGAAGAGAGTCATGGGAATTACAGACTAGAAAACGTGATAAGCACATAAATTCTCATAATAGATGAATCACAAATTCCACGGGAAACGTTAAATTTAATGTTGAATTACATTTTTAAAACAATTAAGAGGAAAAACCAAGTGTCTTCACAAACCAGCATGCCATTTCTAGATCAATTTAGCAGCTGTCTGGTGAGAGCATGCCAGGTCGTGCTCCTTATCAGTGTGTAACACAGAAGTGTTTTGATCCTCAAGGAACACTACAGCCCAAAGGAAAAGTGACTTTTCTGAAAATATTAAGGAAAAGGTGTCTTTGATGGAGGCATGAAGTGCTGTGGATATAGAGAAAAGGCTGTGTTTGGTTATTTAAAGCTTTTAATTTTACGGAGAAGGTGGCATTTTAAGGTCAGATAGAGCTGTTGTAAGAGTTAAAGTTATGTTTTAAATTTTAATTACTGTGCCTAAGAAATCTATAAAACAAGGACAAATAACTTCCTGAAATGTTGGGTAAGGGCAGTTCATGTGAGATACAAAAAGATAATCCTGTAATCCCCACTTACTCAAAGACAGATAACCTCTTGGAATGCTGGGTGGGGGCTATTCATGTGAGATAACAGGCCAGAGGTATAGATTCCCTAAAGAAGTTTGGTTAATCCAACTGTACTGGAACTGCTCCAACTATACTGGATATGCTTAGACACTTGTAGGCAGGAAGATACCCAGACAGGAAGTACCTCAGGATGTATACTTGCCCCTGATTGGACCTGGTGGGAAGTATGTATCCTTATGGGTTCTGCCATTATAAGCATGTGCCAGATGTGACCTGGTGCCATATCTTAGGAACCCCAGAATGGTCCCGATCAGAGCCCATCATACTGACTAGTATTTAATTAGTTAAAGCTTGCTTCAAATTTGGCTCAACATTGTGGTGGTGGTTTATTCTCAACTGGTGAGATCAACACTGTATCTCTGAGAGGCTAGAGAATGGTGCAGGCTACAGGCTGGAGAAGACAGGTCATGGTAATCGTGAATGGAGATGCTTGACTGAAGGATATAGTTGAGGAGATAAGGTGGAAAGGAAAGCAAATGGAAAGTCGTGGGTTGTTTAAGCTGCTTGAGTTTATTCTTATAGTCCTGTGTAGCCACTGAGGGTTCCTGAAGAGAAGGCTGACACATCAAGCCTAAGTTTAGCCATTCTTTGACAGCAAGTAGAAGATATTTAGACGACCTGGGACTGGAGTTTGGGAATACAGTGAAAAAATGCTACTGTGGCATAGGTGCTAGTTGGAGCCAACAGGATATATATGGAGGAAGTTTCAGAAGTAGGATGACTTGGCAATGGGTTAGATCTGTGCCTCTCTGGGGCTGGAGTGATGGCTCAGCAGTTAAGAGCACTGACTAATCTTCTTGAGGTCCTGAGCTCAATTCCCAGCAACCACATGGTAGCTCACAACCATCTATAATGGGGTCAGATGCCCCCTTCTGGCATGCAGGTGTACATACAGACAGAATGCTCATATAAATAATAAAATAAAATAAAATAAAATCTTTAATTAAAAAAAATCCTCTCTGTACAGAGGATGGGGATGTGGGGTACAAAGAAAAAGCTTAAAGTAAGACTTTTTAAAAATTCCATTAATTTATTTGGGGGGATCATATGTTAGGGTCAGAAGAAAACAAGAAGTGGGTTCTCTCCTTCTATCATGTGGGTCCAGAGGACTGAACTCAGATCATCAATCTTGGCAGCAACCTGCCTTTCCCTGCTAAGCCATCTGGCCAGTACATAGGGCTTTGTTTGTTTGTTTGTTTTCAAGACAGGGTTTCTCTGTGTAGACCTGGATGTCCTGGAACTCACTCTGTAGTCCAGGTTGGCCTTGAACTCACAGAGATGCACCTGGGAAGAAAGGGGTGGGCCACCACCTCCTGGCTTAAACAGAATTTTTAAATGATGGATGTCCCACCTGATTCAAGAGGAAGGAAAAAGAGAAATCTATTTACAAAACCAATGTGTAGTTACTTATCTTGTTGCTCTAACAAAATACCTTTAAAAAGCAGCTCAAAGAAGAGATATTTCAGGCCAGAGTTTAAAAGTACAGTCCACTATAGCAGGGAAGGCATGGTGGTGAGGGAACCAATCAGGTGGTCACACTGCATCCACAGCCAGGAAGCAAAGATGAAAGCTGGTGTCCAGTCACTTCCTTCCTTTTTATTCGTTCTGGGATCTCAGCCTATAGGGCAACGCTGCCCACACTCAAGTGAGCTTAAGGAAGCTATGCGACACATTCAGGTATCAGCTTTCTTCCTTCTTTCCTGCTTACTATCTTTCCTTCTTTCTTTTTCTTTTTTGGTTTCTCAAGACATGGTTTCTGTGTGTAGCCCTGGCTGTCCTGGATCTAAGAGCATGCTGGCCTCTGAGATCTGGCTGCCTCTGCCTCTTGCATGCTGGGATTAAAGGTGTGTGCCACCACACCCAGCTGGGTATCAAGTGTTTTCAAGGCACTTATCAGCATGTATAGATTTGGCTAATCTAAGTAAGCAGTAAAGATCTGGAGTTACTAGTATAGAACCGTGGGTGGGTATGAGATCGCCTATAGAGAACGGGCAAATAAATGAGAGTGTAGGGATTAAGTCAGATATGGGGGACTGTCAATATCCAGGATAATAATTTTAAAGATTAAATTTGAGGGCTGGAGGACTGACTTAGTGGTTAAGAAGACACACTTAAGAAGACATTCCAGAGGACCTGAGTCCACACGGGGCAACTCACAACCACCTGTAACTCCAGCTTCTGGGGCATCCAACTCCTCTGATCTCTGTGGACAACTGTACTCACATACACACACACACACACACACACACACAGTTACTATTAGTAGTAATATTATTGTTGTCGTTTTTATTAGTGTATATGTTGTGTACAGGGACATGCATGCATGTGTGCATGTGTGGAGGTCAGAGGATAACTTTTGGGTCTTGGTTTTTTTCTTTTCATTGTGGATTCCTAGAGTTGAACTCAGGTTGTCAGGTTTACATGGCTAGCCCTTTTTACTAAGTGAGCCATCTCACTGACCTGGGGTAACCATTTTAAAAATAATAGTAGTCCTCTTTGGAGCTGGTTCGGTCATTGAGAGTACTTGCTGCTCTTGCAGAGGACCTGGCTTCAGTTCCCAGCACCCACATCTGGTGGCTCATGAATTACATCTGTATCTCCAGTTCTAGGGGGATCTGAGACCCTCTTCTCATCTCCATGGCACCTGAACATACATGTTGTATGTCTGGATAAGTGGGCATACATACACATACTTAAACAGAAACAAACACTTTAAAAAAAAAAGAGAGAGTTTAGCCTTTTTCCAGTATACAGTGAAGTGTAGTCACAGTAAGTAGCATAGGGTAGTTAGTGTGCTGGAGTCAGAGTGAGGACAAGAGTTCCTCAGTTGAGCTTGACAATGAAGGGTGTTGCCAGTTCTAGCTGATGATAATTTCTTTGATTCTGGTCCCATTCTGACGAGCTCCCATGATCTGCAATCTTATTCTTCTGCTGAGAATGTGGCTCCAATTCAAGTACCACTGTTCACTGAGATAGTCTCTACACAGTCAGTAAATATTTATTGAGCCCTTAATATGTCAGACACTGGGTGTGGTGCTTGAAATATGAAATATATAAGATAATATTCCTGCCCGCAAAGAACTCAGATCCTACGCAGATCCCCTCGCTTGTGCCAGCTCAGCACTGCCAATGGTGTTATTTCATTAGCGGAGGTCTTGCTCCGGGTGTGTAGGGAGAGTCTGCCCACCCCTCATTATGACAAGTGGAGACAGAAGGCTCATTGGTACTATGTGTGGTAGCCACTGGTCTAATGCAAGACCATAGTACGTAGTGGCTCAGTTCTCCCTTCTTTTTTTTAGCATCCCAAATTATTATTAAGTAAGGATTACAAACAGACAGACAGACAAACACCCTTACACCAGAGCATGTCTCAGGAGGGCCAGTCAAATGAGCTGTTTGAGACAAGTCACTCTAGCTGGCCTGAAACTCGCTGAGTACCAGGCTTGCTTCTGCCACCACCTCTGACTGAAACAAACTGGTCTTAAATTTCACTCAGTTCAAGCTGTTGATTAAAAAGAAAACACAATTACTCAAGAATCAATTGTTTCTTTCTAAATGCAAAATTCCTTCCTTGTGAATCCCTTCCTCTTTGAAACCTGTATTTCAGCTGCTGTTTTAGCCATTGTCAGTCTTTACTTCTCTTTTCTAGTTACCCCAACAATGTATGTTGTCAGTGTTTTCTGAATCTAACAAACTTCTGAAAGTCTCTAAAACAGGGAAATTTTAACTAAGTAGAGAATAATGATGTATACTAAAACCAGCCTGCAATGTGTGGGCCTATAATCCCAGATCTCTCGGGGAGTTGAAAGTTCAAGGCCAGCCTGGCTATAGAGCTAGTTTGAGGTCAGCCTGGGACATAGCAAAGCCTTGTCTCAAAGTAAAAGTAGAGCTTTTTTTTTTTTTTAAAGGACTGGAGATACAGGTCAGAAGTAGAGCACTTGCCCAGAAGGTAAGGCCCTAAGTTCAGGTCTCAGTACTGCAAAACAAAACAAGTAAATGAAATTCAAAGTTAAATTGAGAGTTTATCTTACCGCAGTCAGAATGGCAATCATTGCAAAAATAAATAACAATTGCTGGTGAAGATGTTGAGAACGGGAGCCCTCTTACCCTGCTGGTGGGAATGCACACTGGGTCAGCCACTGCCTCTGGTGAACGATCTTCTTGATGTGTCTTCCAATTCCATTCACGAGTACTTTATTGAAAAAGATCTGTGTTCATCAGGGAGGTTAGTCTATAATTTTCTTTAGGTTATTGTTGTGTCTTTTTGATTCTGGTATCAGAGTAATACCAGCTCTGTAAAAAAATGCATCTAGACACTGCTGGTGCAATTGTAACTAGCCCAGCCACTGTGAAAGTCAGTATAGCAGTCTCTCAAATAAGCTAAAAGTGGATAGACCCAATATGACCCAACCGTACCACTCCCTCCTGGCCTTTACCCAAGGACTCCGAGTCACAGACACACTTGCCAATCAGTGCTTATTGCAGCACTGCTCTGCTCACAATAGCTAAGTTCTAGAACCACTCTAAGCGTGTAACAACAGAGGAATGGATAATTGTGAGATTATATATATATGTATATATATATATATATTATATGTATAAATTTGAAAAAAAATTACATGTGCATCTGTGTCTGCCTGTATGTTTGCACATGTGCATGCGAGTGCCCTCAAAGATCAGCTGAAAGTATCAAGTTCCCTGTAGTTGGAGTGGGTGTTGGAAACTGAACCTGGATACTCTGTAAACAGCAGCAAGTGCCTTTAACCACCGAGTCATCCTTTTAGTCCCCATAATGGAGTTTTTTTTCAGCCATAGAAAGGAATGAAGTTATGTTGTTTAGAGAAAAATGGACACAAGTGTAAATGACCATATCGAGTGACTTAAACCAGACCCAGAAAAACAAATATCACATCTTCTCATTTGTAGCTCCTAGATTTTGTATAGATCCATGGATAAAACATTATCTAGCTGGGTGTGGTGGCGCATGCCTTTAATCCCAGCACTTGGGAGGCAGAGGCAGGCGGATCTCTACGAGTTCGAGGCCAGCTTGGTCTGCACATTGTGAGTTCCAGCACAGCCAGGGCTACATTGTGAGGCATTGTCTACAAATGAAATCATGTATGTATGATGTGAAAGGGGAAGTGAAACTGTGTAAGGAAGCAATGGGGACTAACACGAGGGAAGAGGGGCTAAGAAAATAGGGTGGGAGACATGGGGGGGTGCACACACATATAATGTATACTTGTGTGAACACATAAATAATCTTCAGTCTTCAGCTAAAACTAAGTAAAATGGCAATGCTAATAATAGGATATAAAAAGAACACTACTGTTTTAAATGATGACCTTTTCTACTTGAGGTGAGTTAGTTCTTCACTGATTCATTCATTGTTTTGTTCAACCAATGAGCAAATATACCCACCCTGTGCTGGGCCCTGCACAAGATACTGGAAATACAGAAACCAACTCCATGCCCTTCCTCCCAGGAGGCATTCATTAATAACTAGATGGTGACAGTAGGTTTGCCTTCAGTCTAGTTATCTTCTTCTGCCACCTGCTGGGCATTTCCTTTTTCATAGCTCTTAGGTCTGCAAGGACAGAGAGGATCCAGAGTTCCCAAGGACAGAGGGAATTGGAAGAGTTGTATTTTTGCATGCTGGACCATGCAATTTTTTTCTTTCATTTTAACATGTGAGTTTTAGAGTATTTACAAATTGGTTCTTATTTTAATCGTACATACTTATGGGGTGCAATGTGATCATTTCATATCTGTATATAAAGCAAAATGACCAGATCAGAGTAGCTAATGTTAAATTAATTTGCAATAACCACGCATAATAATTGCAGGCAGAGTGATTATGATACATGCTGTGTTTCAGTACATTCTTGGTGACTACACCTCGAATCACCTCCACCCAAATCCCTGGGGCTCCAACCCAACTCCTCCAGCAGGAGCAGCTCCTCTATCACTGGGTCACCACACTGTGTGCCTGGGCGATCACTCCGTTTCTCTCCCTCCCAGTTTTCCTAACGAGTTCCTGATTGTAGAAAACATCGACTTTGTTTGGCTTCTCTCCGTTCTGGAGGGAGTTGGAATCTCTTGCCAGGACAGTGGAGGTGTGTGCCTGAATTGCCTAACCCAGGCAGGAGAGAGTCAGAGGCCCTTGCAGCAGGCACTCCCAACCAGTTCTGAACCCTCTCACTTCTGGAAGGCAGTAGTGTTATGGAGATGCAGAGGAGTTTGTTACCTTCTCACGGTCGTCTGGGCTGCTTTAATGTGCTGTATGGAAGCTGGGACACACAGGATTAGGCATTAAATAGCTCATTTGCTCTGCATCATCAATTTTTGAAGTAGGTCAAATGCATCCTGGGATGGTTTAGTCACAGGAGGAGACCAGAACAGTCACTCAGTCTTCTGTTAACTCAGACGCATGCTTCCTTTTTTCCTGCTTCGTGTCAGGAGCTTCCCAGTCATTGGTAATGTTTTATTTAGAAAAGATCAAACAAATGTATAGTAGTTGGTTGGATACCTAAGTTTGGAGAGAACTGAATCCCATTGAGTGTTGTCATCAAAATGACATTCAAAGTCATTCTCTATTCAAGGAGATAAGACTAATTGATGGAATAGTAAACACCTCTCTAGACTAAATACCTTTGTTGGGTGAATGCCAGCACTAACGTGGCTAACTGGTGGACTGCAAGTTTGAGGGCAGACTGGGCTATGTAACAAGACTGTGTCTTAGAAAACGAAAACCAAAATAAAATGCAATTTAAAAGATTTATTTTATTTTTTTAAAAATTACGTGTGTCTTTGTGGGTATGTACATGTGAGAGCAGATATTCCTGGAAAGCCAGAGGAGGGTGTCAGATCCCCTGGAGATGGAGATTCAACAGAAGAAAGTGGAGAGAGTGGGGGAACACAGAGGTGAAAATTGGGTCTCAGAGTCAAGATCAATCTTAATTCTTGAATATGTACCACAATATCAGTGACTTACCTCAAGAATGCCCCAGTGATGATTAATCTTGGTTGTAAGCTTGGTTGGCTATTTCCTAGAAGTAATAACTGAAGGAAGAAGGCTCTCTCCCAGAGTGGATAATACCTTTTGATGGCAACCCAGACATAAGGAGCTACAAAGGAGAAAGCTGTCACTTTTTGCCTATCAGCCTCTGCCCCATGCCTGTTACTGAATCTACCCTGGTGCTGCTGTAGTCATTGCTGCTACTATTCTTTGATGATATTGCAACCCAGCTTCTTTGGGCTTTTAATGTTGACTGAAGACCAGAGACTCTCCAGGAACCCTCTAGGCTTTTAGCTCCAGTTTGGGAATGCTAAGGCATCCAGGTGCATGGATAGAGCAGCTCCTAGATTCTCAGCCTCTCTAGCTTGCAGATGGCCATTGTTGGGCTATCTGGTTGGTATTGTACTAGCCAATCTAATAAATCCCTTTGAAATAAATATTCATTCTGTGGGTTCAGTTCCTAGAAGACCCTGACATAGCTCCCTTTTCCTTTCACTGTGAATCAAGACTTTCGTTGGAGGTACAGATGCAGGTAGTAGAAGGCAAGCAGGAAAAGACAGTTTTTTTTTTTGTTGTTTATTTTTGTGTTTTTTTTAAAGACAGAATCTCACCATGTAGGTAGCTCTGGCTGTTCTGAAACTCATTATGTAGACCATGATGTCATTGAACTCATAGATACCCACTTGTCTCTGCTTCTCCAGCGCTGAGATTAAAGGTGTATACCTCTAAACCTGGTCAGTATGTTTTCACATTTACTTCTTTAGGGGCTGGAGAAATGGCTGAGCAGCTAAAAGCACTGGCTCCACTTCAGATTGGTTGGGAGACTTTTAATAATTGCTTTTCTTTTCTATAGGGGTTATAGGTCTGTTTAAATTGCTTATCTGAACTTGATTTAATTTTTGTAAGTGGTATGTATCAAGTAAATTAGCTATGTCTTTTAGACCAGGCTGGCCTCGAACTCACAGAGATCCACCTGCCTCTGCCTCCCAAGTGCTGGGATTTAAGGCATGTGCCACCACTGCCTGGCTGAATATGAGTTTTAAAAGTATGTCTTTATGATTCTCTTGATTTCCATGGTGTCTGTTATGTCCTGTTCATTTCTAATTTTGTTAATTTGGTTATTCTTTCTCCATCTTTTAGTTTGTTTGGATAAGGGTCTGTCAATCTTATTGATTTTCTCAAAGAATCAATTGTTTGATTTTTTTTTTGTTGTATTATTGGCTTTATTTTTATTGATTTTGACCCTGAGTTTGATTATTTCCTGTAGTCTATTCCTCTTAGGTACGATTTCTTCTTTTTGTTCTAAAGCTGTCAGATGTGCTATTATGTTACTAGTATGAGATCTCTCCAATTGTTTTATATAGGCACTTAGTCCTTTAGAACTGTGTCATTGTGTTCTGTGAGTTTGAGTACGCTTGTGTATTCATTTTTATTCAATTCTAGAAGCTCTTTAATTTCTGTCTTGATCCATTTTTCATTCAGTAGACAATTGTTCATTTTCCATGAGTTTGTAAACTTTCTGCTGCTTCTGTGGTTGATATTCAGTTCTATTCCCTGGTGGTCAGATAAGACTCAGGGTGTTATTTTAATTTTTCTGTATTTGTCGAGACTTGCTTTGTGTCATGTATGTGGTCAGTTTTGGAGAAGATTCCATGAGGTGCCAAGAAGAAGGTATATGCTTTTGTGTTTTGGTGACATGTTCTGCAAATATCTGTTATTCCCTTTGGTTTATAACATCTGTGTTCCAGAATTGTTTTTTAGATTTTGTTTGGAATACCTGTCTATTAGTGAGAGTGGGATACTAAAGTCTCCCGCTATCAGTGTGTAAGGGTCAATATGTTTTTAAAGCAGTAGTAGTGTTTCTTCTATAAACTTGAGTACCTTGTGTTTGAGGCATAGATGTTAAGAATTGCAATGTCTCTTGGTGGATTTATCCTTTGATGAATGTGTAGTGTCCTTCTTTATCTCTTCTGGTTAATTTTGGTTTAAATGTATTTTGTCAGATATTAACATGGCTATTCACACTTGCTTCGGGCTCGAATAATTGGATCTTTTTCTATTCTTTTACCCTGAGGTTATGTCTATTCTTGATGTTAAGGTATGTTTTTTGGATGCAGCAGATGTTTGTATCTTGCTTTTGCATCTATTTTGTTAGTCTGTGTTTTTTATTGGGAAATTGAGACCATTGATGCTGAAAGATATCATTGACCAATGAATGTTGATTCCTGTTATTTTGTTGTTGGGGTGGTGGTGGTGAATGTGTGTGTGCACACCCCCTCCTTTTTTTTTTCTTGTCTAGCGTTTATTCCTTCTGTGTTCTTGAGTGTGGTTAGCCTCAAGTTAGAGTTTTCCTTCTAGCACCTTCTGTATGGCTGAATTTGTAGCTAGATATTGCTTAAATTTGGGTTTTTATCATGGAATGTCTTATTTTCTCCATCTATTGTGATGGAAAGTTTTGCTGGGTATAATAGTCTGGGCTAGCATCTGTGATCTTGTAAAGTCTGTAGCGCACCTGTTCAGTCCCTTCTGACTTTTAGAGTCTCCATTGAGAAGTCAGATGTAATTTCAATAGATCTGTCTTTGTATATTACTTGATCCTTTTTCTTTGAAGTTTTTAATATTCTCTCTTTGTTCTGTACATTTAGTGTTTTGATTATTATGTGCCAAAAGGACTTTCTTTTCTGGGCCAGTCTAATTGGTATTCTGTATGCTTGTTGTACCTTGATAGGCATCTCTTTCCTTAGGTCAGGGAAATTTTCTTCTATGATTTTGTTGAAAATATTTTCTGGGCCTTTGACCTGGATTTCTTCTCCTTCCTGTATTCCTGTTATTCTTAGATTCAATTTTTCCATAGTGTCCCGTATTTCCTGTATGTTTTGTGTCAGGAGTTTTAGATTTTACGTTCTCTTTGGCAATGTATCCATTTCTTCTATCATGTCTTCAATGCCTGGTATTCTCTCTTCCATCTGTTGTACTCCACTGTTGAGGCTTGCCTCTGTAGTTTCTGTTCAAGTTCTGAATTTTTCATTGACAGATTTCCCTCAGTTTGGGTTTTCTTTATTGATTCTCCTTCCACTTTTGGGTCTTGAATGGTTTTATTCATTTCCTTCCACTGTTTTTTCCTCTATTGATTTCTTTAAGCCATTTATTCATTTCCTCCTTAAGAACCTCTGTCATATTCACAAAGTTTGCTTTAAGTTTTTTTTTCTATAGTTCAGCTGTGTTGGAATACTCAGGGCCCGCTGTGATAGGATTGCTGGGCTACAGTAGAAATATATTGTCCTGGTTTTTATTGGTTGTTCTTTTATGCTGACACTTAGGCATCTGGGATTGGGAAGATTGTAATTTTATGTGCTGATATCTGATTTTGTCTTTGTTGGGTAGGTATTTTGGTTCTTTATTTCTGTCTCCTCTCTGGTTCTTAGTAGAGTGTAGTGGCTGTGTATTGTCTGGTAGGAAATTCTCCTGGGATCCTGAGAGGTACGGCCATCGGTGGTTCCAGGTAGAATGTATTTCTGGATATTGCAAGCTGACACATAGGAATGGGGATGGGCTGAGGGTATGTGAAGCATTCGAAGCATTCACAGGAATGAGGAAAGCAGGATGTTCTACCAGGATCAACTTAGTCCCTTGGGAATGGGAGCAGAGAGTGAGAGGCTACAGCAAAAGGTCTGCTACAGAGCTGTTGATGAGACTGGGGGGACTAGACCTGGAGAAATGGAGAAATGGAGGAAGGGGCAAAGGTCTGCAGTTAGCCTACAGAGTGGTCTGTGGAGTTGGGGGCTGGGCCATCCACTCAGGATGCCAGAAAAATTTCCTACCAGGCAACACACAGCCACCACATTCTCCAAAGAAACAGAGAGGAAACAGAAACAAAGAACCAAAATACCACCCAACAAAGACAAGATCAGATATCAGCACCTAGAATTACAATCTTCCCAATCCCAGATACCTAGGTGCCTAGGTGAGTGGGGGAAGGGAGATTAGGAGGGGAAGGTCTGTGTGATACACTGGAAATGGGACAAGGGGGAAGGGAGGCTACAGCTGGTGCTCTGCTACAGAGCTGGGGTCAGACTTGGGTGCTGGATTTGGAGGAGCAGAGGGAGAAGTGAAGATCTGCAGTTAGCTTACATGCTTCCCAGGTTGCAGACTGTAGGCGGAGATTCATGCTAGATGTAGCTGTTGATTCAGGTTCAAAGGTGGTTTATTCTTTGGCTAATTAAGTCATTTGTCCTGGTCCTAGAGCCCTGGAGTGTTTTGGCCTCTATAACAATCTAATTTACCTCCAAGACTTACTGATGACCGAGATACTTTGACTAGCTCTTTCTGAATGCTGACTCTTCTGGTTCAACTCATTATCTCTTCTGGCTCAGACTCTTCTCCAAGCTGACTGGTTTAAACTGATCTTCTAAGCCGGCTTATTGTTTCTGACCAAACTCTTCTGACCCCAGCTTACTTTGGCTGATTCTCTGACTGCCTCAGACTGAACTGCTCTGTTCAGCTTCAAACTGATCACTCTTCCCATCTGATACAGACTTCTACAGAGCTGCCTCTTTATCTTTGTGTCTCTCCCTGAGCTCTCACTGCCCCATACTGCCTCAGTCAGCCTCTCTGCTACTCTGCCTTATCCTCAGTCATTGTCCTCCATCTGCCTGCTTCAGTCTGCTTGCCTCACATCGCCTCTCTCACACTGCCTGTATCTGACTGCTGTAACTCACTCTGCTCTGAGTTGAGAGACTACTTTTCTATCACGAGAGTTGGGCATGTCCTCACTCTGAGTCACTCTGCTAATTCTTTCTCTGATTCATCGCTTCGCCTGCCCTTCACTCGGACCAAATCTCAGACATTTCTTCCTGTCAAACACTGAACGCTTTTTGAGCTCTGCTTCCTGACTCCCAAGTGCTGGGATTAAAGGTGTTTGTTACCACTGCTTTCTGAATACTGGAATTAAAGGTGTGTACCAACATTCTTAACATTCTTTCTACATTCCATTTGTACCACACAGCCCTCTAAATGTGATTCCTTCATATAGACCCCTGGAATATAGAACCTTCTTAGCTTTCACGCAGGCCTATTCCTCTATAGGAAACTGTCTTTTTTTTTTTTTTTCTATATACATTTTTGGAGAATCATATTTCAAACCTCTCTAAACTGAGGATTTTTCTTTCATGTTAATTTTTTTCACGATTTCTTCTATTGTTTATAAACTAATATGTAATTAAGACATGTTCCTTTTCAAGTCAGAAATATTAAAGTATATGTGCAAAAAATTTAGCTACCTCTGCATCTTCTTTCAATGCCACCCAGGAAAGAGCAAGTGCTCACAGTTGGGTGCATTTTTTTGGAACATTTTATTATTGACATGTAAGGATTATCCCTAAACTTCCTTTTTTCTACAAAGATGAGGTTAATTGTGCAAAAATGACTACAACTTGCATCTTATTTAATAATGAACACGAACACATTATACAACATGTATATTTTAATGTACTTTTCTCATTCGATTTTTAGCCCACTGACATTTAACTATTTCTAGGTTTATTTGCTTTCTCTGAAATACTATCAAAATGAAGAGCATCATACACACCTCTTTGCTTACTGTTTCTTTTACTTTTCAATGATTCCTGGGTCAAAGGGTTTGTACATTAAAATATATACACTCACTTTACTTATCTCTGTGCGTGAGTCTGAGTGACTGTACATGTCTGTGTAAGCTACCGTTTCTATCTGCATGCAACAGAGGTCAGAAGGGTACATCAGATCCCTCGCAGCTGAAGTTACAAGTGTTTGAGGAAAGCTTGGCTTGGGACATGGGTGCTGTGATTTAGACTCTGTCTTTATGATTGCTTAACACATGCTCTCAACCACTGGGCCATATCTCCAGCCCTGATGACCCAAGAGGTTAGGAATTTTTAAAAAGAAGAGCTGAGGAACATGGCATTAGT
This sequence comes from Cricetomys ansorgei, assembly GCA_026225945.1. Classification (NCBI taxonomy): domain Eukaryota; kingdom Metazoa; phylum Chordata; class Mammalia; order Rodentia; family Nesomyidae; genus Cricetomys; species Cricetomys ansorgei. The sequence goes on from JAMJFZ010002307.1 coordinate 12,891,108, forward strand.
TGGGGTTTCATTAGTTTTAGGTTCTGTTCTATTTTGCATTGGCTTACTTGATCCTCACACTGTAAGTACTGTCACTCTTTTTCCTGTTTTTATGTGTGAAAATGAATGTGCAGGGAAGCAGAGAAACAACTAAATATCCTGGGAAACCCAACCTCTTGGAACTCCATGGAGAACAGGCAGCAAAGTGCAGGGAGAAAAGCCATGAACTAGCCAGCATCCCGGCTAGCTTGGTGCCACCATGAGTGTGCAGAAAGATACTTATAGCAAGCTAAAAACAGGCCAGTTCTTCATAAAGACTATTGTCTTGAAGAAACAAGGTAGGCACCAGTTTTAGAAACTTCTCCAGGTCAGAGTACAGCAAGGCAGCTTTGACACATTCAGCAAGGATGCAGAGATGTTCAGGTCATGGCAAACTGCATCTCCCAACCACAGAGTCTCAGCTAGTAGGAGGTTGTACTGGCATTAGAGCTTGAGAACTCTGGCTCAGAGTCCACACTCTTTACCACCATTCTGTGTAGAAGGCTGCTGCTTGATTTGAACCGCTTGGGAGTTTTATTGTGTAATGTTTTGGGAGCCCATCTCTCATTGCTCCAGTGCCTTAGTAAAGCATTCTCACACAGCACAAGTCAGTATTCAAGCATGCACATACAGCACATTCAAGCATGCACACATAGTAGGGGTGAACAGTAAAATATGCACATACAATTTGAGTCAGCAATAAACGATGACCACATAGTATGAATCAACAGTGAAGTATGTATACACAGTATGAGCGAGCAGTAAAGCGTGCACACATGGCACGAGTCAGCAGTAAAGCATGCACACGTGGCATGAGTCAGCAGTAAAGCATGTACACATTGCATGAGTCAGCAGTGAAGCATGTACACGTTGCATGAGTCAGCAGTGAAGCATGCACACATGGCATGAGTCAGCAGAAGGCATGTACACATGGCACAAGTCAGCATTAAAGCATGCACATGTTGCATGAGTCAGTAGTAAAGCATGCACACATTGCATGAGTAGGCAGTAAAGCATGAACACATGGCATGAGTCAGCAGTATTTCAGAGGGGAATAGTTTGAAGGTGCTGTCTGTTTGAATGACAAACTGCTTCAGAGGAACGACAAATTGTCCTGGGTGAAATGAAGAACGGAGGGAAAGAAATTCAGCGGGAGCATTAAACATCTTCCCAAGACTTTCCAGGGGTGTTGAGAAGGACATGTGGTATGCTATCTTACATGGGGTTGGCATTTATTAAGTCTTACAGGGTAAGATAACACTAAAACTGGAGGACCTAGAAATGTTCAAGAGCTCAACCTAGCTAGTTGGTGACAGATTTGGAGTAAGAAGGACAGGAAGAAAGGAGTCTCAGGGACCACGAATTATGCCATTGTGGTGTCTGTGGCAGGAGAGGAGATTTGGCAGGTGGAGGATGTGGCTGATTTTCCAAGGAGTTAATCAGGGCTCAGCCTCAGAGCCTAGAAAGATGAACCCACAAACCATGCTTGGTGCCTATGTTTGCATGCATGATTCAGCAAAGACAGAAGCTCCTGTGTGAGGAACAGAAGAGGTGAGCTTCAGTCACTAGTCATCAGGGGTTGGTGTGGGGGAACACCCTGTGACCCAGGGTTCAGGAGGCAGAAGGATCAGTATGAGTTCTGTGCCAGCTTGAGCTACACAGGAACCCTCTGTCTAAAAGCAAAACAGAAGAGCCAAACAAATGAAAAGAGGACTACCTTTAAGTCTGGAGCTCCCCCCATTGTTAGAATGGTGCACAGGCCCTTCCCACCAAACTCACCTGAGAGCAGCAGGAGGCAGCTGGGAGAAGGTGAAAGCTGGGCAGGTCACAGAGCATGTGCTGAGTGGGACCAGAGGTAGCTCTTTAGTCAAAAATGTGCCTTCTTAACTCACCAGAAATGAGGACACCTGAGAAAAACAAGACTTTTTTTTAAAAAAAATAAAGAAGAAAAAGATTGTTTCTTCACTTGTGAATTTTGATGTACAAACTTCAGCTTCTATATCAACACACACATGTGGCACACACATGCACAAAGAACCTTCTGATAACTAGAGACTTAGTGGCAAGGAGGGAGATTATTTCCAATGAATATCTTCTGTAAAGTTTGACACTTTATGATGTGTGTATATTACTTGCTAACAGCTCTATAATTCAAGGATGATGTCAGACTTCCATAATTCTTGGATTTAAGAGACAGTAACTGGAAAATTATGAATTTGAGGGCTACAAAGTGAGACCTTGCCTCAAAAGGATCAAAAACAAAATTTAAAAAGAATTTTATGAAATTAAATAATGAACAAATCATATTGCTCTTGGTGACAACTCAAGCAACTGGACTTTTTGATTTATCACATTATTGCATTTTCAGAATTGAAAGTAATTATTCTTCTGTAACATGTCCTTATGAAGCTGTAATCCATTTTAAGAGTCTGAGGATGCTGGTCCATTTTATACAAGATGGCTGTAGGAGCTCTCTTTATTTTTAAAAATTTAAAAATTTTATTCATTATTGTTTATGAGCATTCACATATACTCTCTGCATATATTTTCCTTCATATTTTCTTAATACTCTCTAAAGTATTAAAGAAACATTGTAAGTTATTATATTATGTAATATATAAAATATTACAGATAACATATGATATAAAGTAGAATAACTCCTATACGTCACAGTATGTTGAAATCTTTCATATACATTATAACATTCTTTAGTTAAGAGGTAGTTTTGCTCTCAGTTCCATGGGGCCACTTGGCAGTGTCTGGGGATATTTTTAGTCATCACATGAGGGTCAGAGGACAGGGTAGGAAAGTGATAGTTGTATTTAGTGGACAGGCCAGAGATTCTATAAGGAAAAGGATAGCCCTCCGTAGGAAAGAATTTCCAGAAGTGTCAATAGTACAGATTTTGAGAAATCATGCTTGACATTTTCCTCATATGACTCAAGGAAAATTTTAATTAAAACTGACCAGGAATTGATGAGAATCTAATGGTGGATGAAAACAAGGTACAGCCAACTGTTGCAGTTGCAGTGAGTGCAAGTAAGAAAGACTGTGAGAGGGTGTAAGAGAAGGGATTAGTCTTTATGGCTGAACAGATGTTCATTAACCTAGTGCTTGTACCGTTGAAGAGAAGCAAGGAACTGTGACAGGCATAGCTAATCAAAAGCAGACCTGCTCCCAGAAGTAATGGCTCCAGAAAAAGGGCATCATGGGAAGAGAACAGGAGTCACATCAGTGGAGAGATGATTGCAGGTAAAGGATGTTTGCCACAATGAATATTTGCCTGAATTAGTGGGGGGGGGGAAGGGGGAGAAAGGGTGTTTTTCAAAGTGTTTGTGTTACAAGGCAGCTTACAACAGAAAACATCTAATTGGGGACTGTGATGGCTATTCTTAGTTGTCAACATCTGGGATTAATTAAAACCTAAGTGGCTGGGTGTACCTGTGAGGAATTTTTTTCTTAAATCATTTAAATCAAAGAAGACCTCCTTTTAATCTGGATCTTTTGAAGTGGGAAGATCCACTTTTAATCTGGGCCACATCTTCTGCTGCCTATATCAAGGACATGGAAAAGAAAAAAGGAAGCTTCTCTCTTCACCTGTTTGTTCTCCATGACCCCTTCATGCCTTCAAAACCAGTTCACCTGGGTGACTTTGACAGTAACAAGTTCAGCTACCAGCATGCGATACAACCTTGTCCAGCTATAGAAGACATCTTCCGTGTGCTGACGCTGAAGGAACTCTTTCCAGATTTTAAGATAGAGTCTGGTTTACAGGAAAAGCAACTGGTAACCTTGTCTGCAGGAAGGATTCCCTAATGGGGTAGAGTTTTCATCACCACAGCAGATGTGTCTTGTCAGGACTGCTTCACCTCATCAATATCTGGACAGGTTTATACAAAACAAAATTGGACTCTGTGAGATCTGGAGTTTCTTTTTCTTTCTTCCTGGTCTCTATGCTGGATATAGCTGGTGAGATGTCATTGTCCCATGTTGCACCATTTGTAGTAGTTAGCTGCTAGTGGCAGCCAGGATATGGGAAATGGAAACCAGAGTGGAAACCAGAGTGTACTGTTCTACAAACTGAGTTTGTTCATAACTTTTGTGTATGTATTAAACTCAAGATGTTGTGTTTGAGATCTATGAAGAAGATTGTATGTTTCCCTGTAGTGGTGGTGAAAAAGAATGCCAAACCACCAGAATATTTCATCTGGTGATTCTTCCCACCATCCCAGGACCCCATGCAAGTGGAAGCCAGAGGTGTGTGTGTGGGGTGGGGGGAAGGGCAGGATTGGAGCAAAGAAGCCGCTTATCTTTCAGAACTGGCTGAGGTTGTATTTCATAATGGCAGCTGAGCTTGATACTTGAGTTACTCAGAGGGTGCAGGATTCCACTGTCCAGTATGGTGCTTGCCATGATGGTGGTCCTCTCTGCTGAGATCTGGAAAGATTTGCATGTATAAATGTCTTCTTTGATGAGCTGCCACAGAAGGTGTCTTACAACACCAAGGTCTTACCATGATCATGAGACTAAGAAACTTAGCATCACATACATTACATTACATTACATACATTCCTAAGGAATCCTTCCACACATGCCACATTTCTACTAGTAAATACATTTAACACAGCTTCAGAATTTAAAAAAAATCAACATATAAAAATCAATTCTCTAGCAATAAAAAATGTGCTTTTGTGTGTATGAGAAGACCAGAAGACAATTCTGTGGACTTGTTTCTCTCCTTCCACATTTATGTGAGTTCCAGGGATCCAACTCAGGTCTCCAGCCTGTCATGGCAAGTGTTTTCTTTTTACCTGCTGGGACATCTCAAGGGTTCTTAAAAAATCAGTTCTGTTTCTATATGCTTGCAACAAACAATACAAAAATATAACTAAGAAAATTAATTCCATTGTAATACTATGAAAGAGGATAGCACTTTGTAATAAACAAACTATGAAAATATATTGAAAAGTACAAAACATCACTGGAAAAGATTAAGGAAATGGAAGGATGTGTGCTCATGGGTAGGAGGACAATGTGGCAGTAGCTAACCATCGTCTACAGCTTCAACACAGTCTCTATCAAAATCCCAGCAGCCTTTTTGCAGAAATTGGCAAGCTGATCTTAAAATTCATATGCAAATCTGAGAAACCCAGAATAACTGACAATCTGGAAAGGGGGAAACAAGCGTGGAGGACTTACACAAATCAGCTTCCGAGCTTGCCGTCGGGGTAACGGCAGTCACGATGGCGTGCTTCTAGCATACGGACATGCATATTGACCAGAGTTGAGAGTCCACAAATAACCTTTCATTTTTTTTTTTTTCCATGGGTTGGGATTGAACCCAGGGTCTTGAGCATACAAGGCAAGCATCCTACCACAGGCTTTCTACCGCCAGCCTCACCGACTTGCTGTCATCAAAAGTGTGCAAGTTAATGCAACAGGGAAAGAATTGATGTCCTCTCCAACAAATGGTGCTGGGACCATGAAGTATTCTGCAAAAGAAAGAGGTGGGACTCAGTACATCACATGCAAGAATTAACTCAAAATGGGTTACAATTAAGCACGTTAAAATACTAAAATTCAGGAGAAAACATAGGAGTGAGTGTCTATGATCTTGGGTTAGGAAACATTGCTTGCAACAGATCCAAACACAAGTGACATACATGAACAAACCAGACATAACAGACTCCATACAAGTGAAAAGTCCTTTGCTTGAGGCTATACTCCGAGGAACTTGAGAGCCAGGCACGGCAGTGCTTGCTCATCTGTAATACAGCCTTTGGGAGGTTGAGGCAGGAGGATCCCTAGTTGTTTCAGTTATCCTGGATTACACAATGAGACCTTTTCACAAGGAAAAAAAAAAGGAAGAAAAAGAAAGGAAGAAAAGAGAAAAAAAGAAAATAAATAAAGAAAAACCAACTCAGAGTATCAAAGAAATATTTGTAACATGTCTGACAAGGGGCTTGCATCCAGACTATATTGAAAAACGTAAACAATCACCACTAAAAGATAAACGACCAAAGTGAAACTGGACAAGTGAGTTATTGCACGCTGTTCTAAAGATACATACATGACTACATTGATTAGTTCTACCCGATGAGAAGCAGCCGTTGGGAAGGAAATGTTTATTTTTATTACAACTTGGGGTACAGTCCATCATGGTGGGAAGGCTGGGTAGTAAGAGGGTGAGGTGGCTGGTCACATTGCTTGCACAGTTAGGAAACAAAAAGAGAAAGATTAATGATAACACTGTTGCTTCCTCTGTTTCCCCTTCATATTCAGCACAGGACCTTACTCCACAGGGTGATGCCATCAGCATTCAGGATGCGCCTTCCTTCCTTGATTAAATATCAATGGAAAGGCCCTCCCTTTCAGACAAGCCTAGAGGTTTGGTGGCTTTAAATTCAGTCTGACTGACAATAAGGATGGGCCATCACAATGGCCAGTAAATATACACAAAGCTCAATATATCTATTTAAAAAATGTCTGTAAACACAGTGAGATGCTTCACACACACTGTGATGGCTTTTGTTGTTGTTGTTTTCGAGACAGGGTTTCTCTGTTGTAAGTCTGGCTGTCCTGGAACTCACTCTGGAGACCAGGCTGACCTTGAACTCACAGAGCTCCATCTGCCTCTGCCTCCTGTGTGCTGGGATTAAAGGCATGCATCAACACTGTTTGGGGGTGATGGCCTTTTTTTTTTTTTTTTAAAGATTTGTTTACTTTATGTGGATGCATGTTTGCTTGCATGCATGAAAGTGTACCACATGGAAGCCTGGTGCCTGCAGAGGCCAGAAGGGAATGTTGGATCCCCCCAAACTGGAGTTGCGAATGGTTGCGAGTTGCCATGTGGGTGCTGGGAACTAAACTGGGTCCACTGCAAGAGCAGCCAGCTCTTAACAGCTGAGCCATCTCTCCAGCCTATTGTCAAGAAGTGTGATGAAACACGTGGCCAACAGGAAGTGTTGGGAAGGACGCAGAGCGGTTAGAATCCTTACTCATTCCTAGGTGAAGTAGAAAAAGGTTCATGTGACTTTGGGAACCATTTGGCCTTTTCTCACAACATCAGACATAGACGTGGGTGGGAGAAATGGTTTATTTGGTAAGAGTTCTCATCGTCAGCGCCAGGCTGGTGACAAGAGATTGAGCTCCAGGACCCACAGTGAAATGGAGAGCAACAACTCCAGCACATTGTCTTCTGTCTTCGACACCGGCACTGTGTATTGCATGCACGCACTTGTGTTCGCGTGCATACACACACACACACACACACACACACACACAAACACACACACTCAATAAATAAATATCATATAATAAAATAGTTTAAAACACACACACAAAACAGACTTAAAGTAACACTTTACAACTCTAATATTGACTGTCTAGCTAAGAGCATCGAAAACACACCTTTACACAAAATATGTGTGTAAATTGGAGCTGGTAAGGTGACTTGGGAGTAAAAATGCATCCCACCAAGATTGACAACCTTTTCATCCCTAAGATCCACATGGTGGAAGGAGACAACTGATTCCTAATGGTTGTCCTGTGATCACATGTGTGCCCACGCACACACATGCTCATTCGCACCCATAATAAAATGAAAAATAAAAAACCTCACTCCGTGAATGGATATTTATTGTAGCATTGATCGTAGAAGATAGAAGGTGGTAGCATCCCATGTGTCTGTCTGGTGACCGACAGGGAGGTAGTATGTGCATTTTTAGCTGATTTCCTTTCACTAAAAAGATGTTTTAGAAACTGTCTTAAGCTGAAATTATTAATTAATTAGTTAAAGTAATTAAATAGTTATTTAAGAAATACATTTAAATTTTATAAACAATCTTTACCTTGTATTAAAAGAATGTAATAAACCCTTGCTGAAGTAATAATTCTTTAAACTTATTTTTGCCAAAATATTAAATTATATATTAAGTCTGAAAGGACTGGAGTTGGCACAGGACACACTCAGACACCAGATTCTCAGCACAAAGGAGATTTATTTGTCCCAGAGGGAAAAAGGACAAGGAACAAGGGACAGGGGATCTTGTTCCTGGAATAAGAGGGGAGGGGACAAGGGATATCTGCCCAGAGGGACAAAGAACTGCCTCTGGATAGAATGGAGACAGATGTGACCCATGAGCAAATGGCAGGCTTTAAAGGGTCCCGGTATGGTCTTAAGGGAAGTAGAGGGTTGCAGCAGCAGAAGGGTTGGGGTGGCTGTCTCTGATTGGCTGGGAGGAGAACAAAGGAGAGGAGATGTGGACTTTTGGGAGAGAGGCAGGATGCTTTGTAGGGATTTCTGAGAGACTGGGCCTGTATGTGCGAGGCTGGAACTTAATTTGTGTCTGGCTGTTCTTTGGTGACCCAGTTCCATCTTGGAGTTATGTGGGGGATGTGCTTACAAAGTCAATACTGAAAATATTTTAGTAATATATCAAGCGTAATGACTGCATACCTTTTTTGTTGTTTCTGAATAGCTTCTGTGTGTCCGGGCAGTTCAAGCAGCAGGAAGGCAGGAGTTAGAGACAAATGCACCAGAAGTCTTCTCAAGTCAACAAGGGAGGATAGAAAATCAAAACTTAGCTTCAAGTCTGGGGTGATGGTACATACCTACAATCCCAGCATTCAGGAGGCTGAGATAGGAATGTGTCTGCCAGTTCAAGGCCAGACTGGCCTACACAACACATTCCAGGCCAGCCAGGGATATGTAACGAGACTGTCTCAAAAGGCAAAAATAAAAAAACTAAAACCAATTACTTTCAGCTCTCCATGTGGAGTCAAGGGAGAAAGGTGCTGGTGGCGGTGGTGGTTGTTGGTTTGGCTCAAAAACAGTGTCTGCTACATAGACAGAACAGAAACAGAAAAGCCTGAAAACAGGGAATTAAAATTAATAACCTGCAACAGGAAAAAGAGTAATTTATGTAACTGTGTCAATATCAGTAAGTTCTTTCTTCTTTGGCTCATCCATTTTTACTTCAGTTCTCAACCCAAGGAAATATCTTTTTTAAAATACTTACTTTTATTATTTTAATTATTTATTTAAATCAATCATTTATTACTGTAGTAATTATTGTAGTAGTAATGTATTATTTTCAATTCTCCGTATGCACGTGTGTGGGTGGGGGTATGTTGTGTAGGAGAACAGTTGCCCTCAGAGGTCAGAAGTAGTAGATCTTTGGAGCTGAAGTTCTAGGTGGTTGTGAATGAGAGTTAAATTCCAGTCCTCTGAAAGATCAGCAAATGCTCTTAACTAATGAGACATCTTTTGAGCCCACCCGTCCAACCTTTCTCTTTATTTTAAGAGAGGATACTGAGTAGTCAAAGCTGGCCTTGAACTCCCTATGAAGCCAAGCATAGCCTTGAACTTCTGATCCTTCTTCCCCTACCTCTTCAGTGCTGACACGACAGGAATGTGTTGCTGTGCTTGGTGTAGGCAGTGTTGAAGACTGAACCCAGGGTTTGGAGCATGAGAGGCAATCCCCCTAGTCACCGAGTTGCAATCTTAGCTGTTTGTCGTAGTCTTTTGTTGTTTGTTAATTTTATGTAAAATATCTATGCTACTTGCTTCTTTTTGGTTGTTAGGAACAGTTAGGGTCATCTTGCGGTTTCCTCAGATGAGCGCACGGAATGCAAAGACTGAAATAATCTCAAACAGCCGTGAAACTGAGGAACATGCACAGGCCTCAGTGAGCACCGAAGTCAGAAGCCCCGCCAATCTCTGCTGTGTTCCCCAGAGTCAGTCAGTGCTGCTCTCTACACTAGCTTGGGCCAACAGACAGATGGGGCGCCTCCCTTCTTCCTCTGCCCACCAATCCAGGGCTTCCAGACTGATTACCAGTTCTCTCCAGCCAGTGCTCTCTCTCCCTCTCTCTCTTTCCCTCTCTTCGTCCCCCCTCCCCCCTCTCCCCCATCCCCCTTTTTCTCCCCTTCTCCTCCCACCCTTCTCCATGCTTGCTGCTCAGGTTTCTGATCTCTGTGCACTCTGACCCAGCAGCTGTATGAAGCTAACATAAGAGAGACAGAGATGAAACAGGGTCCACCCCGAACCGCTCACAGGAGTACTTTCTCTCAGCAGTAATGCTCTTGAAATTAATACTTGAAGGCATCAAGAGATCAAGGAGTAGCACTGACTTGGACACTTAAGGAGTAGGAAGACCATTGTTAATCTTTGCTGCTGACCCTTTGGATTGGCTAGCAGACAGGTATGAGGCGACCTCTTACAGACATTCGTTCTCGGTTTGAGACCTCCCTCCCCTAAATTACTTAGAACCTGAGACCATACTGGGTCCAGTTCAGACAAAGCAATATAATTTCTGCCAGCCCCAATCATTATTCCTTATTAACAAATGACCAGAGCGTTTTGAAGGAGGGAGAGAGAGAGAGGGGGAGAGAGGAAGAGAGGGAGGGAGAGAGAGACTGACTCACTGTGCATCCCCAGGCTGTGTTTGAACTCCATGTTTTCCTGCGTCACCTTGGATTACAAATGTGCACTGTATTCAGCCATCTGATACATTTCCAAAATCTGCATGAATCTGTTTCCCCAGATGGCATGCTCAAATAGCTTCGAATGAAGGTGATTTTTCTTTGTTTTCAAGCTTTTATCTGAGATAGAAAAGGATAAACCTGCTAAAATGATGCATTACCTCTTTAAAATAACTTTATCTCAATTATTTTTCTTAATGAAGAAAGGCATGTTAGCTACAAGTGCTTAGACAGACGAATAATGATAAGAACAAAAGTAAAAATCATGTAAAAACACCATGAACCAGGGAAAATCACTACTGATACCTTTGGGGTTTTCTAAGGTCCTTTTTTATGGGAACTATACACATATTTTTAAAATCCTTATTAAAACAGTTACTTGAATAACAAAGTTAGAAAGTATTTGTGATTAAAGAAAAATGAACCAATGAAAAGACATTTTTTTTTCCTTTGCTGTGCAGTGTGCAAACCTGACTATGAACAAAAATGGGGTAGCTGGTATGATTAATATCTTTCCATTTAAAAATAAAGCCTCAGAAAGTCAGTTGGCCACTGTTTCTATGTAAGCGGATCTCATACTTACCTGTGAATGGCCTAAACAGTTTGCTAGGCAAATTTACACTGTAAACACAATGACTGAAGCCATGCTTGTCTTAGGAAGGGCTCTTACAGACTTTAAGATGCTGTGACAGCACTCATAAGTATTTATAAACTCAGTTTCAGTGAGTTTCATTCAAGCCTTCAAACAGCAAAAAAGAGCTAGCAAGTAAAACAGGGTGAGGCTGAGACATTTCTATCATCGAAAGCCATACACATAATCTATTGTCTTCCCCTGCCCTCCTCTTCCTTCTTTCCCTCTTGTTTCTTCCCTTCTTCCCCCCCCCACCTTTCTTTTCTGATTTTTAAAACAGGGTCTCATGTAACCCAGACTGACGTGAAACTCAGTGTATACAGCTGAGGATGACTTTGGACTCCTGATCTTCCTGCTTCTGCCTCCTGAGTGCTGGGATTACAGAGGTGAGCCACAATGTCTGGCTTCTCTTTTCTGTGCAGACAGTGTCACAGAAACTATATAAACACTCAGTGAAATCTCTCAGAAGCGACTATCACGAGGAACACAGCTAATTTTTTTTTAAACGTTGGAGCAGGAGAGGTGGGGCCAGCTGGCAAAAAACAAAACAAAACAAAACAAAACAAAAACACAAAAACAACCAGCCCCTCCAGCACCCCCAAACCAAAACATGTCCTGCAAGCCTGACCACATGAGTCTTGAGTTTGGAACACACATTTAAAAAGCTGCACGTGGTAACACACATCTGTAATCCCAGTGTGCCTACCGTGAGAGCAGAGGCAGAGATAAGAGAATTGGTCAGCATTTGAGTATGCAACATAGTTGCACAAACAAGAGAGAGACTGCTTCAAAAAAAATAAAAAGAGAAGAAAAGAAAGAAAAAGGTGGGTGGAAAATTTGGCACGTGACCTCCATACAGACACTGTAGCATGTACACCCTGCCCCACTGAATCTTTAAAGAAGAAGAAAGTGTTTTAACTTTTTGTCTTTTTCTTTAAGAAGCTTTCTCTACCACGAGAGACTAATAGGTAATTGGTGAGATATCCGTGATTAACTGAGTTTAAACATCATACAGTGTACAAATTTTATGTTTTCGTCACTTGCTTTAAAAATGAAAAGGAGCGTGAGGGATGACTCAGCAGGTGAGGGTACTTGCTGCCAAATCTGATGACCTGAGTTTGATCTCCAGAACATATGGAAAGAGGAGAGAGAGAATCTGCCTTCTTATGTATGACATCATCGGGGCCTGCTCTTTCCCCTAGATGAAATGGTGACTGATCTAATGATTTCATAAATGCAAGTAAACAGTTGTCGAGTAAAGCCATGGATGTGGATCTGTATGGAGTGAGCAGGCTACACAGCTTTAAAACAGTGTTGAGATACTCACCAGAAATTGAATTGTACCAATATTAAGGGGTAGAAAATATATTTGACAATAACGAATCTATTTAAAAATACTCTCTATTAGGGTGCGGTGGGATATATCTGCCATCCCAGCACTTGAGAGGAGTGGGGAGGGGAATGAGGAGTTCAAGGATAGCCGGGGCTATATGAGATCCTGCCTCAAAATCCAAAATTAGAGTTCTTTTTAAACCTTTCATCACTTCCGAGTGGTAAATATTTCATTAAATCAGGAATATGGATTTTAATGAAGACTTAATGTAAGGTTAATATTTTTAGTTTTTTCTTTCCCTTACATTCTGAATCCATTTCCTATTTAGTTGACACTTTTCATAATTATCAGTCAATGGGGTAAAGGGTTTTTGTATCTTTCCACAACAGTGTGAACAGTTGGAGGGCAAGACCTGCTTCTCACTCACACAGTGCTGCCTTTATCTGCCATCTTGATACGCCTCTCATAACAGAAGCGCAGTGATTTCAACACAGCCGGAATCATCTCAGTTCTCTGCAGGAAATCAGCATCAGAGAGGAAATTGATCTTCTATCTGGTTCATCTTCTAATATCTTCTGGACTCTGTAGATGTTCTCTCCTCTTCTCAAATAAACTTAGAGATTATTTGAACTGATTTCACTGTGAGAAATTAAAGCCCGAGATGCCATGAGTGAGAAGTGCCAGGTTCTAAGTTCTTTCTCTGACATGGATGACCTGTGTGACTCTAGATAAAGAACTTAACTTCTTTGGACTTGTTTAGTCATCCGTTAAAAATCTGTGAGTTACTTTATGTGCTGGCTAGTTTTATGTCGACTTGACACGAGCTTAAGTCATCTGAGAGGAGGGAGCCACAGTTAGATCAGGCTGTAGGGAAACCTCTAGGGTATTTTCTTAATTAGTGATTGGTTGGGGAATGGCCCATCTCATTGTGGGTGGTTCTTTCCCTGGGCTGTGGTCCTGGGTTCTATAAGAGAGCAGTCTGAGCAAGCCATGAGGAGCAAGCCAGTAGGCAGCACCCCTCCGTGGCCTCTGCATCAGCTCCTGCCTCCAGGTTCCTTCAATAGTAATCCTAATTAGGTCAGTTTAAATTCCTTCCAGCATTTTGAATCACATATTAATCTTTTCCAGTTATTGTTTTTATTTATGAAAATATTATTTTGAAAAAAAAATTTAATTGATGTAAATGTGTGTGTATATGTATATGTACACACATGTGCTTGTGAGTGCCCTTGAAGGCCAGAAGAGGGAGCTGGATCTCTAGGAGATAGAGTTACAGACAGCTGTGAGGCACCCCATACAGGTGTTGGGAACCCAACATGGGTCCTCTACAAGCACAGCAAGTGCTCTTAACCACTGAGCCATCTCTCCAGACCTGAAAATATGTTATCCATGTCTCCTCCATACTAAGCTGTTTTTCTTAAAAGACATTTTGACTCCTCTGGTTCTGTTATCTGTCAATTCTCCTTAGGAAAATGTGGAGAAGTCACTCAAAGTATACGGCCAATGGTGAGATACGCTTTTGAATGGATGTTACAAATATCTGAGAAAATGGAAGAAGGACTTACTTATTTTGGCTCACAGTTTAGAAGGTTTCAGGCCACGGCCTTAAGCTCTGTGGGTTTTGGGCTCATGGCTAGTTAAGAACATCATGGTGGTGGGATCACATGGCAGAGGCCACTTATCAAAAGCAGACATGAAACAGAGAGCACCATGGTGGTGGGAACACACGTCATTGCAGGGAGCAGAGAAAGGTTTGGGGATCAGGTAGAACTTTCAAAGCCCATCTGTAGTGGCCTACCTCCTCAGGTCAGGCTGTTCCTGAAGTTTGCATCACTTCACAAAATAGCTCTACCATCTGGGGACCGAGTGCCTATCAGGGGAACATTTCATGCTCAAACCACGACAACTGGCATCTTCATCTGTCCTATGGAAACTCTCGGTGAGACTTCAGGTCTCTCACTGCACTGACAATCACAGAAAGGACCCTCTGGCCCCACTTCTTCAGGAGATGTCATCAAACAACAGCGTGTACCTGCTTCTTACTCATTTATTCATTGATCGTCCTGCTGGGAATGAAGCTCAAGCCCTTGCACATGTTAGGTAAGCTTCCTGGCACTGAGCAATAACCCAGTCCTGAAACCATGTAGTTAGCCGAGTCAATTTAATTTGTGTAACTGTGTCTCTAGTTGAATACTACCAAAAAAAAAAAAAAAAAAATCAAGCAATCATGCTGGAATAAAAAGACAGGAAATTAGCATGCAATCCAATAAACTTAAAGGATTCAAAAGAATCATTGAGCCAAAGATTAGCCCTTAGAACCCTAGTTAAATAATTCTAGGAATGTGTACCCCAGTGTTTAATGAAAATCATAACATTAGAAATAATATCCATATTTAAATAAAAGATTATGAGTAAAGAATGTAGATAAATTACATCAATAAACACATATTAATGTTTATGATTGAACTTTTTTGCCTTAAAAAAAAAAAAACCAAAGAGAAAAAGCAATAAACAAAACCAGCTGCTTGCTGTTTGAACAGAAATGGCTATTCAGTGGACAAATTAATGAAGAAATGATTATTATTGACTTACTCAATAATATGCACAACCCCAGGGGAGTTCTAAATTAAGTAGGTTTGACTTCTGTCTCATTTAGTAAAGCCATTTAAAAGAATAGAAACACCGGCAGAATTTTCAGTTTTAGAGTGTTAAATTATTCAACTGATTTTTAGTATGGGCCACTGTATCGTGTTAGATTAAAGGGACTGCCAAAGATAGAAAAAATTAGGATCAGTTACTAAGACCATTGAAATAACTGTGTATGCTTTTGTTTAGATACAGAGCAAGCCTATAATTCTGGAGTGATAGGATTTCAGAGTTGAAGGAATATATAAAGATCATTTGTTGTCATTCTTACATGGAAGAGAGCTGAATTCTGAAGCCACCTTCTCCATCAAAGCTAAACAGGAGGGTCAGGGAAACCTGCCAGAGAGAAGCAAATCAGATTGTTTCTGAGATGATGGGCCAGGCTGGGGGTGGTGGAGGGAAGAATGTGGCACATGGTAGTTTGTTGGGGATGCTCGCATCCCTCTGTAGTAAAGAGATGGTGGAGGATGTTCTCAGATGGGGGTGAAGTTCCAGGGGCCTGGCTCCGGAGATGCAGCAGCAGTTTCAGATTCACTACCAAAGTCAAAAGTATAGAGGAACATCTGGCAAACAGGAGGGAATCACAGGTGTGCCTTCGCCATGACCAGATGTGGAGCAAGCAGATGGTGACCACAGGTGCACCTTTACCATGACCAGACACGAAACAAGCAGGTGTCGATCACAGGTATGCCTTCACCATGACTAGATGTGGAAAACTGCTTACCATGGAGACCAGGACAGAAAGACTTGGGGCTGAGGCAGGAAGACCAAAAGAGACAAAAACAAACAAATCTAGAAAGGATAACGCCCTGAGTTTGGTAAGTACACCTTTGGTCTGGGGAGTAGAAGAGCAGTCATTTTTTAATTTCCTTCTTTATTTCGTGTAGATCTGATGACCAACGCATAAACTTCAAGAAGCCTTTGGGGGATATTTTAGATATTCTCCTTCCTTGGCTCTTGTTTGTGAGCAGAGAGCGCTCTAAACAACGAGTCAACTAGTAGCTAACAACTAGTAGTTAACTGCCTCTGCACAGGACTCCCATTCTTCTTGTTCAAGAGCTTGACTTAGTAAAGAGGACCTCTCAATGGTTTTCCCTTCGGTTTGACTTCCTCTAAGGTGAGCGCTGATTTCCTAGCCCAGATCAGAGTCACAAGGGCACCATAGTCTCTGGATTGTCGACTGTTTTCCCTACACCCTTGTTTGTGACAGCAAGGGCAGGTTACCATTCTGCACCTGCTTTCTTTTTCTTTTCTTTTCTTCCTGCTTCTTTGTCAAGAATACGAACATGTGTTCATAGGCTCCACCTAGTGGTCACATCCATTACCTAGCGTCCTCAATTGCTGTTTTATTGCATCATTCTTACTCAATTAATCCAAAAGTTGAGAGTACTTTATATATAACATATATATATATATATATATATATATATATATATATATAAATATATATAACATTTAATCCACTCCCTTTTTTTAACCTGAAGGAATTTGTTTTCACCTGATCCCCAGCCTGGGGAAAAATGAAGTAAGTAAGTAAGTAAGTAAGTAGGGAAGGAAGGAAGGGAGGAAGGAAGGAAGGGAGGAAGGAAGGAAGGGAGGAAGGAAGGAAGGGAGGAAGGAAGGAAGGGAGGAAGGAAGGAAGGGAGGAAGGAAGGAAGGGAGCTCAGTTGGTCACCAGTTCAGTAATTATAACAACTTTGGGTAGAATCGTCATTAGATACAAACACTAGTGGCCAAAAATTTGGTGAAGACATGGATAGACTCTCAATTCAGTGATGGATCCATGGGGGAACTTAGACCTAACAGAGGCAAAGCATCACTCACATAGCTAGTTAGAGGCAGAAGTAGGGCTGTTCCCAGACTCCTAATGAACCACACTCATATTCTGTTTTCCTCTTACTTCTCCTCATTGAGGCAGGTACCACATGGTAATACCACATGCTTACTAACATGTTACTCTTCAGAGACTTACTTTGACTACAGTCTAATGGAAAAATAAACAGAAAATAAAACAACCAAACAAAACAATTTGAAGTGGTTATAATCGTAGCAATGGAGAAGACAACACTCACATATCATGTATTTAACATTTGAGTGAGTGAGAACTCCGGGAGACTCCAATGTGTGTAGAGTCAGAAGAGGAGAGGAAAATCTACTGTGTTCCAGAATACTAAGGAATGGGGGAGGTTCCTGGAACAGTGCTTTGGAGAATATAGAAGGGCTTGGAAAAACAATACTCAGAGGATGAAGGCAGTGTTGTGTTTCCTAGGCTGGTATCTGGAGTTTGAGAAACTTGCACTAGGTGGTGGTGGCACACACATTTAATCCCAGCATTTGGGGAGGCAGAGGCAGGCGGATCTCTTGTGAGTTGGAGGCCAGCCTGGTCTACAGAGTGAGTTCCAGGACAGCCAGAGTTACAACAGAGAAACCCTGTTTTGGAAAACCAACCAACCAACCAACCAACCAACCAAACAAAACAACCCAACAACAACAAACTCTTGCATGCTATTTTACTTATTAATAAATATGTAGAGCATAAACACAGTAGGTTTTCACATATTTATGAAGGGAAGCCACTGCCAACAAAGCTAACGAACACATCTAAAACTGCCTGGCTTCCGTGTGCTCCTTGGGTGTTCTGGTCCTCCCCTCTGCTTCCTCTGCACTCAGACACCACTGATGTGCTGTCCATCAGTACAGACACATTAGTGGAGAGGGCTTTTATTTCATATGAGATATCAAAAACAAAACAAGTATCGATAAACCACGATTATTTTAGCTGAAGTTGGAGTTTCTTGGGCACTATTTTTAGAAATGGTTTTGGGTTTTTATAACAAAAATAAGTGACAATAAAAATATTTAGGGGTGGGGTGAAGGTGGCTCAGTCAGTGAAGTGTCTACCGCAGGCACAGGAGGGCCTGAGTTCAGTCTCCAACATTAACATAAAAGCGGGGTGCAGTGGCAGGAACCTAATAGTGGGAAGCAGAGACAGGGCTTACTTGGTCAGCTCTAGGTGAGAGGCCTGCATCAGAAACCAAGATGGACAAATCAGACAGCATCCCAGCATGGAGAAGGAAAAGGGGACACAGAGTCCCACCCCTGAACAAGAAGCTGTTTGGAATTGATAGCTCCTGGCAGAGAGAAGTCAGTTTTCTTCATGGAGTAACACTGGGTGTATCAACCACATCCCAGGGCAGGACCAAGTTCAAGAATAGTTGTCCAACACAAAATATTTGTGCGTGTGTGTGCACATGCGTGCACACATGTGTATGCATTGGATCTTGGAATATCTGGCGGGGGGATGAATATTACCAAATATATGAAAAAAAATAAGAAAATAAAACAATAGAACAAATGAACAGCTGAGGTTGACTGCTGGTAACACACACACACACACACACACACACACACACACACACACACACACACTCTGTACACATATACCTGCACAGACATGAACATGCACACACACACTCACACCCACATCCCCCTCCCACCTCCACTGAGCACACACTCCTACTATCAACCCTGTGAAATGAGACCAACAAGAGAAAAGTTGCTGAGAGTAAACCTTTGAAGCTCTCCTGGACCATTCTCCCTCACTGACTGTTGCTGCCCCCTCGCCCCTCCCTAGAGACCTCTGAGCCATCCAGAGCCCTTACAGAGCACACTGCAAACTGCTAAGCTGGTTAGTAAAGAGATGTTCTGGAAGACACTAGGCCTGTATTCCAGCTTGCTTCTGGTAATAGCAATCAAAAACAGTAAACTGAACTAGCAGTTTGTGTTGGACACTGCCCCACATTAGATGGCCGGAGAAATGGGGCCATTTATATAAGTGTTCCCTTGAATTGGCCTCATAGCATATGCAGTTACTGAAGGCTCACAAATACTGTAGTCATCTGTTGGGGCTGCTGTAGTAAATTGCCTCAAACTGGGTGGGTTAAACAGCAAACATTTATTCTTTCACCATTCTGGGTGGTGGAAGTCTGAGACCATGGGGTTGGCAGGGAGGGTTCCTTCTGAGGGCAGTGAGAAAGAGACCTCCACACCTCTCTCCTTGGCACTCCTTAGCACGTACAATCACTCTGCTCTGTCCCACCGTTGCCTGGTGCTCCCTCTGTGTGGTGATGTTCTTTTCTGATAAAAGGCCCCAGTCATGTTGGATTTGGGCCCCACTCTTATCCAGCATGAACTCATCTTAACCTGACTGTAGCTGAAATGTCTCTCCTTCTAAATGGAGTCACATTCACAGCCTCCAGGTGGTCATGAATGAGTGACACAGCGTTGGACAGTCCCCACCTGTGGTGTTGACTGTTGACTTCCTCAGGGAGGCTCCCAGGCTTATGTCACATGTCATGTTCACCTTGGTCACTGTGAACTTCAAGGTCCTGGTCACCACTTCCAAAGTTCTTACCCAAAAGAAAACACTTTAAGCAGTTCTGAAAATTATTTGCTAGTGACATTATACCAGCATTCAGGTACAAAGGGCTTTTCTTTCGCATGGGCGAGTAAGGAGAATGGATCCAGTGTGAATGTTTTCAGAGTTGGGCCAGAAAGGTGAGATTTAGAGAACAGCAGCTATGATTCCAAGAGGAGGCTCTTTCACACTCCTAAAAGCTATGTTTAGAGATCACCATTGAATACAACCACGACCTTGTCCTGAGTTCAGGTTGACGCAGGAGTACACGGACTTGAAAGTAACATGAACGCTCCCTCCTGGGCAGGGTCAGTGGCAGCAAAGGCTCAGATGAATCGCCTGCATATATTTCTTCCCACTAGGGGCTTTGAATTGCCAATTCCGGGCAATGGCTTTACGTCTCTCTGGTTGTTTGAACAGGCAAAGATGTGATAGAAATTTCCAGAAGGCTGTGCCCGTTCCGCTGCTCTGTGAACAAAACACAAAGGAACAGCAAGGAAGTGCCTGGTCCTTAACAAACACGCTTGCTGTATCTCCTCTTTGCCAGTCTGACCACTTGGCAGCTACCCATGGGTGCAGGAAATGGAAATGGGTGCCTTCTGATTTCTGATTGTGGGTTCGGAGAGTGGCGCAATAGGAATCAAAAGCAGAGAACTCTCTATTGATTGGGCTTTGGAAGCACCAACAGCAGGGGCGGCCCCAGAAAAGTTCAGTGACCACATTAGTTTGTGTAGTGTTAATATGATTCTCATGTGTTAGTGGATTGCTTTCCGAAGAAAGCTGGAGGTACAGTGGTTCCCTGCCAAGGGCACCGATGGCCAGGCGGGTGGGGTAGAAGCTGGGCAGGGTGCACTGCTGGCTTCCCCTCGTCTCCTTGTGTCCTGTGTAAGAGGGCTGTGAAGGCTTCGGAGGCACAGAGGAGTTTTAGATGGGATCTCTATTTCTTATTTATTAGCAAAAGGGCGTTACTAGTCAGTGATGGCTCTATTTATCTCATCAGACATCTCCTGAGTTACTAATGTCTTCTGGGCACTGTGTTTAATTTTAAGGGGTTCAAGAGAGGATTAAAGATGCTTTTGTGGTGAAGTGCTCCGTCTGCTGTGTATTTGGGATCACGGCCCAGGAGTACCCACTAGATACAGTAGTCAAGTGAAAAGCAGACAAACTTTTTTGTGTGTGGGGAAAACATAAATGGTATTGTTTAATTTTTAGGATAACAAACATTTTCATATTGGCAAGTTTTAGGCTGGTAGTGTAGGGTGTATGGTAAATGCACACGTAACTAACACATTGAAAGAAAGCTCTAAAATATAAGCAAATGGAGACGCAGAGGACTACTTTTGAGAATCTGCTTCCTCCTTCCACTATAAGGGTTCCTGGGGCAGAACTCAGTACCTTACCTGCTGAGCCATCTAGCCAGCCCCAGCAATTTTAAAAAATGAGACAGGGGAGGACTGGGAATGTAGTTCAGTGTATCACCTTCATACCAGAGTTACTTTCAAGAACAGGTCCATATGTCATTTTTAGACTATTAATGTGCACTCTAGGAGCTAAGATTGACTCCGACTGTTTTCTTTGGGAAATTTGTCCATTGTTCTGTTTTTGTTTAGGTTTTGTTTTTGTTTGCTTGTTTGTTTTTGGTGCTGGGACTGAGCTCAGGGCCCGATACCCACCAGACAGGAGGTCTAACACAGTAAAATCTTCAGCCCTGATTTTTGTGTCTTTTAAGGTCATTAAAGGAAAAGACACGGAGCTGAATGTGCATGCAGTCTGTGCATTGCAAAGTATCTGCTCCCTGGCCCATTTGTTTATCCATTTGGGTTGAGTGGTTTTGGTTTGGTTTGGTCTGGTTTTGAGAAAAGATTTTGCACTACAGCCCAGGCTGAACTTGAATGAACTTTGTGGCCAAGGCTGACCTCAAATGATGGTCTCAGCCTCCTGAGTGCTAAGATCAGTCCTGAGGCTGTGCACTGTACCCAGCTGGCTCTTTTAAACAGAAACACAAATTAGGGTATCTCCAATTTAAGTATTTCCTCCTGCCTTTTACATAGTAAATGCATGCCGAAAATTTTAATTTGTTTCCTTGGAGGAAAACAAGATTTCCTCCAAGGAATTTGAAATTACAATGCATAAAAAATGATACACAATGAAATATAAGTTTCACATGACCCACGGTTCACGAATACACGCCAGTTCCTTAGCATGAGACACTTTGGAGTTTCTGCCTCATAAGCTTTCCTGACTGTCTCCCACCCCCACTGACCACCCTGCTGTATGAACAAAGATAATTCTCTTTTGGCAGAACTCTGAACTTTGCCAGTAGCTCTCCTCTGCCTCCTCGCCAGCCACCCTTACATGCCTTCATGGCTGCCACCTTTAGAAATTAAAACATTCAAAAAGTTTAAAAGCATTTGACTGGCAGGTGGCAGCAGAGCCCGTTGGTTAAAACCAACCTCTCTAGAGTTGAGTTTGTAAATTCAAATGACCAGCAGGTGGGGTTCTCTGATGGGAAAGCTAGCTAACAACTGTGGAATGGCTGTAAGGAGACACCTTTAGGGTATAAAACCTTAAATAGGGCTGGAGAGATGGCTCAGCAGTTAAGAGCACTGTCTGCTCTTCCATAGGTCTTGAGTTCAATTCCCGTTATAGATGGTCGTGAATAATGGGATTGAATGCCCTCTTCCTGGCATGCAGATGTAAGCACAGCTAGAGCACTGATATACATAAAATAAATAAAACCTTAAATAGGTGGATTTCACCAGGTGTCGTGTTTCTACACCAGGTGTAGAGATGGAATCACTACTGTGATCCCAACACTCAAGAAGCTGAGGCAGATGGATTGTCATGAACTTACAGCTAACTTGGGCTACATAGCGAGACCCTGTCTCAACACACACACACACAAACAACAGGGCAGGTAAGGTGGCTCAGTGGTTTAAGGTGCTTGCTGCCAAGCTTGATGACATGAGTTTGATTCTTGGGACCCATATAGTGGAGGGCCCCAACTAACCAACCAAACACCCCCAAACCCCAAACCAAATCAAAACCCCCAAATGGTTTATTACTATTATTATTATATATATATTATTATATATTATGTATTGTTATACACACACACACACACACACACACACACACACACACACACACACACATTTTCCCCCTGCTTGTATGTCTGTATAATATGCATGCCTGATACCTGTGGAGGCCAGAAGTGGGTGTTAGATCCCTTGGACTGGAGTTACAGATGGCTGTGAGTCACCATGTGGGTCCTTGGAATTAAACCCAGCTCCTCTGGAAGAACAATAAGTGCTCTTAGCTGCTGAGCCATCTCTCCAGCCCACCAAGTAGTACATTTAATATATATTTTTATTATGTGTCACAGGGCCTTTGCACATTCTAGGCAAACATACCATTGAACTACACACTCTAACCTCAGGCTAGTTCGTATTTGCAATCCTCCTGCTTCTAGTTCCCAAGTACCAGGTATTTTTTTATATTTTATATCAATCATATTTTAAAAATATTGTTTAAATGTTTTAAATGAATATTTCAGAAAAAAGTACTTTTTGTGAGCCTTTATGTTAATAGAGAAACAGAAAATGGGGAGAGGGTTGGAGTTAGGAAAGCCATTTCAGTATTCACTAGAGAGAATGTGGGCAGCTGCAGACAGGGCTGCGGACAGGGTGAAGGATCAGTGTGATGGGTCACAGACCAATTTCTCTGACAAGTAAATAAGCTTCAGAGATCTTGCAAAGCACAGCAGAATGATTAACCACCTCCACCATGTGTTTCAGATATTCAGGAAATATTAACAGCACACAGTGTCCAGCTGCAGGTGGTACGGGTTGAAGCAAATAAGCATATGGATGACCTGTACTTACGTAGGCACGTGACCTTGTCTTGATGGGCCAAGAGATAGGGTCTTTTATATCTCAAGCTTGCCTCTAACCTGTCAGGTAGCTGATGATAGCCTTGAACTTCTGAGCCTGGGCTCTCTGCCTCCCAAGTGCTGGGATTACAGGCTTGGGCCAGCAAACCTCATTCAGAGTGACTTCCCAACAGGTGCTAGCAGAGGGAAGAGCGGACGACTGAAGGAAGGCAAAGGGTGGGCGTGGTGGAAAACTGTAAGGGCTCAGCGTGACATTGGCTTAGTTTGTACTGTTTCTCGGCCTGGTGCACAGATCAACCTGGGCAAAGGGCTGAAAGGTTTCAGTGCCCGGAAATGAGTTCGGCGAAGTGGCCAAGGTTCACTGTTTACTCTGAGTCTAGTGAGGGGGCCACTGTTGTAGCCACCAAAGAAGAGAAGCAAAGGGCGAGTTAGGGAGCCACATTGGCTTTAACTCAACGAAAGTGAGAGAAGGTGCAGATGTCGGGAAAGGCAAGGCAGCAATGGCGTCCAAAGGACAGAGTATATGAGGCCAATGGGAGATGGGAGGAAGGAAGACAGAGGAGGAGGGAAGGAGGCTGCGGAGCAGAGTCGGTGACAGGAGTTAGTGGAGTGCAGAGAAACTGGAGGGTACTGGCAGAACACTCCTGCAGGGACGTGGCTGTGGAGAAAGAGGCAGCTTTAGTTTGAACCTTCAGAGTTCCTTTTGGGCAAGTAGATCTTTGACTCAACAGCTGATCTACTCTAGGGCCACAGTGACCTTTTCATCTTGATACTGAGCCAGAGGGAGTACTGCTCCTTACAGGGTGGCAGTCTTGTTAGGAATGTATACTTACCAATGCTCTGGGTGGCAAAGCTCACTGTGCTGAATAACTGGCTACCATTGAAGGGCAGGGAGGAAGCAGGGCAAGGTAGGGGAACTTAAAATGCATGGGCTCATTCACACAAAGGCACAGCAAGTAGATGCGGGGGCTTGCTAGGAAGGAGGGAATAGTCTAGAAGTATGGACATGTCATGAACCCCATTACTATGCATAGGTTTTGTAGATGGCACTCTGTAACAGGACCCCAGACCTTAACATAACTGACTCCATGATAGAAGAACCATCCAGGCCATAAAACTCAGCATGTAGACAGCACCACCTGCCAAAACGAAAACCTAATCCATCAAAGTGCATAGTTCTGGGAAAGTCTCTACAGGTACTAACCTTGCCTTTTGGCTTCAGTAGTTCTGCTTCTGGCTAACTCTTCTTGTTAACTGAAGTATGTCAACCCAGGACATGGTTTTTATACTTAAAAGCTCACTCTGAGAAAGGCTTGGGGCTATACTAGGATCTCAAACACCCAATGTAGTCGCTGCCAGCTAATAAAAACATTCTATTGGCTTAAATTCATGTCTGAGTAGTCTTTTCTGTTGGATAACCTGCAAGAGACTCCAGCATGACAACTTTAAAACACCTGGGATTTCTGTAGCAATGATGGGAAGTGAGGTTGAATGACTCCTGGATAACTGTCTTTATCAAGACCTCAGACACTTTCCCTTCTGACTTCCTGTTTTTCCTTATTTTTCTGTTTGTATATTTGTGGGAAGGGGGATGAAAGTGGTATCAATTAAGAAAACAGTGGAAATATCCAGTCTTTAAAGGGAGGTACGAATCGACCCATTTTTCTTACTTCTGTAGAACCAACATGAAATCCCAAGGTTAGAATAATACCCATCACATAAGACTATTGTGAAGCTCGAGTAATATAAAGGGAGGGAACTGTCCTGAAAAATTTCAAATAGTGTAAATAGGATAAATTGTTGACACCACCCTGAAATGCTTAGTCACAGCGAGGAAACTTCAATTTTGATTGTTTCCACCTTGATAGCTTGTGCTAACTGAAGGGGAAGTGCCCTCCCTTCTTCTAGCTTCTCCTAGAGTCCTACAAGCAAACCTGAAGGATGTTTACCCTCTACCCAGAGTTCCCAGGTACAACAGTCCATTATATGTTCCAAATTGGTTAATGACAGAAAGGTATTAAGTTCAGTAAGATTTCTTCTGGTGTCACCGAATCTGCTCTTGGGCTTTGACTTGTTCTATACTCAGGACTTTTCTGCACGTAACCCAAGATAGACTAAGTAAAGGTGGAGTTTCTTTCAGTCACCATCACAGCCTTGATTCCATGGTCCCTATTCCAGCCCAGTGCTCAAAAACTAGTGGCTATTTATCAATGGACCAGTGAGCACAATAGATGGGATCTCCCACTCAGATCTTAGAATGGGAAAGTCTACTCAGCTGCAGTCTCTGATTGTAAAATGTACGAGCTCTTTTGGATCAGTAAATAATAATGGACAAGGTGCCTAGATGGGTGCAGTGTGAGAACATAGTACCATGGGGTTGTGTCTGTTTGGTCTTTTCATTTGAGGATTTCAATAGGGCAGAGGCAGGAAGAGATGATTTCCAAACTCTCAGAGTAATTGCCCCGAATGCTAGGGTAGTTCTCTTAAGATTATATCACCTCCAAATGTCACAGTGTCTATCTTAGTTTCTGTAAATTCACTGTGTAACATTTGCATAATGACAAACCACCTACAGACTTCCTTCTCAGAACAGGTCACTGTGGTTAAGAGAGATGTGACAGTCTTTGTAAAATAACTGCAATTTGTAAAATATTTAAAGTAGTGTCTGACATGTAATAATTATTATTTCTTCAGCCTTAACTGTTGTTACGTATTCAAAAAATTAAAGTTATGATTTGCTACTTACTTGTTTTTTTATGCATAGAGTTAAGTGCTACGCATATTCACGTTGTTTTGCAACAGATTCCTAGAAATCTTTCATCCCCAAAGGCTGACTATGCTATTGTTTACATGGCACTTCTCACTAACCATTCACTTGGACACTGAGTGACTTCTACTTCTTGGTTATTGTAAATAATGTTGCAATGGGCAAGGGTGTGTATCGTTCCTTCAAGACTCTCTTTTCACTTCTTTTTGATATATATCAAGAAGTGGAATCACTAGATTATAAGGGAAGTCTGTTGGCTTTTTGGAGAAGCCTCTGTGTTTTCCAAAACGGCTCGGTACATCACGGGAACTGCCCATCATCAATCATTTACTGTATGCCAGCTCTGGATTACATGGGTCAGTTCACTCTAAAGATCCCACAGTGATCTTTGAAAAGATTACTAACATCACCTGTGTTTTGCAGGTTAAAAAACTGAAGGGGTTGGCTAGGCATGGTGGCACATGCCTAACACTTGGGAGAGAGAAGCAAGAGTTTGAGGCCAACGTGGTTTATCTATATAGTGAGTTCCAGGACAGCCAGAAGTACACAGAGAAACCTTGCCTCAAACAAACAAACAACCAAACAATAAACAACACTTCTCCTCTCTCAAACTCCAACAACAACAGCAACAACAAAAATCTGAAGGGATGAGTAAATGGTGCAGGGGGATTTAGGATTTTATCTGCATTCATGTCTGCATGATCTGAGACCAGAACCTAAGATCTGCGCCCAGATACTGTGTTTGTGGGTCCTTTCTACCTGCTCCATGTTAGAATTCAACATAAATAAATAGTTATGATTTGGTGCTCTGCGTAAAGCCTGTAGCAGACTCTGTAGGAAAGGAGCAACATAAAACTGACTAGTAAGGTTCTAGCTTAAGGGCTGGGGATGTGCCTCAGCTTGCTTAGAATATGCAAGGCTAGGTCCCATCCTTAGTATACTGAGAAAACAATAGAAGGGTCTAGTCTTTGGTAGCTTACAACTTAAGAATTAATATGCTTTTCCTGTGTGCTTTCAAATTTTACGGTAGTTTATATAATATGATGTTTAAAATATTTATTTAAAAATTATGTTTGAAACAAGTAGCTTTCATTATGGTACTTAGGTCTTTACTTTTTTATTCATTTATTTATTGTATTTATGAGTGTTTTACCTGTATGTATGTAAGTGTGGCATGTGTGTGCAGTGCCCACATAGGTCAGGAGAAGGATTTGGATTCCCTGGAACTGCAGTTATGGATGATTGTGAGTCACCATGTGGCTTATGGGTGATGGAGACTGAACCTGAGTCCTCTGGAAGAGCAACTAATGCTCTTAACCACTGAGTCAGTCTCTACCCTTCTCAACCCCAAGGTTAGAAATTTGAGCCTTGGTTTCTGCAGAATTTTCCTGGTGGGGAATGGTTATTGGGGTTTGGGATGAAAGATACCTACTATGGGTCACTTGCCAGGCTGGATGCATCCATGTGCTTCAGAGTTTGGTTCTGTTCAGGAAGTAAGGATATCAAGGAGGGAAAGAGAATACACAGGGCTGCAGGCTAGCACCCTTGCCCCACCTGCCTCCCAGGAACTGACCTCAGTGGATCAAGGAGATACCAAGACGTGCGTTTCCAAACTGGCAGAACACCTTCTACAGTTATCACCAAGGCTCCCTGCAATGGCAGTGTCAAAATCAATTGAATGCAAGCAGACTAATGGTATGACTTCAGAAGGAGATAGGAAGGTTTCCCTTTTCTGCTCTAATTGAATCATGCCTGTGATAATTGTTTTTATCCCCCCAAATGACTCCCCCACCCCTTTTCTTCTTCCTCTTCTTCCTCCTGTGGTACTGGATTGAACTTTGTACATGCTAGGCATGTACTCTACCACTGGGCTACATCCTTAACTCTAGTTAGTAATTTACTTATAAGTACATTTTTGTTTTTTCTGTGCCAGAGATTTGTGCTGGCTATGGTAAAAATTCCCCCCAAAACAATAGAAACAAACATTTTTTTTGTCCAGGGGCTGGGTTGGTTAAAAAAACAAAACAAAACAAAACAAAAAAACTAAAAAAACTCCAAAACTTTAAAAGTTAAGAAATAGCTCCCTGTGACATCAGAAGAGGGAAGGAGGGTCAGTTCTATGTTCCTGACTCCCAATAATAGAATTATGGCCAAAAGGCTGAAATTGTAGTCACTGGAAGAAATAATTGTCCAAAGATGCTCTGTTCATCTCAAGGCACTGAGTTCACCACTGTCAGGGGCATTGCAGAGGGTTAAATGATCTCCTATGTAGCAAATGTCTGAGTGAATTGACTCCATTTTCAGATTCCTTAGAACCTTCAGATCACATGACCTTTGATGGCACATGTGAAAATCTGAGGAAGTAGAAATACCATGTCAATACAGAACAGAGCCATGCTGCCTTCAAATAAAGACCCCACAATGGTCTCCTTAGAGTTTCACTGCCTTATAGGGGCCTGGTTCTTCCCTGGGAGACTCTGTGCATTTGCTCAGGAACACTTGGTGTGTAAGACAACAGTGCACCTGTACATCCAAGCCTGGAGCAACTTGCTCCTCTGACCCCACCCACTGATCAGTGGGTATCCCTCTAGCCCCGAGGCCTGTGGAAACTGAGGCCAGAACACAGTGCTGTGACCTTTGAGGGGACACCTTGAACACTAACTTTTGGTGGTCAGGTACAAGTCAGAGCCAGAGGAAGCAGGCCGCTGTCTCTTCAGTACCTCTGATTGCTTAGTGCTGCTCTTGTCATGGGCTTCAGGGATTGGAAGTCAAAGCAGGTCATCTTCTGTGTCAGGAAGTGTTCTCAGGCTGTGCCCAGTATAGGTGAGGAGCTCTCTCCTTTGCTGGACTGTGACGGACTGCCCTGCTGTCTTGTCTGAGCCCTCTTGTTTGTTGTGTGATTCACCTGCAAGGTGCCTCTTGCCTCCCAAGCTCCTGATCATTGTGTCTGGATTACACATCATTGCATAGAGCTTTTCAAGCAAAATGTTTCCAGAAAGACATTTGTTCCTACGTGTGTGTGTGTGTGTGTATGCACATGCATGTTCCCTTCATGTAGTGTGGCACACTATACAGGATACATCAGCACTGAGGTGATCAGAGTGATAACTGGGAAGGTGGGGACACGTGGGGACAAGAAGTAGAATGGTTGAGAATTAGCTCTGTGTGTTCAGCTGCAGGTGGGCTTGCTTCCTAACAGTGGAACATTTCCTGTCTTAGCTCTCACCTCTGTGATCAGGTTTCCTTAATAGGAGAGGAGAATGAGGTCACCCTAGGTTTAGTGTTAGGATAGAGTCTATACGCCCGTGGTGTATCTATGCACCCAGTAGATGTTAGCTGTTGTTACTGCTGCTACTCTCCATATGATATTAGTGAGCTTGTGTTTGGGAGAGACAGAAATCACCTGTGAACTTCTAAGCAGAGAAAACTGGAGAGCAATAACAAACTCACGGAGCTGGTCTTCGTGGTGGGACTTCTGTGCTGTGTGGCAGGGCTCCTACCAGCTGGCTGGAGACCTGACTCTAGGCACAGGTGCAACTTGACCTGAGTGGGTCGGCTGCCTTGCACAAGCTGCCCCAGCATGACTTTCTCCTGTCTACATTCCTTCTCTTCTGTGGGTTAGATCAATTCTGCAAGCAAGGACTTGTCTTGACAACACTGGTCCTGGATCACGAAGAAGGTCTAGCAGGAGCAGTTCCAGCAGGCAAAATATAATCCATGTTCTTGACCCCCCCGCCCCGGTGGAAAGCCTACATCCTTTGGTAAATCTGTAGTTACTTTGACCCCCAGCCTTCAGCCTCCTCAAGGGGAAAGGTAGGTGAAATGGCTACTGCTGTGATCAGTTCTCCACTATTCGCCTCCAGGGATCTGCCAGGGTGAGGTCTCTAATGTGTACATGAGGTCTTTCCTTTTCTGACACATAGCCATCCTAGAGGCTGTGACAAGGGACCTGTCTCTATCACAGAAGACAAACAGCAAATATGGCTTGGGAGGGGTGGGCATCTGGTGGAACAGGTATTTTCTCCCTTGGCCCTCAGAGGATAATGATGCATTAGCCAATGAATGGTGTTCCTGATTTCGTTAAGGACCTTATCAGACTCCTTGCATAGCCTGGTTTCTATTGTCTTTCTGGCTGTAGTTAGGTTTTCTTAACTTCCTTCCTGGGGCATTCTTTTATGGTTCATGAAAGTCCTTCCCAGACGCTCACCTTTATTTTCCCCTCCAGCCAACTGTGGAAGCCACCCTCTGAGAGAAGGAAGAGGTATGTATAAAAACCCAGCAGAATTCTTCCTGGGTTAATTCCTTCCTCCTGCTCACTGATTGCTCTACCCCCACTAACCTCCCCCCTGAAGCACGATGCTCTGCAAGGTCCTGGTGATCTCTGCCTTGTGTGCTCTGGCTGTGGCTTTCCCCAGTTTGGACAGAGGTACATGCACCTTGAGATCCTTTGGAGAATGGAGTTGAAGTTTGTGAGTGTGTTTGTGTGGATATGGGTGTGGGAGGGATTGATGTATCTTAAAAGTTTTAAGTAGGAATTGGATAATTCTGTCCATGTGATCTTTAGGTGAGGATGGCAGTTGAGTGACTGAACCAAGATTTTGGTTGTGAGTTTGGATTGACTGCATACAGGTAACAAGCTGGGTCAGATGGGATCAGGGCAGAATGGCTGAGATTTTTCTGATGGTCCCATCCTCACTGGATGTCGGGAGGGCAGTATGATTCTGTTTAAGTAGGGTATAGAGTTGGGACTACCTCAGTACACTGGGCTTCAATCATGTCAGGGAGCATTAGCAGCCAGGTCTGTCACAGACTGTGAATCCGTGTGGGGCTGGGATGGAAGCTTGTTCCATGTTGATCAAGAAAAAAATAATGTCCTTGTGAGCCAGAGGTTAAAAAAAAGAACCTCCAACTCAGAAGCTTTTTCTTTAGTTCTTTCTGAACTCAGGACAATTTCTCAGGAGAGCTGCTCATCTGACTGTGTGAAAATGACTTTTCCCCTCACCCATGCCTGCCAGGTGATCCTCACTGTTTGGGACACCGGCTGGGCTTCCTTTCCTCGGTGCATATGCACATGAGAGAAATAAAGTGAGGAGCAGAGAGAGACAGCGGTTCTGGTGACTTGATAGGTTTAGCAGTTTGCCACAGTGGGGCCAATCTGTCAGTAAGAGACCTGCTTGTTGTACAGTAGACCCAGACGGTTGTGAGAGTTCTGAAGATAACCAGCCCTATGACGTCACAGTTGAATGCTTTGGGATGTGCTGAAAATGGGCCCTGGACACAGGTTGTTAAATGAAAAGTAGTTGGAATGGAACATCTTAGGGTTGATTCCATTTTTGCTTACACATAAAACCAGTGGTTTCTTTAAATTTTAACCATAAGTAGTTTTGTTTGTGGCTTTCGGAAATCTGGAAGGATTATATTGCTGGGCCCTGAATTTTCCTTCTGCTCCACTCTGACCGCCACATAGGTAGAGATACAATACAGATCGATGCTCTTTCTTCAACTGACCCCCTCATAGAAGGCAGGAGTGGGCTATGAGCACATGCATTCTGAGCAGCAGTTAGCCCAACTGGGGACTTTAACCGTTGAAAGGGACTGTGGTGAGACCAGATCACAAGCAGACACTTTATTCTCTCCCTTGAACAGAGGGCTGAGAACAGGAAGAAGTGGAGATGAGAGACATGTTCACTGGAGGAGACTTGAGCCGTTCCTTTCTGTTGGGCTTCTTTAGACTCCACTACCGACCTGTTAGAATCTACTAGTAAAGACCTACCAGAATCAACTAGATCTAATCAATTATAATCAGGCAGACTCACCCAATTACTTTCCAGAACCAATTGATGCTGACCCAGTAGACTCACCAAGTGAAGACATACAAGATTCAGTTATTGACCTACTGGACCCAGTCGCACTACTGGATTCAATTATTGGCCAGCTAGATCTAATCACTGACCAACCAGCATCAATTAATCTAGAGTATGATTTAACCACTGACCTTGAACAGACCACAGACCTCCTGTCAACCACAGAAGTGTATTACAAAACCGCACAGGCTGGTAAGTGAAGAGTGTGGTTTAAGGAGGCCTGGATGGTCTTGATGGGCCCCTATCTTGGGCCTTCCTGTGGGAAAGCCTTTCTTCTCAGCTCCATGACCATACTGTCTTTCACTCTGTCCTCCCCGTGTTTTCTACTGTTGCAGAGACAGGTCCTTTTGGTTTTCTGGAAGAAGTCAGTGAGACTTCAGATAGGACTGGTTTTGTCTTCAAACATGCTGACATTCCTCTCTGTGTCCCTTTCTTGTGTCTCACTGCTGAGGAATGTCCTGTGGTAACTCTTGTTGGGAAAGTGTTGCTGATTTCTGTTGCTTTTTTCTGAGGTGGAGTAAACTTTACCAAAAGTTCTTTGAAAGCTGAGGAAAACGAATCCTCCTTTCCCAGATTATTTTCTACAGGAGATCTGTTGATGACAACAAGGCTTGCTGTCAACCTCCTGATCTCAGGAAAGAGCTCTGGGCAGCACCAGAGGGTCAGCCCCTTGGGTGTCCTTGGGTGTCCACATGAGATATGGCTAGGAAGATGGGACTAATTGCATCTTTTTCTCTTCCATATGGTTACAATACATTCCAGGCAGAGATGAGCCTCATCCTGGACCAAGATTTTGGTAGGTGTAAATGTCATTTGAATTTAGACTGAACAGAAACAAAGGGAATTTAAGGCTTCATGAGTTAAATATTGGCTTTCTTTGTCCACTCTTTATTTTTATCTGTCTATCTATCTACCTATCTATCTATCTATCTATCTATCTATCTATCTATCTATCTATCTATCTATCTATCCTCTCTATGTAGCCCCAGCTGTACTGAAACTTGAGAAAATCTTGTTAGCTTGAGTGAATGATGTCTAAAGTAAGTGGAAATCCATTTCTTTATCTCATTGCAGACACGAGCCCCACCTCCACTGGAAATTTTTGTAAGTCTCTTCTCTTTGTTCTCTGATAACCTTTCTAGAACTTAGATATTCTGTTTGATGATAATTTTAATCACCTGGGGAAAAGATTCCACATTTAACACCTCCCCAAAGCTGAGATAAATTGTAGATGTGGACAGGAGTGGTGGCACTAGTCTTTAATCTGAGCACTTAGACATCTGAGGCAGTTGAGCCTCTGAGTTCCAGGCCAGCCAAGGTTACATAGTAAAACCTGTCTCCTATCTGTCTGTCTGTCTGCCTATCTATCTATCTATCTATCTATCTATCTATCTATCTATCTATCTATCATCTATCTATCTATCTACTTATGTTTTTTTGAGACAGGTTTCTTTGTGTAGCCCTGGCTGTCCTGGAACTTGTTTTGTAGACCAGACTGGCCTCAAACTCAGAGATTCACCTACCTCTGCCTCTTGAGTGCTGGGATTAAAGTTGTGCACTATCACTGCCCTGTCTTAAAGGAATAAAATAAAACATATAAAGGAAAGTCTTTCTTTACTTGGGCCTTATTCCTCCAGGGGTCTGGAGCTTCAGGTATACTCATGACAGAAAGAAGCTCTCTCTCCCTTGAGTATTCATAAAATTCCCATTTATCTCTCTAGGGAGTGAAGCTAGTCCAACCCATTGACTCTTAGTCAAGCCAACATATAATGCATGGGCTGTATGATTCCATGAAGAACTGAAGGGCTTTGCATCAGTAATTTCTGTTTTAATATCTTTTTCTTGGATTTTACAATTAAAAATATTTTATATGTGTGGGCGTTATGACTGCATATTTGTTTGTGCACCATGTGGGTGCCTGGTGCTCACAGTGTCCAGAAGAAAGTGTCAGATCTCCTGGAACTGGGGTTACAAACCATGATGGAACTTGAACCTGGGTCCATTGAAAGAGCAGTCATTGCTACTAACTTCTGACCCATCTGTCCAGCCCCTCTTCACTCTTGGTGTGTGTGTATACATATATACATATGTATATACTCCCTAGAGAGATAAATGGGGATTTTATGAATACTCAAGGGAGAGAGATTTTATATGTTTATACACACACACGTAATCATATATATATATATATATATATATTCTTTAATATGCTTTCTTCTTGCAATAGAATGACTATAAGGAGAGTGTGCAAATTTTTCATGTAGGACACAGGAAAATGTGTGGATAAGGGATTATATGTAAAGAAATGAAATTCTCACCCAAGTTCAAAGTATTAAGTGACAAAGTTGGGTCGGATCTTTTGAGGTTCTCCTGATAACTTCTGTTTTATTATTTTATTTTTAATTTAGAACACACAGTAGTGTTTCCACTAGCTATGACCGCCCCTGCAATCTCCTCCAGTTTCTGAGAAGACTCCAACTTTGGTACAAGTCTGCCACTACCCTACTGGATATTGTGTAATTGTAGAAAATGGCTCTCCCAGCAAAGGAGAGTGAGGAAGTGGTCCTGGATGAGAGGTGCGGTGTCAGGCACGTATGAGCTCTGCCCTTACCTTGTGTGGACATAATAAATCCATGTTCATTGAAATTGTGCTTTGAAAGTGTTTTTTTTTTTTTTTTGAAAAGATTACTTAGTTTTATTGTTTACATTCAAAATATTTTCTCTCTCTCTAATGCTCTATAAACAATATCCAGTACATGCCAGGATCACAGCCGAGTATGGAGAATATTAGATCTCTAATTGTTGCTATGACAAATCAGCATAGACTTAATGTTTAAAAGCAAAATGGTTTTTGTAGTCCAGAAATCAGAAGAGGTCTCACTGGGTTAAATCCGTGTGTCAGGGTGCAGGGGTTCCTTTCTAGGGGCTGAGGGCAGGATCGTGTTCTTGTCTGCATTCCTGCTTACTCTTCCATTTCCAAGCCAGCAGTGGCCAGGTGAGTCTCACGTGCACTATACAGGGCTCTGACACCTGTCCTGCCTCATTTCAGGATCCAGTAATTAAGTTGCTTTCACCTGGACAATCCAGGCTATCTCAAATGAACTGGCTGGTGCCTCAGAGGGTAAAGGCACCTACCACTGAGCCTGAGAGCCTGAGTTCATTCCTGTAGGCCAGCGTGGTAGAGGAGAGAATTGACTCCTATAAGTTGTCCTCTGACCTCCACTTGCTTGCTGTGATACACCCCTCCCCAAATTAATACAAATGTAATGAAGGTCAACTGATTAGCAACTCCAGTTCACTATTGTGAAGTTAGTGAACACAATCTTTAGTTCTGGACTTATGTGCTTATCCTTGGGAAGTTTTTTTTTTTTTTTATATCAGACAAGACAAAAATTTATTTTCTACTCAGGTTGGTTCAGTGAAGGACAGAAACACATCCTAGGCTGGAGATATATATATATATATATATATATATATATATATATATATATATATATATTAATTCCACTGGAGTTTTTCATAAAGATACATAGAAGTTTGTGTAAGATAGCTTATAAGTAGTTAGGAAGATTAAATGTTAAACATCAGGGTCTGAAAATCTTGATTTTTGGTTTCAATAGCATGAGCAATATTATTTTGGAGGGCAAGTGCTATTTTGGAGTGGTCTAAAAATAGTACCTATCTAGGTATGATGGCTTACATGTATCATACCATTTCTTAGGAGGCTGAGGCAGCAGGATTACCACAAGTTCAAGGCAAGCCTGAACTTCATGATGAATTGTAGACCAATCTGGGCTATGCAGTGAGATCTGTCTCACAAAATTGAAGATAAAAACAACAAATGTATAATTATATAGTCAAATTTATAATAATTACATAGAGTTTTATTACATTTTATGCTTCATTTTGAAGTATCACTTTACAGGGCTTTTCATGTTTAAGTACCTGGCATTTAATATCTATTTTTAAATATTTTTATTTTTTGAGATAGATATCTATCTATCTATCTATCTATATTATTTTGATCATATCTCCACTCTCTCCTACCAGCTCCCCATTGGAATCCCCACATGAAACATTCTCTTCTTAGACTCATGTTTTCTTTTTCCTAGGAAACCTTTCTAATAGCCCACAGAGTTCAATTCATGCTGTCCATATGCACATAGGTGTGGTGCCTCAGCATGGACAATATATCCATGTCCAAAGCCCTGAAGGAAAATGGCTGCCCTCCCATAACAACCATCAACTGCCAATAGATTCTTAGCTAGGCGCAGGTCTCATGAGCCTCTCTCCTATCAGCGTTGGCATTTTGACTGCCTTGGTCCTACGTAGGTCTTATATAGGTTACCACAACAGACTCAAGGTCATGAACACATGAACCTCTAGATCTTACCTCCTATTTGCTCCATTCTTCCAAAATATTTCCCTAGTCTTGGCGTGGGGGTGGGTATAGATGTTACACTTAGGGTTGAGCATACACAGTCACTTGTTCTCAACACTTTGGGTAGTTGGGAGTCTCTGCATTAGCCATTGTTCACTGCAGAAAGAATCTTCTTTGACTAAGCTTGAGAGAAGCAGTTTCTCTATGGACATAACAAACATCTAGGAGACAGTTTAACCACAGGACCATTTAGCCAGAGAACAGTAGTAGGACACTCACCCCTGTGGAGTATGAGCTTCCCAGTCACAGGGTCTTGACCAGGTTGATAGTAACAGGTATGAGTTTTGCCTGTGGAGTAGGCTTTAAATCTAATCTTTTTGTCACCTGCATAATATTCATGCTGCCCTCATATCCATAGATATATATTGCTTAGCTAGTTATTATTATAGCTAGTAGCATTTGCTGTTGGGTAAGAGTGTTGATGGCGTTTCTCCTGGCAACCTACATAGCACCTCCCAGGACTATGAAAGCCAGACTCCTGGAAGATGCCTCATATTCAGTCAGTAATAGCTTATTTTTCTCCTACTCTTGTGACCAAAGTATGTGGTGTCTTCAACAATAGGGTCTTGACACCGAGTTTTGTTGGGCAAACAAGAGCTACAAGCCTATACTGTTTTAGGGGTATCTGGATACCCCTGACTGATGATTCACATGGAACTATTTCACCTATAGCATTGGGTTTTTTATTTGGCAACTTATAGCTTCTGTGAGGAACATTATCTCTTGTATATGGAAATCTCTTTGAGTTATTTTATATATATGCTTGTATAGCTATCCTTTAGATCTTAATATGTGGTGTATATTTGAACATGGGAAACTCATAATATAGGTGTCCATGCATTGTCAAGCATCATTAGTTTTAGTTATCTATTCCGCACACACTCTCCTCTGATGTACCCTGTGGTATATCTCACTAAACCTCTTCCCTCAATAATCTTCCTCTACACGTCAGCTGTACTGTATGATTCCCCTTCCTTTAAGCTCTTTCATCCCCTAACCTCCAAGGTCACTCTCTAGCATCCTGGTACATAGATAGATAGAATTCCTAGCTCCCAAAGCAGCTTAGTCTGTAACTGCAGTTCCAGGGATCTCATGTACTCTCCTGGTATCTTGGACACCAGTAATGCATGCAGTATACGTACATTTATCCAGACAAAGCAACCGAACACAAAATAAAAATAACTTAAATATATTTAAAGTATGACTGATGAAAGGATTTACCTCCAAATAAATGAAAATAAGAGCCAGGTGAGAGGGAAATTAACAGAGGAAGATCAATTAAGAACAGAATACTCAACACATCCTTTTCCCACGGTGAGGACGAATCAGATTGTTATGGGAAAAAAATCCTCTTACAGAGACCAAGCTAAGAGAAAGGCATAGAACACGTTTGCAAATACAATATATTACCATTCTAATATATATTAATATTCAAATAGATTTTAATGGATAATAGATACCTAATATTCTAATAGAATTGATCACGTAATGACTGTATGAGAGCAGCATAATCAGAAATCCCACAGTGCTCTCCTCGTTGACTTCCTCTGTATTAACCTTAATGGTATTAAGAAGAACAAAGAATTTTAGTCGTATACTCAAAGTCTCCATGGCATCTCTGATTATAACTATATTCTGTGACTATGGGATAACCTGTAGGTCTGAAGAGACATGTGATATCCTTAGTTCATCTGCTGTCCAAACCCATTACACACTTGAGCAGAAATGACTTTTTATCATCAAAACCTGTCTAAAGGTCATCTATGCAGGAATATATACCTCAGAGCATATGGAGGCTTTGCTGTAGCAACAGGATTGGTCCCATTAGCAGAGGGTGTTGTGGAAGTTTATTTTTAGTTGTGTCTAAAATAATTGTTTTTGTGCATCGCTGGAAAAAGGGATGCCTAGGCCTTGGCAGTTTGTATTGTTTGCAGGTGTGGGATTTCTGTGGGGGGTTGTTAATTGCTAAAGATCTGCATGTGCTATCAGTAGACCACCTGAGGAGTTCTGAAAGAATAAATACACCTGAGCTCAGACTCTCACTGTCAAGGAGGGCTTGCCATGATGTGGTTCCCTCTGCTGAGGTCTGGCAGAGTTTGAAGACACGAATATGCCTCCTCATCCTGTTTGGTGAGCTGCCACAGCAGTGTACAGCTGCATGAGGATTCAGCAAAAGGAGCCTGAGACTTCCAGGCAAGGCTCTGTATTTGCTCCTCTGACTCTGTGTGGGTAAAGCACAGAACACGTGAGCAGACCGGTGGAAGATTTTCCTCTTATTTTCTCTCTCTGACTTTAAACTACAATCTGTTCTCCAACGAGCTGTCTGCGCAGCCAAACTCACACGCCCCCTTCCATGCTCACCTTCTCTTACTTCAGAATCTAATGACATGGAGCATCTTGTGTGCCTTTTCTTCACCGATACTGTGCACTCATGAGAACATCACGGTTTTTGAGTATTTCAGTTTGCACAGCAGATGTCTCTGAAGGTAAAAAAAAAAAATTATTAGTCGCCGTGATGTGGGCGATGACAGTGGGCCACTGTGTTCCCTCGAAGTCTGTGTGCTCATGACAGTGCTTTTGATCCCTGTGTTTAAGTGACAGCTGGATATCTCAAGGCTTCAATCTCTTCATTTGAGGAGAATGCTTCATTCTCCTGAGTCCATGTTTGTGGTCCCATGTTTCTCAAGAGGTGACTCTAAGAGCAAAAACTCTGTGCACTGTCACATGCATGACTTGCAGAAGACTGAAATCCTGATCTGTTTGGGGGGGGGGATGTGTAGATTGGCCCCTGATAATTCCCAGTCTGAAAAGGGAGTAAAATTTCTTAAGAACTCTCAGCATCTGCCTCTCATCTCCTTCGTCTGCTCTGTGTTCACTGCTCACCAGGCTCTCCATCATTCTCCTTGTCTGCTCCAATTATGACAAATGTTTTCACAGGAGATCTCCTTCCCACAACATTGCTGTTTTCTCAGGCATCCTGAGAGGGTAGAGAGATACCTTGACAAAGTAAAAACTTAACCCTTTCTGCTTTGCTCATTTTTATTGCATTTTCAATGTGTGTTAATAAGGTCCTTATGTTCAGTGAGGTCATAACTGATCTCACCCTTGGGTAGGAACTCAGCAAGGCAGTCTGTCATCTCACTGTTGCCTCCCCCCCTGCCCCCCTGCACAGTCCCCACATTCGTGTTCCTATAGGGTCAGGTCATCTGGGCTCTGGGCTGAGCTCAGGGCCAGCACAGCTGCTGTCAGTAGGACAAACAACATCTTGGAAGGGGCTCAGGAGGTTCTTCAAAGTCTGTGTTGGAGGAAGCAAGGCCGCGTCCTCAGTAAGGAAGATCCAAAGAACGGAGCCTTTGAACTCTGGCTGGGTGTCCTCGTGCCTGCACTCTAGGGTGTCCTGCACATCTTATTGCTCTTGGGATTTTAGCCCGGCAGAGTGGGGTGAGGAGGAGGTTGTCCGTGTCAGTACTGGAAGGTACAATTTGTGACTTGGATGACATTCTGAAGGTACACTCTGTAAGCAATTCCCAGAGATACATGAACTCAGATGCCTCCATTATTTGAATTTCTACCTGGTTTTAGTGGCTGTGAATCTACACATAACTGTGTTAAGTTTGTGTTGAGGGGTAGAAATGAGTGTGCTCAGGCTGTCTGCATACCAGCAGTGGTTCTGAAGACTCTTATTAGATTGTATGTAGCTCAGTTAGTTTAACCCAAATAAAGATGTTAAATAATCCTGTTACTACAGCAAAGCCTCCATATGCTCTGAGGTATATATCCTGCATAGATGATCTTTAGACAGGTTTTGATGATAAAAAGTCATTTCTGCTCAAGTGTGCAATGGGTTTGGACAGCAGATGAACTAAGGATAGCACAAGGTTAACTCAATGTCTCCTCAGACCTAGAGGTTATCCCATAGTCACAGAATATAGTTATAATCAGAGATGCCATGGAGACTTTGAGTATACGAATAAAATCCTTTGTTCTTCTTAACACCATTAAGGTTAATACAGAGGAAGTCAACAAGGAGAGCACTGTGGGATTTCTGATTATGCTGCTCTCATACAGTCATTACGTGATCAATTCTATTAGAATATTAGGTATTATCCATTAAAATCTATTCGGATATTAATATATATTAGAATGGTAATATATTGTATTTGCAAATGTGTTCTATGCCTTTCTCTTAGCTTGGTCTCTGTAAGAGGATTTTTTTCCCGTAACAGTCTGATTCGTCCTCACCGTGGGAAAAGGATGTGTGGAATATTCTGTTCTTAATTGATCTTCCTCTGTTAACTTCCCTCTCACCTGGCTCTTATTTTCATTTATTTGGGGGTAAATCAATTACTCAGCCTTACTTTAAACATATTTATTTTTATTTTGTGTTCGGTTGCCTTGCCAGTATATATGTACATAAACTGCATGCATTACTGGTGTTCAAGAGACTTGGGGAGTGCATGAGATCCCCTGGAACTGGAGTTACAGACTAAGCTGCTTTGGAACTAGGAATTAAACCCAAGGTCTGTGTATTAGCAGCCAGTGTTTTTAACCACTGAGGTTCTTGGGGCCCTCTTCTAGTTTCTAGACCAAAGTTCTAGATTTCTCCATCCTACCATCAGCTTATTCTTACTTTTGAGATGTGGTAAGGTTTTCAAAAACACCCTTCTATACCCTAACTGATCATTTTCCTTTTAATAGCTGTGCACTTTGTTACACTTAATTATTTTCCAGCTTTTCTTTATGTTGGAAGATGCAAATGAGTCACCATAAGCAACTGCCTCTTGTTTCATACCTTGGGAAAGTTTTTGGGACCTTTAGACTGGTGCCGAGCTATGGGACATGTGTGTAGTTTTGGTACAGAGAGGTGGGTAGGTGGTGGAGCTTAGTATAAAGACACTGTGCTGTTTCACTGTCAGTGATTGGGTCCTGGGATCTGCCTATGAAGTCTGCTCTGGAACTTTCTTTTTCCTTCCTTCCTTCCTTCCTTCCTTCCTTCCTTCCTTCCTTCCTTCCTTCCTTCCTTCCTTCCTTCCTCCCACCATTCCTTCATCCCTCCCTCCCTCCCTCCCTCCTTCCTTCATTCCTTCCTTCCCCCCTCTCTTTCTTCCTTCCTTTCTTTTTTTTAAAGATCAGAAATATTTTTTCTTCTCTCATAAAACTTACACAATACTTCCTGTTCCACTCCTCCCTTCCATCCATCTCCAGCTCCCTCCATCTCCCCTCTTTCCTAGATCTACCCTCCCATCACCACTCACATACATCCCTACCTCCTCTTCTCCCCAGAAAAGAACCGCTCCCCGCACCCTCTGCAAGGGTTACCATACAATCAGGGCCCGGCATAGTAGCCATAAGATGTATTTAGGAGATCCTGCAGGTTTTGTGTCTGTGCCTTCTGTCTCTGTGCTCCTAAGAGTGATAAGGGTACAGAGACCATTACAGGAAGGTCTCTTGAGCAATTGGGTGTGTCACAGACAATTTGGCCTTGAAAGGTGAGAGAGATGATGGTGTTTTACATGACATAAGCATAGATGCACTCTAAAGGGATATCTGTTAGCAGATGATAACTCTGCACTGATTATAAGAAGATCTATACTTTCTACTCATACTTATGAGTATGTCAGGAGACAGGATATAAGTACTTGGTCCAAGACACTATATTGGAGGGAACCAAGGGATGAGTAGTTCTGACTAGGGCACAATATGGTAGATCTTCTGATAAGAAATCTTCAGCCTAGGAGAAGGCTGGAAGGAGAGAGACAGGCAGACTTGCTCATGTTATATGGGTGACTTCTTAGAAGGTAGAGACTCCCAGTTAAATGTACTTTGAGATTTCATCTGCAGTCAGTCAGAATTATGAGGATCAAGAAAACAGTGGACAACATATGCTGGAGAATATGTGGGGATGGGTCCCTCATCCACTGTTGGTGAGGTGCAGACAATGTGGTCAGTGTAGAAATAGGGCTGGAGACTTCTCAGAACCGAAAAGTATATTAAGCTTATGACTCAGCTGTACCACTCTTTGCATTTGCCCAAAGGTTGGCCTCCTACTCCACAGCTTGTTCAGCCATGTCCATTGCCACTCTGTTCACAATAGCTAGGAAGGGGAAAGAGTCTCTATGTCCTACAACTGCTGAATGGATTGAAAACGTGGTACACACACACAATGGAATAGCAATTGGCTGTGGGTAGAAAATGTCTCTTTACCTACACTGCCACATTACATGTTATTGCTTCTGGACAGGGCATGTTGACATCCTCCTCCACTCTGCACCCTGCTGGGCTCAAGTCCCAAAGAGAAATCATGAAGGAAGGTCACCTGATCGGATCTCAAAGATGTCATTGTTTGGCTCCATGTATAAAGGATATGGCCTTGCCTGTCCCAGCACACCCTTGGGAGAATCTCCAGAGACTCCTCCAAGATGCTGGTGGTCCTGCTCATAGCGGCCTTGCTGGCCCTGAGCTCTGCTCAGAGCCCAGAATCAGGTAACATACCAATACAGGGTGGAAGCTGGAGACACTCAGGAAGTGGAGGGGGATAGGGGAGAAAGGCCAGAATCAGGTGAGCAGAAAAATAACCCAGAAGGATATCTGTGATAAGGGCTAGACAGGTCCTCAGCATACAGCCTGGTCTTTGTATTTAATATTCAGTCTTAAAGCCTTAAATGCTGGAACAGAGGAACAACATGGCACCTTGTGTCTAGGAAGAGGCATGGAGGAGTGGCCAGATTTGTGAGCACATTCTCACAGCAGAGTAACTCTCGGGAGAGTCAGCCTTGCTTCTCCAGGCATGCCAGGCACTTGATACAGATAACCACATCAGGACCAGTTCAGAAACAGATTATTACAGAATTAATTTAATGCTCTAGACACTGAAGTGCTCGTATCAGAGTCCAGGGTACAGAGTTCATGCAGTTCAAGTTCAATGGAGTAGCAGTGATCTTGAAAATGCACAGGCAGCACTCTCTGATGTGTTCTGTAATGTTTCCCTCCTAGGAGCACTAAAGATAGTGAAGAAACCAAGAGATGGGGTGTATTCTTCATGTGACTGTGAAATATGAAGAATACTTAGGAAAAGCAAGGAGTCAGTTTTGTGGGCATGCATGGAGGATCAAAATAATTTCACGTGTATTGCTGGTGGTTAAGAGCACAGGGAAACCTCCTATGCTTTGCATCTGAGTCCGTTTCCAGAATCCTCTCAGAGAGTGAGAGATGAGCTCATTTGTGTTTGGAAGTTTGAGTCTGCAGTCACATTTTCTTGAAGGGCACCAGGAAGCTCTGAAAGGTTGAGATCTAAATTTTCCCTTCACCCCATGCTTTATTTGCAGAGGCCACCAATGATGGGACTCCCGCTGCTGCTCCAGGTAAAGCCCAGGCCATGATCCTTCTGTGCTGTTCAATTTTCTGTCTCAGTGTGTCTTCCTCTCATGTTTTTGTGTCCCAGGAATGAGTGACTATGATTTCCCCTAATGATATTAACAAGTATTCCCCAATCTTGATGCT
Organism: Cricetomys ansorgei; assembly: GCA_026225945.1. Taxonomy (NCBI): domain Eukaryota; kingdom Metazoa; phylum Chordata; class Mammalia; order Rodentia; family Nesomyidae; genus Cricetomys; species Cricetomys ansorgei. The sequence continues at coordinate 12,935,102 of JAMJFZ010002307.1, forward strand.
TGGATCCTGGATTGAGATCATCAATCTGAATGGTGGAGAGACCCAGCTTCCATAAGAGCTGAAGGAATATTCCTGCTTCCCATCCGGAAATGACCACTGTGAGATGAGGCAGAGTCTCAAAGTGTCTTAAGGCAGTCTCCTCTTGCAGTGACAGTCTGTGGTTTCCTTCCTTGTCAGTTCATGAAAAAAAATGGAGACATCCTTGCCTTCTCTTTTCTCTTTGTCTCCTCCTTTGCAATGTGACTGTCTTTGATTTAAAATGAAATAACACTTTGTCCCCGGCCTTAGTAAATTTGGTGGAGATCATCTTTGCTACTCTTCTCTCAGGCTTTCAGTGTGCATATCTAAGGTATGGAACAGCTAACTCACGTTGCATCTTCGGGCTCAGAAACCCTGACTGGAAGCCCTTGCATAGACAGAAATCACTACAATGTCCTGACACACAACTGGTAGCCCTACTGAAGTTTATACGTGATCTTCTTTTTCACTGTGTGGATTCTTTCTTTGAAGACATTTCATGTGATAAATAAGGGTCATCAAACCTTCATGTTTTGGCAGATGTAGGGGCGCATAGTTGTCCCAGGAGTACACACGCCAAACTTTTCTGTAGCGTTACTGTGTGGATTAAGAAAGCCAGGAATGAGTCAGTATTGAAGAGGGAGTTAGCAGTTGGCAGACAGGTTCTGAGAGAAAGGACTGCGTGATCAGGACAGGAAACAAAAACAAGAGGGAAGGCTTTCACCAACGTGCTCCTATCTTCTTGTCCTACCCATGCAGGTATTGAAGAGGAAAGCTAGAGTCTAGCCTCAGATGTCCCTGCCAATGATGGGAATCAAGAAGTTGATGCAAATCCGGATTCACAACCAGGAGGGAATCCAGATTCCCCTGCTGACCCTGAGAATAATCAAGGTGGCCCAGAGCAGCCCCCATGTTCCTCAAAACCCACCAGAACCAGCTCAGCAAGAGGGCCAGGGAGCAGGCCCCTCCTCCCAAGAGTCATCCTGTTTGTCATCCTCCCTTAGGCATGAAATTAAGTAAGCACAAAGCCCTTCCCTTCTCCATTTCTCAAACCATAGTTTGAAAATTAGTTAACTGGGAACATAAGGAAGTGACACTGTCTCTGGACCACATTTTCAATTCTTGCATTCAGACAGCACAGGAGGGTGTATCTCTGATGGTCCCGGGAGACTGTGGACAAGCTCTCCAAGGTGCTTCTGTTCTCGTGGAATATTACTCCACAGCTCCTTTTATCTCAGTGATTCCCTCCTGAGTAGAACAGGTCTGTAGAAGTATAGCAGCAGTCTCCCTTTGGTCCTCTCTCTATCTTCTGTATTCTAACTCCCTGTCCTCTCATCTCAAGTCTGCACAGGTCCACTCTGTCCATGGCAGGGTAATGAGTTCTATTGCCTCTAAGTGACACCTTAGAGATGCCTGCTACCTTTGTTCTGACTTTTAATACTTTCTTCTAAACTTGTGTACACCCAGGTTCCTCAGTGTTTACCTTCCTATGGGGGGCACATGGCTGAATATTATGGCTATAAATTATCCTAATTTCCCATTACTGTCCTTGACAGCCACCACTTTTAGTTCTTTTGCAACCCTTTCAGAAATACTGTATGTTTGGTTTTATACAAATATAAAATTCACTTTTACATGAATAATATTCTTTTCATAACTTTAGGTTATTTATTTTAAAAAAACACATTTCTTAGAGTACCAGATAGCTTTATACGAATCTATGGATCTCCCAAAGGTATGTTAGGCTGATGATTTTTTTTTATTTTATTGTTTGTGTACTCACGATGTTTTCGACCTTAACATTGTATAAGAACCCATTACATGGTTTGTCAGGATCTCCTCACCTGTTGATCTGTTAGTCGACATTTAGGCTGGTTTCAGTTTTTCACTGAGTTAGGGCTCATTGCAATGAACACCTTTCAACATATACCCTGTAATATTTAAAATCAGAACAAATTGGTGAACAAGCTAAGAGTCAAGCTTCATTTCCATCTTGTAAGAAACAGCTTGATTACATTGTATGCTCTGTGCCTGACAGGAGTGAAGCTGAGGAAATGAGGAAGGAAAGAGGCGGGGAGATGGGGAAGAGGAGGGTGTGGCTCCTGCCTCTCTCACTTCAGTGGTCCCAGTAGCAGATGAGGTGGAGCATGCCTCAATTTTTAAAGTAAATTTTCTCCTACAGTTTTTTTCTTCCAGAGAGTCCCCAACATGATTATGTCCTTCAGAAATATATGCCAATGAACCCGTGTGGATTGTCTACACTAACCCAATAAAAATTTCAGCATGCAATTTCTTAGTGCTGTCCTGCCTTTCTTAGTTTGGGAAGGGCAGGGATTTGAGGGCTTTGGCACCAATGGCATCTTTAAGGGATTGGGAGAAGGTAGAAGAGCCCGGTGCTTCACCCCCATCACCCCCGCTAAAAAAAATTATCTCTTTACCAAGGTCTTCAAAGCTCAATGGAAGCCTTTACGGAATTTCTGCAGAGACTAACTTCAGCCATAAACAGGGCTATCACAGACTCTGTAGGATGACAGGTGCTGATCGAGGTCATGGCGTTTGAAAATTTAAAGTCGAACGTAAAAAGGTTTAATGGCCTCTAAAGGCAAACTCTGCACCCATGGAGCAGTGGTTTCGAGCAACTGCAGATATCGGCTCAGATACTTACATGGCGGCTGTGATAGGAGAGGCAATAGTACAGGGTCTGAAATATCACAATATCCGCGGCATTGCTTGAGTGGGATATGGCCACTGCAAAGGGATTGTAATTGAACTGCTTCCAAAGACCGTGATTTCTTCAAATATCCAATCAGAGAAAAGGAGCAGATTGCCTGGGTCTTGCAGACAGGGTGGAAGAGGTCGGCAGTGAGCGAATGAGTGTGGATCCCAGAGAGATCTATGAACGACAATTCCTTTTCCTTGCCCTTGCTGTTGGGAAATGCTACAGGGGACCAAGCTTGCCCCTGGATCAAAAGCAAGCAAATGGATCCATGTCGAAACTGAAGGAGCATATAGACTGAGAATCCCAAACTTGGTATTGGAGATTTGACTCATGCTACTGCGGGCAGTGCTGCGTTAGATGTGACTATAGACAGACAACTTATCCTATCCGTAATTGTTGACTGTCATGAGATCTCAACTGGGGTTTATGGTCCACTGTTCTCAAGGGCAGTAGGAATGATACTGGGTAGGGGCAATTTAATATTAAAGGGGTTTCTTGTACACTCTGGAATGGTTGACAGAGATTATTAAGGAGAAATAAAAATCATGGCATATGTTACTAGAGACCAGGTGTTTAGAGCAGGGGATAGGATTGCACAGTTGCTACTGTTTCTCTATATTAAAGGGAGAGCCGCACCTGTAAAGAGATTAGGTGTACTTGTGAGTTCAGGAAAATGGGTGTTCTGGCAAGCAGTCATTAATGACAAAAGGCCAAAAACAAAAGTGCCAATCAATGGCATCCAAATAGAAGGCTTAGTAGATCAATGTGCAGATGTGACAATAATTTCCCAAGAGTCATGGGATTTGCCTTGGCCCCTTCAGGAAGTGTCCCTACAGTTTATGGAAAATGAAAAATTATCCCATGTAAAGCAAAGTATAACATTAATTCCCTGTGTGAGACCTGAGGGCCCAATAGGGAAGATAAGGCCTTATGTGGCTGATATTGTTCTAAATTTGTGGGAGAGATCTATTGAAGTAATGAGAAACTCAAATTAATATCCCTTCTATCCCAGAAACAATACATGAAATAAGGCCTCAAATGGGCGTAGCTCTTAATGAGGGAGATGCCCAGGCTGTACAAGTTGCTCAAAAGCCAGCCACGACAGGCATTGAATTTCCAAATTCATACAGGGGGCCACTTCTGAAGCTATACCAACTACCCTACCCTTAAAATGGTTAACAAATAAGAATAAGCCTCTATGGGTGGAGCAGAGGCCCCTAACTAAACAGAAATTGGAGCCTTAGAACGACTGGTAGAAGAGCAATGAAAAGGTCAGCATATAGAAGAATCTACCAGCCCGTGGAACTCACCTGTATCTGTTATAAAGAAAAAATCTGGGAAATGGAGAATGCTACCTGATTTGAGAGCAGTAAACAAAGCGATTCAGAAGATAGGTCCCCTACAGCCTGGAATTCCTTTACCTTCATTATTACCAATGTCCTGGCATTAACTGATTAGAAAGAAAGACTTCTTTTTTTAATTTCATTAACAATACCCCTGGCAAGAGCAGGTCCAGGGAAAATTTGCGATTATGCTACCCAGCTATAACAATACTCAAACTGTCAAAGATATCTGTGGAAAATCCTTCCCTAGGAAATGTTAAATAGTCCACCGCTGTGCCAATATTTGTGAAACGACCCTTGGAAATAATTAAAAAACCATTTCCCCAATCTATAGTCTACCACTATATTGATGATATTGTGTTAGCTGATTCTGATGAAAAACCTCTAGAAAAATTATTTTTTGAAATGAATAGAATTTTGCCTGGTTGGGGGTTACAAATAGCTTCTGAAAAAAATACAAGAGATCCTATTAACTATGTAGGTTATAACATAAGTCAAGAAGAAGTTCAGCCATAAAAGTTGCAAATCAGAAGAGATCAGTTGCAAACTCTTAATGATTTCCAAAAATTTTTGGGAGACATCAATTCGATATGACCAGGATTGGATTAACTACACAAGAGTTAAGCAATTTATTTCACATGTTACAAGGAGACTCCAACCTAGATAGTCCAAGGCACTTAGCCTCTGCAGCAGAGCAAGGGATAACTCTGGAAGAAAAGTAGCTACAAGATGCACATGTGGATCACATAGATCCACACCTGAGTGGTATGTTGGTTATTATTCATTCCAAACATGTTCCTCCTGGGATTCTCAAGCATCGAGCCGGTAGCCTGTTAGAATGGATACTTATGTTACATAATTAGAGTGGAAAACTAATGACATATATAGAGAAAGTTGCTGATTTAACCATAAAAGGAAGGATATGACTTCATCGGCTGTCAGGAACAGATCCGGCAGAAATAGTGGTGCTTCATATGAATGCTGAGACTATGTCATTCTGGTCAATGATGGTTGGTCTAGAGCTTATAGCAATTATTTGGGAAAAATTAATAACAGATATCCTAAAAGGAAACAAATTCAGTTTATCAAAGGACTAGTTGGATACTTCCCTGTGTAGTTAGAGAATCAACTATTTATGAAGCACCTATATTTTATACTGACACCAATAAATCAGGAATGGCAGGCTACAAGCCAGAAAAACAAAGCAGAGTCAGTCAAAGCCTATATGATTCAGTTGAGAAATCAGAGTTGTATGCTCTCCTAATGGTTGGACTTTCCAGAATCTCTTAATATCATCACTGATTTCAGTATGATGAAAGTGTTATTAGCCTGTAGAAACTGACAAATTCAATCTGGATAATTCAGAGTTAGCATCTTTATTTATTCAATTACAGCAAGTAATTTGTGGCATAAGTTGTCTGTTATATATTACTCATATCTGATCTCATACTGGGTGGCCTGGCCCAGTTTCTTAAGGTAATGATGAAATTGATCAGCCATCGATAGGAAATGTGTTAGAAGCTTCCAAATTGCATGAAAAGCACCATAAAGAGCAAAGGGTTAAAAAAAGAATTTCTCCATTATGTGGAGACAAGCTATGGAAATCATACAATATTGCCCCACATGTTCCTGATATTGCCTGTATGAAGTAACCCTAAAGGTACTAAATGAGGGGAACTCTGGCTGATGGATGTATTTCATGTCTCAGAATTTGGAAAACGAAAGTTTGTATACCATGCTATTGATAGCATCCAGGATTTCAATGGGCTTCTGCCTTGAGTTCTGAAAAGGCTGACATTGTAATTACACATTTACTAGAAGTAATGGCTCCTATGGGAATACCTTTACAAATCAAGACTGGCAATGCCGCCACATATGCCTCCAGTGAAATGAAAAAAAAAATGCCTCTATTATGGCATGAAGCATATTTGTGGTATACCACACAATCCTACTGGACAAGCAGCAATAGGTAGATGTAATTGTTCATGAAAGGAAATGCTTGAACAACAGAAAGGAACAACAAGGACCCCCCTGAGATAGTGCACTACTAACTTTAAATTTTCTGAATGTTGATTAGAACAACAGCGGCTGAAAGACACTGGATCATAGTAAAATGTGCAGAAATAAATCAACCCATATATTATGAAGATGTATTAACATCTGAATGGAACTCAGGACAAGTTTTGCATTGGGACAGGGTGTATGGCCAATTTCCAATGGAAATGAGAAGTTGTGGGTACCCTCAAAAATGGTAAAGATTAGATATGAGCCAGAAAGATCTCCGGAAGAGCATGACAGCTGAACAAGAAAGCCTGACTATTAAAAAAAAAGTTGATTAGATTACTTTATGAGTCAGAGGAGTTTTTCATTTAATAAACTCCTGGACGCCAGAGGAAGGTAACCAATATCTCACACATTATAACTTAAAAAGAAGGGGGAAATGTGGAGGTACATTTGGAAGAATGTTATTTTGGTTTCTTTAAAAACGCAAAATGCTGTTTGGGTTAGGTTTGTGTTCCCACCCCAGCTGTGGTACCGTTGTTTATGAGCTGGATTTGGAATGCTTGAAGCAGGTGGCTATGATTTGGCTGGGTGCAGTTGTTCTGGCACCTGTAGCTTGATTTTGAGATAGTTTTGGCATAGGAATATGGTAACTTTTGGCTTAGAGTTTAAATAGTCGGAAGCCTTGGGAGTCAGGGTGAGTGTTGGTTGGTGATTTGTTGGTTAGGTTGTCATCGTTAGTGTGTTAATTATTAAAAAACACAAATGTTGGAGGGATTGAGTTTATACACGGTGAACTGAGATGCTAGTCTGACTCACTGTCCGTCCTCTTCAAACTCAGGACAGTCTAAAAGAGGCTGTGAAGATTCGAACACTTTTCTCGTTCTGTGTCAGGGCTGCTTTGAAAAGCAGTGAAGACTTCTTTCTATCCTTCTGTTGTCTATCCCTAAATAGAGGGTAAAAAATAGTAGTGTACTCCTACAGCTTTCCATCTTCATTAACCACAGCTAGGACAGCAGATGAACACACTGTGCCCCTGAGCCCCAGTGCTTCTTCCTTAGAATCTGGAGCACAAGTCATTATTTATTCATGTATTTATTATTTATTTATTGTTTTACATTTATTTTAATTTTTCCTCTGCAGTACTATTGGACTTCTTCCTGCCCTCTCTCCACTACTCAAAGCTCCTGCTATCTTCCCCACTTCCTTAGCTCTATACCTCTTCTCCCACCCACCAGCCAACAGTCCAAACCTCTGCTTCTCTCTGGAAAAGAACAATCCTCTCAGGGTTACCACTCAAATGGGACGTGGCTTCACTAAATGGAACAATACTGTTCCCTACGTCAAGGTTAGACTAGACAATCCAGAGGGAGCAAAAGGGGCCCAAGGGCAGGTAAAATGGCCAGAGATTCCCCACTACAACTTGCGGGAGTTTTGTAAGAACATCAAGCCAGTCTGTCACTTCAGGCTCTCTGAGCCCCTAAGAGTGCTCATCAGTTGTCAGTGTGGGGCTTGTCCTCCTGGTGTCTACTATGCCTTTGGTGCCCACAATCCTGCCCCCCTCTCTTCCATGGGCTTCCCTGAGCTCTTCAGGATGTGTGGACCTGGAACTCTCTATATGCTCCGATCACCTAGTGGCGGTGTCCTCTCTGATGAAGATTGAGCTGGGCACTGTTCTGGAGTTGTAGCAGGTGTGGTGGCCTCGACAAATTCAACGTTTAAGATGTGATTTTCAGGTTTCTTTGGTAGTCTTTCTAACTCAAAGGAAAGTGGGAAGCGATAATTGCGAGGCAATCGTAAGTTTCCCAAGTTCACCAGCCCGGTTGCTGTGCTTCTAGCCCCTGGTTGCATTTTTCTGTTCCGTTTTACTGCATCTAAAATACGTACGGAATAATTTCTAAACATCCCTAAAGTCTAGGCGGTGATCATTTATGTAACTGTTCCATAAATAACGTGCTACATTATAGCTAGTTTTCTTGATCTGAATGTGAATAAAGTATAATTGACAGGCCTCTTTAAATTACTGGGTCTCTCTTCATCTCTCGTTCCTTGCTAAATGCATTTATGGGAGAGCCGAGTCAAGTCCATTTGTCCTGAAAGGTTTCCTTCAGTGTAGATGCTGCTGATCTCATTGTGATGTAAGTTTGTGATGGTAAGCCTTTTGCTAGTTGCATTGAGACAGGGCCTTAAGGGCCCAGGAGGGCTTTAAGCTCACCGCGTGTGGCTTATGTATCTGTATGTTAGCTATGGAACGGTAGAACACCTTGTACTCCTGATCCTCTTGCGTCTGCCTCCCCAGTGCTGGAATCACGGGTGTGCAGGACCGTGCTCTTCTTATGCGGTGCTGGTCCTTCAGGTGTGCTAGGCAAACTCGGGCTCCCTCCACAGGCCACGGTGTTCTTATTCATCTGCTGTTTCTCCACTTGAGGTCAGCTCTTCAGACCACACATTATTGGACATGGTGAGAACACTGCCACCCAGTGAGGGTCAGGAGGACAACCTCTGCTGCTCCTCTCCCCTCAGGAATTGCTACACGTGGTCATTGATGGCAACATCACATTTTACTCTGTTCAGAATCTAGGTCCATTTCTGCCCAGAGTCAAGGTTCTCCAAGTTGAAAACAGGGTTGATTGAAAAATTTTCATTTTCTTGTTTTTGGGGGTGGTAGTGGTGGAGGATGATTCTGTGTTCTTATCACTTCTTGCATTCTTAAGAGATGGAATACACGAGGGATGACAACTGACTTCTTGCAAATACAGTGAGTGGGCTTTGGAATTGTGGCCTCAGCATATGTGTGTGCAGGCAGCGGAGGGAGGGCCTTCAGCTGGCAGCTAGTAGATCAAGCCCAGGTGAGAAGTAATCAAACCAGGAATTGACAAGATCATGATCAATGAATGAGAAGTTCCCTGTGAAATGCGACTCTGCACAGAGCAATAACATGCACACTCGATGCAGAGCTCACACAATACACTGCAGTATCACAGCATCAGAGGGCTTTGTCACTATTTCTGAAGCTCCTGTAACCTCTGTTGGCACAACCTGGGGTCATCAAGACAGGAGGACATTTTCACCTCAGTTCACAAATGAGCGTGATGACCAGTACAGTCAGAGCCTCTAAGCAGTTTCAGACCATATGAGCACTAAAGTGTCCTCTGTCTTTAATTTCTATTTATTTTATTTTCGTTCTGTTTTGTTTGCATCAGGGTCTCACCACATAGGCGTGGTTGACATCAGATGCCCTGTGTATAGACCAAGATGTCTTCTTACTGTCTTTTGGGATTACAAGACTGCCCCAGAAAGCCTGGCATGCTCTTGATCCTTCTCATCCTCTCCCTCTCCCATCTTATTCTGTGCCTTTGTCCATTCAGCTAAGAAAAGAAATCTACTCCTATACAGAACTATTCACCCAACTGAGTATGTATTATTTTCAGAAAACCATGACTTTGTGGCCAAACATGTCGAAAATAAGTACTGTGGCTTCCTTCCTGTTATTTTGTTTAGTTTAAATTTTGGTCTTTGTTTTAATTATTACTTTACCATGTAAAGGCTTACTTTTTTTTATGGTCTTAGGCATTTTTCCCTATCATTATAATTTGAAGTTCTCTGTCATTGTAGACATTATTCTGTATCTTAACAGTCTTTAAGTTCCATGTGTTCAAACTCCAAATGATAAAGAACACACTTTGATTAAGATAGAGTAAAAGCCTTTAAACATTCGAGTCTACTGAAGGTGAGTTAATTTTATTCATTTAAAATTAGTATTTAGGAATTTCCATAAAGAATACATGTACGTATGTGCATCTGAGTTTCCAACCTTTCATTTTTTGGGCCCCTATGATTTTTACTAATCTGAGGAAAATAATTCTATATTTTTATTAGAAACAGATTTATATCTCTATAAAATGTGCAACTGAACTGTAAAAGAAATACTTTTTTTTCAGTTTAAATTCGGTGAAACACAACCTAAACTGCAGTGATTTTTTTTTCCCACCGAGTATGTTACCACTATGACATACGGAATGACACTGGCAACTGAATCTCATGTCTTGAGTATTTAATAATATCCCCTAACGCTGACTGATCAACTAGGCAGCAAACCCAGAAACCCTTGGGAACAGTTTCCACGAGGCTACATGCTAAGAGTCCCCAAAATTCAAAGTATAGCAGCCAATAGCTGTGAGTCAGAAACCCAGTCTGTTCCCAGCTGTGCTCCAGAGCAGCAGGGAGGACTGGATTGGCTGTGACCAGGGGCAGCCTGTCCTCACCACAGCAAGTGGAGACCCTATGGCAGCAGAGGCCATGTCTTAGAAATCTGCTCACTTCATGGCTGCCTGGCACAGGGTCTGCAGTGAGGCCTTTGTGACATGAGCACCTGAGAGAGAGGCCCTAGTGCTTCATGGTGAAGAGAAACTGCTCGATGAGTTTTCAGAACTGGTCAGGGAAGAAGAATAAAGACAACACAATTCTTAGGAAAAGGTGGATAGGGACCCAGTCAGGACATTACAGAAAATGTGTTGACATTTATTGAAAATTCTCTTCATGCTTATGAGTTTCTCAGAAGGCACATATAAGTGCTTGTTCCAAGAAGAATATAAGCCCATGGGAGAGAGCACCGGGAGAGAAGTAGTCTTAAGAGGGGCTCCTGGCAGATCTTCAGGTGAGAAACCACGCTAGAGAGAAGGCCAGAAGGACAGTGAAGGCAGACCGGTTCATGTAAAGTGCGTGACCTCTGCAGTGGCATTACCAGGGAAAGTCATCACAGCCCATCGTTTCCTGGTTCCTGAAAGACAGCGTGTGAGTCTGGCAAATGTCACTCAGCTCAAGTCCACACCAGGTTTTTCCGCTGTCAACAGTGAGTGAAGAGATTAATGAATCATGACATAGAAATGTGAGCTGTGAAGTCCTTGGAGACAATAAGAGTAGAGCCTAGGGGAAAGCTGACAGAGAAAACTGCGTTAGGAGGAGTGGGGTTGAAGGAGAGAGCTCCACGTTGCTGACACTCTAGCAGCTAGCTGTCCTTTGTCTTCTAAATCCATTCTGAACATGGCATGTGCAGAGGGGATTTCTTCACTTGTGCTCTTCACACTCCTACTTTTTTCTGTGTTAGTTTATTCCGACTTTCAAATAACCAAACGAGTGAAACGAAAGGAAGCAAGAAAGCCATGCAAACCCACAGGCTGAGCGGAGGAAAAGCAGAATTTCATTTCCACGCGGGATATAGGCTCTAATGACGGATTACTTTGGAACAAAGTTCTGTTTCCTCAGAGGCGTCTGAGCTTAGAGTCCTCCGTGCTGTCTCTTGCTCTTTCCCTCTACGCATGTGCATCCCTGTTGTGTCCCTGCTCAAACCTCCCAGTGTTACAAGGAGCGTTCAGAATAGGTTATGGCTGCCCTAAAAGTCTTGAATTTTATCATTGTTTCCACAAGCTTGTTACAACATATATTATAGGTCATTGTATAGTTAAGACCATTTCATTTAAGAGATTTTTTTCTCAGTTATTCAAAATTTTTTAACCAGTTGTCCAAGTCACTTTTATTTGCTATTACCACCAGTGTATCTTGTTTGCACATCCACTTGATATGACCTTGAGAACAAATCCTAGGTATGATCCCTTTTCTGATCTCCATCTATCCCCAGGGGAATTGGTACCATTATAGCCTTCACTTACATCTCTCAACAGTTCCTCTCACTATGGCATGAGTGGTGCTTTCAAACTAGCAATTAGACCAAGCCTCATTCTTGCTTAAAACACTCTAAAGTTTTCCAATTGTGCCTGAAGCAGGCTGCGAGTTTTAATTCTCAGCGGTGTCCAGCACTACCTGTCACTCTGTCTTAGAAGATTAGTAAGCCCTTCAAATAGTTCAAAATATGGAATCCATTCCATACTTCAAATCGCTTCTCCCCATTGTGTCTGGAAATGTAAAGTGAGCTTTGCCAGGGTGATCAGCACAGGCTGTGCTGACAGTGAGTGAGCTGCATCAGGTCCTGTCGCTCTAGGAAGCATTTTTGTGTAAATGTGTTGGCGAAGCACTTTCGGAGGTAAAAGTAGCAGCAAACACAGCAACTGTGAGAATGACTGTAAGCCTAGCCTTTGGTATTTAGAACAAGGAGATAAAAAATTGTGAGGTCATTCCTGGCTACGTAGTGTGCTTGAAGCCAATGTGGGATATATGAGACTTTGTGTGATACAAAACAAAAGAAAAGAAAGCAATATAGAAGTAAACAAGCAATCAAACGAAGGACACATAGAAATAAACAAAAGGTAGGAATTAAAAAAATTAAAATGAAAGAGGGCGTTACAGCGGATACCGGTGAAATCCAGAGGCTTTCTTAACTATACCCAAATCGAGAGGGTAGATGCACATGGAATTCCATCCCTGTCTGTAGGGCTATTGCCAGTTATTACAGTCTGGGAGAGAAGGCCACATTTCTCTAAAGTGTAGCCGTGATCAGGTGTCATGCATTTACAAGGGTATTTGGGAAGCACAAATTGGCCTTGATCATAAACACACAGACACAAGCACACAGAAACACATGCACACAGAATCACACACACACACACACACACACACACTCACACACTGATCGATGCAAGCAGAAGTAATTGCACATAAGGAACCGTTGAGATTAGGACGTGCTGAGGACGGTAGTGTCAGAGATGCGTATGGGAAAAGGACAGTGGTAAACACGTATGTGCATCGCATAGAGCCACTCTCAAAATTGTAAAAACACGAGGTAAAAAGCATGAGAATAAAGAATGAAATTATTTTCAGGAACTAGGATGGAACCGGGCGTCTCCATGTTAATCTCAATCCTTTCATCCCACGCTGGTGCGCACGCAGGTGGATTTGTTAGGTTCAAAAAAGGGGCAAATGAAGTTCAGAAAAAACACCAGCAGAGTGGATAGTATAGAAATCCGAGGGTAGGGAAGGAGGTTGGATTAGATCACACTCCAATACACACAAGTGTGGACTTCTTAAAAAATAAACAGTGCATACAAATACCTGCACTAAGTATTGTGAAATTAAAGGAAAACAAAAATGTTCATGGTGTCTAACCTCTAGCTGACTCCTGCCCACTTCTTCATCCCCATCTTCCTCCCTCGTCGCTTGGCTAGTCTGCTCTTCCGCAAACTGATTTCACTGCGTCCATTGAGATCAGAGGTGATATTTTCCTTTCATGATACATTACCCTCATCACTCACGGCTGACACTGAAGGTCAGGCCAGGGATCTGAGCTGAGTGACATTTGGCAGAATCTACCCCTCTGTTTCTGGACACAGCACACCAAGGTCAAGGCTGGCTCCCACCAGGACTTCTTCCAGCAGCACACAGTGTGAGAAATTCAGCCTGGTTCTTCCCTCTGAGGTTTCTCTCTACCTTTCTCACTTGAGAGCCTTTCTCATCTGCTTCTGATGAGCACTCAGGCCATTCTCACTTTGCATTTAGTGAGCAGAGAAACCAAACTGTGGCGTGGCATCAAATGGAAGGAGCTGGCAGGACAAAGCACCTTCTCTGTCTCCCTTAAAGCCCATATGTCTATGGAGAGCTGTAAAGCTTTCCCCATCACTGTGTAGATTAGCCAAGTATCAGCCTCTGCTACACTCTCACTGTCTCCTGGAGAAGTTGAATTCTCACTGACAGTCTTCAAGGTGTGCAGCACGGACATCTAACAGAGTTGTTGAGCCCTGTAATAATAATCTCCTCACCTTCTGACTTTCACAACGGAGCCCATGACTCAGTGATCTACGGTGGTGGAGGCTCTTCTTAGGAATTTTTACCTTCATGGCCTGGATGCCTTTCACTCACCCTCTCACGTTACCACCATCCTGCACTAAAATGAACATCAGTGCAGCTCTCCATAGCGTATTGAATGACAAAAGATGCTCCTCTTACTGACTCATTTGGATTATCCAAGGGAAGTATGGGCAGAGAATGGCGGGGTAGAACAAAGCAAACCACAGAAAAGGAAAGAGCCATCAGACTACGTACTCAAAGAGGAGTCCCTGCACATAGTACAGCCTGTGTTAAAAATTAAGAACGACTCCTTTCCCAGCCCTACGTGCGACGTGGCTGCCATCTCTTTTGCAGCACCATGGCTGCCCTTCTGCCTCTCTCGAAGCCTAACATCGTCAAAGAGGGAACCAAGAAGTTCACAGGGTACCAGTGAGACTGCCATGCCAAAATTAAGTGAAACTGGAGGAAACCCAGTTGGACAACAGGGTGGGGAGAAGATTCATGGCCAGACCCCAAGGCTTAACTTTACTTATAGGCCAACAAGAAAACCAAGGACAAGCCTTCTATGGCTTCCAGAAGTTTCTGGTCCACAATGTCAAGGAGCTGGGAGTGCCTCTGATGTGCAACAATTTTACAGTGTGTGATAGTTCACAGTGTTTCCTATAGAACCGCAGAGTCGTTGTAGAAAAGCAGCCCAGCTGGCTATCGGGGTCACCATCCCCAGTGCCAGGCTACACGGGGAAGAAAACTGAGTATCTGGCTCACATCTGTATTTTATTTTTGTTTAGATAAAACCAAAAGCAGGGCAGTGGTGGTTCACATTAATCCTAACGCTAGGGAGACAGAGGCAGGCAGATCTCAGTGATTTAGAGGCCAGCCTTGTGTACAGAGTGACCTACAGGGCGTACAGACTTGAAACAGAGAAACCCTTCTTGAAAAACCAAAAATGAAAATGGAAGAAACAAAAAAAAAAAAAAAAAAAAGGAAAAAGTAAAGCAAAAGGCAAACCATTGCAGTCCTGGGATTTTTCTAAAAAGAAAAAAAGAAAAAAGCAGGAAAGGCAACATTAGCAATTGCTTCATATGAATTGTCTGAGCGTACATGCGATACACGGAGAAAACTCAATCTGTTCAGAACAGGGAAGACCAACAACCCATTTTCACACAAAAAATGATTTCCTAACAAAAATCAGCATTTGAGAGCAAAGCCTCTGGTACTGAAAATCAGCTGAGAGCAGCACAGAAGGTGGGCTATGAAGAGTGCATGGATGGTACATGATTCATATTCAAAAGGTGTAGAACCTTCCTAAGCACATGTTTAATGGTGGAAGGAATCCACCGCCCTGGAAAGAATCACATCCAGACTCAGCCGCATAGACAAAGCTGGGGAAGCGAGCGATCCCAGAAGAACTCTTACAATATCGACATAGGTTAATTTTGTGAAATCTATACTCACATTGCTCCACAGAAGAAAACTGAATGTCTACATGGTGAAGAAGGAAATTAGATCAATGTGTACCATGCTGCACAGAAAATCAAGTCCAATCTCTGGTAGTTTTAAGACCACGAGGAGAAGATGTAGGCATTCTTCTACAAGGTCTATGTGTAGGAGGGGAGATTCTGAATAAGACTTCATTCACACAGGATTTAAGACTAATAACTGACAAAAGGGACCACATAAAACCGCAAGTCTGTACTGCAAATGCGATAATCAATCAGATGAAGATGAAGCCCACGGGGTGAAAGGAATCAGTGCCAGCTCCACTGAGAGGAGATGAACACCCAGAATGTACAAGGAACTTAAAACAAACAAACAACTGGAAAAAAAAAATCAAGAAAGTAAGTGACTGAGCTGAAAATGGACTGCAGATAGGCACAGAGGATTCAGAAGAGGAAATAACAATGGCAGACGAATGTCGAAAACGTTTCTAACTTTATTTGAAGGTTGAGGATTTCCAGGCAAATGTGCTTTGAGATTTCATCTGCAGTCAGTCAGAATAGCCAGGACCAAGAACAGAGCTGTCAACACATGCTGGAGAGGATACAGGGAGGAGACCCTCATCGACTGATGGTGAGGTGCAGACAATGTGGTCAGTATGGAAATAGGGGTGGAGAGTTCTCAAAACTTAAAAGTATATTAAGGCTATACCCCAATGTACCACTCTTTGGCATTTGCCCAAAGGATGTGGCCTCCTACTCCGTAGATATTTGCTCTGCCATGTCCCTTGCCCTTTGTTCACAATAGCTAGGAAGGGGAAAGAGTCTCTATGTCCTACAACTGCTGAATGGATTGAAAACGTGGTACACGCCAACAGTGGAATAGCAATTGGCTGTGGGTAGACAATGACCCCTTACGCTGCCACTTTATGTGTTATTGCTTCTGGACAGGGCATGTTGACATCCTGCTCCACTCTGCACCCTGCTGGGCTCAAGTCCCAAAGAGAAATCATGAAGGAAGGTCACCTGATCGGATCTCAAAGATGTCATTGTTTGGCTCCATGTATAAAGGATATGGCCTTGCCTGTCCCAGCACACCCTTGGGAGAATCTCCAGAGACTCCTCCAAGATGCTGGTGGTCCTGCTCATAGCGGCCTTGCTGGCCCTGAGCTCTGCTCAGAGCCCAGAATCAGGTAATATACCAATACAGGGTGGAAGCTGGAGACACTCAGGAAGTGGAGGGGGATAGGGGAGAAAGGCCAGAATCAGGTGAGCAGAAAAATAACCCAGAAGGATATCTGTGATAAGGGCTAGACAGGTCCTCAGCATACAGCCTGGTCTTTGTATTTAATATTCAGTCTTAAAGCCTTAAATGCTGGAACAGAGGAACAACATGGCACCTTGTGTCTAGGAAGAGGCATGGAGGAGTGGCCAGATTTGTGAGCACATTCTCACAGCAGAGTAACTCTCGGGAGAGTCAGCCTTGCTTCTCCAGGCATGCCAGGCACTTGATACAGATAACCACACCAGGACCAGTTCAGAAACAGATTATTACAGAATTAATTTAATGCTCTAGACACTGAAGTGCTCGTATCAGAGTCCAGGGTACAGAGTTCATGCAGTTCAAGTTCAATGGAGTAGCAGTGATCTTGAAAATGCACAGGCAGCACTCTCTGATGTGTTCTGTAATGTTTCCCTCCTAGGAGCACTAAAGATAGTGAAGAAACCAAGAGATGGGGTGTATTCTTCATGTGACTGTGAAATATGAAGAATACTTAGGAAAAGCAAGGAGTCAGTTTTGTGGGCATGCATGGAGGATCAAAATAATTTCACGTGTATTGCTGGTGGTTAAGAGCACAGGGAAACCTCCTATGCTTTGCATCTGAGTCCGTTTCCAGAATCCTCTCAGAGAGTGAGAGTTGAGCTCATTTGTGTTTGGAAGTTTGAGTCTGCAGTCACATTTTCTTGAAGGGCACCAGGAAGCTCTGAAAGGTTGAGATCTAAATTTTCCCTTCACCCCATGCTTTATTTGCAGAGGCCACCAATGATGGGACTCCCGCTGCTGCTCCAGGTAAAGCCCAGGCCATGATCCTTCTGTGCTGTTCAATTTTCTGTCTCAGTGTGTCTTCCTCTCATGTTTTTGTGTCCCAGGAATGAGTGACTATGATTTCCCCTAATGATATTAACAAGTATTCCCCAATCTTGATGCTTGGATCCTGGATTGAGATCATCAATCTGAATGGTGGAGAGACCCAGCTTCCATAAGAGCTGAAGGAATATTCCTGCTTCCCATCCGGAAATGACCACTGTGAGATGAGGCAGAGTCTCAAAGTGTCTTAAGGCAGTCTCCTCTTGCAGTGACAGTCTGTGGTTTCCTTCCTTGTCAGTTCATGAAAAAAAATGGAGACATCCTTGCCTTCTCTTTTCTCTTTGTCTCCTCCTTTGCAATGTGACTGTCTTTGATTTAAAATGAAATAACACTTTGTCCCCGGCCTTAGTAAATTTGGTGGAGATCATCTTTGCTACTCTTCTCTCAGGCTTTCAGTGTGCATATCTAAGGTATGGAACAGCTAACTCACGTTGCATCTTCGGGCTCAGAAACCCTGACTGGAAGCCCTTGCATAGACAGAAATCACTACAATGTCCTGACACACAACTGGTAGCCCTACTGAAGTTTATACGTGATCTTCTTTTTCACTGTGTGGATTCTTTCTTTGAAGACATTTCATGTGATAAATAAGGGTCATCAAACCTTCATGTTTTGGCAGATGTAGGGGCGCATAGTTGTCCCAGGAGTACACACGCCAAACTTTTCTGTAGCGTTACTGTGTGGATTAAGAAAGCCAGGAATGAGTCAGTATTGAAGAGGGAGTTAGCAGTTGGCAGACAGGTTCTGAGAGAAAGGACTGCGTGATCAGGACAGGAAACAAAAACAAGAGGGAAGGCTTTCACCAACGTGCTCCTATCTTCTTGTCCTACCCATGCAGGTATTGAAGAGGAAAGCTAGAGTCTAGCCTCAGATGTCCCTGCCAATGATGGGAATCAAGAAGTTGATGCAAATCCGGATTCACAACCAGGAGGGAATCCAGATTCCCCTGCTGACCCTGAGAATAATCAAGGTGGCCCAGAGCAGCCCCCATGTTCCTCAAAACCCACCAGAACCAGCTCAGCAAGAGGGCCAGGGAGCAGGCCCCTCCTCCCAAGAGTCATCCTGTTTGTCATCCTCCCTTAGGCATGAAATTTAGTAAGCACAAAGCCCTTCCCTTCTCCATTTCTCAAACCATAGTTTGAAAATTAGTTAACTGGGAACATAAGGAAGTGACACTGTCTCTGGACCACATTTTCAATTCTTGCATTCAGACAGCACAGGAGGGTGTATCTCTGATGGTCCCGGGAGACTGTGGACAAGCTCTCCAAGGTGCTTCTGTTCTCGTGGAATATTACTCCACAGCTCCTTTTATCTCAGTGATTCCCTCCTGAGTAGAACAGGTCTGTAGAAGTATAGCAGCAGTCTCCCTTTGGTCCTCTCTCTATCTTCTGTATTCTAACTCCCTGTCCTCTCATCTCAAGTCTGCACAGGTCCACTCTGTCCATGGCAGGGTAATGAGTTCTATTGCCTCTAAGTGACACCTTAGAGATGCCTGCTACCTTTGTTCTGACTTTTAATACTTTCTTCTAAACTTGTGTACACCCAGGTTCCTCAGTGTTTACCTTCCTATGGGGGGCACATGGCTGAATATTATGGCTATAAATTATCCTAATTTCCCATTACTGTCCTTGACAGCCACCACTTTTAGTTCTTTTGCAACCCTTTCAGAAATACTGTATGTTTGGTTTTATACAATATAAAATTCACTTTTACATGAATAATATTCTTTTCATAACTTTAGGTTATTTATTTTAAAAAAACACATTTCTTAGAGTACCAGATAGCTTTATACGAATCTATGGATCTCCCAAAGGTATGTTAGGCTGATGATTTTTTTTTATTTTATTGTTTGTGTACTCACGATGTTTTCGACCTTAACATTGTATAAGAACCCATTACATGGTTTGTCAGGATCTCCTCACCTGTTGATCTGTTAGTCGACATTTAGGCTGGTTTCAGTTTTTCACTGAGTTAGGGCTCATTGCAATGAACACCTTTCAACATATACCCTGTAATATTTAAAATCAGAACAAATTGGTGAACAAGCTAAGAGTCAAGCTTCATTTCCATCTTGTAAGAAACAGCTTGATTACATTGTATGCTCTGTGCCTGACAGGAGTGAAGCTGAGGAAATGAGGAAGGAAAGAGGCGGGGAGATGGGGAAGAGGAGGGTGTGGCTCCTGCCTCTCTCACTTCAGTGGTCCCAGTAGCAGATGAGGTGGAGCATGCCTCAATTTTTAAAGTAAATTTTCTCCTACAGTTTTTTTCTTCCAGAGAGTCCCCAACATGATTATGTCCTTCAGAAATATATGCCAATGAACCCGTGTGGATTGTCTACACTAACCCAATAAAAATTTCAGCATGCAATTTCTTAGTGCTGTCCTGCCTTTCTTAGTTTGGGAAGGGCAGGGATTTGAGGGCTTTGGCACCAATGGCATCTTTAAGGGATTGGGAGAAGGTAGAAGAGCCCGGTGCTTCACCCCCATCACCCCCGCTAAAAAAAATTATCTCTTTACCAAGGTCTTCAAAGCTCAATGGAAGCCTTTACGGAATTTCTGCAGAGACTAACTTCAGCCATAAACAGGGCTATCACAGACTCTGTAGGATGACAGGTGCTGATCGAGGTCATGGCGTTTGAAAATTTAAAGTCGAACGTAAAAAGGTTTAATGGCCTCTAAAGGCAAACTCTGCACCCATGGAGCAGTGGTTTCGAGCAACTGCAGATATCGGCTCAGATACTTACATGGCGGCTGTGATAGGAGAGGCAATAGTACAGGGTCTGAAATATCACAATATCCGCGGCATTGCTTGAGTGGGATATGGCCACTGCAAAGGGATTGTAATTGAACTGCTTCCAAAGACCGTGATTTCTTCAAATATCCAATCAGAGAAAAGGAGCAGATTGCCTGGGTCTTGCAGACAGGGTGGAAGAGGTCGGCAGTGAGCGAATGAGTGTGGATCCCAGAGAGATCTATGAACGACAATTCCTTTTCCTTGCCCTTGCTGTTGGGAAATGCTACAGGGGACCAAGCTTGCCCCTGGATCAAAAGCAAGCAAATGGATCCATGTCGAAACTGAAGGAGCATATAGACTGAGAATCCCAAACTTGGTATTGGAGATTTGACTCATGCTACTGCGGGCAGTGCTGCGTTAGATGTGACTATAGACAGACAACTTATCCTATCCGTAATTGTTGACTGTCATGAGATCTCAACTGGGGTTTATGGTCCACTGTTCTCAAGGGCAGTAGGAATGATACTGGGTAGGGGCAATTTAATATTAAAGGGGTTTCTTGTACACTCTGGAATGGTTGACAGAGATTATTAAGGAGAAATAAAAATCATGGCATATGTTACTAGAGACCAGGTGTTTAGAGCAGGGGATAGGATTGCACAGCTGCTACTGTTTCTCTATATTAAAGGGAGAGCCGCACCTGTAAAGAGATTAGGTGTACTTGTGAGTTCAGGAAAATGGGTGTTCTGGCAAGCAGTCATTAATGACAAAAGGCCAAAAACAAAAGTGCCAATCAATGGCATCCAAATAGAAGGCTTAGTAGATCAATGTGCAGATGTGACAATAATTTCCCAAGAGTCATGGGATTTGCCTTGGCCCCTTCAGGAAGTGTCCCTACAGTTTATGGAAAATGAAAAATTATCCCATGTAAAGCAAAGTATAACATTAATTCCCTGTGTGAGACCTGAGGGCCCAATAGGGAAGATAAGGCCTTATGTGGCTGATATTGTTCTAAATTTGTGGGAGAGATCTATTGAAGTAATGAGAAACTCAAATTAATATCCCTTCTATCCCAGAAACAATACATGAAATAAGGCCTCAAATGGGCGTAGCTCTTAATGAGGGAGATGCCCAGGCTGTACAAGTTGCTCAAAAGCCAGCCACGACAGGCATTGAATTTCCAAATTCATACAGGGGGCCACTTCTGAAGCTATACCAACTACCCTACCCTTAAAATGGTTAACAAATAAGAATAAGCCTCTATGGGTGGAGCAGAGGCCCCTAACTAAACAGAAATTGGAGCCTTAGAACGACTGGTAGAAGAGCAATGAAAAGGTCAGCATATAGAAGAATCTACCAGCCCGTGGAACTCACCTGTATCTGTTATAAAGAAAAAATCTGGGAAATGGAGAATGCTACCTGATTTGAGAGCAGTAAACAAAGCGATTCAGAAGATAGGTCCCCTACAGCCTGGAATTCCTTTACCTTCATTATTACCAATGTCCTGGCATTAACTGATTAGAAAGAAAGACTTTTTTTTTTAATTTCATTAACAATACCCCTGGCAAGAGCAGGTCCAGGGAAAATTTGCGATTATGCTACCCAGCTATAACAATACTCAAACTGTCAAAGATATCTGTGGAAAATCCTTCCCTAGGAAATGTTAAATAGTCCACCGCTGTGCCAATATTTGTGAAACGACCCTTGGAAATAATTAAAAAACCATTTCCCCAATCTATAGTCTACCACTATATTGATGATATTGTGTTAGCTGATTCTGATGAAAAACCTCTAGAAAAATTATTTTTTGAAATGAATAGAATTTTGCCCTGGTTGGGGGTTACAAACAGCTTCTGAAAAAAATACAAGAGATCCTATTAACTATGTAGGTTATAACATAAGTCAAGAAGAAGTTCAGCCATAAAAGTTGCAAATCAGAAGAGATCAGTTGCAAACTCTTAATGATTTCCAAAAATTTTTGGGAGACATCAATTCGATATGACCAGGATTGGATTAACTACACAAGAGTTAAGCAATTTATTTCACATGTTACAAGGAGACTCCAACCTAGATAGTCCAAGGCACTTAGCCTCTGCAGCAGAGCAAGGGATAACTCTGGAAGAAAAGTAGCTACAAGATGCACATGTGGATCACATAGATCCACACCTGAGTGGTATGTTGGTTATTATTCATTCCAAACATGTTCCTCCTGGGATTCTCAAGCATCGAGCCGGTAGCCTGTTAGAATGGATACTTATGTTACATAATTAGAGTGGAAAACTAATGACATATATAGAGAAAGTTGCTGATTTAACCATAAAAGGAAGGATATGACTTCATCGGCTGTCAGGAACAGATCCGGCAGAAATAGTGGTGCTTCATATGAATGCTGAGACTATGTCATTCTGGTCAATGATGGTTGGTCTAGAGCTTATAGCAATTATTTGGGAAAAATTAATAACAGATATCCTAAAAGGAAACAAATTCAGTTTATCAAAGGACTAGTTGGATACTTCCCTGTGTAGTTAGAGAATCAACTATTTATGAAGCACCTATATTTTATACTGACACCAATAAATCAGGAATGGCAGGCTACAAGCCAGAAAAACAAAGCAGAGTCAGTCAAAGCCTATATGATTCAGTTGAGAAATCAGAGTTGTATGCTCTCCTAATGGTTGGACTTTCCAGAATCTCTTAATATCATCACTGATTTCAGTATGATGAAAGTGTTATTAGCCTGTAGAAACTGACAAATTCAATCTGGATAATTCAGAGTTAGCATCTTTATTTATTCAATTACAGCAAGTAATTTGTGGCATAAGTTGTCTGTTATATATTACTCATATCTGATCTCATACTGGGTGGCCTGGCCCAGTTTCTTAAGGTAATGATGAAATTGATCAGCCATCGATAGGAAATGTGTTAGAAGCTTCCAAATTGCATGAAAAGCACCATAAAGAGCAAAGGGTTAAAAAAAGAATTTCTCCATTATGTGGAGACAAGCTATGGAAATCATACAATATTGCCCCACATGTTCCTGATATTGCCTGTATGAAGTAACCCTAAAGGTACTAAATGAGGGGAACTCTGGCTGATGGATGTATTTCATGTCTCAGAATTTGGAAAACGAAAGTTTGTATACCATGCTATTGATAGCATCCAGGATTTCAATGGGCTTCTGCCTTGAGTTCTGAAAAGGCTGACATTGTAATTACACATTTACTAGAAGTAATGGCTCCTATGGGAATACCTTTACAAATCAAGACTGGCAATGCCGCCACATATGCCTCCAGTGAAATGAAAAAAAAATGCCTCTATTATGGCATGAAGCATATTTGTGGTATACCACACAATCCTACTGGACAAGCAGCAATAGGTAGATGTAATTGTTCATGAAAGGAAATGCTTGAACAACAGAAAGGAACAACAAGGACCCCCCTGAGATAGTGCACTACTAACTTTAAATTTTCTGAATGTTGATTAGAACAACAGCGGCTGAAAGACACTGGATCATAGTAAAATGTGCAGAAATAAATCAACCCATATATTATGAAGATGTATTAATATCTGAATGGAACTCAGGACAAGTTTTGCATTGGGACAGGGTGTATGGCCAATTTCCAATGGAAATGAGAAGTTGTGGGTACCCTCAAAAATGGTAAAGATTAGATATGAGCCAGAAAGATCTCCGGAAGAGCATGACAGCTGAACAAGAAAGCCTGACTATTAAAAAAAAAGTTGATTAGATTACTTTATGAGTCAGAGGAGTTTTTCATTTAATAAACTCCTGGACGCCAGAGAAGGTAACCAATATCTCACACATTATAACTTAAAAAGAAGGGGGAAATGTGGAGGTACATTTGGAAGAATGTTATTTTGGTTTCTTTAAAAACGCAAAATGCTGTTTGGGTTAGGTTTGTGTTCCCACCCCAGCTGTGGTACCGTTGTTTATGAGCTGGATTTGGAATGCTTGAAGCAGGTGGCTATGATTTGGCTGGGTGCAGTTGTTCTGGCACCTGTAGCTTGATTTTGAGATAGTTTTGGCATAGGAATATGGTAACTTTTGGCTTAGAGTTTAAATAGTCGGAAGCCTTGGGAGTCAGGGTGAGTGTTGGTTGGTGATTTGTTGGTTAGGTTGTCATCGTTAGTGTGTTAATTATTAAAAAACACAAATGTTGGAGGGATTGAGTTTATACACGGTGAACTGAGATGCTAGTCTGACTCACTGTCCGTCCTCTTCAAACTCAGGACAGTCTAAAAGAGGCTGTGAAGATTCGAACACTTTTCTCGTTCTGTGTCAGGGCTGCTTTGAAAAGCAGTGAAGACTTCTTTCTATCCTTCTGTTGTCTATCCCTAAATAGAGGGTAAAAAATAGTAGTGTACTCCTACAGCTTTCCATCTTCATTAACCACAGCTAGGACAGCAGATGAACACACTGTGCCCCTGAGCCCCAGTGCTTCTTCCTTAGAATCTGGAGCACAAGTCATTATTTATTCATGTATTTATTATTTATTTATTGTTTTACATTTATTTTAATTTTTCCTCTGCAGTACTATTGGACTTCTTCCTGCCCTCTCTCCACTACTCAAAGCTCCTGCTATCTTCCCCACTTCCTTAGCTCTATACCTCTTCTCCCACCCACCAGCCAACAGTCCAAACCTCTGCTTCTCTCTGGAAAAGAACAATCCTCTCAGGGTTACCACTCAAATGGGACGTGGCTTCACTAAATGGAACAATACTGTTCCCTACGTCAAGGTTAGACTAGACAATCCAGAGGGAGCAAAAGGGGCCCAAGGGCAGGTAAAATGGCCAGAGATTCCCCCACTACAACTTGCGGGAGTTTTGTAAGAACATCAAGCCAGTCTGTCACTTCAGGCTCTCTGAGCCCCTAAGAGTGCTCATCAGTTGTCAGTATGGGGCTTGTCCTCCTGGTGTCTACTATGCCTTTGGTGCCCACAATCCTGCCCCCCTCTCTTCCATGGGCTTCCCTGAGCTCTTCAGGATGTGTGGACCTGGAACTCTCTATATGCTCCGATCACCTAGTGGCGGTGTCCTCTCTGATGAAGATTGAGCTGGGCACTGTTCTGGAGTTGTAGCAGGTGTGGTGGCCTCGACAAATTCAACGTTTAAGATGTGATTTTCAGGTTTCTTTGGTAGTCTTTCTAACTCAAAGGAAAGTGGGAAGCGATAATTGCGAGGCAATCGTAAGTTTCCCAAGTTCACCAGCCCGGTTGCTGTGCTTCTAGCCCCTGGTTGCATTTTTCTGTTCCGTTTTACTGCATCTAAAATACGTACGGAATAATTTCTAAACATCCCTAAAGTCTAGGCAGTGATCATTTATGTAACTGTTCCATAAATAACGTGCTACATTATAGCTAGTTTTCTTGATCTGAATGTGAATAAAGTATAATTGACAGGCCTCTTTAAATTACTGTGTCTCTCTTCATCTCTCGTTCCTTGCTAAATGCATTTATGGGAGAGCCGAGTCAAGTCCATTTGTCCTGAAAGGTTTCCTTCAGTGTAGATGCTGCTGATCTCATTGTGATGTAAGTTTGTGATGGTAAGCCTTTTGCTAGTTGCATTGAGACAGGGCCTTAAGGGCCCAGGAGGGCTTTAAGCTCACCGCGTGTAGCTTATGTATCTGTATGTTAGCTATGGAACGGTAGAACACCTTGTACTCCTGATCCTCTTGCGTCTGCCTCCCCAGTGCTGGAATCACGGGTGTGCAGGACCGTGCTCTTCTTATGCGGTGCTGGTCCTTCAGGTGTGCTAGGCAAACTTGGGCTCCCTCCACAGGCCACGGTGTTCTTATTCATCTGCTGTTTCTCCACTTGAGGTCAGCTCTTCAGACCACACATTATTGGACATGGTGAGAACACTGCCACCCAGTGAGGGTCAGGAGGACAACCTCTGCTGCTCCTCTCCCCTCAGGAATTGCTACACGTGGTCATTGATGGCAACATCACATTTTACTCTGTTCAGAATCTAGGTCCATTTCTGCCCAGAGTCAAGGTTCTCCAAGTTGAAAACAGGGTTGATTGAAAAATTTTCATTTTCTTGTTTTTGGGGGTGGTAGTGGTGGAGGATGATTCTGTGTTCTTATCACTTCTTGCATTCTTAAGAGATGGAATACACGAGGGATGACAACTGACTTCTTGCAAATACAGTGAGTGGGCTTTGGAATTGTGGCCTCAGCATATGTGTGTGCAGGCAGCGGAGGGAGGGCCTTCAGCTGGCAGCTAGTAGATCAAGCCCAGGTGAGAAGTAATCAAACCAGGAATTGACAAAACATGATCAATGAATGAGAAGTTCCCTGTGAAATGCGACTCTGCACAGAGCAATAACATGCACACTCGATGCAGAGCTCACACAATACACTGCAGTATCACAGCATCAGAGGGCTTTGTCACTATTTCTGAAGCTCCTGTAACCTCTGCTGGCACAACCTGGGGTCATCAAGACAGGAGGACATTTTCACCTCAGTTCACAAATGAGCGTGAAGACCAGTGCAGTCAGAGCCTCTAAGCAGTTTCAGACCATATGAGCACTAAAGTGTCCTCTGTCTTTAATTTCTATTTATTTTATTTTCGTTCTGTTTTGTTTGCATCAGGGTCTCACCACATAGGCGTGGTTGACATCAGATGCCCTGTGTATAGACCAAGATGTCTTCTTACTGTCTTTTGGGATTACAAGACTGCCCCAGAAAGCCTGGCATGCTCTTGATCCTTCTCATCCTCTCCCTCTCCCATCTTATTCTGTGCCTTTGTCCATTCAGCTAAGAAAAGAAATCTACTCCTATACAGAACTATTCACCCAACTGAGTATGTATTATTTTCAGAAAACCATGACTTTGTGGCCAAACATGTCGAAAATAAGTACTGTGGCTTCCTTCCTGTTATTTTGTTTAGTTTAAATTTTGGTCTTTGTTTTAATTATTACTTTACCATGTAAAGGCTTACTTTTTTTTATGGTCTTAGGCATTTTTCCCTATCATTATAATTTGAAGTTCTCTGTCATTGTAGACATTATTCTGTATCTTAACAGTCTTTAAGTTCCATGTGTTCAAACTCCAAATGATAAAGAACACACTTTGATTAAGATAGAGTAAAAGCCTTTAAACATTCGAGTCTACTGAAGGTGAGTTAATTTTATTCATTTAAAATTAGTATTTAGGAATTTCCATAAAGAATACATGTACGTATGTGCATCTGAGTTTCCAACCTTTCATTTTTTGGGCCCCTATGATTTTTACTAATCTGAGGAAAATAATTCTATATTTTTATTAGAAACAGATTTATATCTCTATAAAATGTGCAACTGAACTGTAAATGAAATACTTTTTTTTCAGTTTAAATTAGGTGAAACACAACCTAAAGTGCAGTGATTTTTCCCACCGAGTATGTTACCACTATGACATTACAGAATGACACTGGCAACTGAATCTCATGTCTTGAGTATTTAATAATATCCCCTAATGCTGACTGATCAACTAGGCAGCAAACCTAGAAACCCTTGGGAACAGTTTCCACGAGGCTACATGCTAAGAGTCCCCAAAATTCAAAGTATAGCAGCCAATAGCTGTGAGTCAGAAACCCAGTCTGTTCCCAGCTGTGCTCCAGAGCAGTAGGGAGGACTGGATTGGCTGTGACCAGGGGCAGCCTGTCCTCACCACAGCAAGTGGAGACCCTATGGCAGCAGAGGCCATGTCTTAGAAATCTGCTCACTTCATAGCTGCCTGGCACAGGGTCTGCAGTGAGGCCTTTGTGACATGAGCACCTGAGAGAGAGGCCCTAGTGCTTCATGGTGAAGAGAAACTGCTCGATGAGTTTTCAGAACTGGTCAGGGAAGAAGAATAAAGAAAACACAATTCTTAGGAAAAGGTGGATAGGGACCCAGTCAGGACATTACAGAAAATGTGTTGACATTTATTGAAAATTCTCTTCATGCTTATGAGTTTCTCAGAAGGCACATATAAGTGCTTGTTCCAAGAAGAATATAAGTCCATGGGAGAGAGCACCGGGAGAGAAGTAGTCTTAAGAGGGGCTCCTGGCAGATCTTCAGGTGAGAAACCACGCTAGAGAGAAGGCCAGAAGGACAGTGAAGGCAGACCGGTTCATGTAAAGTGCGTGACCTCTGCAGTGGCATTACCAGGGAAAGTCATCACAGCCCATCGTTTCCTGGTTCCTGAAAGACAGCATGTGAGTCTGGCAAATGTCACTCAGCTCAAGTCCACACCAGGTTTTTCCGCTGTCAACAGTGAGTGAAGAGATTAATGAATCATGACATAGAAATGTGAGCTGTGAAGTCCTTGGAGACAATAAGAATAGAGTCTAGGGGAAAGCTGACAGAGAAAACTGAGTTAGGAGGAGTGGGGCTGAAGGAGAGAGCTCCATGTTGCCGACACTCTAGCAGCTAGCTGTCCTTTGTCTTCTAAATCCATTCTGAACATGACATGTGCAGAGTGGATTTCTTCACTTGTACTCTTCACACTCCTACTTTTTTCTGTGTTAGTTTATTCCGACTTTCAAATAACCAAACAAATGAAACGAAAGGAAGCAAGAAAGCCACGCAAACCCACAGGCTGAGCGGAGGAAAAGCAGAATTTCATTTTCACGCGGGATATAGGCTCTAATGACGGATTACTTTGGAACAAAGTTCTGTTTCCTCAGAGGCGTCTGAGTTTAGAGTCCTCCGTGGTGTCTCTTGCTCTTTCCCTCTACGCATGTGCATCCCTGTTGTGTCCCTGCTCAAACCTCCCAGTGTTACAAGGAGCGTTCAGAATAGGTTATGGCTGCCCTAAAAGTCTTGAATTTTATCATTGTTTCCACAAGCTTGTTACAACATATATTATAGGTCATTGTATAGTTAAGACCATTTCATTTAAGAGATATTTTTCTCAGTTATTCAAAATTTTTTAACCAGTTGTCCAAGTCACTTTTCTTTGCTATTACCACCAGTGTATCTTGTTTGCACATCCACTTGATATGACCTTGAGAACAAATCCTAGGTATGATCCCTTTTCTGATCTCCATCTATCCCCAGGGGAATTGGTACCATTATAGCCTTCACTTACATCTCTCAACAGTTCCTCTCACTATGGCACGAGTGGTGCTTTCAAACTAGCAATTAGACCAAGCCTCATTCTTGCTTAAAACACTCTAAAGTTTTCCAATTGTGCCTGAAGCAGGCTGCGAGTTTTAATTCTCAGCGGCGTCCAGCACCACCTGTCACTCCGTCTTAGAAGATTAGTAAGCCCTTCAAATAGTTCAAAATATGGAATCCATTCCATACTTCAAATCGCTTCTCCCCATTGTGTCTGGAAATGTAAAGTGAGCTTTGCCAGGGTAATCAGCACAGGCTGTGCTGACAGTGAGTGAGCTGCATCAGGTCCTGTTGCTCTAGGAAGCATTTTTGTGTAAATGTGTTGGCGAAGCACTTTCGGAGGTAAAAGTAGCAGCAAACACAGCAACTGTGAGAATGACTGTAAGCCTAGCCTTTGGTATTTAGAACAAGGAGATAAAAAATTGTGAGGTCATTCCTGGCTACGTAGTGTGCTTGAAGCCAACCTGGGATATATGAGACTTTGTGTGATACAAAACAAAAGAAAAGAAAGCAATATAGAAGTAAACAAGCAATCAAACGAAGGACACATAGAAATAAACAAAAGGTAGGAATTAAAAAAATTAAAATGAAAGAGGGCGTTACAGCGGATACCGGTGAAATCCAGAGGCTTTCTTAACTATACCCAAATCGAGAGGGTAGATGCACATGGAATTCCATCCCTGTCTGTAGGGCTATTGCCAGTTATTACAGTCTGGGAGAGAAGGCCACATTTCTCTAAAGTGTAGCCGTGATCAGGTGTCATGCATTTACAAGGGTATTTGGGAAGCACAAATTGGCCTTGATCATAAACACACAGACACAAGCACACAGAAACACATGCACACAGAATCACACACACACACACACACACACACACTCACACACTGATCGATGCAAGCAGAAGTAATTGCACATAAGGAACCGTTGAGATTAGGACGTGCTGAGGACGGTAGTGTCAGAGATGCGTATGGGAAAAGGACAGTGGTAAACACGTATGTGCATCGCATAGAGCCACTCTCAAAATTGTAAAAACACGAGGTAAAAAGCATGAGAATAAAGAATGAAATTATTTTCAGGAACTAGGATGGAACCGGGCGTCTCCATGTTAATCTCAATCCTTTCATCCCACGCTGGTGCGCACGCAGGTGGATTTGTTAGGTTCAAAAAAGGGGCAAATGAAGTTCAGAAAAAACACCAGCAGAGTGGATAGTATAGAAATCCGAGGGTAGGGAAGGAGGTTGGATTAGATCACACTCCAATACACACAAGTGTGGACTTCTTAAAAAATAAACAGTGCATACAAATACCTGCACTAAGTATTGTGAAATTAAAGGAAAACAAAAATGTTCATGGTGTCTAACCTCTAGCTGACTCCTGCCCACTTCTTCATCCCCATCTTCCTCCCTCGTCGCTTGGCTAGTCTGCTCTTCCGCAAACTGATTTCACTGCGTCCATTGAGATCAGAGGTGATATTTTCCTTTCATGATACATTACCCTCATCACTCACGGCTGACACTGAAGGTCAGGCCAGGGATCTGAGCTGAGTGACATTTGGCAGAATCTACCCCTCTGTTTCTGGACACAGCACACCAAGGTCAAGGCTGGCTCCCACCAGGACTTCTTCCAGCAGCACACAGTGTGAGAAATTCAGCCTGGTTCTTCCCTCTGAGGTTTCTCTCTACCTTTCTCACTTGAGAGCCTTTCTCATCTGCTTCTGATGAGCACTCAGGCCATTCTCACTTTGCATTTAGTGAGCAGAGAAACCAAACTGTGGCGTGGCATCAAATGGAAGGAGCTGGCAGGACAAAGCACCTTCTCTGTCTCCCTTAAAGCCCATATGTCTATGGAGAGCTGTAAAGCTTTCCCCATCACTGTGTAGATTAGCCAAGTATCAGCCTCTGCTACACTCTCACTGTCTCCTGGAGAAGTTGAATTCTCACTGACAGTCTTCAAGGTGTGCAGCACGGACATCTAACAGAGTTGTTGAGCCCTGTAATAATAATCTCCTCACCTTCTGACTTTCACAACGGAGCCCATGACTCAGTGATCTACGGTGGTGGAGGCTCTTCTTAGGAATTTTTACCTTCATGGCCTGGATGCCTTTCACTCACCCTCTCACGTTACCACCATCCTGCACTAAAATGAACATCAGTGCAGCTCTCCATAGCGTATTGAATGACAAAAGATGCTCCTCTTACTGACTCATTTGGATTATCCAAGGGAAGTATGGGCAGAGAATGGCGGGGTAGAACAAAGCAAACCACAGAAAAGGAAAGAGCCATCAGACTACGTACTCAAAGAGGAGTCCCTGCACATAGTACAGCCTGTGTTAAAAATTAAGAACGACTCCTTTCCCAGCCCTACGTGCGACGTGGCTGCCATCTCTTTTGCAGCACCATGGCTGCCCTTCTGCCTCTCTCGAAGCCTAACATCGTCAAAGAGGGAACCAAGAAGTTCACAGGGTACCAGTGAGACTGCCATGCCAAAATTAAGTGAAACTGGAGGAAACCCAGTTGGACAACAGGGTGGGGAGAAGATTCATGGCCAGACCCCAAGGCTTAACTTTACTTATAGGCCAACAAGAAAACCAAGGACAAGCCTTCTATGGCTTCCAGAAGTTTCTGGTCCACAATGTCAAGGAGCTGGGAGTGCCTCTGATGTGCAACAATTTTACAGTGTGTGATAGTTCACAGTGTTTCCTATAGAACCGCAGAGTCGTTGTAGAAAAGCAGCCCAGCTGGCTATCGGGGTCACCATCCCCAGTGCCAGGCTACACGGGGAAGAAAACTGAGTATCTGGCTCACATCTGTATTTTATTTTTGTTTAGATAAAACCAAAAGCAGGGCAGTGGTGGTTCACATTAATCCTAACGCTAGGGAGACAGAGGCAGGCAGATCTCAGTGATTTAGAGGCCAGCCTTGTGTACAGAGTGACCTACAGGGCGTACAGACTTGAAACAGAGAAACCCTTCTTGAAAAACCAAAAATGAAAATGGAAGAAACAAAAAAAAAAAAAAAAAAAAAAAAAGGAAAAAGTAAAGCAAAAGGCAAACCATTGCAGTCCTGGGATTTTTCTAAAAAGAAAAAAAGAAAAAAGCAGGAAAGGCAACATTAGCAATTGCTTCATATGAATTGTCTGAGCGTACATGCGATACACGGAGAAAACTCAATCTGTTCAGAACAGGGAAGACCAACAACCCATTTTCACACAAAAAATGATTTCCTAACAAAAATCAGCATTTGAGAGCAAAGCCTCTGGTACTGAAAATCAGCTGAGAGCAGCACAGAAGGTGGGCTATGAAGAGTGCATGGATGGTACATGATTCATATTCAAAAGGTGTAGAACCTTCCTAAGCACATGTTTAATGGTGGAAGGAATCCACCGCCCTGGAAAGAATCACATCCAGACTCAGCCGCATAGACAAAGCTGGGGAAGCGAGCGATCCCAGAAGAACTCTTACAATATCGACATAGGTTAATTTTGTGAAATCTATACTCACATTGCTCCACAGAAGAAAACTGAATGTCTACATGGTGAAGAAGGAAATTAGATCAATGTGTACCATGCTGCACAGAAAATCAAGTCCAATCTCTGGTAGTTTTAAGACCACGAGGAGAAGATGTAGGCATTCTTCTACAAGGTCTATGTGTAGGAGGGGAGATTCTGAATAAGACTTCATTCACACAGGATTTAAGACTAATAACTGACAAAAGGGACCACATAAAACCGCAAGTCTGTACTGCAAATGCGATAATCAATCAGATGAAGATGAAGCCCACGGGGTGAAAGGAATCAGTGCCAGCTCCACTGAGAGGAGATGAACACCCAGAATGTACAAGGAACTTAAAACAAACAAACAACTGGAAAAAAAAAATCAAGAAAGTAAGTGACTGAGCTGAAAATGGACTGCAGATAGGCACAGAGGATTCAGAAGAGGAAATAACAATGGCAGACGAATGTCGAAAACGTTTCTAACTTTATTTGAAGGTTGAGGATTTCCAGGCAAATGTGCTTTGAGATTTCATCTGCAGTCAGTCAGAATAGCCAGGACCAAGAACAGAGCTGTCAACACATGCTGGAGAGGATACAGGGAGGAGACCCTCATCTACTGATGGTGAGGTGCAGACAATGTGGTCAGTATGGAAATAGGGGTGGAGAGTTCTCAAAACTTAAAAGTATATTAAGGCTATACCCCAATGTACCACTCTTTGGCGTTTGCCCAAAGGATGTGGCCTCCTACTCCGTAGATATTTGCTCTGCCATGTCCCTTGCCCTTTGTTCACAATAGCTAGGAAGGGGAAAGAGTCTCTATGTCCTACAACTGCTGAATGGATTGAAAACGTGGTACACGCCAACAGTGGAATAGCAATTGGCTGTGGGTAGACAATGACCCCTTACGCTGCCACTTTATGTGTTATTGCTTCTGGACAGGGCATGTTGACATCCTGCTCCACTCTGCACCCTGCTGGGCTCAAGTCCCAAAGAGAAATCATGAAGGAAGGTCACCTGATCGGATCTCAAAGATGTCATTGTTTGGCTCCATGTATAAAGGATATGGCCTTGCCTGTCCCAGCACACCCTTGGGAGAATCTCCAGAGACTCCTCCAAGATGCTGGTGGTCCTGCTCATAGCGGCCTTGCTGGCCCTGAGCTCTGCTCAGAGCCCAGAATCAGGTAATATACCAATACAGGGTGGAAGCTGGAGACACTCAGGAAGTGGAGGGGGATAGGGGAGAAAGGCCAGAATCAGGTGAGCAGAAAAATAACCCAGAAGGATATCTGTGATAAGGGCTAGACAGGTCCTCAGCATACAGCCTGGTCTTTGTATTTAATATTCAGTCTTAAAGCCTTAAATGCTGGAACAGAGGAACAACATGGCACCTTGTGTCTAGGAAGAGGCATGGAGGAGTGGCCAGATTTGTGAGCACATTCTCACAGCAGAGTAACTCTCGGGAGAGTCAGCCTTGCTTCTCCAGGCATGCCAGGCACTTGATACAGATAACCACACCAGGACCAGTTCAGAAACAGATTATTACAGAATTAATTTAATGCTCTAGACACTGAAGTGCTCGTATCAGAGTCCAGGGTACAGAGTTCATGCAGTTCAAGTTCAATGGAGTAGCAGTGATCTTGAAAATGCACAGGCAGCACTCTCTGATGTGTTCTGTAATGTTTCCCTCCTAGGAGCACTAAAGATAGTGAAGAAACCAAGAGATGGGGTGTATTCTTCATGTGACTGTGAAATATGAAGAATACTTAGGAAAAGCAAGGAGTCAGTTTTGTGGGCATGCATGGAGGATCAAAATAATTTCACGTGTATTGCTGGTGGTTAAGAGCACAGGGAAACCTCCTATGCTTTGCATCTGAGTCCGTTTCCAGAATCCTCTCAGAGAGTGAGAGTTGAGCTCATTTGTGTTTGGAAGTTTGAGTCTGCAGTCACATTTTCTTGAAGGGCACCAGGAAGCTCTGAAAGGTTGAGATCTAAATTTTCCCTTCACCCCATGCTTTATTTGCAGAGGCCACCAATGATGGGACTCCCGCTGCTGCTCAGGTAAAGCCCAGGCCATGATCCTTCTGTGCTGTTCAATTTTCTGTCTCAGTGTGTCTTCCTCTCATGTTTTTGTGTCCCAGGAATGAGTGACTATGATTTCCCCTAATGATATTAACAAGTATTCCCCAATCTTGATGCTTGCATCCTGGATTGAGATCATCAATCTGAATGGTGGAGAGACCCAGCTTCCATAAGAGCTGAAGGAATATTCCTGCTTCCCATCCGGAAATGACCACTGTGAGATGAGGCAGAGTCACAAAGTGTCTTCATGCGGTCTCCTCTAGCAGTGACAGTCTGTGGTTTCCTTCTTCCTCAGTGTTGCTGTTCATCACTACACGGTTCATGAACAAAATGGAGAAATACTTGGTTTTCCCCTTTTCTCTTTGTCTCCTCCTTTGCAATGTGACTGTCTTTGATTTAAAATGAAATAACAACACAATGTCCCCGGTATTTAGTGAATTTGGTAGAGATCATGTTTGTGACTCTTCTCTCAGGCTTTCAGTGTACAGATCTAAGGTATAGAGCAGGTAACTCACGCTGCATCTTAGGGCTCAGAAATCCTGACTGGAAGCCCGTGCACAGGCAGAAGTCACTACAGTGTCCTGACAGGGCACTGGCAACCCTCCTGAAGTTTATGTGTTCTCCTTTGCTCTGTGAGGCTTCTTTCTTTGGAGACATTCCATGTGATAAATAAGGGTCCTCAAACCTTCTCGTTTTGGCAGATGTAGGGGCACATCCTTGTCCCAAGAGTACACACACCAAACTTTCTGTATTGTTCCTGTGTGGAATAAGAAACCCCAGATTGAGTCAGTATGGAAGAGGGAGTTAGCAATTGGCAGACAGGGTCTGAGAGAAAGGATTGCGTGATCAAGACAGGGATGGAAAGCTAGAGGGAAGAATTTCACCAATATGCTCCTATCTTCTTGTCCTACCCATACAGGTACTGTAGATGAAAGCCAGAGTTCAGTCTCAGATGCCCCTGCCAATGATGGGAATCAAGCAGTTGATGCAAATCCGGATTCACAAGCAGGAGGGAATCCAGATTCCCCTGCTGCCCCTGAGAATAATCAAGCTGGCCCAGAGCAGCCAGAGCAAACAGGGGCAGATCAACCCTCATCTAGCTCTGATCCTCAAAACCCACCAGAACCAACTCAGGAAGAGGTCCAGGAGCAGGGTCCTCCTCCTGAGAGCCAGCCTGGAGATAGTCCTGCTGAAGGCAACAACCAAGGATCTGTTTCTCCTCCTCCTCCTCCTGCTTCTCCTCCCCCACCTCCTCCTCCTCCTGCTTCTCCTCCCCCACCTCCTCCTCCTCCTGCTTCTCCTCCCCCACCTCCTCCTCCTCCTGCTTCTCCTCCCCCACCTCCTCCCCCTCCTCCTCCCCCTCCTCCCCAGAAACAACAAGGACTGGAAGGTATTTTTTAAACCTATTGGTGACAAATTGAAAAAGAAGTTCTTGGGCAAACTAGCCTCTTTAGGCTAATCACCCCAGTAATCTGGACATCAGTGACAGGTATGAGTCAAATTACCTCAACCCAAAGCCCTTGCCTCCTGTAATTTTCAAACCATAGTGTGAATGATGGTTCCCTGGGAGCATATGGAAGTGACAGTGTCCCCAGCCCCATTTCCAATCCTTGCATTGAGACAGCACAGGAAGGTGTTATCTGAGAGGGTACAGTGAGAGGGTGGACAAGCTCTCCAGGGCGCTTCTGCTGTTGTGGAACATAACTCCACAGTTCCTTTTTTCTCAATGATGACCTCCGAATTTGAGTCGGTCTGTAGAAGTACAACAGCGATCTCCCTTTGGTCCTCGCTCTGTCTTCTGTATTCAAACTCACTGACTTCTCACCCCGAGTCTGCACAGGGCTACTCTGTCCATGGCAGGGATAATTAGTTCTGTTGTCTCTAAGTGGTACCTTAGAGATGCCTGCTAAGCTTGCCTAGAATTTTAACAAGTTCCTCAAAATGTGTGTATGCCCAGGTTCCTCTGCGTCCACCTTCTTAGGAGGGCACATGGCTGAATATTATGGCTATGAATTATCCTAATTTCCCATTCCTGTCCATGAAAGCCATCATTTTTAGTTCTTTTGCAACCCTCCGAGAAATACTGTTCGTGTATGTGTGCTTTTATATGATGTAAAATTCAGGTTTACACGAATAATATTCTATGCATAACTTTAGGTTATTTACTTGGAAAACATTTCTTAGAGTAGCAGAGAGCATCATCCAAGTCCAAGGGTCTCTGAAAAGCATATTTTGTTGATGATTCCTTTTTATTTTGCTGTTTGTGTACTCACGATGTTTTCGGTGTTAACATTGTGTAAGAACCCATTACCTGGTCTGCCAGGCTCTCCTCACCTGTTGATCTGTTCGTGGACATTTACTGGTTTCGGTTTTTCACTGAGTCAGGTGCATTGCAATGAAACCTTTCTACATATACCCTGTAATATTTAAAATCAGAACCACTTGGGGGACAAGCTAAGAGTCGTCCTTCACTTCCATCTTGTAAGAAAGAGCTTGGTTACATTGTGTGCTCTGCGCCTGACTGGAGTGAAGCTGAGGAAATGAGGAAGGAAAGAGGGGAGGAGATGCGGAAGAGGAGGATGTGGCTCCTGGCTCTCTCACTTCAGTGGTCTCAGTAG
Organism: Cricetomys ansorgei; assembly: GCA_026225945.1. Taxonomy (NCBI): domain Eukaryota; kingdom Metazoa; phylum Chordata; class Mammalia; order Rodentia; family Nesomyidae; genus Cricetomys; species Cricetomys ansorgei. The sequence continues at coordinate 12,972,529 of JAMJFZ010002307.1, forward strand.
CAGATGAGGTGGAGCATGCCTCAATTTTTATAATAATTTTCTCCTTCCTGTTTTTCTTCCATAGAGTCCCCAACATGATCATGTCCTTCAGAAATAGATGCCAATGAACCCGTGGGGATTGTCTTCACTATCCCAATAAAAATTTCAGCATGCAATTTCTGAGTGTTGTCCTGTCTTTCTTAGGATGGGAGGGGCAGGAATTTGAGGGCTTTGATCACAATGTAAGACCATCTAGGAAAACACACAATGGACACTGGGGAAGCTCTCTGCAGAGGAACGCTTGGAACACATGTTTATTGTTTTGGTTATTTTCAAAACACAAAAGAGCATTTTGATTAGGTTTGCGCTCGCACCCCAGCTGTGGAATAGTCGTTTCTGAGTTGGATTTGGACTGCTTGATGCAGGTGGTTATGATTTGGTTGGGTGCAGTCGTTCTGGCAGCCATAGCTTGTTTTTTGGATCGTGTGCCTCATGGGTTTATGGGGACTTTTGGCGTAGGGTACAAACAGTCTGAAGCCTCTAGAGTCAGGGTGGGCATTGGTCGGTGGTTCATTGGTTGGCTTGTTGTCCTAGGTTCTTTTGATAATTCCTAAAAGAGTAAAGGTTGTGGGATTCAGTTTCCAGACCCTGAGCTGAGATGCTAGTCTGACTCACTCTCAGCTTGTCCTCTTAAGCTTAGGGCCATCTATAAAGAGACTGTGAAGTTTTCTACCTTTCTCTCAATCTGTGTCAAGGCTGCTTGTGAAAGAGATAAAGATTTCTTAATCTCCTTCCTTTCTCTTTCCTCAATTGAGGGTAAAATTTTGTAGCATACTGTTACAAGTGGCCTACCAATGTGGGGCATGAAAGAAGGGGAGAGAAAAGAAAAAAATGGGGAATTAGAATTGCTATATAATGGAGGGAAAGGTGGAAGATGAAGGTATAGATACCTTGGTTTAAGAACGTAGAAAGGTACGTATGGTGGCTGTGACCCATGATACTATTCCTGGTTTGTTCTTGGTGGTACTCTTTGCTGCTTTCTCTTTGTCCATATTTCTTCTCTAAAAAGATTACGGATATGGTTAGGCAAGTAGAAGAGTTGCAGGAGAATATGGGGGGCGGGGTGCTGCCGAGAGAGGCAAGACAGGGCCAAAGGGAGAATAAAAGCCCAATTTTTTCTTCCACTTCAGAAAAGGTTAAGCAATTGGTGGTCCTATTAGAGGATAGAGGGGGAATAAGAAAAGAATTGGTGGTGTTATTAGAGGAAATACGGAAGGAATTAGAAAGAAATGGGCTGTCTCTGCCCCTGCTCTGGATGCAGGAGGAAAGTCCTGTTGAGAAAAAGGGGCATCTCTGTAAGGGGAAATAAGCAGATCAGGCATACCTCCCCAATCTAGGGGATTAATTGTGAACTCTCCATAAGCCTGAGCTCAAAGAAATACAGCCTAGGGTCACAGAAATGCCCTTACTATATCCTGTGGAAATTCAGCATATTCCAGCAGACAGAGTAACCCCTCAGGATATAACAATATGAGATGGTGATGAGTAGAATCGAGTGATTTACGGAGATTAAAGGAAGCACACGACATGCACTCACCTTCTGTCCAGCAGGTGTTGAGTAGTTGGACACTGCGGCACCGAATGATCCCATAGGATTGAAAGGGTTTGAGCAGTGCCATATTAGAGGCAGGGCCACAGCCCCAGTGGTTTACTTGGTGGAGAGAGAGGACAACAAATATGGAGCAGCAGAACAGGGCAAGGGGAATAAATAGAACCCGAGACCAGCTACTTGGTGAGGGTCACTATGCGGAACTATGAGAACGGGTTCTGTTTGATGACGTGACCATAAACAAGCGTCGCATGGCAGCTTTAAGGCATTGAGAGAAGGTAAAAAATAATCTATCTCTTTCCCCAAGACCTTTTAAAGCTCAGTGGAAGCCTATATGGACTTCCTGCAGAGACTAACTGCAGCCCAAAACAGGGCTGTCACAGACTCTGAAGGAGACAGGTGGAGATTGAGACCATGGCATCTGAAATTTCAAACGCTGAGTGTCAAAAGGTTTTATGGCCTCTAAAGGCAAACTCTGTACTGATGGAGCAGTGGATTCGAGCTCCTGCAGTTATTGGTTCACATATTTAAAAGGCTGCTGCGATAGGAAGAGCAATAGTGACAGTGCTGAAATATCACACTATGTGCTGCATTTCATTGAGGAGGATATGGGTATTTGCAAAGTGGTAGTAACTGAGATGCTTCCAAAGACCACGGTTTGTTTAAATATCCGGTCAGGGACAAGGAGCAGTTTGCCTGGGGTTTGCGGATGGTGTGGAAGGGGTCGGCACTGAACGAATGAGTGCGGATCCCAGAGAGATATAAATAAATGGGTGTTCCTTGTCCTTGCCCCTGCTGTCGGGAAATGCTACAGGGGACTGAGCTTGCCCTGGGACAAAAAAGTAGGCAAGCTGATCCATGTCATAACCAAAGGAGCATGAGACCTAGAAACCCAAACTTGGTATTGGGGATTTGACTCGTACTTCTGTGGGCTGTGCTGCATTAGATATGACTATAGACAAATGACTTATCCTATCCGTAAATGTTCACTGTCATGAGAGCTCAACAGGAGGTTATGGCCCATTGCTCCCAATGGCAGTAGGAATGATACTGGGCAGGGGAAATATCATATTAAAGGGCCTTCTTGTGCACTTGGAATGGTTGACAGAGATTATTAAGGAGAAATAAAAATCGTGGCATATGTTACCAGAGACCTGGTGTTTAGAGCAGGGGCTAGGATTGCATAGCTGCTCCTGTTTCTCTACATTAAAGGGAGAGCCGCACCTGTAGAGAAATTCGCTGGACTTGTGAGTTCAGGGAAACGGATGTTCTGGCAAGCAGTCATTAATGACAAAAGGCGCAGAACAAATGTGCCAATCAATGTCATCCAAATAGAAGGGTGGGTCGATACATGTGTAGACATAACAATAATTTCCCAAGAGTCATGGGATTTGCCTTGGCCCCTTCAGGAAGTGTCCCTACAGTTTATGGAAAATGAAAAATTATCCCATGTAAAGCAAAGTATAACATTAATTCCCTGTGTGAGACCTGAGGGCCCAATAGGGAAAATTAAGCCTTATGTGGCTGATATTGTTCTAAATTTGTGAGAGAGTTTTCTTGCAGCAAGGAGGAACTCAAATTAATATCCCTTCTATCCCAGAAACAATACACGAAATAAGGCCTCAAATGGGCGTAGCTCTTAATGAGGGAGATGCCCAGGCTGTACAAGTTGCTCAAAAGCCAGCCACGACAGGCATTGAATTTCCAAATTCATACAGGGGGCCACTTCTGAAGCTATACCAACTACCCTCCCCTTAAAATGGTTAACAAACAAGAATAAGCCTCTATGGGTGGAGCAGAGGCCCCTAACTAAACAGCAGTTGGAGCCTTAGAACGACTGGTAGAAGAGCAATGAAAAGGTCAGCATATAGAAGAATCTACCAGCCCGTGGAACTCACCTGTATCTGTTATAAAGAAAAAATCTGGGATATGGAGAATGCTACCTGATTTGAGAGCAGTAAACAAAGCGATTCAGAAGATAGGTCCCCTACAGCCTGGAATTCTTTTACCTTCATTATTACCAGTGTCCTGGCATTAACTGATTAGAAAGAAAGACCTCTTTTTTTTTATTTCATTAACAATACCCCTGGTAAGAGCAGGTCCAGGAAAAATTTGCGATTATGCTACCCAGCTATAACAATACTCAAACTGTCAAAGATATCTGTGGAAATTGTTTTCCCAGGGAATGTGAAATAGTCCAACAGCGTGCCAATATTTTGTGAAACAATACTTGGAAATAATTCGAAAACCAATTCCCCTATCTATAATCTGTCACTATAGGGATGATATTGTCTTAGCTGATTCTGGTGAAGATATTTTAGAAAAATTATTTGATAAAAGGAAAAGACTCCTACTTGGTTGGGGGTTCCAAATAGCTCTGGGGAAAATACCAAGAGGAGAGCCTATTAACTACATAGGCTATAAGATAAAGTCAGCAAAAAGTTCAACCTCAAAAGATGCAAATCAGAAGAGATCAGCTGCAAACTCTTAATGATATCCAAGAATTCCTTCGATAAAGGAAATGCTTGAAAGACAGAAAGGAATAACATGTGCACTACTGACTTTAAATTTCCTGAATGTTAATGTGAACACCAGTGGCTGAAGGACATTTTAACATAACGAAATCTGCAGAAATAAATCAACCCATGTTGTATAAAGATGTACTGACGTCTGAATGGAACACAGGACAAGGTTTGCACTGGTACAGGGCGTATGGCCAATTTCCGATGGAAATGAGAAGTTGTGGGTATCTTAAAAAACGATTAAGATTTGGTCTGAGCCAGAACGATCTCCTGAAGAGCATGACAGCTGAACCAGATGTCAAGCCTGACTATGAAAAAAAGCTGGTTAGACTATTTTATGAGTCAGAGGAGGTTTTCATTTAAGAAACTCCTGGAGTCCAGAGAGAAGTAATCAGTATTCATAACTTTATTACTGAAATCATACTATATAACTTAAAAAGAAGGGGAAATTGTAGGGGTACGTTTGGAAGAATGTTATTTTGGTCTCTTTAAATACGTAAAATATTGTTTGGATTGGGTTTGCGTTCCCACTCCAGCTGTGGTATAGCTGTTTATGAGTCGGGTCCTCTCTGATGAAGATTGGGCTTGTCACCGATCTGGAGTTGTGACAGGTTGGGTGGCCTCTAGGAATTCCCATGTTAAGAAATGATTTTGAGTTCTTTTGCTTGTGGTCTTTGTAACTTAATGGAAAATGGGAAGCTGTAATGAACATGGGAAGGCATTTGCCAAAGCTGAGGAGTTTGTAACTTTTCCAAGTTCACCGTCGTGGTTGTTGTGCTTCCAGCCTCAGGTTGTATTTTCTGTTCCATTTTACTTCATGTGAAATGTGTATGGAATATTTCTGAACATCACTACAGGCTAGCCAGTGATCATTTATCCAATTGTTCCATAAATAATGTGCTACTTTAAAATTAATTTTCTTGATGTGAATGTGAATAAAGTATAATTGACAGGCCTCTTTAAATTACCGATTCTTTCTTTTCTCTCTTTCCTTGCAATAAATGCACTTAAGAGATAGCCAAGTCCTGACCATTTTTTCTGAAATGTTTCCTTCAGTTTAGAAATCGCTGATCTCATTCTGTGATGTAAATTTATGTTTTTTTTTTTTAAACGCTAAGAATTTTGTTAGTTGTATTGAGAGAGGGTCTTAAGGAGCCCAGCTGGACTTAAGCTCCCTGCATGTAGCATATGTAACTGTATGTTAGCTATGTAACTGTAGAACACCTTGAACTCCTGATCCTCTTGCCTCTGCCTCCCCAGATCTGCAATCACAGGTGTGCAGCACCATGCTCTTTTTATGTGGTGCTGGTTCTTCTTGCGCTGTAGGCAAGCTTGGGCTCCTTCCCCAGGCCACGATGTTCTTATTGAAGGGCTGTTTCTCCACCTGAGGTCAGCTTTTCAGACCACGCATTATTGGACATGGTGAGAACACTGTCTTTTAGTGAGGACAAGGAGTAAAACCTCTGCTCTTTTTCTCCCCTCTTACATTGCTATACAAGGTCCTTGATGGCAATATAACATTTTACTCTACTCTGGAATCTAGGTACATTTCCGCCCAGAGTCAAGGTTCTCCAAGTTGAAAACAGGGTTGATTGAAAAATTTTCATTTTCTTGTTTTTGGGGGTGGTAGTGGTGGAGGATGATTCTGTGTTCTTATCACTTCTTGCATTCTTAAGAGATGGAATACACGAGGGATGACAATTGACTTCTTGTAAACACAGTGGGCTTTGGAAATGTGGCCTCAGCATATGTGTGTGCAGGCAGTGGAGGGAGGGCCTTCAGCTGGCAGCTAGTAGATCAAGCCCAGGTGAGAAGTAATCAAACCAGGAATTGACAAGACCTGATCAATGAATGAGAAGTTCCCTGTGAAATGCGACTCTGCACAGAGCAATAACATGCACACTCGATGGAGAGCTCACACAATACACTGCAGTATCACAGCATCAGAGGGCTTTGTCACTATTTCTGAAGCTCCTGTAACCTCTGCTGGCACAACCTGGGGTCATCAAGACAGGAGGACATTTTCACCTCAGTTCACAAATGAGCGTGAAGACCATTGCAGTCAGAGCCTCTAAGCAGTTTCAGACCATATGAGCACTAAAGTGTCCTCTGTCTTTAATTTTTATTTATTTTATTTTCGTTCTGTTTTGTTTGCATCAGGGTCTCACCACATAGGCGTGGTTGACATCAGATGCCCTGTGTATAGACCAAGATGACTTCTCACTGTCTTTTGGGATTACAAGACTGCCCCAGAAAGCCTGGCATGCTCTTGATCCTTCTCATCCTCTCCCTCTCCCATCTTATTCTGTGCCTTTGCCTCTTCAGCTAAGAAAAGAAATCTACTCCTGTACATTCATCCCACTGAATGTGTCTTCTTTGCAGAAAACCATGACTGTGTGGCCAAACAGGGTGAAACTATGTACTGTGGCTTTCGGTATCTTATTTCGTTCAGTTTAAATTTTGGTCTTTGTTTTAATTATTTCTTTGCCATGTAAAGACATGTTTTTCTGTGGTCTAATGGATTTTTCCCTCCCATTATAATTTGAAATTCTTTGTCATCGTAGACATTATTCTGTATCATAACACTCTTTAATTTTCATGTGTTGAAACTTCAAATGATAAGAAACACACTCAATTAAGACAAGAGTAACAGCCTTTACACTTTGAATTCTCTGGAGGTGAGTTAATTTTATTCATTTAAAATTAGTATTTAGGAATTTCCATAAAGCGTACATGTACATATGTGCATCTGAGCTTTCATCCTTTCACTTTTTTGTGACTCTTACAGTTTTTACTAATCTGAGAAAAATAATTCCCTATTTCTAGGAGAAACAGATTTATATCTCTATAAAATGTGCAACTGAACTGTAAATGAAATATTTTTTTTTCAGTTTAAATTAGGTGAAACACAACCTAAACTGCAGTGATTTTTTTTCCCACAGAGTATGTTAACACTATGACATTACAGAATGACACTGGAAACTGAATCTTATTTCTTGAGTATATAATAATATCCCCTAACGCTGACTGATCAACTAGGCAGCAAACCCAGAAACCCTTGGGAACAGTTTCCACGAGGCTACATGCTAAGAGTCCCCTGAATCGAAAGTGTAACAGCCAACATCTGGGAGTCAGAAGCCCAGTCTGCTCCCAGCTGTGCTGCAGAGCAGCAGGGAGGACTGGATTGGCTGTGACCAGGGGCAGCCTGTCCTCACTACAGCAAGTGAAGACCCTATGGCAGCAGAGGCCAAGCCTCAGGGAGCTCTGCTCACTCCAGAGCTGCCTGACACAGGGTCTGCAGTGAGACCTTTGCCACTTGAGCACCTGAGAGAGAGGCCCTAGTGCTTCATGGTGAAGAGAAACTGCTCGATGAGTTATCAGAACTGACCATAGGTCAGCGAAGAACAAAGAAGAAAAATTACTGGGAACCGAGGAGGATAGAGACCCAGTCAGGACATTCTAGTGTAAATTTGTTGTTACTTAGTGAAAATTCTCCACATGCTTATGAGTTTCTCAGAAGGCAGAAGGTAAGTGCTTGGTCCAAGAAAGAATACACGTCCTTGGGAGAGAGCACTGGGAGAGAAGTAGTCCTGATCAAGGGCACATAGCTGATCTTCAGGTGAGAAATCAGGCTAGAGAGAAGGTCAGATGGAGAGAGACAGGCAGCTTGCTCCTGTCATTGTGCGTGACCTGGGCAGTGGCATCACCGGGGGATTAATCACAGCCAATCATTTCCTGGTTCCTGAAAGACAGCATGTGAATCTGCCGAATGTCACTCAGCTCAAGTCCACACCAGGTTTCTCCACTGTCAACAGTGAGTGGAGAGATTAATGAATCATGACATAGAAGTGTGAGCTGTGATCTCCTTGGAGATAAGAAGAATAGAGTGTAGGAAGAGCTGGCAGGGAAAACTGAGTGAGGAAGAAGTGGGCTTGAAGGAGAGAGCTCCATGTGGCTGGTAGTCTGGCAGCTCGGACTCTGGACGTCCTCTAGCTGTCCTTTGTCGCCTGAATCCCTTCTGAACACACAGTGTGAAGAGTAGGTTTTTGCACTTGTACTCTTCACACACTTGCTTTTTTCTGTGTTAGTTTATTCTGACTTTCAAATAACCAAACAAGTGAGACAAAAGCAAGAATGAAAACCTTGCAAAGCCTTCCGCAGGCTGAATGGAGGGAAGAATAAACAGAATTTCATTCTCAGGTGGGATACAGGCTCTAATGACAGGAGTACATTGGAAGAAAGCTGTTTCCTCAGAGGCGCCTGAGCTTACAATCCACCATGGTGTCTCTTGCTGTTTCCCTCTATGCGTGTGCATCCCTGTGATGTCCCTGTGCACACATGACAGTCTTACAAAGAGCATTCAGAATAAGTTACGGCTTCCGTCAAAGTCTTGAAATGTATAATCGTTTCCATAAGCCTTGTTACAGCATACAGTAAAGTTCACCGTATGCTAAGATCATTTAAGAAATTTTTTTTCTCAGTTATTCACATTTTTCTAGCCAATTATCCAAGTCACTTTTAATTCCTATTATCACAAGTATATCCTGTTGGCAAATCCATTTGATATAACTTTGAAAACATATCCTAGTGAAGATCACTTGTATGATCTCTATTTCAAGCCTTTTTCCAGAGGAATTTCCTTTAACCTCAGGAGAATTGGTACCATTGATGGCTGCAGTTACATCTCTCATCAGTTCCTCTCACTGTGTAGCAAGAGTGGTCCTGTCAAACTAGCGATCAGACCAGGCCTTCTTCTTGCTTAAATACCTCTACAGTTTTTCAATTGTGCCTGACAGAGGCTGCAAGTTTCAATTCTCAGCTCTGGTCAGCACCCCATGTTCCTCTGTATTTGAGGATTAGTAAGCCCTCCAAATAGGTCAAAATATGGAATGTATACCAATTCTTCAAATCATTACTGCACATTGAGGCTGGAAGTGTTAAGTGAGCTTTATCAGGCTGTGCTGACAGTGAATGAGGTACATCAGGTCCTGTTTCTTTAGAAAACATTTTTTGTGTAAATGTGTTGACTAAGCGCTTTTGGAGATCTAAGTAGCAATAAATGCAACACCTGGGAGAATGACTATATGCCTAGCATTTGGGATTTGGAACAAGGAGATAAAAATTTTAAGGTCACTCCTGGCAACTTAGTGTGCTTGAAGCCAACCATGGATATAAGAGACTGTGTCTGATACAAAACTAAACAAAACAAAACAGAAACAAACAAGCAATGAAGAAAAGCACAAAAGAAATAAATATAAGTCCTGAATTAATGAAATTAAAATGAAAGAGGGCATTACAGCAGATACCAGAGAAATCCAGAAAATCACTTAACTCTTCCTAAGATTAGAGAAGGGAGGTGGGTATGGAATTCCATCCCCATCTGTAGAGCTATTGCCCATTTTTATATTTCAAGAGAGAAAGTCACACTTCTCTAGGAGTGTAGTCCTGGTCAGCTACCATGCATTTCCAAGGATATTTGGGAAGTCCAAATTGGTTATGATCATAAACACACACACACATACACACAGAAACACTCACGCGCTGATCGATGCAAGCATAAGTAAGTTTCACAGAAGGGAGAATCGGGATTAGCATGTATTGAGGAAGGTAGCGTCCGCCATGCGTATAAGAAGAGAACAGTGATAAGTATGTATGAGTACCTCACATAAAGCCACTCTTTTGTATTATAAAAACACAAAAAGCCTAAGAAAAAAGAATGAAATTGTTTTCAGGAACTAGGATGGAACCGGGCGTCATCATGTTAATCTCAATCCTCTCATCCCACGCTGGTGCGCACGCAGGTGGACTCATGAGGTTTAAAAAAGGAGCAAATGAAGTTCAGAAAAAACACTAGCAGAGTGGATAGTATAGAAATCCGAGGGTAGGGAAGGAGGTTGGATTAGATCACACTCCAATATACACAAGTGTGGACTTCTTAAAAAATAAACAGCGCATACAAATATCTGCACTAAATATTATGAAATTAAAGGAAAACAAAATGTTCATGGTGTCTAACCTCTAGCTGACTCCTGCCCACTTCTTCATCCCCATCTTCCTCCCTCGTCGCTTGGCTAGTCTGCTCTTCCGCAAACTGATTTCACTGCGTCCATTGAGATCAGAGGTGATATTTTCCTTTCATGATACATTACCCTCATCACTCACGGCTGACACTGAAGGTCAGGCCAGGGATCTGAGCTGAGTGACATTTGGCAGAATCTACCCCTCTGTTTCTGGACACAGCACGCCAAGGTCAAGGCTGGCTCCCACCAGGACTTCTTCCAGCAGCACACAGTGTGAGAAATTCAGCCTGGTTCTTCCCTCTGAGGTTTCTCTCTACCTTTCCCACTTGGGAGCCTTTCTCGTCCTCCTATGAAGAGCACTCAGGCCATTCTCACTTTGCATTTAGTGAGCAGAGAAACCAGAATGTGGCCTGGCATCAAATGGAAGGAGCTGGGAGGACAAAGCACCTTCTCCGTCTCCCTTATAGTCCGAACGGTAAAGCTTTCCCCATCACTGGGTAGATGCGCCGAGCGTCAGTCTCTGCGCTTCAGAATACACACTCACTATTGCCTGGGGGAAATTGTGTTGTCACCGTCAGTCTCCAAGGGCTGCAGCATCAGCATCTAACACTGTTGTTGAGTCCTTTCTGTAATAATCTCCTCACCTTATGACTTTCCTAGCAGAGCCCAAGACTCCCTGATCTAGTGTGTTTGAGGTTCTGCTTAGGGATTTTTGCTCAATGAAATAAGGCAGGAAAGGCAACATTAGTAGTTTCTTCAGAAGGTTAAATGTAGGAATTATGTGTGAACACATGAGATATATGGAGTTCGTGCTGGCCCTGAACTCCACTCAGAGTCCAGAGTCAGGTACAAACCAATACAGGGTGGAACCTGGAGACACTCAAGAGGAAGGGGAGGGGAGACAGCGTAGAAAGACAGAATCAGGTGAGAAGAAACATAGCTCAAAATAATTTCTGTGATAAGGGCTAGACAGTCCTCAGCATACAACCTGATCTTTGTATTTAACATTCAATCTTAAAGACTTACAATGCTGGAGCAGAGGAACAAGATGGCCCTTTGTGTCTAGGAAAGCTCTCCATACTGTAAAGAGGCATGGAGGAGTGGCCAGATTTGTGAGCACATTCTCATAGCTGAGTAACTCTTAGGAGAGTCAGCCTTGCTTCTCCAGGCATGCCAGACACGTGATACAGATCACCACATCAGGACCAGTTCAGAAACAGATCATTATAGAATTAATTTAATGCTCTAGGCACCGAAGTCCAGGGTACAGAGTTCATGCAGATTTGCGTACAGAATTGCAGTGATTTTTAAAATGTACATGCACTCTGTGATGTGTACTGTAATGTTTCCCTCCTGAGAGCACTAAAGATAGTGAAGAAACCAAGTGATGAGGTGTGTTCTCCATGTGAGTGTGAATATGCAGAATACTTAGGAAAGGGGAGGATTCAGTTTTGTAGTCATGCATGGAGGATCAAAATGATGTCACATTTATGGTTGGTGGGTAAGAGCACGGGGAAACCTCCTATGCTCTTGCATCAGAGTCCTTTTCCAGGTTCTTCCCAGAGACTGAGAGATGAGGTCGTTTGTGCTTGGAAGTTTCAATCTGGAAGTCATATTTTCTTGCAGGACACCTGAAAGCTCTGAAAGGCTGAGATCTAAATTTTTGCTTCACCCCATGCTTTATTTGTAGTGGTCACCACTGATGGAACTCCCGTTGCTGCACCAGGTAAAGTTCGGGCCATGATCCTTCTGTGCTGTTCAATTTTCTGTCTCAGTGTGTCATATTTTTGTGTCTCAGGAATGAGTAACTATTACTTTCTCTAATGATATAAACAAATATTCCCCGATCTTAATGCTTGGAACCAGGATTGAGGTCAGCAATCTGAATAGTGGAGAGATCAAGCTTCCATAAGAACTGAAGGAATATTCCTGCTTCCCACCTAGAAATGAGCACTGTGAGATGAGTCAGAGATGGAAAGTGTCTGAATGCAGTCTCCTCTAGCAGTGACAGTCTGTGGTTTCCTTCTTCCTGTCTAAATTTACACATTTCATGAAGAAAGTGGAGAGAAGTGCTTGGCTTTCCCCTTTTCTCTTAGTCTCCTCATTTGCACTGTTTCTGTCTTCGATTTAAAATGAAATAACACATTGTCCCTGGCATTTGTGAATTTAGTGGAGACCATCCTTGTTACTCTTCTCTCAGGCTTTCAGTGTGCAGATCTAAGGTATGAAACAGCTTACTCACATTGCATCTTAGGGCTCAGAATCCCTGACTATAATCCTTTGCACAAGCAGAAATCACTACAGTGTCCTGACACACAATGGGCAATCCTCTTGAAGTGTATGTGTTCTTCTTTTGACTTGGGTAGCTTCGTTTTTTTGGAGACAGTTCATATTATAAATAATGGTCCTCAAACCTTCTTGTTTTGGCAGATGTAGGGGCACATACTTGTCCCAGGTGTACACATGCCAAACTTCTGTATTGTTCCTGTATGGAATAAAAAAGCCAAGAATAGATCATTATGAAAGTGGGAATTAGCAGTTGGCAGCCAGGTTCTGAGAGAAAGGATTGTGTGATCAGGGCAGGGATCGAAAACTAGAGGGAAGAGTTTCACCAATGTGCTCCTGTCTTCTTTCCCTACCCATATAGGGACTGTGGAAGAAAGTCCAGTGACAGATGTAACTGCTAATGATGTAAATTGAGAAGCTGATCCAAATCAGGATTCACAAGCGGTAGGGCATCCAGAGTCCTTTGCTGCTGCTGGCCCACAACAGCCAGAACCAACAGGTGCAGATCAACAGTCACCTGTCCCTTTTCCTCAAAACCCACCAGAATCATCCCAGGAAGAAGGCCAGGAGCAGGTCCCTCTTCCTGAGAGCCAGCCTGGTCATCATCCTCCTGTAGGGAACAACCACCGACCTCTCCATCTTTAGGATAAGAAATGAGGAACATGCCCAAGGAGAGAACATGCTTCTCCTTGGAATCCTGGGAAATTCCAGCAAAGAGTTCCTCCTTCTCCTGTTGTTATTCAATACTGGAACTAATCATCCCAGCCATCTGGATGTGAATGGCAGGTATGTCTAAAATTTACTATACACAAGCCCTTCCCTTCCGCATTTCTCAAACCATAGTTTGAAAATTAGTTAGCTGGGAGCATATGGAAGTGACATTGTCTCCAATTCCATTTCCAATTCTTGCATTCAGATAGCACATGAGGGTGTATCTCTGATGGTACAAAGAGACCAAAGACAAGCTCTCCAAGGTGCTTCTGTTCTTGTAGAACATAACTCCACAGCTCCTTTTATCTCAGTGATTCCCTCCTGAGCAGAATAGGTCTATAGAAGTACAGCAGCGATATCCCTTGGGTCCTCGCTCTGTCTTCTGCATTCAAACTCACTGACTTCTCACCTCAAGACTGCGCAGGTCTACTCTGTCCACGGCAGGGATAATTACTTCTATTGTCTCTAAGTGACACCTTAGAGATGCCTGGTAAACTTGCCTAGACTTTTAACACTTTCTTCTAAATTTGTGTATGCCCAGATTCCTCAGTGTCGACCTTCCTAGGAGGGCACATAGTTGAATATTATGGCTACAAATTTCCCATGACTGTCCTTGAAAGTTCCCACTTTTAGTTCTTCTGCAACCCTCTTAGAAATAATGTTCCTGTATATGTGTGGTTTTAAATGATGTCAAATTCAATTTTACATGAATAATATTTATGCATAACATTAGGTTATTCATTACAAAAACCACATTTCTTAGAGTAGCAGATAGCTTCATAGAAGTCCAAGGGTCTCCCAAAGGCATTTTTGTTGATGATTCCTTTTTATTTTGCTGTTTGTGTACTCACTATGTTTTCGGTGTTAACATTGTGTAAGAACCCATTACCTGGTCTGCCAGGCTCTCCTCACCTGTTGATCTGTTCGTGGACATTTACTGGTTTCGGTTTTTCACTGAGTCAGGTGCATTGCAATGAAACCTTTCTACATATACCCTGTAATATTTAAAATCAGAACCAATTGGTGGACAAGCTAAGAGTCGTCCTTCACTTCCATCTTGTAAGAAAGAGCTTGGTTACATTGTGTGCTCTGCGCCAGACTGGAGTGAAGCTGAGGAAATGAGGAAGGAAAGAGGGGAGGAGATGCGGAAGAGGAGGGTGTGGGCTCCAGTCCCCTCTCTCTCTCTCTCTCTCTCTCTCTGTATCGGTTGAGGTCGATGAAGCCCCAATTTTTAAAATAATTATTCTCCTTCCTTTTTTTTCCTTCCAGAGAGTCCCCAACATGATTACTTCCTTCAGAAATATATGCCAATGAACCCGCGTGGATTGTCTACACTATCCAAATAAAATTTCATCCTTTAATTTCTGAGTGTTGGCCATCTTTCTTAGTATGTGAGGGGCAGGGATTTGAGGGCTGAAGTGACAATGTAAGAATATCTAGAAAACATCCCATGGACCCCTGTAAAGCTTTCTGAATTCTTAATCCACAAGACTGACAGCAAATGAACACACTGAGCCCCCGTGCTGCTTCCTTGTATTCTGGAGTACAACCTCATATTTTAAAACTTTTTTATTATTAATTTATTTTATTATTCTTCTCTCCAGTACTACAGGACCTCTTCCTGCCCTCTCTCCACTACTCCCAGCTCCCCCCATCAACCCTCTCCCTTAGCTCTATGTCTCTTCTCCTACCCACCAGCCAACAGCCCAAACCTCTGCTTCTCCCTAGAAAAAACAAGCTTCCTAGGGTTATTACTCAAGTGGAGCACGTCTTAACAAGATGGAGCAGTGCCAGGCAGTGCTCCCTACATCAAGGTTAGACTAGGCAATCCAGAGGGAGCAAAACGGGGCCAAAAGCAGGTAAAAGGGCCAGAGACTGCCCCACTACAGCTTGTAGGAGTTTTGCAAGAACACCAAACCAAACAGCGATAAGATGCCGTTTGGCATCCTGAATGTTCAATTCTGTTGCTTCAGGCTCTCTGAGCCCCTAAGAGTGCTCATCAGTTGTCACTGTGAGGCTTGTCCTCCTGGTGTCTTCTATGCCTCTGGTGCCCACAATCCTGCCTCCCCCTCTTCCATGGGCTTCCCTGAGCTCTTCAGGATGTTTGGACCTGGAACTCCCTATATGCTCCTATCAGCTGCTGGTGGGATCCCATCTGATGAAGATTCAGCGAGGCACAGATCAGGATTTGTAGCAGGTGTTGTGGCCTCCACAAATTCATACTTTAAGAAATGATTTTCAGTTCTCTCGCCAGTAGTCTTTCTAACTTAAATGAAACTGGGAGGCTGTAAATGTGAGGCAGTTGCCAAATCTGATGAATTCATAAGTTTCACAACTTCACCAGCCTGGTTGCTGTGCTTCTAGCCTCAGGTTGCATTTTTCTGTTTTACTTTACTGCATCTAAAATTTGTATGGAATAATTTCTAAAAATCACTAAATTCTAGCTAGTGATTGTTTACCCAACTGATCCATGAATAATGTTCTACTTTACAGCTAGTTTTCTTGATCTGAATCTGAATAAAGTATAATTGACAGGTCTCTTTAAATTACTGAGTCTCTCTTCATTTCTCTTCCCTTGCAATAAATGCATTTAAGGGAGAGCCAAGTCTTGACCATTTGTCCTGAAAGGTTTCCTTCAGTTTAGATGTTGCTGATCTCATTCTGTGATGTAAGCTGATGTTCTTGTTTGTGATGACAAGAGTTTGTTAGTTGCATTGAGATAGGGTCTTAAGGGGCCCAGGCTGGCCTTAAGCTCACTGTGTGTAGTTTAAACTATTTAACTGAAGAAAACCTTGAACTCCTAATCCTCTTGCCTCTGCCTCTCTATTGCTGGAATCACAGGAATTTGTGGGCTTTGGAGACAATGTAAGAACATCTTGAAAAACACACCGTGAACCCCAGGATAACTTTCAGTCTTTTTTGTCCATAAGACAGACAGCAAATGAATACACTGTGCTTCTTCCTTGGACTCTGTAGTACACACTCATATTTTAAGAAATGATTTTCAGGTCTCTTATTGGTTTTCTTTCTAATTTAGATGAATATGAGAAGCTGTAAATTTGAGGCAGTTGCAAAATCTGAGGAATTCTTAACATTTTCATGTACATCAGCTTGGGTTTTATGCTTCTAGCTTCAGTTTACATTTTCTGCTCCATTTTCTTGGATTTAAAATAATTGTGCAACAATTTTTTAATATTACTATTCAGGATTCAATTTTCTAACTCTTTCATAAATGATAAATTTGTCATTTTAAAATTAGTTTTATTGATCTGAACAAGTTATAACTGATTTACATCTTTTAGTTAATAGTTCTCCTTCTTTCTCCTTTGTCTTTACTTGTAATTAGTGCATTTCCACTAGAGTTAATTCTTACACATTTGTTCTGTAGGATTCTCTACAGTTTAGATTTTGCTGACCTCATCCTGTA
Organism: Cricetomys ansorgei; assembly: GCA_026225945.1. Taxonomy (NCBI): domain Eukaryota; kingdom Metazoa; phylum Chordata; class Mammalia; order Rodentia; family Nesomyidae; genus Cricetomys; species Cricetomys ansorgei. The sequence continues at coordinate 12,989,083 of JAMJFZ010002307.1, forward strand.
GTGTAAGTTGATATTTGATTTTGTAAGTATATACAATTTGTTAGTTGCATTTCTGAGAGAGTCTTATGGCTCCCAGGTTGATCTTAAGCTCATTATGAAACAGTAGAAAACCTTGAACTTCTGATCCTCTTGCCTCTACCTTCTTAGTGCTGGAATCTCATGTGAGGATCACTACAGTCATCTTATGTGATGCTACAGAACGCATCTAGTTCTTTACATGTGCTAGGCAACCTCAAGGCTCCATCCCTAGGCCACGATATTCTTATTGATGGGATGTATTTACATCCCAGATTAACTTTTCAGATTACACATAATTAGGCAAGGTTAGACTACTGTCATCTGGTGATGGTCAGGAGGAAAACCTCTGCTGCTCTTCTCCCCTCAGACATTGCCTGACATGGTTCTTGATGTCAACATCCACATTTTACTCTGTTCTGGATTCTAGGATATGATTCTGTCCACAATCGTGTTTTTCCAAGTTGATTCAAGGTTTTTGGTGAGTTTTCTCTTTTGGGACTTGATTCTGTGTCTTTATTAGTTTTACAGATTCTAAAGAGATGAGAACACTGAGGGACAATTTCTGATTTCTTGAAAACACAGTCCTTTTAAGAAAGGTGGTAATTTTTATGTTTTCATTGTTAAAAATCATTATGGAAAATTTATCCATATTGAGTAAAAACGAGGACCTGACTACTTCAAAGTATTGCTAAGGAGAAGCTTCTTATTGTAGATATGAGGGAGAATACAGCCAGAGGTATCTGGAAGGGTCCAGACTGAACCAGGCTGTGAGTGGAGAGAGAGAAGGGGAATAGAGCAAGAGAGGAAGAAAAGAGAGAGGGTAAGTGAGGGGACCAGGAGCCAAGAGTGGAGGATCAAAAGACTTCATGACCAAAATAGCAGGTTTTTATAGGAAAGAGAAGCTTAGAGAAAAGAAGCCCATGATCTGGAGAAGTTTAGGGTAGAGGGCATGATCAGAAGAGCTGAGAAGAGCCACAGGTACCAGGTAAGCCTAAAGGCCAAGCATGTGCTTTTGGTATGCATTGGTATGGATACCAAATTTACATAATTGCCCCAGATTCTTTTGGAACCTGACACATATGTCTTTATTTCCTTTTTGTTATGTCTATAAGAATAATTCTTACTTTTAATGTATATTTTTGTCAGAGTAAAATATAACAACATGGAAATAATGAAAGCCTCCTATATTACTATGCTGAACACAATTTATATTCTAAGAGAGTATCTTTCTGTCTTTTGAAGATTTAAAAGAACAACTGAAATCACACCCTGTTTTAACAAAGTTACTGGTTTACGTTCAATAATATCTGTCCACACAACTTAACCAAGTGCAGAGAGTGAGAAAGAGCAGAGCACTCAGTCCTAAATGGGATGTCTTCATCTAACCTTCCTCCTAGAACTCATGGACCTATGTGGAAGAGGAGGTGGAAGGATTTTAAGAGCCAGCGGTGACAGATGACTCCGAGGAAACAGTGTCAGTAGGACTGATGCACACATGAATGCACAGGTAGTGACAGCACTCACAGGACCTGCACAGGTTCAAGCCAGATAACACTGAGAGAGGGAAATGGACGCCAGCTCCCATCTGTAACCAAGAAGCTAACAGCAACTGATACCCTTTGCCAAGGAAAACATAGTCTTCTTCATTATTAACCTCACTGCAGAGTAGGCCCCATGCTCATATGTAGATGACCAATGGACAATAAAGTCAGTATTAAAAAGCTTACACACAGAACCTGCTGACTTCAACTAGAAGAAAAAAGTCGACATTTAATCTGCTCCTTCATTTGACTTGAAATCACATGGGACACTTATGCTATCTCCAGGTGAGTCCCTATCATGGTACCAGCCCATGTATGGGCGTCTCAGGATGAGACTGACACTCTTTATGGTCTGAGAAGGAAGACTCTGAGAAACAGTCCTTGGTAGTCACATTAATTCTCAACTCTCATAGTCTAGTCCATATGCTAAATTTCATTTAACTTTTTAGCACACCAATTCACACTGTTAATTTAGATCAAGCTTATATTTCAGTAAAATAAATGAATTTTGCTCAAATTCCTACATCAGTAATTAATTTTTAATCTTTACACATTATTCAACATAGGCAATCAGTTGATAAATGGAAAAACTAGTTAAAGCAAATTCCTATTTCATGCTCCCAAAACTCATTTCTAGATCATTGAAATTAATGAATTAAATATCCATCTCAAGAGGAATTTGAATTAAATATGCATCTCAAGAATAATTTGCATAGTCTAGAAGTAATTTCCTTATAGAATGAATGAGGAATTTGTTTCAACTAATTTTTAAATTTCTAAACAAATATAGGACAACAGGAAAAACTTTGGTGTTATCCAGATTTATCACAAACTTCAGTATTATGTCTTCTGAGTGTTAAATACATTCCCAGTTCTCAAAAAAAAAAAAAAAAAGATATGCGCTAGTTAAAATCTCTCAAATGTTCAAGAAGCTATCACAAACCCCATACACTCTTTCTTTGCTAAAGTGCCAAATCATATCTTTAATAAGCACATTGATATATTATAATTTTCACAGTTACTAATTTATCAAAACATTTCTGTTTTATGTTTTCATTTAATACTTAGGATGTGCCAGAAATGTGTGTGGTTGTAGATATGGAGGTGCAGATGATAAACACATACATGGTGTGATATAATTTATAACATATGTACGCTTGGAGCTATTAGTAGTCAAGAATTTATTAATGCCAATTTTATGGTTTCCACAAGTATGAAAAGCCAGAAGTGTGTGTGATTTCTTCCATTTACCAAATGCACATGAAATAAAATTTATTTATTACTATTAAATTCCATGAATTTTTTAACACTTCTGTACTTATTGAGAAAATATTCTGTAAATAGGAAACATTGAGGTTTTTAAGTTGTAAAGACCATCACTTACACAGTTCATATTCAAAGTGAATTCTTATCACATTTAAAAATCAAATGTGATAACTCATTTGAAATGTACTATCTGCATAAATATAAACCAAGAGTTCCTTATAGTATGTTTCAACTGTTCTACAAGCTTAAAGTCATTTTAAAATATTAAATTTAATAAAAAATTAAATCCTTTGTTCCTCATTTTGTTCATTTAATATTTATTTGTTTTTACTTTATGTATATGGATGTTTTCCCTGCATGTATGTCTATGTACATACCATGTGGGTAGGTGCCTGGAGTCTGCAGAGGCAGATGAGGGTGTTGAATCCCCTGGAACTGGAGTTTCAGATGGTTGTGAGTCACTATGTATGTCCTGTGAATTGACCCCAGTCTTCTGGATGACAACCACTGACTCATCTCTCCAGCCTCCACATTCCATTCTTCATTAAAACACACTCATTAGTGATGGGATTTAGGCACAGCTACTGTTTTAAAACTTCTAATGTTACAGTATGGTTTAGCTCAGTTGTAAAAGTAGAGCACCAAATACATAAGCCAGGAGCGTAATGAACTCACCCCCTTATATCACACTCTGCTCCATTTGACATCATCCCCCGGTCTGGGACAAAAAACAGGCTGACAAAGGGCAGAAAATACCAGTTCTTTTGAAATTTCATCCAACCCTCAAATTTATAGAATTTGACAGAAAATCTTTACATCATTTGTAAAATAATCAAGCTGCGAACACATAATAATATGTCACATTGAACTTAATGTTATGTTGAGCTCAAGGATCATGCAAATTCTACAAAACTTTGAAATACAAATAGCAGCAGTGTGCCTTGTGAAATAACTCGAAGTTTTCTGCCTAGTAATAAAGGGACCATTTATGTACAGGTTTCTTGAGCTGTCTTAAGGGATTTGACCTTTAATGATAAGAATGGAATATTGTCAGAGTGTTGAAGCAAGAATAAACGCTACACAGCACATCAGAAAGATCATTAATATCTTTAGTATTTTTATTGACGTACATAGTTTCACATAATACAGCATATGCTACAGTTTGACAACAAAGCGCATGCACAAAACATTTAATAATCCAATTTAGTAGAAAGGATTTATAATGCTTGAAAACAGTTTTTATGTAGTATTTTCATTAATTCTTTGAGAGTTTCACACCACGAGACAGTCTGATCATATTCGCACCCCCAACTCCTTCTCAGACTCTTCTCAGATTCATCTCTGTCCACTCACCGGACCCACAACTGTGTGTCCTATTTTGTTTTGTAAAACCCAACTGAGTCTAAACTGTACTGCTCTGTAATGCTGTCATCCTATTGCTGGATATAGAGCAAAGGAAATGTAATCATCATAATAAACTGATACCTACAGTTCCATATTTATTGCAGCAGTATTCACGATACCCAAGTTATGGAATTAACTAATGTGATGTTCATCAACAAATAAGAGATGAAAATGTGTCAACATATAATGGAAGATTATTTAGGAATAAAAGTGATTTTTAAGAAATCCTGAGTGTAGGTTTGGTGGTTGACTTGGCCCTTGGTCTGGTAGTGAGTCTCTCTCCGAGGTGAGGCCTGGGACTTGGCAATTGTCCCATCTGTCTGTCTGTCTGTCTATCCTGTTCTTCTGGCTAGCTGTCCTGGCCTGCACTGTTCTTACGGTTGTCTGGCTTGGAGTTCCTACAGTTTGGAGTGGGGGTCTCTGACCACTTTACCTGCCCTTTGGGCCCTTTTTCTATGGCTGGGTTGCCTCACCCACCCTTTGATGCAGGGATTAGTGCCTGGCCTTGTTCCATTTTGTTATGCCTTTTTAAGAGTGGTAACCCTGGGAGGACTGCTCTTTTCTGAGGGGGATGTAAGGGGTGGGGTGGGGGTGGGAAGTAGATCTGGGAAAGAGGGAAGATGAGGGGGAGCTGAGAGGAGTGGGGGAGAGGAGAAGGTAGTTCAGCATGTATTATACTAGAGAAGAAAAATAAATAAAAATAAATTAAAAAAAATCCTGAGTGTGGAGTTATCCACTGGAATATGATCAACTCTTGTGAGAGCCATACTTTTAAATAAAACTTACTCTCCCTCCTCTAGAAGCAGTCAACTGTCAATATCTTCTTATTTAGGAAAGGGGTCTCGTGAGTCTCTCCTCCCCTTTTGAGAATGTAGAATGGCTAATTCTTGTGTAGGCAACCACAGCTACTGTGCAGAGGTCCCGTTATGTCCAGAAGACTCTGTATCAGGCAGGTCCTCCTTAGCTTCTGACTTTTATAATATTTTTTTTTCCTTATCTGCAATGGTCCCTGATTCATGGATCTGCAATGGTCCCTGATTCATGGGGAGGTGGGTGATATATATGTCCACTTGTGGCTGAGTGCTCCACTGGATTTTAAATACAGTTTTCATCCATTTTTACAGGAAACTAACGAGTGCCCTGCCTTGATTCTGTATCAAGCATATGTTAGTGGTTGAACACTGTAGTCACTCTATTGTATTGTGCCACAGTGGAAGTTATTCCTCTCTGTTTTTGATGGACATTATTTCCCTCTACTTTCTAACTGTTAACCTTCATCATCTCCAAGGACTCTTATCTCATTTGTTTTATTATGCCTTTTAAAAGCATTTATAAATGAACAAAGGGCATGTGGAATTTGTTTCTCTCTGTGTGGTTTATTTAATTGACCATGCTGTCTTCTAGTACCAACCACATTGTGACAATTATATTGATGTATAGCTCAGGATTTTTAAAAATCACTTTATACCTCAATAATGTTCCATTATTTATTGACATCTTTTTCATCTTTCATCCGTTGGTAGACTTCTAAGTTAATTTCATAGCTTGGGTGTCACGAATACTCCTGTAATAAACATGGATGAGCAACCATCGGTTTGCTCATCGGACTTTTAATTCCATTTCCTCCTTTTCAATATTTCAAACAACAGGATTGAAAGATTACAGAGTAGTTCTACTTTCACTTTTTAAAAGCGTGGTGTGTGCACCACAAGTGTGCAGTGCCAAAAGAAGACAGAAGAGGTCATTGGATCCTATGGAATTGGAGTTATAAAGTTGTTAACCTTTATGTGTTTGCCAGGAAGTGCTCATAATTGCTAATCCATCTTTCTAGCTTCCTAAGTTCTTATCTTTATGCAGTAGATTAGTACATTTCTCAACCCTCACCAAGTAGCTTCCTTCCTTCCTTCCTTCCTTCCTTCCTTCCTTCCTTCCTTCCTTCCTTCTTCTTTCTTTCTTTCTTTCTTTCTTTCTTTCTTTCTTTCTTTCTTTCTTTCTTTTTTTTACAGTAGAGGATGATTAATACAGAAACACATATTGTTTAACATACAGAGAGTCAGAGACTAGGATTCTCAGCTCTAATGGGACATCTGTTTATTACATGCATACCTCAAGGCTCAGTATTCACCATGAATGAGGGAGTGGAAAGATCATGAGACCTAGGGGCAGCAGACAACTGAAGTGAAAAAAGAAATTCAGATATGTCAGTGTTACTCGATACTTGAATTTCCAGGTGCTGTGACTGCATTCACAAGACCTACACAAGATCAAGCCAGATAAAGTTCCATCACTTGCTGAGAATCTCCAGGCAACTGATAGCTACTGAAGAGGAAGAGTCAATTTTCATCAGGAATTTTGCTCTGAGAGGCTGCCCATACTGCATAGATTGTTCTATGCCCACGTATACACCGATAAATGTATGTGGACTCAGTGGGATTATGAAAAGAGCATATGAAATAGGGGAGTAATAGTGTTTTAGAGGAGAATGGAGACATTAGCATAAAATAGAGATGGATTTGCTGAAAACTCACTATATGAAAATCTCAAGTAAAAAATAAAATTTTACATAAATTAATCACATTAAACCTAAAAATAACTCATAGAAAACATCCAGATGGTGCATTAGTCAGATGACACCTGCTCATTACTTGTCCCTCCCTTACTCCCTGATAGACTTTCTTGTAATTTGTTCCATAGCCTCTGTTTTCATTGTGCTTGCTGGGTTCATGTGTGCTATTCTTTAAATATATATTACCCTCTTCACTCATTTCTAACAGTGAAGACAGTCAAAGAAAGGGCCTTAGAAGAGTCACACTTAGCAGAGTCTACTGCTCTCTTTCAGGATATAATAAGCCAAGGCCAAATGTGACTGCCAGCTGAAGTGTTGCTGCTTCCAAGGCAGAGAAGTATGAACAATGCAGGCTCATCCTCCTCTCTGTTGCTTCTCTCTTCCTTCTCATCTCAAGTCTTACATGAACTATATTTTGAGACTGTAGCAGAACACTTGGAAGAAGTTTTTGTTATTTTGGTTTCTTTAAAAATGCAAAATGGCATTTGGACTAGCTTTATGTTCCCATCCCAGGTGTGGTAGATGATTATGAGTTTGATTTGGATGTTTGATTCTGGTGGCTGTACTTTGGTTGGGTGCAGTTGTTCTGGCACGTATAGCTTGTTCTTGGGATTGTGTACAGCTTGAGTTTATGGGAACTTTTGCTTAGGGTATAAAAGGTCTGAAGCCCCAAGAGCCAGGGTGAGTGTTGGTTGGTAGTTCATTGATTCATTTGTCCATTGTTAATGTGTTGATTCTTTATAGAAGAACAAAGGCTGGAGTGATTGAGTTTGTAGATAGTGAGCTAAGACACTAGTCTGACTCACTGTCAGCTAGTCCTCTCCAAGTTTAGGGCAGCCTAAAAAGGCCATGATGATTTATATCTTTCTCCCTTTTTTTCTATCAAGGTCACTTACAAAAGCAGTGAAAACTTATTTCTATCCTTCCTTTGTTTTTCCCTAAATTGACGGTAAAGACTGCATTTTAATGAAACAAATGGTGCCCAACATGGATCATGACATCATGCTGCTAATCCAGCTTGGAGACAGGGAAGAAGAAAAAGAAACTCCAGACCTTGCAGAGTATGTTTTGTTTTGTTTTCTGCAAACCTGTCCAGATATTGGTGAGGTGAGGCAGTCCAGACAAGATACATCTGCTATGGTGATGAGAGCGCCACCCATGAGGGAACCCTTCCTGCAGACAAGATTCCCAGTTGCTTTTTTCCCCTGAAAACAAGACTCTATCTTAAAATCTGGTGTTTCCTTTGAGTCACCACACAGAAGCTGTCTTCCAGAACCATTGTGCTGGTGGCTGAACTTGGTACTGAAAGAGCCACCCACGTACTGCTGGTTTTGAAGTCATGAAAGGGTCATCAAGGATGCTGAGGTTTGGCATTATGAGAGGCCATTGGTGAAGGTGTAGCCTCAGTAGAAGTGGAAAGCTCAGATTGAAAGGATCATGTATAGAAGTTGAGGCTTGGAATTGTGAGAAGCCAGGAGAATCTACTGGTAAAAGAGAAGCCTCAATAACAATTGAAGGCCCAGATTGAAGGGGTCATGAAGAGAAATTGAGGCTTGGCACCATGAAAAGAGCCCAGTAGATACCATTGGTGAAGGACAGTCTCAGTAGTAGTTGAAAGCCCAGAATGAAGGTGTTATACAGAGAAGTTGAGGCTTGACGCCATGAAAAGAATTCAGGAAAGGCTACTGGTGAAAGTGCAGCCCAGTTGTAGCAAGGGTAGCTTTTGAGATGCCAGTACCATATGATGACCATCTAGAACAGCAGAAACGGTAAAGGGAAGCCAGCCAGAACCTGGAGGACAGGCTGTGTTGCTTCAGAGGGCAGAGCCAGAGAAGTGATCTAAACCCTTTGGAGGAACCCAGAAGATTGTGAGTGAATTCCAGATGATTGGACATTGATAATGCTTTTTTGCTGTCTAAAGATATTGTACAAAGCTTGATAGATGTTTGGTTTCATTTGGTCCTGTGCATTAGCAACCCTTATGATTGTTCCTCTTGTAAATAGTTTTGCCAGTGTATTGTTACATTGTGTTTTAGAGATAAAGCAATTTTTTTGTTTGGCTTATACAGAAAAGGAGACTTGTTGTAGATGTTTATTTTTAGTTATGTATAAAATCCTTTTATGCACTGTTGGGTGATGGCCTCCCTCGGTCTTGGTGTTTTGTATTGTTTGCAGGCATTGGATTTCTGTGGGAGACATTTGATTGGTAATGATCTACACACACTATTAGAACACCTGAAGAGTTTTGGATCAATAAAAACACCTGAGCTCAGATGCTTTGGGTTCCACTGTTCAGTATGGTACTTTCCATTATAGTGGTTCCCTCTACTGAAGTATGGCAGGGTTTAAATAAGAATGCCTCCTTGTAATCATTGGTGAGCCCCCACAGCAGCCTAACAACTACAGGGATCATTCATTTGATGCTCCCTTCCCATTTAGTATTTGGGAAAACCAGAGACTCTTGTGGCATTAAATGGAAGGGTCTACAAAGGCTAAGCACCCACTCTGCAACCCACAAAGCCCTTAAGTCCAGGGAGAACAGTATAGGTTCTTAATATTACCAAATGCTAATATGTCTCTACTTAGAATATTCCCATTAATCTACAGGGGAATGCCTCACTATTATTGCCAATCCTTCAGGGTTGTATCATCTGTAGTAAACTCAATTTTTGAGGTCTTCCTGTAAGAATCTCTGTACCTCTTAACTTCCACATGCACTGACCAGCACTCAGTCATCTGGTTGGATTTTCTTAGGGATTTCCATCTTCATGGCCCAAACTGCCTCATCTCCATCCACTCAAATTCCCTCATATTATTGCAGCCTTGAATTAAACTGCATATCCTGCAACTCTCTACATGGTGTTGAATGACAGCTCCTGCTGACTAATTTGGAATATCCATGGAATGGATGAGCAGGGAATGGCTATGTATAACATTAAAAGTAGGAGAAAAAGCACAGCAGCCAGTCCAGGTGCTCCCAAGAGAACTTCTTGGAAACACAATACCTTGTGTTCAAAATTAAAAATAAAAGAAGGTAGTAAAGGGCCCATTAGCTCTGGGACTGGAAAGCTAAATTTAGGAGCTATCCCAGATTAAATGGGAACGTTGAAGAAAATAGAATATTATTTTAGAACAGTGACTGTCAACAAACAATCTTCCAAAAGGAAAGTGGGGCATAGTAACTGTCAGCTTTTTATAGAAATTCCACTTTATTGAAGAGAAATCAGAGGACAGCAGGGAAAGTGGCTGTAAAACAGTGCATGAATGACACATAGTACCTATTGAAAGGCTGTATAGAGCAGCGAAAGTGCATGTGTAATTGTAATCAATAAAATACGGTGTCTGTAAATAAATCTATTTCTTGGAAGAAAGAACACTCAAACTCAGTCTCATAGAATATGCTGAAGTGGGGAGGAGTTACACAGAACTCTTAAAACATGAAATACAATGTTAATTATAGCAGAGGTATACTCACACTGCTGCAGAGTGAAAATCTCATTATAGTTCCTTTGGCCAATTTTGCTTTAACAGCTGTAAAGGTATTAATTACAACTAAAGGTTCTAGGCAGTGTAATATGTATAAATAAGGGATCTCTTGTTAGAATCAGATCTTTCCAAGATTAAATATACAAAATAAATTAAATGATGAGTCAATCTATCACAAAGATAAAGGAGTCATGATAATATTTCTAGTTTAAAATTCCAACTGCAAGTTACACTACTGATAAAATTGTATGGCTCTTCAGCAAATTTATAAAGTCACAATGAAAGGACAAATTATAATCATGTTGAACATCAAAAAATTTAGGAGAAAGCTTCATGGTGTTTGCAAATGGTTCATTGCAAATATATAATTTACTGAGACAGGCATTGTGGCATATACTAGTAACTGCATCATAAGGAAGAGAGGAAGAGAGAGAACAGAAAGATCAGGAGTTCAAAGCCCAGCCTTGGATTATACAGTAAAAGATCAGTCTCTCAATTAGATCAGAGCCCTAAGAACTTAATAAGTTCCCAAAGGCTCTTCAGTAAGTAATTTAGTCCCCAAAATTTCATATTCACACCATAGAATCAGACAATAAAGATAATACTTTATCTAGTGTGTAATATTTCTTTGAATAGATAACAAAGAACTGGGAGAAAATCCTTCAAGTGAAATCTAGGGGCCATCTTAAAATTTGCACCCCACTGCTTACTTCAGATGGACAATTCTTCCTCTCTGTTTTTCAACGGGCCCTAAGAACAGCACAGTCATTACAAGGATGATTTAAGGACATCAGCAGCCTTAAGGTCCAAAGCACCTAAGACTTGCTTCCGTCTCTTCACTTTGAATCCTTGTCACCTCAGTTGCCTCTCAACACTGAGTCTGAGTCCCAGGTCTAAGGTCATCTTTTCTCCACCAGGAAATGTCATGCCTTCAGCACTCCATTGTTGATTGTGACCATCATTGGCAGGAGGACATAACTCTGGGTACATCTCAATATTCAACTTAATTTCACCTGGCATGCCTGAGCTTGAAGAATAATGTATCACTGTACACAAAACAGTTCCCAACTAATAAATCTAGAATGTGAGTAAAAGGTTGTACAAATATTTCCCATGTCTTACTCTCTGTTGATGATTTCCTGTAAGTAAGTTAAAAATGGACCTTTTTAGTAATGGAGTCTTGAAGATTTCTTCTTCAATTTCCTATCTTGGAACTTTAAAAAATTGTGGCCTTTGATAGGTCTCAAAGAAACCCCGGACAAATGGCTAACTGAGGTGCCCATTTAACATACCAAAGAGGACACTGGCAGCCAGTCTCCCTTAGCTCATACTCACAAGTACCTGTTACAGAGTCATCCTGGTTGGTGTACAGGGTCTCTAGTGCCCCATCCTCAATATCTCCAGCCCCTCAGCTTCACTTCCCTCACCTGAGCTTTTCTTATTCCTGTATAAGCTCAGCCATTTTGGCTACAAGTCCTTTTGGTCTCTTGGCTTGCTCCTGGCCTCTTGGCTCTTGGTCCTTCACTCTTCCTCTCTCCTGTTCCCTTCTATCTGTTCTCATGGTCTGGTTCAGTCTGCTGGCCTAGTTCTTTTTGGACTCTTCCAGATATTTCTGGCTGTTTGCTCCCTCATATCTACAATAAACCTCCTCCTCAGCCAAACCTGGGAGCAGTCATGTCCCCATTTTTTCATTCAGCCATCGGTCCTTTGCAATGGTCTGTACCATCCATTGTGTTAAGCACATCAATGACCTTTGAGTTTCCATGCTCATTTCTGTTTGCCAACTATATATATATATATTAATGCATACATATTTCCAAAGTGTTTATAATCACTGCCCCCAACATAGCCTTCATTTCTGGACTGATAATCTAGACAGTGTACTGTCTCTTAGGCACAATTATGATGAAAAACTCACACTTACCATTTTAACTTCATGAGTACCAAAGGTTCTAGAGTCTACAATTCCACTGGGATCCAAGTTACCCAGACTATGGAAGCTTCAGCTTGACAAGGATCCTGGGCCTCCGCTGTCGGGGAATTGGAAATCCTTAACTGCTTTACCCCTTTCTTATCTTTACTGTATGGTGACATACGTTTCTCATAAATAATAAGGTCTGCATAGCCTAATAGTAATATCCAAATTAATCCCTGAGCTGGCCACTGTGGGCTGGAATGAAACACAGCCGTGCTGTTCAAAAGTAAATTATAATCACCTCTGGACTTCCAAGTCCTGGAATGTGAGAGCTACCCAGGTTTATTGCAAGTGCATCATAAAGCTATTCCTGGAGTAGACGCTGACCTTCCCAGAAAGAGGTAAGCCTTAATAGATAGAAGTCAGAAAGCTTAGAGAGTTAGCACACCTGAAGAAACAAATAGATAGTTCATCCCTAACTTGTTCCCCAGTTAATGAAGAACATAGCAGTTCTGCACTGACCTAAAAGCAAACTTCCCAGGACTTAAGAAAGAAAGCTTCCTGAGCTAATGACAACCAATAGATAGGAACGGAAATTTATAGCTGAAACTATAAATTTATAGTTTATAGAAAAATAAATATTTCCAAGGACCTAAAAACCAAAATAAATCTCTCCTCTGGTGCCTACATGTCCTTGCCCTATTTGACCTAGGTAATTGGAAGTTACTTAGGAAAATTCAGCCAGCATGACATCCAGCAGTCCCTAATTGACCATTGTGTCATGTTATGTGGTCTCTGTTGATAATTACAAACTTTAAGGCTTGCAGCTACAGAAGAAAGGACACTGCTTATCTACACCAGCTTCTTCTGAGATGGGCCTGACTGTTAGAGGAGCATTCCTGCAGTTTGCTATTTAAGCTACAGAAAAGTCTTGGTCGAAAGGACGAGAGTACAACGGACATAGAGACAGAGACAGACTGACAGGACAGACGAGGAGAATGAACTGAGGGGAATAGATTGTAAGGCCTAGAGAATTGGATTGCTAGCTTAGAGAAACTTCGTTTTATTCCCTTAATGTGCACATTGTTATTTTCTTTGATTTTATTCTTTGTTTTTCTTTATCTTTATTTTACTATTAAAGAAGCGCTCTTGCGTGTCATAATCACCATAAGACGTATTCTATGTGTCTTATTAAAGAGCATTAAGCTTGCCAACTAAGGGTCCCATAGAAGAGTGAGGTACTGCGCTCACTTGCCAGTTTACGTTGTTTATCCTTCTTCATGGAAGCTGAGGAACCCATCGCGGGGACTAGAGCTGGACTCAGACCCCTGCACAACTCAACATCAGAAAAGAAAGCAAACAGTTGGAGAAATGGATGTTCAAACATGCAACGCACTTCAGTTAGTCATCATCACTTTTTCTCAGGTTCACCTCCTACTCCTGGTTCAAACTAAACCTGGTGCTTCAAGGGAGAACCATTCTTACCTCTCCAGGTATCCTTTCATCTGTGTGTGTTCAACTGTTTATTTTCATGTTGACCCTTTGTCAATCATATCCTGCACTAACTACCTTGAGCAATTTTTCAAAAATTTCTAGTCTTCAATTAAGTAACTTCTGTTATTTTTCTTAAACATGGATTTTTACTTGTAAAAGTGTTTTCTATCAGTTCAGAGACTTTGAGTCAAAAGACACTGTAAAACTTGTTAAATTTCCTTTTCTTAACCAACTTCCATTTATATTATTTTCTAATAGTTGAACTAAGAACTGAATATGTTCTAGGCTATTTAAAGTTTTTCATGATTTAAAAACTTTAAAATTACAACTGTTCTTCTTTTGCCGTGTAATGAGTACTTCTACTTTTTGCAGATATTTTGTTGTTAGATTAATGACAACATGAAAATAGTTATAAAATTTCTTGTTTTTCTGTGGTGTAAAACAGTTTTTAAAACTTGATACCTTCATAATCTCTGAAGATTTAAAAGAACAGTTTAAACAATGAACAGGAACTGATTTTCATCTGGAAATTCCAGTCTGTTCATAAATATACTATATTTGCTACTCAGTTGCATTAATTTATATTCTATTAGCATCTTACTTGTTCAGTAAACTAATCAGATCTTTTGAGGTGGGAAGATTCTCCTTTAATCTCAGCCATACCTTTTGGAGGCAGCCTATACATAAAGGACACAGAAGAAGGAAACTTGTTTTCTTTTTCTGCTTGCCCTCACTCTCACTGACAAGTCCATTCCTTCACCGGCATTACAGCCTACTTCTTTGGGACTATGATATATATTGAAGACCCGCTGAGACATCCAACCTCATGGACTGAACAACTACCATTGGTAGACAGACATTGTTGGACTAGCTGGACTACATTTTGTAGCCATTCTAATAAATTCCCTTTCTATGCACACACATATGGAATAACAATTAATGAAAAATAGGCCATGAATCTGAAAGAGAGCAAGGAGAGGTGAACAGAAGGGCTAAGGGGGGGGGGGGAAGAAAAGGGGAAACAATGTAATTTATACTATCATCTCAAAAAATAAAAAAAATTAGTTTAAAAGTTTATAAAGTTCCAGATCTCAGCCTCATAGATACGATTCCACAACTACCATTTAAGCTATAAGTCAACAAGTTTCTAATATTTCAGATGAAAAAACAAGAGGTTTGAGTGACAGTAGAGTAGAGGCTTAAAGTTAGTTGCTTTGGCATCCTGGGCTTGGTGGTGCTAAGCCAGGGAGTGCTCTTCACTTTCCAGTAACCTTGACCTTTATGTTTTCCAAGAAGCTTTTTGTTTATTTTGTTTAAACCAAGGATAGTGCTCCTGGAATTTACTCTACTATGGTTCATTGATAAATTCTACTCACTTCCATTATTGAAAGAAGTCAGGAAAGTGACAGGACTAGATGCGACTTTGACAATGGACAATAAAGCCAATATTAAAAAACATGCACAAAGTAGTACTGAGTTTAACCAAAGGAATAAAACATTCATTATACCTTCCTCTTAATCCGACTGGAAATCACATGGGATGATTATCTTGTCTCCATGTGAGTCCCGACTGTGGTACCAGCCCACGCATGGCCGTCTCTGGATGAGACTGTCACACTTCACGGTTGAGAAGGGAGACTCTGAGAGACAGCCCTCGACAGTCACATTAACCCTAATTCCAATCCACCAGTCTCTGTGCTCCATATTGTTCCACATCCTTTTTAAAAAAAAATTTTTGGAGAATTTCATACATAAATATGATATTTGCCTCATTTCTGTCCCATGTTCTTTCAACTCCTCTCATGCTCTCCCTTAATTGCACTTGAATGAGTGAAATGATTTTGCTAAAATTGCTATTTCAGTGATTAATTTTAAAATGTAATACAGATCTCCATACATGGCTGAATGAAAAAATAAAGTTAATTCCTATTTCAGGCATAAGCAACTAATTCTACATA
Source organism: Cricetomys ansorgei (assembly GCA_026225945.1). NCBI lineage: Eukaryota > Metazoa > Chordata > Mammalia > Rodentia > Nesomyidae > Cricetomys > Cricetomys ansorgei. The sequence goes on from JAMJFZ010002307.1 coordinate 13,004,731, forward strand.
GTAGAAAATAAATTAATTAAAAGCATTTATCTTAATTAAAGATAGAAAACAGCAGGAAAAACCGAGATTGTCCTAAATTCTGGCTTTAGTGTCAGCTAAATAATTACAGACTTCAACTTTCTGTCTTCACTATGACAAATAGACTTGCGGTTTTCAAAATAATGTGTGTTTAATTTAAATTCATCAAGTGTTCATAATGTTATCATGAATTCTATGGACTCCAATTATCTTTTTTAAATTATCAAGTCATATGTTAATAAACACTTCTAAGATTTATATTACACAGCCACTCAATTATTTAAACATTTCTGCATTATGTGCTACTTGCTTCCTAGGATGCATCAGAAATGTGGGTGTTTCTGCAGATGCAGAGGTAAAGATGACAAAGACACATTATCTAATGTAGACTATAACAGGTATTTATGCTTGGAGTTATTAGTACTTGCCAAAAAATTTCTCTTTTCTTTTTCTTTTTCTGAGACAGGTTTCTCTGTTGTAACCCTGGCTGTCCTAGAATTCACTTTGGACTAAGAATTTCTTAATGCCAATTTTATGCTTTTCACAAAATGAAGTTTCAGGGGTGTGTGAGATTTCTACCATTTACTGTGGCACAAAGTGTTACCATTAAATCACCTGGATTTAATAATTATTTCATATGTAGTGAGAAAAAAATTTTGTACGTAGGACATATAAGGTCATCATGCATGTAATTATATTAAAACTGAGGTCTTGTGGAATACCTTGAACACATTTTCTAACAAGAAATAAGTAAAGGGCCATTTATGTAAGCACCTTATTTGCACTATGTTAAGGAATTTGACTTCTAAAGGCGAGGATGTTAGAGGGCCAAGGAGATGCTCAGTGGATACAGGGATTTGCAGTTCAGATTCCCGAGTCCACATAAGGAACTAGGCAGGCATGTCTGCTTCCTGTAACCCCAGCATTCCGGAGTCAGACAGGACAGTCTTGGAGCAAACTGGTTAGTTAGACTAGCCAAAGTTATGTACCCTGAGTTCAGCAAAAGATCCTGCCTTAATAGATAAAATAGAGAGTGATTGAAGGAGATACTTAACATCACCTGCTGCTCTCCGTGTAAAACACACACACACACACACACACACACACACACACGGATACATGCAAACATGTATACCACATACATTTTAAAAAGAGATAGAGGGGCTGGAAAGATGACTCAACAGTTAAAAGCACTGCTGCTCTTCCAGAGGATCCAGGTTAAGTTCCTAGTACCCTCATTGTCTGTAACTCTACTCTCAGAGGATTCAATAGCCTCTTCTGTCCTCCAGGGCACTGCACACGTGTGGTGCACAGACATACACAAAGGTAGAACACCCATACACATAAAACAAAAATATATAGAATATCATCAAATTAAGGTTTTAGAATGCCATCAGCTTATTGAGGCAGAAAGGAAGAGAAATAACACTGCACATTAAAAGGATCACACATAGGGCTGGAGAGATGACTCAGAGGTTGAGAATACCTGCTACTTCCAGAGGACCTGAGTACTGTTCCCAGCACCTAACTCAAGGTGCTTACACCTTTTGTGCTCCACACAACCCCCTCCATTACCTAATTCAATTATGTATTTTTTTTCAGCTTTCACAAATGAGTAAAGAACATGTGATATTTGTCTTTCCGCTTCTTCCAGTTCCGTCCACATTGCTACAAACATATGTAGCTCAGAGCTGTTTTTTTAAAAATCAATTTTAAGCCTAATGATCTTCAATTGTGCATCAAAACATGTTCTGTATCCTTTAACCACTGATTGATATCAGTTGATTCTGCCTCTTAGCTGTTATCAATTCTCCTGCAATAAACATTGAAGTGCTGATGTCACTATGGTATTCTCATTTCATTTCCTTTGTTACATATACAACAATAGGATGGTAAAATGATAGGTGAGTTTAGTTTCAGTTTTCTCAAAAGTGTTCATAATTATAGTACTAATATGCAGTCATCAGAAGTGTATAAAGGCCCTTCTTCACCACATCCTTGTCCTTTATTGGGCAAGCTATGTCACTGGGTTTTAATCTTTCAGTTCCCTGGTACTTACTGATATTGTGATTTGTTTATATAATTGTTAGATGTTTGGGAATCTTCTTTGAAAAATATTTATTTATTTATTTATTAGTTTTTCAAGCCAGGTAACCCTGGCTGTCTTAGAATTCACTCTGTAGGCCAGGTAGGCCTCGAACTCAGAGATCCACCTGCCTCTGTCTCCTGAGTGCTGGGATTAAAGGTGTGTGCCACCACCACCTTGCAAGAAATTTTATTATGAGATGATTGTTGGCTATGACCAAAATAGTCATAGGGTTTCATGATTCTTGCTGCTACTGTAATATATTATATTTATTGGACTAGCATGAAATTAGTATAGATAGAAATTATTGTAGAAATTTAAGAGTTTAGTTTTCAAAATTAATTGTGTTTACTACAACTTAGACACGAAAATGCTTAGTCAATTCAATATATACAAAAATTCTCACAATTCACATAAACTTCAATCAGTATCAGACCAACTTAATCTACCCAGTGAATGCAAATCTCTACTGGTACTCAGAGCTTCCATGGTCAAATCAAACATGAGCACGGAAAAGTTTGGCAAGTGAAAAAGTCTGCATTCTGTCTCATGTGGAGAACTTACCTCTCTTCAGGACACAGAGGCGCACCTGTGGAAGATGTGGCCATCATTGAATACTGACCAACCATGAATATGTCTTTCATTCAGAATATAGCTATAATTATACTAGGGAAAAAAGTAGAAGCCTACTTGTAATTCACTGGCCACATTATTTGAAGCAAACAAAATTAATGAGGATGTCTTTCTGTAAGAGTCTCAGTATCCCTTCTGAGATGGCCAGAACAGACCTTCCTAGACAGAGCCTGGAACTACTGTGCAAGAGTAATGTGTTAAGGATATAGATATGTGTGTGTGTGTGTGTAAATTTTTTTTTAAAACACAGGTCCTTATCTACCCCACATCAAGACCACTACTAACATCCTGCACTAAAATGAACATTATGCAACTTTCATCAAGGTTTTGAATAACAAGAGCAGCTACTCAGTTGACTGCTTTAGTCCTCCCAAGGAAAGACCCAACAGGTGCTTGGTGTAACAGTAATCAGGACAGGAATAGAACATGCCCCAGGGGACTCAAAGAGGACATTTTAGAAACAAACAAACCACCTTGTTACTGACTTCAAAAATGAAGCACAGGTGCTGAAGAGATGGTTCATCAGTCAAGAGTACTTGCTGTTCTTGTAGAGGACCCAGATTTGGTTCCTAGCATCCACATGGTAGCTCACCACTAAACTCCAGTTTCATGGGATCTTGTACACTCTTCTTGCCTGCACAGGCACCAGATACTCATGTAGGGAAGTGTCACATTTGAAATAAAAGACCAAATGGAGAAATTCTATCAAAATAAGTGAGAAAAAAGAAGACTTATGTGGGAGGAAAATAGAGGAAAGATCAATTTAGATTAGGAAATATCAATAAGAATGTCTATATCAGTTTCACAAGTTATGTGGGAAATAATAAGGTCCCAAATCTTATAGAGAAAAATCTCATGTGTTGAACACCAATCTGATAGGACAACATAAAATGTGAGTGTAACTGGGTATGCCCCTTGCCCAGTTGATGGCCAAGACCAATAAACTCAATGGCATTTTGAGACATTTTGTCTCATGTTGCTTTGTTTGGGCATTTTTTGTCTTCCTGGTCTTTGCTAGAGTATTATGGTTTCTAATTTTGTGATGTGATGATGATGATGATAATGATGATGGTGATGATGATGTGTGTGTTTGTCCGTGAGAGTGCTTTGTAGCACTTTATATCTGGCTTTATAGTGAAATGTATAGTAAGGCCTTTGTGTCTGGGTTTGTAATGAAATGTTTCAGCAAAGCCTTTGCTATGTCTGGCTAATTCAGTAGGGGCTGAGAATTGTTTTGAGACTGCTTGAACCTTGAAGAATTATTAAGTCTCTGTAATGTTTGCACTGGGTGCTATGTGAGAGTTTACAGCTTCACAGACCTTGGTTCTAAGATACTCCTTGCAAACCTCGAGTTCTTACTTTTGATTATGACTAGCCATAATCAATAGGGACTGAGATTTATGTGGGTTGTTTACTCTTTCAGGCCTGCAAGTATAACCTGACTTATGGTATTTAGAACTTTTCCCAGCCCTAATTAACCTTATGTAATTACTGAATAAAAATACTTGGAACAAACAAGACAGGGTCAGTCTGCAAAAGGCTGACCCCTCTGCTCCTTGATTCCAAGGCTTAGTTAGCATCTTGGTGAGTTTCTCTCTCTTCTGCAGCACCTGTGATTAACATCAATCAATAGTGCTTCTTTAATTCTTTTTTTCTTTTCCTTTTATTGTGTTTTTGTTTGATTGACTGATTTTTTTTTTAAAGAACTAGAGAAAGAAAGGACATGAAGTTGGGTGGTTGGGGAGGGTCTGGGAGAGATTGGGAGGGGGAAAAGTTTGATAAGAATATATTGCATAATATTTTTACAATAAAAATAATGAGTGTAAAGCCAAACATGATGGCAAACTCATGGATAACTAAAATGCTGTATCAGACATCTCAGTCAAACACCAGTGTCAGTAATCAGCAATACCTTCTAGGAGAAGACTGTGCAAACACAGTCTGGAAAAGTGACAAGGCTGGAAGAAGTAGAGATAAGAAATGAAAAGTTTCATTCTAGGAAATGTACAGCTGTGGTGCTTTGCCATGGAAATCATATTTTAGCCTCTTTTAATTCTCTACAGGAGAATTTAATTCCCTTCATCTGTTTGCTTTTAATCATCTGTTTCTTCAGGACTGAGATTCCTGAATATGACAGGTTCTAAGAATCTTGGACATTCTTTGTGGGTGTGGATAAGCTGACAGTCAAACTTCTGATAACATGTGCATGCATTTTCTGTACCAGAGAGTTATGAGACATACCAAGAATGATCTATGCAAACTGGAAACCTAGCTGAATATCATACATGTGGGTACAAATACATGGTGACCTGCAGGAACTGGAGTAGGGTAACGAATGGAGATATTCACTGTAGCATATGGCTCCATAGTTGACACGAATACATGCACATGTGCAAATGTTCCCCACATTCTAAAACACTCATGCTCACACATTCACATGTATGAACACACATATGTGCATACATACACACATATGCATAAATCACAGTCACCATAGAAGTAGAGTTGATAGTATTAACAACCACCGTTACACTTTAACTATAGGTAAACTTTAATTCTAATGTTTGAGCTGATCACATGGTGATCATGAGCTCCTTCAATGTCTTTGTTAAAGTTACCTGTTAGACCTTTGAGAAAAGACACATTGGCAATTTCTTCCAGACCCTATCCTGTTGGGCTAAACGCCCAAGGAGGAACCACAGAGGATGGTCTGTATGTGTGAGGTCACCCAGTAGGAGTTGAAAGGTGCAATTGTTCTGCTTCTTTTTTATAAAGGGAATGGCCATGCACGTCCCAGCACACACTTCGGAAGCACTCCAGAGACTCTGCCAAGATGATGGTAGTCCTGCTCACAGCAGCCTTGCTGGCCTTGAGCTCAGCTTAGAGACAAGACAGAGGAGATGTCAACTCAGGTTGGGAGTAGATTGTGCTTGGGCTTAGGAGACACTACTAAGTAGGAGAGAAGAAGGAGGGAATAGATTAGAAAAAAAGCTAGACCGAAGAGTTCTTATGGCAAAGGCTCGTTCTGTCCTCGTGGCAGGTTAAGTTCATCCTAGTTGAGGTACATATGGCACTCATGTCTATATCCTATCTAGCTATCTATCTATGAAGAGCAAAAAATGTGCTTCATTTGCTGAAAGACTTCTTTGTACTCTCAGGACACATGGGAAGGCACTAAGAATGAGATAAGGAAGCCTAGTGAGGACATAAAGTGAACAGTTCACATAGCTAGCCTTGCTGTAGAGTAGACACTGGACAGATGAAGGCGATAAATGCATGCTCCTGAAGTCAGCAAGAGAATCAGACAAGAAATCTTTGCATGTGCAGAGAGAGATGCAACACTCAATTTTTATGTTTTATTCCATTTCATATTCAATACTCTAAAGTGATTTAAATGATTTTTTTTAAAGATACTGTATGGTTGTTTACTTTTAGGTTTTCTTCTTGAGAAAATATATTAATACAGTCCAAATAGTTAATGAAGATAGTTCATAAAAGTACAATTAAATCAATAGCAAATGTAACAAAATGTGAGGGGTCCCAGGGAGGACAGCTTTTTATCAGGGCAGGTGGGGAACAGCACAGTGGGAACCCTGCCACCCCCATATATTCCCTTCTCTCCGCTGGAATCTTAGGGTGGCAGGGAGCTTGGTTACAGGCTTTATAGAGAGTGGCTGAAAGTCATATTCTACCACAGGGCATTTGTGAGCTCCATAGGACTGGGGACCTAATTTTTCACTTCAGTCTGTTTTTCTTTCCTAGGTATCTTTGAAGATGCTGTTTGCATATTGGGAGGTAAAGCCATTTTTTTTCTTTCCCTGAGATAATCTATGATGACTCTTCCTCCCTAATAACAGGTAAAGCCGAATTCATCCTCAACCAGCTCCCTTCATTTCTTCGGTCATTTATCAGTTCTCCCCTGCCATTATCACCACCTTTACTCTAAGGACTGCATATTACTTTCCTTAAAGACATAGGCAAAGTTTTGGCAGGGGGAGGGCAATACCAGGACCACCAAATTAAACAATGGAGTAGGTTTGCTTCAGTGACAGTATGAGATGTCTGGCTATTCCTCAAGCAGAAAGAACTACTGAGGAATAAAGCACAAGTAGCCCAGTACTGAATCCTCAGTGGTACTGAGAGTCCTTGAATGGTTTCCTTCTTCCCCAGCATTCATCTTTACAATGACACTGCTTATTGGACAAATGAACAGAAATAAACGGTATAACTCCTTTCTGTGTGTGCCTATCTAATTATACTTTCTCAACAAAACATCCACTTAAAGACTCTGAAAATCCTGATGGACCATCATGTGTTTCTCTACAGGCTTCAGATACTGTCTGTGCAGCCATAGGGCCCTCAACATTTAACTCTGACAACAGTGCTCAGGAGCAGAGACTGAACTCATGAGAAGCAAGTTATCTCTGGCCCAAGAAATATAATTGACAATGTGTCATTGTTAAAATACACAGGGTTGTTTCTCTCTGTCTTTGGAGACATCAACTTTGAAATTTAAAGTAGCATACAACTTTGCTATCAATATTTATTATTATTTTATGAATTAAGAAGTACGAGATCTAAGATCTAAGATCTAAATCCCAGTGTATGGATTAAGAGGAGACAAACTTAAATAGCAGTGGGCAGCAGAGGATTGGGCAATTGAAAGACAGGTTACAGGAGAAAGGAGTGTGTGATGCAGTAAGCACAGGAAGACAAGAGATCGCCTTCTCTTCCTTCACTCTGTTCTGCTTCTACTCATACAGGTACAGAAAATAGTCACAACCACCTGAGAAGTTTCAAGTGTCTTCTTTCAAGCCCTCTGCAATGGAAAATGATCAAAAGCAATCTCTTCTTCTTCTTCTGGACAACCAACAAGTTCTACACTGACAATGAGGTCAACAGCAGGTGCCTCTTCCTTCTCATCCTTTTTGAGGTAATAAATGGCAGTTTTGTCCTCATGGCCATGGAGAACAACAGGGTCACTCATGCTTGTAGGCTCCAAGTGACAACCAATGTCTTCCCAGGAGGCGGTCCACAAAGATCTCCCCAAGTCCAACCACTCTATAATATAGATACTAATGATGGGTATGAATCAAATTCACTGAGCACAAAGACCTCCACTTACATATTTCCCCAAATATAGCATGAGATTTAATTAATAGCAGCATCTTTTAGCAACACACTCATGGGTCCCATTTCTAGTATTTCTAATCGGAGAGTTGGTAATAGTGCACAAAGAGTCTGCCTTTAGCAAGCTCTCTAAGGTAATTCTCCTACTGAGAAACAATCCTAAATTGTGTGTTTTTCACAGCAATTACAAGGGTTGAGTTGGGTTATTTTGTAAAGTACAGCAGTGACCTCTCTTTGTACTCTGTTTCCTGTGTTTGAAATCAATGACTTCAAATTTTAAATCTTGAGCTTACCAGTTATTTCCTCTTCCTGGCTCATATCAAGATTTTGAGTCATACCTTAACAATTATAATCTGCATTTCCAGAGATTGATTTTAATCATGAGAAAGCAGGATGATAGTTTTTTATAATTAAAGTTTTACCTGTCCCCCAAATCCATATTTATTAATTCTTTTGGATTCTCTGGAAGACACTGTCTTTACCTAAATGTGCACAATCCATTTTCCAACCTTGATTTTATACTGTACATTTTTGTTTGTATGTCACTTCACTGTAAAAACATTTATTGGGAGAAATAAATACATGGTTATTTATCATATATATATATATATATATATATATATATATATATATATATATATATATGTATATTCAGAATATTATGTTGAGTCTACTGTATATTTTGGCTTTTCTTTCCAAAGCAAATATATACCACTCCATTGTGTGGCTCTGGTACAATTTCTTTAGCTTAAATATGTCAGTAGGCATGCAGATGGATTTCAGCTTTCATATACAGGTTATAAGGACCATCTTTGTGAAGAAATTTTCTTCAGTTCCTATGGAACAATTTAGAACTAATCATCTATTGGATGAAAAACAGGAAGAAACTAAAGGGTTCTGCCAGGAATGGCCGAGCTGAAGGGGGATGATGACCTTTCTCCTCAGGAGTACCAGCAAGCCCTGGAAAATTCCAGTATGCCCTGTCTCTCTGATAACCTTCCTTTTTTTTCCCCTTCATTTCAGAAATGTATGCCATTGTGGTCATAACTGCATGGTCAACGTCCCAATAAAATTTCTGTCCCAATTTCTGATTGTTGTCTCTCTTTCTGAGAGTGGATGATACTGAGATGAGAATTTAAGGGACCTGAACACCACAGAAGAACATTTAGGACTCCTGAAATTTAGGTTTCCAGAAAGCCCATTTTGTCCTTAAAACTAGTACAGCAGGCAGATAGCTCAGGCTTGGCACAGTGAGGGAAAGCAGCAGTGAAAGAAGCCTCTGAGAAGTTGCTTCACTGTCAGGCTTGGTGGGGCATATCTGTAATCCCCATACTTGGGAGGTGGAGGCAGGTGGATCAGAAGTTCAAGGTCTTCCTTGGTTATATAGTGAGTTTGAGGCCAGCCTGGGCTACATGAGACCCTATCTAATAAAAGAAAACAGAAAATGTCACTTCAGCCGTAGGCAGCATAGGCATGTGCAAAGCAATGTCCAAGCCAACAAGAAAGAGTGGTTGGAATGAGAGCTGGGGACAGATCAGAGGACAGATCAGTGGCAGAGTACCAGCCTAGTCTATGAGAACTCAGGTTTCATCTTGAGTACACAGAACAAAATTCAATAATGGTGGATGGTCAAGTATGGCAACAATGTATCTAGACTTAGTAGAACTGTCATTTACTTTTCCCTCTTTAACAAGAGTTAACAAGCTTTGAGTAGGTGGGGATACAGTCTTGTTTCCATGGCTAGAAATTACCTGACAGTAACAGAAAAAACAAACAAAACCATGTTTCCTCCACAGAGAAGAAAGTACTACTTTTAAGATCAGTTTAGCTTTTCTGTTTACTCCTGTCTTATAACTCTTTAGTAAGTGTGATGTTGACACGGAGAAAACAGCTGAAAGAATACAGAGAGAAAACAGAATAAAGCAGAAGAAACATTTAAGACAGCCACAATTTACTAAATATTAAGGTGGGTAAAAGCTGGGTATAACACCTATAATCCCAGACTGGAAGGCTGGGGAATGAAACTCTCAAGTCTTTGGCTTGGGCTAGCTTGGGCTACATACTGAGTTGCCGAGTAAAACAAAAACAAAAAAGAAAACCAAGATGTATTTTTCCACTCATGACGTACATAGCAATTAGGAGGGAACAGTGAGGATGTATGGGTTTCAAGAGAAATTTTTTTTTTTGTGGTCCATGGACCAATTTTGCTTTAGAAATCGTGCTTATATCAGAAATGCAAATAGGGCCTGAGCCGAAAGCTTAGGCACCAACCACAGTGGCTACAACATGGATAGAAAAGGCAAGTGAGGTGAACGCTGGCAGAGGGGGCAAGCAGGATGGCTATTGGGGTGAAGAGCACTCTGCAGGAAGGAGGCCCAACAGCACAAGCTGTTGTAAGCATGGGCACCAATGGCACAAAAGTGCTCCAACAGGATGCCTACATTCATTGGCTGAAGTGATTTACAGTATCATTTTGTACAAGGAATGTATAATACTCTATAAGTTTAACCCATAAGTCAGTTCTCTAACAAACTGGCATTAATATTAAAGCCTTTTTTTTTTTTTTTGGTTTGTATTTAGAAATTACACATGGCTTTCTCATTTGATGAACTTGGATTCTGGCTACAGCTCAGACTCTTTAATGGATAAATTACCACCATTTCTTTAAGATCATTTAAAAATAAGGACCAGGATGAAAGCCAAGCACTATAGCACGTGCTTGTAATCCAGGCACTTGGGAAGCTGAGACAGGAGTTTGAGGCCAGCCTGGGTTCCACAGTCAGGGGGAAGCCAGTGTCCACAGTATAAGATCTTGTCCCAAAACAAAAGGAAAGGAGCTGGGATGACAAGTGTCAGAAGGAGGAACAGGTCTGTTCCTGAGTGTCCTGTCAGATACTTACTGCAGTGATCTAGGAGGTACAGTATAGTCTCCCAGCTGACATTCCAGGGAGGTCCCAGCATTTCCTCTGGAAGAGAGGACCCCTTTGCTAGAAGGATCCATGTTTCCAGAAGGTTTTTTTTTTTTTTTTTTTTTTTTCTGGCAAGAGGATTTGATGCTTCCAGTCGGACTCCTCTTTTAACCAGTTCTTCTCTTGGTTTTGGCGTAGAATTTTTTTTCTCTAAAACTTCTGACGTCTCTTTGAATTTATCAGTACATTCTCTCCCTTTATTTCTACAGCTTGAAGATCTTGTCCAAACCTGATAACTTGCTTTTTCTTTTGGTGGGGGTTGTTGTGTCTCCTACTTCCACACTGTCCATGACCATGCCTGCATCTCTAGAGGGCTGCTCTGCTTCTTCAAATGAATCTTACATGCCACTATTCACCAGCATAGGGAGATGAGGAATAGTTCTCAAGTCTCCACCACCTCCTCAGGCTCCATCGCACTTCCTCCGACCTTTGATTTTCAATGTGAGACATTTTCTTGATTGATGATTAATGTAGGAGCACCTAGATCACCTTGAGAGGTGCTATGCCTGGAATTTTGGTCATATGTGCTATAAGAAAGAAGGGTGACCAAGCCACAAGGAAAAGCCATTAAGCAGCTTTCCACCATAGTCCCTGCATCAGTCCATGACTGTAAGTTCCTGCCTTGAGTTATTTCCCTGATTTCTGTTTGTGGTGAACTGCATTCTGGACACCTAGCTCAAATACTTGTCTCTCTAAGGGTACCCAATAGCAAGCTGGCAGCTGCTTTGCTTCAACTAAACTTTTCCCCTTGACAGCTCTTCCTGGCAGTCCTCACTAACCTCTGTGTTCACTGTGTCCACCGAGTCCATGAGTGATTTTTCTCTAGCGGTACATTAATCTCTTCACAAAATTGCTGATATTGAGGAACATCAGAGCAAGGTCTCAGCTGAGTGACATTTGTAAGAATCACATGCTCTGTCACCCAGGACACTCAGGGCTAAATTCTGTTTCCAGGGATGCTGTTTCCACTGCAACTGCAGTGTGAGCAACTCAGCCTGGCTCTTCCCTCTGCTACTTCTCACAGCTGCTTCCTTTTTTTGTGTAAAGAACTACTAGAAGTCACACAGTCAGGACATTCATGTTAGGCTCCCATGCCCTTTAGTAGCTAGAGGACCCAGTGACAATCAGGACAAAATTAAAATAGAAGGTTCTGACAGGACTAAGCACATGATATGGATGAAAATGGAAAGGGGACAGATAAAGGCACCTACTGCCTTTGAGTTCGATCCCTGGATCCCACATAGCTGAAGGAAAAAAGTCAACTTCTGTGAGTTGTCTGATGTCCATGTGCCTGTCATTGTGCACGCATGTACACACACACACACACACACACACACACACACACACACACACACACACACACCCCACATAAATAGAGGATCAATAAAATGGATCAGCAGGCAGTGGTACCTGCTACAGAGCCTGAAGATCTGACTTTGATCCCGAGAACACAAATGGTAGAAGGAGAGAATCTATGCCCGCCCACAAGTTGTCCTCTGACTTCCACACTCAAACAGACAGACAGACAGACAGACACACACACACACACACACACACAGCATGCAAATAAATAAAATAAAAGAAAACGTTGATGTAGGTCCCTTCTAGACCTTGTCTCTGCATAAGTTTTATAAGAAAGGGTTTGATTTTTTTGAAGGTCTTTACTACATCTATTGGGATGATCATCTGATTTAAATGGCTGAGTCCATTTATGCAATGGATTATTTTTATTCATTTATGTGTACTGAACTATGCTGCCCATAGCACCAACTTGATTACAGTGAAAGATTTTTGGATGTGATACTCTTACTTTTCTGAATTTGAGAATTTCAGATATGATTATAATACATTTTGGTTAAACCACTCTCTCATTTTCTCCCCTTCAACTCTTCCATTATCTCCCCAACACATTTCCATAGCAACTTCTTGTACATTCTTAAAAAAAAACCACTGAGACCATTCATTTATTGGTGATTATATGTATACATGGGTGTAGGACATCTACTGAAGTATGGGTACCCTTCCAGGTGCTACATTTCTATAGAAACTGATTCTCCAACCCCAGCATCCATCAGTAGCCAATACCTTCTTACCTGAAGTGGGATTTTATAAGGTCCTTCAACACCCATGTTGGGGATTTGGCTCACTTGATCTTGTGCAGGTCTTGGACATGAGTTCACAACTGTTGTGAGTTCATGTGTGCAATGCCCTGTTGAGTTCAGCAAATATTGTTTTACTGTAGGTGTCTAGTACTTTTAATGCTTCAAATATTTCTATCTCCTTTTATGGGATGAGCCCTGAGCCTTGAAGGAAGACGGTGTGATATGAGGTGTTAGCATTACACAGGGAAATAGATCAAATAACATATAAAGGCTCCCCTATTAGAATTACCCGACATCACAGTGGAGATTCTAAAAGCCAGGAGGGCCTGGGACAGATGTGCTTCAGACTCTAAGAGACCAGAGATACCAGCAGAGAGTACTACACCCAGAAAACTTTCAGTCACCATATGGAGAAGTAAAATATTTAATGATATTGTTTATTTTGGAGGTCCTGATTATGCCTGCTCCCTCATTCCCCCATATCAAGGTTTGGAAAACTTTGTAAATATTTTTAGGGAAAGTAATATCTATTCATTCCTTGGCGTACAAATGATGATTATGACAGTGTAGAACTGATAAATGATTGGGGAAATGGTGGGGGTTGATTGAGGTTGAATTTGGCTTGATCTGTTGTTATGCAAGCAGCACTTTTAAAGAAGATCCATAGGAAAGAAAAAACAGAGTGAAGTGAAAAGTTAATTCCTCAGTCCTGCAGAGTTCACAAATGCCCTGTGGTGGCTTCCAGCCACTTTCTACAAAGCTTGTAACTGAGCTCACTGCCATCCTAAGATTCCAGTGGAGAGAGGGGTAACATGTGAGGTAGCAGGGTTCCCACCGTGCTCTTGCCCACCTGACCTGATGAAAACCTGTCTTCACTGAGAGCCCTCACATTTTGTTACATTTGCTGCTGGTCTTGCTGAATATTCACATTTCTGTGTCAGATTTTATTGTTCTTTTATGAGTTATCTTTATGAACTATTTGGATCGTATTAATGTATTTTCTCAAGAAGAAAACCTAAAAGTAAACATTCATACAGTACCTTACAAATCGTTTGTAGCACTTGAAATTATTGAATATGTGAGGGACTAAAACACATAAATTGGGCGTTATATTTCTCTCCGTATATGCAAAGAGGTGGGGCTATCCCCTGATTCTGTTTCTGACAACAGCAGCATCCTTCATCTGTCCTGTGTCTACTCTACAGCAAGGCTAGCCGTGTGAGCTGTTCACTTTATGTCCTCACTGGGTTTTCTTATCTCACTCTTAGCACCTTCCCATGTGTCCTTAGAGTACAGAGAGATCATTCTGCAAATCAGACACATTTTTTTTTTTTTTTTCCCTTCTCGTCATTTGTTTCTTTTGGAATTCCAGTCGTACCCAAACTAGGATGACCTGGATGTGTCATGAGAACAGAGCTAGTCTTTGCCGTAAGAACTCTTCAGTCTGGCTTTTTTTCTCAGCTATTCCCTTCCATCTTCTCTCCTACTTAGCAGTGTCTCCTGAGCCCCGGCAGAGTCTACTGCCAACCTGAGTTGACTTCTACCTGCTGAGCTCAGAACCAGCAAAGCTGCTGTGAGTAGGATCACACACATCCTACGGAGGCTCTGGAGTTGGTCCCAAGTGTGTACTGGATATTAAAGGCAATTGCCTTTATAAAAAAAAAATAGTAGAACATGGCACCTTTGAACCCCAACTAGATGACCTCATTTGTAGTTCCTCTTTGGGCATTTAGCCTAACAGGATAAAGTGGAGAAGAAACTGTCAACATGTCTTTTCTCAAAGGTCTGACAGGTGACTTTAGCAATGATATCAAAGGAGCACTCTATGCAATCAGCTCAAACATTAGAATTAAAGATTGCTTATAGTTAAAGTGTAATGCTGGTTGTTAATGCTGTGAATTATACTTCTATGGTGACTGTGATTTGTGTCTGTGTGCACATGTGTGTGTGTGTGTTCATACATGTGTGTGAGCATGAATGTTTTAGAATGTGGGGAGTACCTTCACATGTACATGTATTTGTGTCAACTCTGGTACCATATGCTACAGTGAATATCACAAGTATCTCCGTTCATTACTCTACTACAGATTCTGCATGTACTTGTAGCCAGGTGTATGATATTCAGCTAGGTTTTCAGTTTGTATAGATCATTCTTGGTATGTCCCATAACTGTCTGGTACAGAAAATGCATGCATATTTTCTCAGAAGTTTGACTATCAGCCTGCCCACATCCACAAAGAATGTCCAAGATTCCCAGAATCTGTTGTATTCAGGGAGAAACAGTGAGTGTAATATCCTGAAGGCTGTTAAAGGGGGCTACAATGTGCTTTTCATGGCAGAGTATTTCCTGTCTCTACTTCTTCTTCCAGTCCTGTGACTTTTACAGACTGTTTGCACATAATTTCTCCTAGAAGATATTGCTGATCATGTTCTGGGTTGACATACTTCAGTTAGCAAGAGCAGTTAACCATAAGTGGAACTGTAGAAGCTAAGGTTAGTACATTTTGAGATTTTCTCAGAACTAAACAGGCTTTGATGAATTAGGCCCTTGTTTTTAATTTCGGCTAGTGGTGCTGTCTACATGCTGAGTTTTGCAGGCTGAATAGCACTTCCATCATAGAGTCAGTTGTGCTAAGGTCTCAGGGCCTACTAAGGTCTGGGGCTCTGCTACGTGTACTTAATTGAAGATTAGAAATTTATGAAGAATCACTAAAGGTACAGACAGGGTATGGACTGATAGAGGGTCAACAGTAAAGGAAACTATTGAGCACATTGTAGATGAAAGATAGCTGGAGAGGTAATAACGGTTCTTCCTTGAAGCACCAAGTTTATTTTGAATCAGGAGTAAGATGTGAGCCTGAGAAAAAGTGATGATGATTAACTGAAATGCATTGCATGTTTGAGCATCATTTCTCCAACTGTTTGCTTTCTCTTCTGATGTTAAGTTGTAGACTCTAGGACCTTTGGTATCCATGAAGTTAAGATGATGAGTGTGAGGTTTTAAAAAAATCATAATTGTACCTAAGAGACAGTACACTGTCTAGATTATCAGTTCAGAAATGAAGGCTATGTTGGGGGCAGTGATTATAAACACTTTGCAACATGTATTGGCTAATATATAGTTAGCAAACAGAAATGAGTATGGAAACTCAAAGATCACTGATGTGTTCCTCATAATGGATGGTACAGACCATTGTAAAGGACCTATGGCCACAAGTTTTAAAAGTTCTACAATAGAATACTGAAGAAAAAAAATCAGGGCTACATTACTAAAAAGGTCCATTTTTAACTTACTTACAGGAAATCATCAACAGAGAGTAAGACATGGGAAATATTTGTACAACCTTTTACTCACATTCTAGATTTATTAGTTGGGAACTGTTTTGTGTACAGTGATACATTATTCTTAAGCTCAGGCATGCCAGGTGAAATTAAGTTGAATATTGAGATGTACCCAGAGTTATGTCCTCCTGCCAATGATGGTCACAATCAACAATGGAGTGCTGAAGGCATGGCATTTCCTGGTGGAGAAAAGATGACCTTAGACCTGGGACTCAGACTCAGTGTTGAGAGGCAACTGAGGTGACAAGGATTCAAAGTGAAGAGACGGAAGTAAGTCTTAGGTGCTTTGGACCTTAAGGCTGCTGATGTCCTTAAATCATCCTTGTAATGACTGTGCTGTTCTTGGGGCCCATTGAAAAACAGAGAGGAAGAATTGTCCATCTGAAGTAAGCAGTGGGGTGCAAATTTTAAGATGGCCCCTAGATTTCACTTGAAGGATTTTCTCCCAGTTCTTTGTTATCTATTCAAAGAAATATTACACACTAGATAAAGTATTATCTTTATTGTCTGATTCTATGGTGTGAATATGAAATATTGGGGACTAAATTACTTACTGAAGGGCCTTTGGGAACTTATTGAGCCCTTAGGGCTCTGATCTAATTGAGAGACTGATCTTTTACTGTATAATCCAAGGCTGGGCTTTGAACACCTGATCTTTCTGTTCTCTCTCTTCCTTATGATGGAGTTACTGGTATATGCCACAAATCCTGACTCAATAAATTATATCTTTATAGCAATAAACTATTTGTAAAAACCATGAAGCTTTCTCTGAAATTGTTTGATGTTCATGCATGTGGTTGCACATATATGTATTTGCCTGTCTTGGGCACATGTATATGTTTGCATATGTTGGGTATATGTGTGCATGTTTGTATGTATATATGTGTTTGCATGTGTTGGGTGCACATGTATAAGTGTGTTTGCATGAATGTGAGTGTTTGTATGTGGCTGCATGTGTGTATGTATGCTTGCATGTGCTGGGTGCATAGGGAGTAATATAAAAGTCTGTGCATGTGCCTGTGTTGGCCTGATGCCGACATCAGTATCTTCCTCAATCACTCTCTACCTTATTGTTTCAGACAGAGTCTCTGGCTGAGTTTGGAGCTCACTGATCCAGCTAGTCTAGCTAGCCAACTTAACCCAGACAGAGCCCTTGTCTGTGCCCTCAGTGCCAGGATCACAGAAGGGCCACCATACTCACCAGCTTTTATGTGGATGCCAAGGATCTGAATTCTAGTATCCATGCTCATATGGCATGTGGCAAGCACTTCATCCACTGAGCCACCTTCCTAGTCCCCTACTCTGATTTCAACACATTTTGGTTTGTAGAAATATGCACATGGATTTTGTTGGAACATTCTTGTTTCCCTTCATTAGTGTATATCTGCATGTTTTTGCTGCATAAACAAGACTGAATTTTCCTTGGGGCTCAGTTTTTAGATTCCTTTGGTACAAAGAATATTGTAGGAGTTTATTTTTTGGTTGTGTTTAAAATAATTGGTTTTTTGCACTGCTGGAAAAGGGACGCATAGGCCTTGGCGTTTTGTACTGTTGGCAGGTGTTGGATTTATGTGGGGGAAGTTAATTGCTAATGATCTGCATACAGTATCAGTAAACACCTAAAGAGTTCTGAATCAATAAACATCTGAGCTGAAATGCCCAGGGTTCCCCCTGTAGAGGTCTGGCAGAGCTTCCAAATAAGAAAATGTTTCCTTGTCTCCTTTGGTGAGCTGTCCCAGCAAAGTTCAACAACAAAAGAATATTGTAGGTGTTTTATACTTTGACTATAATAATGAATCATATATAGCTTCTGTAGGTCCCTGTGGGCAAAGCAGAAAATGCAGGCTAGTGTAATGCAGTTAGGAATATTTGCAAATGATTAAAGTACTCTGCTTAGTGACAGATTACAAAGTCTGTATTTTAGCAAAGATGAACCCCTAGTCTCCCGTCATCTTACATGGAAAACTGTACCCAATCACAACACTGAATTGAAAAGTCACACTAAATGATCAGATTGTAATAAGACATCTGAAAAGATACTTTCTATGTAATCTCAATCACATTCTATGTATAATGAACATTTTTACTTTATAGTTTTTATTAAAATTATATTTTGAGATTATGATTTCCCCCTTCCTCTCAATCTTCTCATTTTTTTTTAATCTTCTATATCTTTTTCTTGGTTTACTGTGATTGGTGAAACATTGAAAACAATAGATGTGGTAAAACAGTTTATCACAGACTTTACCAAACTAATGACAATGATTTCAGTGTAACATAAATAGGCATCATATTTACTCTCAGCCTTCATAAGCACCTTTTATTTTTTATCAGAGAAAGAAGTATTTCTAGTCTCTGCTCCTAAGAATGTTATAACAATCCATTGTAGACTTGATCAACATTTCTTCAACATGAATATTTTCTTTCTAGTTTCTTTCATGAATCTTTGTTTTCTTGGTGTTTCTCCTTTATTATGTTAATGTGTTACATAATGTTCAGTTTCTCTATTGGGACATAACTGACTGCTTAATCATAGCATATTCAGCTTCTAGGAAACTAAACTGCTCTGGTGAAATTAAGGATGTGTTGCTCCCTGATCTGGTTTGTAAGTGACCTTCACTGATATTGAGGAGGGATAGGAAGGGATGGAAAATTGTGGAGACATGGAAGGGAAAATGACCTACTCACCACAGATTCTGGCTGAAGCCTCTTTGAGGCAGCTGAGAACCAAGAATTCCAACAAAATGAACAGCATTTGATTTGGAGCTCTCTCTGCTCCCAAATGCAAATCTGCAGTTTTCTAAAAACATCACAAGAAGTCTTTGTCCTTGTGCATCCTTAATGGTTTCTGGTTTTATTTTGCCTGATTATAATCCCATCCAAGGCATCTTTAAGCCACCTTATAATCTCACTTATCAGAGAGATTAGACAGAAATAAAAAAAGGTTTCTTAACAACTTTTTGAGGTGTAGCTCAAGGGCCATGAAAATGGCATAAATGCTAATGCTAAGGGTATTAATTGCAATCTCCCATGAGAAGCCCATGCACACACTTGAGTATATCCTATTCTTTCCCCAGTGCCTCTCTTTCTCTTAACCCCAGTACTTAAAATATGTGTTGAAAACATCCATCTTTTACTAAACTGTAACTCCCCTTTGAGAAGTCCATGGCCACACTTGGATATGTCTTATTTTCCCTCTGAGAGCTTTTGTAATTTTAATAACCCCCAAACTGTATTTAGAACTAGTTAGTTCTGAGATTCTTTTCTCAATCAACGCCACTAATCCTAGGATTGTCTAAATGGAGAGCCTAGATGTCTTTTAAGGCTAAATGGACACTGGCATGCCTCTGGCCAAAACAAATGCAACACATAAAAGGGTAAAGTACAAAATTTGGGAGCCTGTTTAACTGTGAACACCATTCAGAATATTCGAGAAACCTCTGGAAGGAAGCTACAGCAAACTACCAGTTACAAGGCTTTACTCTCAGAAAAGTAGTTTGATTTGGGGATCTTTTGGCAGATTGTTTAGCTGGTCCAATATATAACTTGTTAGTTCTTAGTAAACTGTATCTCCTAGATCACTTCCCTCACCTTTCTCTTCAAGGAAAATGTTTGTAGTTAGTTTTTTCTGTGTTTACACACTATTATCTTTAGTTATTATTTCTGTTGTCACTCTTCTGTGCGTTTCGTATGCTTTTTTAAAAATTGCTTTTGTATAAAGTCAAACACATAGCAAATACATGCTTATGGAAACCATAACTAAGTTATTTATACCTCTTTTAGCACTTTCTTTGAATAATAACAAAGATACCTGGCTCCAGAGTGTAGTATTTCAGATGAGGAGGAAAGCATTACACAAATCAGTGGAAAAAAAACCTGATTCAAATTCGTATTTTAATATATTTGACTTCAACCCTTCAAACATTACTTTAGTAGGAAATTTAAGGCCATGCTAGTGATTATGTGGGCATAGAGAGTGTTGGATTAGAATTTAATAATCCTTTAAAAAGCTTTTGAATAAAAATATAAGAGACTGTATTTGTACACAGATCTTTATGGATTAAGTGTGGGATTAAAGTTTTTTTCTAAAAGGACAAAAACCCCTAGGATTTAGAATTTCCTTAACTATGTGTGAAGCTCTGTCCAGTGGAAGGAGGTTCTGACCAAAGCTGAAATTACAATAAAAGGAAGGAAGACAAATTTGGGAAAGAAAGATGTTCTGCACAAGCTTGATTGAGAATTGATCAGCGAGGCAAAGTGGTAGAAGTGCGGATCTCTTTTTTCTGTAAGACTTCTGACGGGATTGAAAATGTATATGGTATTGGCAGTAGCAGTATTCACAACTGGAATGCTGGGCAATCTATTCATTGGACTGGTAAACTGCTCTGACTGGGTCAAGAACCAGAAAATCACCTTTGTCGACTTCATCCTGATCTGTCTGACGGTTTCCAGAATCAGCTTTCTGTTAACGGTATTCATTGATACAACCATACTAGAACTAAATCCTCGTTTCTATGATTCTTACAGTCTAAGAAAATGCTGTGATATATTTTGGGTTGCGACTGATCAACTGTCTACATGGTTTGCCACCTGCCTCAGCGTTTTCTACTTCCTCAAGATAGCCTACTTCTCCCACCCCCTTTTCCTCTGGTTGAAGCAAAGAATGAGAAGAGTGGTTGTTGGTTTTTTTGTAATTTCTTTGTTTTTACTGATTTTTTATTTTCTACTGCTTGAAACACTTCCTAGTATTTTGAAGGATATTGATGTGATCACTAAAAGAAATCTTTCTTTAATTTCAGGTAGAATTGACAGCATTGTTGTTAAAGAACTAATTATTTTTGACCTGATGTATTTGGTTCCATTTCTTGTGTCCCTAGTATCATTGTTTCTTTTATTTTTGTCGTTGGTGAGGCACACCAGAAACCTCAACCTCATGTCCACCAGCTTCGAAGATTCCAGAACCAAGGTCCACAAGAAGGCCATGAAAATGCTGTTGTCTTTTCTCATTCTTTTTATAATTCACGTTGCTTGCATGCAGGTGGTACGTTGGTTATTTGCTTATTTCCCAAAAAACAAATTACTTAATTTTGGTATGTTAACATTAGATATCTTTCCCTTAAGTCATTCATTTATTCTGATCCTGGGAAATAGCAAACTTCAACGGACAGGAGCGAGGGCCCTGCAACAACTTAAAAGCCAGATGAAAGGGCCCATCCTTTCCCTTCATAGATTCTCCAAAGTCTTCACCAGGGGAACAGCTTAATGAGGAACCGTGGAAGGTCACTAGTGGATTGCTCTTCTGCCGAGTTTTCCTAAGTGCTGCTGAACACAGATGAACTGTTCCTTGAGAATATTGTCTTTTGTGACTGTTTGCACACAGTCAGGGTATAAAACACAAACTTATCTTTTGTGGTTTTTTTTTTTTTTAAATAATATTGGTAATCAAAATTTATGGTCTCAAATAATTCAAGGAGAATCAAATAGCTAATTTTACAGAAGAAAGGTATGTAATTGTAATTTGCAGGGAAGGTTCATGATTTCTTAGATATCAAGGTAACTTGTAAACTTGAGTAGGTAGAAGATGGGCACAATGCTGATAGGAGATTAAGCAAATCTAAAGTTACAGAGGAAAAAAAACATCCTATCATAGCTTGAATTATTTTTGTAAAGCTTTTTGGATTCTTAGATTTATTTCATGTGCATGAATGTTTTATAGGCACGTATGTCTGTGTACCACATGTGTCTTTGGTATACACAGAGGTCAGAAGAGGGTATTGAAGTCCCTGGAACTGGAATTACAGGTCATTGCAAGTGACTATGTTGGTTCTGGGAACTGAACCTCAATCCTTTGCCAGAGCAAGTGGTCTTAACTGCTGAGCCATCTTTCCAGCCTCCCCAGTTTAAATTCTTAACTGTTATTTTCTTTTTGAAACAGGAATTTAATGGCCTAAAGCTAGATATATAGACCAGGCCGGTCTTGAACTCACAGAGATCCATCCATCTGTCTCCATCTTCTATAACCTATAATTAAAGACACACAACACCACATTCCACTTCTCAACTTTCTTAAAAGGAAAGGCAGGTATATATTTGATGTTAAAGCATTTATTGATAATAAAGGAGTAAGACACTTATATGAAAATAGGAATACTTACGTTCAAAGTAAACTTGGAAACATGACTGCAACATTAATCGTGATATGAATTCCAAAATTATAAATATTTTTTGCTCTTTCTACACACTTGCTAATTTTTTTCTAACTTCTAGAGTAGCATGTAATACATATGTTGCATGATCACTGTGGCAGAAACCAGTACTTCTTTCATGTTAGAGTAAAATAAAATTAACCTTTACTTCAGAATCACACTTAGGGTTGCTACTACAAGATAGCATGTGTTTGTGTTTGTGCACACATTTTATTGCAATTTGATCACTGGAGTTCTTAGCACAAGACACAGATATCAGATAAAGAGGAAAGACACAGAGGGCAAGGTTTATAATAGAAAGGCAGATTGGAGATTATGGATATTCATTTATAGTGCTGTAATTTAAGTGTAGATATTACAAATATATAACATTTTCACTGTGATAGTAGGAATTATTACATTGTATAGACACTAGAGATTACACACTGTACACTGAGTATTGTATTCATTTAGTCTATACAGTCATAAGGTAAAGTGAGGAAATAATGATGTACACCTGCTGGTTTGGCTCGGAGTTATAATTAAGGTAATGTTAGAATACATTTTCCTTCCAACTGTCTCTGAGCTGTGTGGTTCTTTCACATATAGATGATAAGAATGATGTTGAAGATGGCTATAATGATAATATCAAACATTTTGATCAGTAATCTGTGTTTTCTAAAACAAAGTATGTTATTTCAGGAATTATATTTTAATTATCTTGCCTTGGAAATGAAATATGCAAATTAAGTTGAGTGCTTGCTAGCCTTAGATGTTGATTTTGTTTTTATTTTGAAGACTTAGTATTTAGGTATTACTAAAATTTAGTAATCTTAATAAGCTAATTAAGTAAACCTGTGAGCAACTTTTGACTCTAATGAAATGGTCTTTGGGGTAAATGAACTAACATCTAGCTAGAAGTAACCCACACTGATGAGGCAAACTTTTGGAGAGAGAATTATAAGGAATAGGGCCTTATTCTTGACAGTAGAAGAATGGAAAAATTCCAGTAAATGAAGCCCAGGCCATAGGCTGGGTTATTGCAGTTAATGGTTGGCAATCTGCATGTTTGAATGACAACTGAGCTCAATCTCTGCTCCTCCACTATCTCCATTTGCCACCTTCCTGTAGGACTCAGCAGCATCAGAAACTCTCCCAACACATACATCCCCAGATGGATGTATGCAACCTGGAATGATTGACCAAAATGTTGGGGAAAGAGGAAATCATTACTGCTTCTTTTTCATTACTAACTCTTAACCTACCAAATAAATGTTCATCTTGAGAATCTCTGTGCAACGATTTCTTATTTCCATCCACAGAGGCAAATGATTGACAGGAGAGGAATGCCCTGAGTCTGCTGCTGAAATTGGCTAAACTTGGGTGTCAAGTTCTACAGGCATCTGGTATACCAATGCATGCTTTCTTGAGTATTTCTAACACATATACCACATAAAACCCTGCATCTGTACTGACTTCTAAGAATGGTTTACAGATTTGTCTCAAGTGGGTCATGTCCTACTTTTTAGGTGGCTTCGGCTAACAAAACCTCACTACACCCCTTTAACAGTTCACATCGTAGCAAAGCCCTTCCAAATTCTCTCATTTTAGACAACAGGTAACACGCTGTTTATCTATGCCCTATTCAGAGTCTTAAGATTGATCTTCACAAGAAAAATTATCTGAAATTTTATTAAATGCATTTGAGGAATATAAAAGCAGGCAACCCTTTTTGACTCCTGGCACACTAAATCTAATTTTACAACTTTTCTAGTTTGTTTGTTTGTTTGTATGTTTGTTATAACAAAACCAATATATTCTCTGAGACTAAGGAAATGCCTAATCACTCTCATTCTAACCCTAAACTCTACTCCCTGCCACTGTGGAGCCTGCTCTTCTAAGCTAGGTTAGCTCCACCTTAACTTTGCTGTGAAGAACAGTGAGGGATAGTCTCCTCTATCTTAATTTTTATCTTAATATCTTATCTTAATAATTATAATATTTATATTATAATTATATAATTAATTATATTATTAATAATTAATAATATCTTAATAATTATCTGAATTTCACATTTTCTGTAATAAACTACTCTAACAAACAACTTAAAGGAGATGGGCTTTATTTTAGGTCACAGTTCAAAGCATAGCCCATTATGGTAGCAAAGATAAAGCGGCAGGAGTTTGAAGCAGGTGGTCACATCACACTCACAATTGGGAAACAAAGAGCTGAATTCAACTGCTGTGAGTCTCCCTTTCTCTATGCATGCAGCCCATATTCTTTGCCCAGGGAATGGTCCCACCCACAATTAAGACAGTTCTTCCCACATCAATTAATAGCACCAAGATAAGCCCCACAGCCATACTTGGAGGCCTATCTCCCAGGTGATACTAGTGCTGTCAAACTGACAATTAACACCAAGCATCACATCCTGTAGTAGTACACCACTGTAGTGGCTCACCAAAGAAGACAAGGAGGTATTTTCTGAGACTCAAACCCTTCCAGACCTCACCAGAGGGAACCACCGTCATGGTCAGTACCATACTATCAGTGGAACCCCACGCATCTGAGCTCAGGTGTTTTTATTGGTTCAGCACTCCTCAGGTGCGGATCATAAGCAATCAAACATCCCCCATATAAATCCAACACCTGCAGACAATACAAAACACCAAGGCCTATGCACCCCTTTTTCCAACAGCTCACAAAAACAATTATTTTAAATATAACTAAAAATAAACTTCCACAACAATATCCTTTGAGAATTGTTGCGAAAAACTGTAGCCCTTAGTTCTGAAAATGAAAGGAGCATGTGAAGTTAAACAAAAATCTACAATGAATGAAAAGAATATTGGTAGATGGCAGTGATTAAGCTGGGTACATACCCTCCACACGTGGGAGATGAATGATACGTCACATTGTGGTCCTGGTCCCTGGCATTGCTCTTTGGGTTAAGATTCACTGTCAAACACTTAATATTTCTTACAACTAAAATGCTTCAAAGGCCACTCTTTTAATTTAGTGTTTGTCAAAGGAGAAATTTCTAAGGTCAGAATCTCAGAACAAGAACAAGAATCGAGGATATTTCTTTACTCATGAATATCTTATTATTGATGGGACGTGAGAGTTTCATGGGCTGGGAACACTAACCACTGGCCACTGAGACCATTGGGAGTTACAGATATGTGATGAGGTGGTGGGGGAGATAGGAGAAAGGTGAACAGGAAGCTCAGTGAGTCATTTCACCGGAATATCACACACACACACACCACACACACACACACACGCTCACAAGTACAGATTGGAGTGATTTAACAGGCTGTGTAATCCAAATAGAATAATGAGATGTGTTACGGAAGTGATAAGATCATTCACAGATGTAGTAGTTTTGTTTTGCATTTTCCACTTCTCATTACTGTTTTGCATGAATTACATCAGAGTGAATTTCTGCAAGTACTTTCGCACTATTCCTTGGTGAGAAATGCTGTTTTTTAGCCAAGTAAATCATGAAATCAATGATCGTGTGTTTTCTGATTTTTAAATTTTATTTTTATGTGCATGAGTATTTTGCCTGCGTGTGTGTATGTGCACCATATGTGTTCCTGATGTCTGTGGAAGCCAGAAGTGGGTATCGGATCCCCTGAAGCTGGAGTTACAGATAGCTGTGAGCCACTCTATGCTGTTGAGACCAGAACCTGGGTCCTCTGCAAGAGTAGTGAATGCTCTTAACAGCTGAGCCATCTCTCCAGACAAGTCTTTTTGATTTTTAACTGTAGCTATCATTAGATGTCTAGACTGGTAATTTTGGATTGCACCGACAGCATAAATATTAATCAGTGGTTATCTGTCCAAACATCTTATAACAATATACATTTATACTTAGATATACAATAAAAATGTCTCCATCATACATAGCCCCCGAATTTATAACTTTAAAAAAAAAAAAAGATAGTTCAACATAGGATTATAAGTAATATCTATAGTTATACAGACTTTTTAAAAGCTGTGAATATTCATTTAGGTTTTTATTTACTCATTGTATATGACAGACTTGATTTTGAACTTCTCAATTTTTTCTCACAGTGAGTTTCCTCTTTAACATAACTATGAACATAAATGTTCTTTAGAGAGTGTTACTAGATTTGTTTTCTTACTCAAATTTTTTTTTTTTTTTAACTCTCATGTTTTGATCACTTTTAAACCATGCCTACAAATGATGCCTCTTTCTCTGGTGGCCTTTATACTACCTTCAGAGTATTTCCAAAGCATCAGTAACTTCTAGGTCTCTTGATTTCCGTGCCATGAAATCTAAGATTATCTACAGGCTAGATATTATCTAGCCCTTTCTAAATCCTGGTACTAGCAGTATTTCTTTTGTATGTGGGGCTGGCAGGTGCTGAGATGTAGACATCAATAAACTCTCAGAATATTGAGTAAGTAACTCACTCCACACTACTAAAATAAAAATACATTGGGGCTGCTCACAGGAAATGCGTATTGAGATGGGTTCCCCTCATGTGGCTCAGGATGGACCATTGTTTGCTATCTAACTTCAACTGGGCTCAAACTCCAATCCTCCTGCCTCAGCCTCTTGAGTACTAGAATTATAGGTCTATAGCGCCATGCCTAATATTTTTTTCTTATGTTCTGAAGTTAATTACAGCATGAAGTCAAGATAGAGGGTGATTATATTAGAATAAAAAATACAATCTATTTTACAGTAAACTAACTTTTATGATACAAGGTAGAAATTAATGAAAAGAATACCACTGTCATTCTCCACTCCAACTTGAGAGATAGGTTTAAAAACTCATCATGGAAGAAGAGAAGGAAAGAATGTAAAAGATACCATGAAGATTGCTGTGAAATGCAAACTTTTAGATATGGCATAGCTGTTGTACACATGAGCTCACAGAAGCTGTGATTAATTACATTAGAGCAGCACAATATTCTATCATAAAGTAAGGATGGGGGTTCTGGGGCCCCACCCCTCCACTGAGGCACTAGAGGCAGATGGCGTTGTCACTTTTCTTTAGGAATGTGAATGACTCGGTACACATGCACATATGGGTAGCACGTATTGGACTCAGTGGATTAAAAAACCCACTGTGTCTTTCAATGTCTTTCACTGTCCTGGAACTTACCAAGTAGGCTAGAATGGCTCAGTAGAGAGCCCCAGGGATCTGTCTGCTTTTCCCTAGCACTGGCTTTGCAGGCATGCTACCATTCCTGGCTTACAAAAGCTCTGGGATCAAACTTAGGTCTTCAAGCTTTTACAGAATATACTTTACTGACCAAACTATGCTTCTGGCTCTTTCTCATCATGGTCACTCCTCTCTGTCCAATAACAGTAGGATTTTTCTGCTGCTTTAAAACATCAGGTACATTTCTTTATCAGTTAAACATCGACTTTCCCCTCAAAACATGGATTTAGCCTATTAATTCTGGCAACAGAAGTTTAGACAAACAGCCTTGTGGACTCCTGTGACATTTAAAATGTCACCTGACAAGAGTGAAGTCTGTTGGCACATGTCAGTAAACCTAGTAATTAAGAGGTGAAGGCAGGGAGAGCATAAGTTCTAGGCTAGCCTGGGCTATACAGCAGATTCCAAAGAAAACCTATTTCCAATGGGGGTGAGGTAACAGAAGAAAAGGAAGGAAAAAGCAAACAAAATAATAGTGAAATAAATATATTTCACTTTCACAATAAAAGTGAAACCTTCAGGTTCATTGGCTTTTCCAGCATTAAGTTAATGAGACATTTAGTTCCCTTTTAAAATTTTTGTTCTTAATCACTGGATTCATTTGCTTTTGTTTCTTTAGAACAGCTACTTTTTCATCATGTGGCCCAGGCTGTCCTTGAACTCATGATGGACCCAACTCAATCTCCTGAGTACTGGGACAAAAGCTGTGCACTACTATGCCTGGTTCTTGCCGGATCCTTTTAGTTGTCTTTGCACATCATGAGATTTTTCCTAGAAGAGCTTAGAAACTAGCAATTTGGTCACAAAGCTAGCAGAGGGGTTTAAAAAAAGCATGCACTGTCTTAACATGCGCTCCTAACAATGAAACACCAGAGACAATTTCACATCAAGCCTGTAACTGTATATATTCATCTTATATGGCTTTAGAAAGGATACAATTACATTTATATATAAGGAAAATCAGTAGAAATGAAAATTATTTCCACACTAGAGTAGGTAGGATATTTCTATATCAATATATATGAATACTGTCAAACACTAACAGTGTTCTGAATGATTTAATTCCATGAGATTCTTCT
Organism: Cricetomys ansorgei; assembly: GCA_026225945.1. Taxonomy (NCBI): domain Eukaryota; kingdom Metazoa; phylum Chordata; class Mammalia; order Rodentia; family Nesomyidae; genus Cricetomys; species Cricetomys ansorgei. The sequence continues at coordinate 13,033,476 of JAMJFZ010002307.1, forward strand.
GTCACTTAGCCTGTGGTAGGCTTAATTAGCTGGGGAGCTTTTAAAAATGAAATATTTTAAATTAGATGTTAGTGGAAGAAAAACATATATATGATTTAAAAACAAATCACATAATACTGTTAGATTAGTAACAAAAGAATAAACTCCTGCTTTCCCTCTATCTATCCTGGTTTCCCTTCTCCAGAAACAACCATTTTTAGCTCTTAGATGTTTCTGCATTGATTTCCCCAATCATTAGTTTATGCTGCTTTTTATATTAGATCTTTTTTTTTTTTTTGTAGTGTTGGGGATCAGACTTAGGAGTCTTGTGCATGCTAGACAACACTCTACAACTAAACCAAATCTCCAGTCCTCTGTAATAGATCTTGATGGACTTTCAATCACTATATATACACCGTTCTCTTCTAGCCTCCCAATGTTACATAACCATTTCTTGATAAGAAGGTACTCATATTACAGGAACAGTATTATTCACACGAGGTACAGCAGCATAGTTTTTGACTCTTTTACTTTTTATGGGGTTTGTTTATAATGACTTTATTTTTAATTTCAAAATTAAATGCGATTACTAATTCACCCCAGACTTAGGAAAATCTCTAGCACACATTCACAAACACTAGGCATTTGCTCTCTTTTCAGACATTCAGAACACCCCATCTTTGGGCATTTCCTGTTGACTTCATGTGGTTAGTCTCTCCACTTAGCAGTTAGAAACCTTATGGCTGTCCGAAATCAACAAAATGTCCTTTTTGTTCACAGTAGATTATATTCTTTTGCCCTCCCACTTCACAAGGACACCACCACTCCATTTACTCTCTTGTCACTCCACTTGTGAACTGTTTTCACAAGCTTTGTAGCATCTGTATTTTACTGTGTAACCAAAATTGAGTATTCTCCTTAAGAAAAAAAGCTGTATTTGGTCCATTTGCATTACTGTCAGGGAATAGTGGAGTCCATTGTCACGACTGGACTTTCTTTGGCTCCAGCGTCTCTTTGACATCTTTGCATACTCCCGTTCAATTCCGTTGTCACATCTGGCATCTGGGGCATGCCTTCCTGCAGTCTGCTTTGACCCGCAGTTTTAACATATCCCCTTGTGGGAGGAAGAGACGCACGTCTTTCAGATCACACGCTCCATCTCCCAGGCCTCTTATTCAATGTCTAGCTCACAGTCCAATACTCTCAGAGATGAAGCCAGAACTCGAGTTTGCTGTACATCTGTGTTGTTGAAAAATTCAGCTTTCCTTTCTCATAACGCGCCCCTGTGCCCTCTGCCATATGCAAAATTCGCCAGGGGTTAACTGAAGCACAGCTCCTCAGACGCTTCTTTGGGTCTTAAGTCTCTCTGCTCCCTGAACAGCATCTTTGCTCTCAACGGACACGGCGAGCTTTCCCACCTCCAGACCCAGGGAAGGGGCGGCTGGCAGCCGACCGCGGGTCCGCGCGCTCTCGCGAGATCGCACGCTGTCCACGCGCACTCGGGAGGCGCCGCGGGGAGGCCTGGGAGGCAGCCATCTTGGGCGTCCCCGGAGGTCGGCAGCGCGGGTAGCGCTCTAAATGTGTACCTGCAGGCGGATGTTGAGGACCACGGAACCGGCGATGTAGAAGTAGGGGAAGTTCATGCGCAGCTGCCAGGCCAGCTCGAAGAAGGCGAGCAGGGTGCGGGAGAGCCCCTTGCAGAAGACACCGTACGGGGTGGCGGCTGCGGGGCCCAAGGCCCTGAGCGCTAGGGCTGACGGGGCGTCGGCGGGGGCCATGGTGTCACCCGGCCGGGCGTCTCCGCAGCTCCGCGCACTGCCTCGCAAGGCCGGGCCGACGCGACCACCGGCTCCCACCGGCACAGCTAGCGACCGCCGCTCCCTCCCTCGTAGCGCGGGGCAGCGCGGGCTCCGCCCCTTCCTGTCTGCTTCCCGGCAGCAGTCAGTTATGTAACGTGTAAGACTGGCTGTGCCGTGAGCGCTGTCACTTTAAAAGGGAAGAGTTGAGCGAGCTGATGTAATTTAGCCAATAATCCACGTTTTGCAAGGATCGAAGGTGGATTAAAATGGATCTGCATGCTCTGTGATCCTGTAACATTCAGTCTGATGTTAAGAGAATCACCTCGCGCAAGCTTGTACAGGCAGAGTCTTGCGTTTGTAACACACTGTAACTGTGAAAAGTCATCATACTAGTTTATGGATTTACCTCTGTAGGTGTGGATTTTAGGACTATTTACGTTGCAAGTAACAAAAATACATACACGTCCTTTCTTATAGGGAGTGTGTGAGCAGCTATATGTGGTCGTATTCCCTCTTACATAAACCCATAAAAAGCTCAGATTAGGTATAGAATCCAGCCTTGTGCATAGCAATGCACGAGTGAAAAACCTAAGGTAGGCTGTAAGGCTCAGAACACTACTATTACTTATTTTTTATAGGTATGTTTCTATCTTGTAGAAACAAATGTCCATTCATCCATTAATCACAATGTTTTCTGGCATTTATGTGATGCGCTTTTTTTTTTCAGTAATCCCTCAGTTTAGCTATATTTATGTATTATGCCTATATATTAATTTCTGATCACAATTTTCAGAATGCAGTGTACTTTTAACCATCACTTCTAAAATGCTTCATATTTTATCCTGAACTGCATATAAGCGTTAGATATTCAAAGCACCCCTGTACTCTTAGAGAGTCAGGTCCAAAGGACACTCCAGTTCTCCAAACTTCAAAACGTAGTCCAAATATCTAGAAATGAACTCTCAACCTGGACTATAGGAGGCTTTGTGGTGGTTAGATAAAAACCAGCATTCCTTCAGGAACTTGTGAAGTGGTTTCCTGTCTCCTGAAAGGAGTGATTTACCTTGTCACTGGCAGAAGGAACATATGGCTCTCCAGTTAACACATACCTGTGGCCACTACCAATATATTAAGATCTCTGGCTTCCAGGCTTCCTCAGTCCCTACTTACAAGCACTTGTTAATACTTTTCAACCCCTCCACCCCCGCCAGTGTCCTGGCCCTTCCTTCTCTTCAGTTACTCACCCTCTTTGTAATCATTGCTATTCTCACTATTCTTTCTCTATTCTCTATTCCTGTTTTTCTCCCCTCTCTCAAAGATAGCCCTGGCCATGTCCAGTCTACTTTTCCTCTTTGCTCTAGACTCTTCCAGTTGCCTCTGGCTGTTCTTTTATATCTACAGTAAAACTTCATAGCAGGGAACAACCATGTTGTGAGTTAATACATAGAGAACTTCTGTTTCTCTATATACTGTTTATAGGGTTGGTGTAAATAACATATTAAGTTGGGAAACTTAAATGGGAGTCTCCAGTCATGCTTCTTTTGTGCTATGGGATCCAGCAGAGAAACTGGTCTCAAAACAATGGAACATACACACCCGATACCAGGAAAGCTATAATCAGTCTTTTTAAATACACTATTTGTAAATGTTTTATAGAACACATGATTTGCTTTATGGCAAAAGTCTAGCATTGTGTTGTACTTTTGGAAAGAGTAACAACCTTCTACCTTTCTGATCACTTACTGATTCTGGGCAAGAGCAGTCTGAGACATGTTTTACTGATGATGCTGTGGAAAATTACGTGCTACCTGCTGTAACAACACCACCACCACCAAAAACCTTTGGTTACCCAGAAAAAATACTTTGTAGAAAAAAAAAAAGAAATCAAATAGATGTCCTTGAAAAAACTTTTATTAAGTATTATTAAAATGCCAGAAGGGTAAGCTGCAGCATGTTGGAACACCAAGGTAGATGGCATTTGTGACAATTTGATAGATTTTTATAAAGTATGTAAAGGATTTTAATAAAATTTTATGTGTTTTTCAACTGTGAATGATGTTACTTGCTATTTTCTTGTTACTTATTTTATATGCAAAATTTCATTTGACATTATAAAATCTAGTTAGGAGATTCCTATCATCTTCATCATAATCATCATCATCATTGCTGTGGGATAAACCCAGGGTCTTGGACATGATTGACAATTATTCCTCCACTGAGCTACACCCAAGTCCTACCAGTATCCTTTCTCAATTACTACTTTTGTATATTTTTTCCTACTAACATTTCTAAACTACTTTCAAGTGTATATATTGTAAGCTCATAGAAGTGAACAAATAAAATCTATAATTCTATGGATATTTTTTCCACCATCATACAATGCCTTAGTGGCCATTTACAAAATCAGAAATCATGCTCATAATCTTCCATTATAGTTGAGCATGGAAAGATAACCTTCATGATACAAGATATTCACCAAGAAAATAGAAAACAGGGTATCCGAGATTGGACACAGATTCATGTCCAAAATAGTCAACAGACTGTGTCACTCTGTGACTGAATTCATAAATACATGACTCACACTTTTGCTGAGTGTCTTGTGTTGGTGTCAGGAACCTATTCTTGATCTGTGTTTTTGCTGCTTTGTCTCTTAGACATGGGTTATTTGCACTAATTCAGTAGGAGTTTGTGCTCTTCTTTTCCTACAACTGCGTCACAGACATTCAAACAATCTTGCCACTATAAATACAGTGGTAGTTTTGAATCTGAACAAAGCAACTTGGACAACAGAATATAGCAGCTACAGATGTTCAGGTAGAGCCCCACGTGCTTCCTATCCACAGTGGAAAGTGAAAAAGAGTGGCTTACCCCAGGGTGAGTGTTACTGTCTCCCATCTACAAACTCTTGTCACTTTTCCTAAAGGCCTTGAAGCCCCAGTCCCAGTGTGTTTTGCATTTCTTTTTATCTTCTGTCTTTTTTGTTATAGAGAAGGAGACATTCCAGGAGGGTCTTTCTTTATCCAGAATGGTGGTATGCTCATGCTTCTGCTCTTAGAAATTTCCCCTAAAACTTTTCATATGCTGTCCTAATTTATCTTCCCAGTATGTTTTCCTAAATGTTGAGTATTTGTGAGAAATTTCAAGATATTTTTCTCTCAATTTCTTTGCTCAATGTTGCTTCAGGGGAAGGTATTTGTGATCTATTTTTTCACATGCAATAACCTATGGCTTTATCTTAAATCTAAATATTTTTGTTGATGTTACTTTAATACAGGGTCTCACCAAGTAGCCCAGTTTTTTTTCCAGTACTGGGTCATGTAAACCAATGTCTATCACTAAACTAAGTTTACTAAAGTTTTTGATGCATGTTTTGTTGCTTGCTCATTTTTATTATTCTTTTTATTTGTATTTTGCTTCTTTGACTATTCTTTAGCTGTTGAAGAGTGTTATGACCTGTTGCTTCCTTCCCTAGCCTGCCTATGGTGCGTATTGTCCTTTATATGCTTTGATGCCTATGGGGATGTTAAAGGGACAAATGTCAGTGCAAAGTGGAGAGAAAGGAATAGTGTCTTCTGAGGCTTGTACTGGTGAAGGGATCAAATGTATTAACAAATGGAGGAGATTCAGAATTAAGGGGATTCTTTTTGTTTAGATGAATTTATGTAAACTTATTGTTTGCGTTTTCACAGAACAGGAATATTTCCAAATTTATTTGCATGCATGGATAAAATAGCCACAAGTCTTTAGAATATTTACATTACCACTGCATCAATTACAAATGAAGGCACTTTTATACCATCTCCAAAAAACTATCATATTACTAATCTTAAGTGAAATGCACAATAAAATTTTAAACAAATGATAAGCCTGAATTACTGAAGTCAGAAATAAAGGGATTATGCTGGAAATAAGTGCATGTTCATGAACTAGTATATATTAGTATATGCATGTGTATGTATGCGTATGCAACGTTATAAAAAGTAAAATGATTCGTCTTCTCAGTCTCAGGTATTTGAGGAATAACAAACCATGTAAGATTATTAGGCAACGGTTTCTTTGTAGGAGTAGCTTTACAAAACATGTATAGGTGCTTATACTGGCATTTTGAAATATTTAATGAAATTCTTATGCTATATAGCATGCTGTTGCCCATTATGTGAGTTAGAATTTTATAATTTTGCTTGTTAGAAATTAAGTGGCTAAAATTTGGGCAGTGGAGGCACACTTCTTTAATCTCAGCACTCAGGAGGCAGAGGCAGGTAGATCTCAGGCAGATTTCTGTGAGTTCGAGGCCAGCCTGGTCTACAGAGTGAGTTCCAGGACAGCCAGAGTTACAAAAGAGAAACCCTATTTCAAACAAACAAACAAACAAAGAAATAAAGAAATAAGTGGCTAAAATTTAATATGTGGAGTCTAAAAAATGTAAATAAATATATTTATTTTGATGACAGCACAAAATGAGAATTCTTCTGTTTACTTCAGCACCAACTACAGAGGATTTCAGTCTGTTGTTTGTAAGGTATACACCATCTGGATGAAGCTCAGCGGGGTTGTCTTGCAAAATATAAGATTTTTATGTGAAGAAAACTCCAAATCAGCTTACTAGGGAATCTTGATGTTTACTTGACACTGTATATAAGAGTTTATTAAATTAATGTCATGAATTCTCAAGAATCACCTTGACATACATCAGAAGATGCATTAGCAAATATTAGCACTATAGTGGAGATTGGAGCATTTTCTTGGAAACAATGAATGCTGTCCTAAACTACACATCATTAATTACTTTGAGTGTGGAATTAATAATGGGAATTTTAGGCAATGCATTCACAGTGCTGGTGAACATCATGGACTGGGTAAAGAGGAGAAAGATATCCTTCCTAGATCAGATCCTCACTGCTCTGGCAATTTCCAGAATTGCTTTGCTCTTCTCAATGATTACAAGTTTGTTGGTAACTAACCTGTATCCAACTTTAATGATGACTAGAAGAATGTTGAGAATAGTTATTACTTTCTGGACAGTGACCAATCATTTCAGCATCTGGCTTGCTACATGCCTCAGCATCTTTTATTTTCTCAAGATAGCCAGCTATTCAAATTCTATTTTTTTTCACCTAAAGTGGAGAGTAAAAAAAGTTGTTTTAATGGCATTGCTAGCATCTTTGCTCCTCTTGTGTTTAAACATTTTACTCATATACAACATATTCAAACATATTGATGGCCCGATTGATGAAATTGAAGCAGGTGTGTTCTACAACTCTTTCTCAAATAACTCTACACAGTTTCCTAGACTTGTGTTACTCATCAACACCATGTTCACACTCACACCGTTCACTGTGTCCCTCACAATGTTTCTCCTGCTCATCTTCTCCCTGTGGAGACATCTGAAGAACATGCAGCACAGCATCAAAGGCTCCAGAGATGTCAGCACCAGAGCCCACATAAAGGCCCTGAAAACAGTGTTTGCCTTCCTGTTATTGTATACCATTTTTTTCCTGTCACATAGTTTACAGTTTTGGAACACTGACTTTCAGAAGAAACATTCGGTTACTCTGTTTTTCTGGGTGATTGGAGTTGCTTTTCCTTCAGGTCACTCATATGTCCTGATTCTGGGAAACACTAAGCTCAAACAGGCATTTCTTTCCATGCCCTGGTGGCCGAGGTGCAGGCCCGATGATAGAGAACCATCAGGTTCCTAAAATGTACTATGGGTCATCTTTTGTATTTTAGAGGAAGACCAGTTCCTAAGGTATTATATATGCATAAATTTGTACTTTATATTCTTCAGTTTGTGGCATTGTGAATTTTGAAAAATTTTTGTATAGATTAGGTTTTATCCAAACATATTACAGCAGTGGCAGAAAATATGGAAATATCTGTATTATTCTCCAAGATTAGATCTTGATATTCACTAAATAAATATACAAAATAGTTCAACATAGTTTTCTACATAGGATCAACCCTTTTGACATCTCAAAATGATTTATGTTAATATGTAAAATAGATGTGTGTATATATTCATGTTGTGTATAATAAATGTGAAACTGCAATTGTATCCACATAAAATACCTTTATAATTTAGAACATGTCAAGAAAATGATATGTAATCTTGGACATCAGATATGCTTAACATACTCCCTGTTTCAATCAAGATCAATTTTGAATACTTTTAATGAGATCTCTCATTTTATTCCAAGTTTACTTTCTACAATTAATTTTGGATTCATGAATCCTTGGAACATATTCATCATTAGTAAATGCGCTATAGTTTTTGAAGTAGATTTTATATTACGCAACCCATTTAAGTCCTTATGTCTATGCATACCAAATCATGATGGTGAGTGTCTTCACTGAATGTCTTATCAAGGAGATTTGTGTTTTTGTTTTACTTTACATAACAATACACTTGTGTTTTTCCATGAAAAACAAACCAGGCTTTCATAGGAATTCAGAGTAACTTAGACATGTGATTAACACGAACTTTCGTTGTGTACGAATGTTGTATTGACTGTATGGCAAAATGAAAGGTGAGTTAAAATGCATAAATTTAATCTAATCACCCAGGTGAAAAGTTTAAAAATCAGTTAGGCTGAAGAGGGGAAGTGAAGAACACTGAACATGGTTTTATCCTTTATGTGGCCTCTGTTTAGTGCTGTTAAATCTGTAGTAAGGGTCCTGTGAATCTTCAGAAATAAATCCTTCAGATTACTACTAGGTTTATGTTTTACCAACATTGTCTCTTCTTACATTGTTCATTCATTTACTTAATTTTTGAAAAAAAATGTTGAGTATATTTTTTGTATGTCTTTCAGAGACAATTTGATGGAGCAACACGTTATAAAAAGTAGACATGTGGTAGGCAGCCACTTAAAGGAGGTTGTTATAGACTTATATGTAGCGCACTGATATTTGAAGGTTTCAGCCCATTTTTTTTAAATGGTATGAATGAATTATTTTGGTTAAAAATGTTGAAGGACTGAATTGGGAGATAGGAAAATTGTTCAATGAATAGCTGTTTGTTATTCTGTTGCTTAGGGATCTAACAAGAAAAGAAAGTGTATATTTATTTATTGGTGAGAGAAATGGCTCTGATTTGTAAAAAGCTGCAGTTGAATGAATTTTCAGATGTGGAATCTATGGATACTGGCGGTTAAAGATGAAGTTCAAGATAAAATAAAAATCAGATGAAGGTCAAAGTATCGATTTCTTGGTAAAAATAAGTAAATAGACCAAAAATAAATATTAACAGAGCATAAAATACAGATTGTGTAATGGTCATATTTCAAACACTGTACAATTAACAGGGCAATAAAAATAGAAGTGTATAGTACACTTTTCATCAAAAGCACAGATATCAGAGACATTGGGCCTTTTTAGTACCAAGACGGAAGTGTGTCCAGCTTCCCTTTACCATGCTGCCAAGGTGCTGGTAGACCACAGAACAGAACATTAAGCAGGAATTTTCATCATTACTTCAAATAACTTTACAAAAAACACTTCTAGCAAGATGCCTGTCTGTTGATAGCTTTCTCTTCACTGAAACACTAGATTATCAACCATACCTAGACAGTGGGATTCTAGTTCAATGATCCATAGGTGTGTTTTCTTGAATGGTGTCTTGTTCTCATCCTTAGATTGGTGTGTGTCTGTGTGTGTGTGTGTGTTTAGGTGTATATAATAAAGCTATAAGACATTATTTATCAGCAGATAATTGTAGACAAGATGAATTTTCCAAGGGATCCTATTGACAACAAGAATCCTTAGAAAGGAAAAACTCTTTTACCGAAATCCAACATATTTGTTGAAATAAGCTCCAGATGTTGAAGGACCATTCATGCCATCTTCTGAGGACTGAATCTTATTGATATCTTTAGTCATTCTTTGCATTCATCACACATTACAAAAACAAAACAAAACAAACAAAAAAACTTTATACATTTTAAACTTTTAATGCTTTACTGTCTTACATCTATCCTTCATGAACTCAAATTGCATAGAGCCTAGACAAAGCAAAACCTCTGTTGAACAGCCAAAGAGAGGATGTCTTTATTTGCGTGTTAGTAAATGAGAATTCAGCTGTAACTTCAACAGCAGCAGCTGAAAGCTGGCTCTTGTGGTGAGGGCATAGAGTGCATGTTGGAGTTGTGTTACATTGTTTTGGGATAATAATGTTTTCAATGAATCCAGCACTGAGCTTGGGCTTTGTCTTAAGTTAATGTTGCTTTCCTCCTTAACACTGGCCACAGAATGTAAAACTTAACAGAACATTATTCAATCTCTCTCTCTCTCTCTCTCTCTCTCTCTCTCGTGTGTGTGTGTGTGTGTGTGTGTGTGTGTGTGTGTGTGTGTCTAACAAGCTTTTAAAAAATGTCATAGATTTTAAAGAGAACAAGGGGAGGCATATGGGACAGTTTGGAGGGAGGAAAGGGAAAGGAGAAATGACACAAATACATTAAAAATCTCAGGGTAAATGCAAAAAATGAACAAAAAAGCAATACCATTTCACTGCCCACTCTGAAGCCAGGTATTGCTAGAACTTTTGTAGGAGATTCTGCATTATAACTGGTAATACAGGCTTTAAAATTTTTTTTTCATACTTATCATATTTTCCATCCAGATACGGGAGAATTTGATTTTGGAAAATTTGCCAGTGTCCTTTTAGCATTTAAAAACTCTTCAGGTATTACTGGGAGAAAAAGATGTCTCTGGTGATGTCTCCACAATATTTTGCTTAGGGAATGTTAACACACTCTATTCAACTGTAGCCCATCCAGACTCAAACACTGGACAAGCAAAGAAGGGTGCCCTTCCAGCTTGTGGTGGAAATAATCCTTGTAGCACCTGGTGTGCTAATGCTAATAGTCTCAGCTTGTTTTATTCATTCAAGTTGGCTAAGTTCTTCAATCCTACATTTCTTTATCTAAAAAGGACAGATACGAACTTGTTCTGGTGATGTATCAGGGGTTTAAGAATATTTTAATTTATGTTTTGAAAACCTCATCTAATGTATTGTGAACATGTTAGTCTACTCCCTGACCTGTTCCCATAACCATCCTGTCCATCCTCTTCTCTTTTACCACCCAGTTTTGAGTTCTCTTAGTCTCTTCTCACCCATACACTGTCTACTTCAGGTTGCTAAATTAAACTAGTCTTGAGATGGGGCAGCCCTGGTGTGTGGTTCACCTACCAGGGGTCACAGAATTAAAGACTGACTCTTCTCCCATCAGCTATCAAATGCCTGTAGCTCTTCAGCTAGAGGTAGGATTTTGTTTCCACCTTCCTCCCTCTACGCTGGGGTTTTTGTCTGATTTGAGCTTGTTGGTCTTGTGCTCGTTGTTACAATTGTTGTGAGTTCGTGTGCACAACTGCCCCATTGTATCCAAAAACCAATTTTCTTACTCTTATCCACGATCTCTGTCCCTAACAATATTTCCTTCTCCTCCTCCATGAAGGTCCCTGAGCCCTGAGGGGAGGGGTGTGTTATGAGTGTTTGAGTGTATGAGAACTGTACACTCCTTTGCTCTGCACATATTGGCAAGGTGAGTCTCTGTATTCATTGCCACTTACTGCAAGGAGAAGCTTCTCTGATGGGGGTTGAGATATGCTGTGATCTATGAGCATAACAGTAAATCATTAGACATCTTTAAGTTTATATATTTCTTTGAGAGTTTAATGCAACTTAATTTGATCATATTCACCTCTCTCTAATTCTAAATCCCCTTATAACCTCTGCTCACCCAACTTTATATTTTCCATTTATTTATTGTCTTTTTAAACTTGTCAAGACCAATGTGTATTGCCAAATAGTCTTGGAATAGACAGTAAAGAAAATGTTATTAATAAAAACAACAACACCACCACAAAATGCACTCTTACAAGAAATTCAAATAGAAACCAGCTCTTTCTGAGGAAATGGTCTATCATGTTGCACTAGAGATGAAATACGTGGGAATGTTCTTGGTGTCTTTGTCACCTTGTGTGGAGAAGTCTGGCTTTCCTAGGAACTGCTATTTGGGTGGAAGCTCAAGCATTTGCCATGCAGAGTGGAAGATGCAGATGAAGGGCTCAGGGTGCTCATTGGGGTGACAGGTCTCGCTCTTTCCTAGTGGGTACAAGTTCTGTCACTTTTAAAAAGACCTCATGGTTCTAGCAGTAGCATCTTCTCCACAAAGCTCTGCCTTGAGTGCTTTGCATTTCTCTTTGTCTCATTCCTCTTTTTTGTTGTCGGGAAGGAGCCATGCCAAGAGGACCCTTCCTGTCTCTGCAATGATGGTATGCTCATGCTTCTGTTCTTAGCAACTTCCCCTTCAATTTTCCACATGTTTATGTACTTCATCTTCCCAGGCTATCTGTCCTGTAATTGTTGAACATTTGCTCTAGGGAACTGGAACTGTCCTCCATCCTCCACACTGGAGTACCTGATATCTTGCCTGTAATCTCTGAAGTCTTGTTTTTAAACAGTGTCTCACTTATCTCCAAGGCTGCGTCCACCTTTTCACTGTTTGGCTGGATTCACCACCATGTACCACTACACCAGTGTCACTGTAGTTATTGACACCTGTTTTTCTGTCTTCTTTGTTACTTCTCCTGGCTTTGAGTCATTGATTCTTTGACTACATTAAGCTCCCGAGGAATTTCAATGTCATGCTTCATCCTTGTCTAAGTAATGCATCCCTCTTCATCTTCCTGGATGCCTCTGATGTTGGTAATAGAGCAGATATTACTGCACAGTAGAGAGAGGAGGTTATATTTGAAGTTCCTAGGTGCCAAAGGGGGAAACATATATACTTACAAAGGGAACGGGAAAGGTGTTTTGTGTGTAGATTAATACATTTGAATTCTTTGTTTTATAGAATGATTGAGAAATCCCCAAATTTGTTCATATACAGAGATAAAAGAATTATGAGTTTAGAGAATATTCCCATTATTATTGCATCAATTATATTTGAAACTCTTTTATACAGTGTTTTGACAACTGTAGCAGTACTAAGCTTGAGTTAGCTGTACCAAAACACTAATGTTAAATCAGAATTATTGAAACTGTGAGTTAAAGGCATTTGTATGTTTTCTCTATTAGTGGGTAGCAGTGTGTGTATATGCATGACATTGTAAAAAATAAGATTATTATTCTCAGTATAGAGTATCTGAGGAACAGTGATGTCTATGGGATTTTTAGGTAACTCTGATAGCTTGCTGTAAGAACTTTGGGAAGCATACATATGTTTCTATACAAATATCATTTTGATATATTTAATGCTGTTTTTCTTTTATATGTCAGTCTAGAATCTAGATTTTGTTGCTGGCTATGAATTACGATTCACTACTATTACTTGTCCAGATAGCAAATGTCAAGACTAAAATATGTATAAAGAAAAACTTTCAAATGCAAGACCCAAAAGTATACCTTCATTTTGATGACAACATGTGTTTCTTTCACATCAACATCCAGTGTTTCTTCCATAAGAGGGGCAAAGACTTCTGAGTGCCCTGTGTAAGGCACATAATATCTGGATAAAGTCTAACCTAACTGCCTTGGAAAATGTAAAAATTTTGGCAAGAAAATTATCATTAGTGGATCGATATTTGATTGCTACTGTATATAGGGTCTAATGATGGTGAATGCTACGAGAGATCAAGAATCATATACACATAGCATTTTAGACGATTGATGAACACATCTTCATCAGTGTTTCAGAAACTAAAGCATCCTTCTAGGGACAATGAATCCTATCCTACATGTTGCATTAATATTTATTTAAAGTGTGGAATTTATAATAGGAAATTTAGGAAATGCATTCATGGCAGTGGTGAACATCATGGACTGGGTCAAGAGAAGAAAGATCTCTGCAGTGGATCAGATCCTCACTGCTCTGGCCGTCTCCAGAATTGCTTTTCTGTGGTCACTATTCATAGTTTCATTGACATTTGAGCTGTACCCATCCGTAATGATAACTGAGGAAATGACGAGAATTATCACAATTTCCTGGACAGTGACCAATCATTTCAGCATCTGGCTGGCTACGTGCCTCAGCATCTTTTATTTTCTCAAGATAGCCAATTTTTCAAACTCTGTTTTTCTTTATATGAAGTGGAGAGTAAAAAAAGTGGTTTCAGTGACACTGCTGGCCTCCTTGCTCATCTTGTTTTTAAACATTGTGGTCATAAGCAGATGTACCGATGCCTGGATTGATGGACAAGAAGCAGATATGGCCTACAGTGCTTTCTCAAGTAACTCTACTCAGTTTCCTAGACTTGCTTTACTCATCACCACCATGTTCGCACTCACACCCTTCACTGTGTCCCTCACAATGTTTCTCCTGCTCATCTTCTCCCTGTGGAGACATCTGAAGAACATGCGGCACAGCATCAAAGGCTCCCGAGACGTCAGCACCTCAGCCCACAAAAAGGCTCTGCTGACAGTGGTTGCCTTCCTGTTACTATATACAGTTTTCTTTCTGTCACTTATCTTAATATCATGGAATATTGACTTTGAACATAAAAGTCTCTTAGTTTTGTTTTTATGGGCAACAGGCATTTTTTTTCCCTCAGCCCATTCATGTGTCCTGATTCTAGAGGACAGGAAGCTGAGTCAAGTCTCACTTTCTGTATTCTGGTAGATGAGATGCAGGCTCAAAGATATGAAATGATTTGTTCCCTAAAGCATATTGGAAGTCAGCTTCCATATTCTAGAGAAAATCAGTTTATAGTTGTCACATATTAGGGATGAGCAGGAATGGGAAATGGATCTTCATTCAGTAAAGAGTTTGTTAGAGAAACAGACAGTGGAGAGGTGTCTATTAAGATGGGAGACAGCACAAGCAGGCCAAAAGGTGGATATCATCCCTTGTAGGAGAACAGAGTTAGTTTTTTAAGGATCTCTTTAAGAGTGTAGGGAATAGAGAAAGTATCGTATTATGCATTTACGAACCCGATGTTACCTAACACCATCTAACTATGCTTAATTACATTCTGCTTTCCTATATCTGTATCTCAAATAATTACTTATGAGGATTATTTAGCTTCTCTTAAGTACTTATTCTTTTTTTGTTTATGTTGTGAAATGGCTTAAACATGCAAAATGTTAAGTACTTGTAAACAGTTGCTGAGATATAAGGATCTACCTGAACTGTCTGCAGGATGTGCAGGGAGATGCAATGATGTAATTTTTATGAGTTGTCATCCTTGCTGTGGTAGGCATTCAGAGATGAAGCTGCCTTTGTGTCTCCATGCTATTGTAGGTAACGCTCACCCATGACCCTGCAAGCAACCTCAATAAACTCATTGGTTCAGCAAATGAGACCTTAGTGGAATCATTTCCTTGTTCTGTTATGGGTGCCTTCCCTGGAATACATGGGCATGTGTTGATGTCTCCTTAGGAAAAGTAAGGGAAGAGGGTATATTGCAAGACATCAGACCATCAGGATTCAAGTCAAATTCAGAAAGAATCTACAAAGTAACGACTTTGTAGAAAGTATAACCACATGATAAATCATTTAAAAAAGTTTTATGCTAGAAGATAACTGACTGATACTCCTAAAGTGCTGAAGAAGGTAACTATAAGCCCAATTTGTAGCTAAAATTTGTTCTTATGCATTCAATTAAGCGATACCATTCCATATTAAAATATAAAACAAACTGGTATTATTTAATATGTGTCTTCTCCTTGTGAATGCTATTAGTGGACCAACCATATGAAGAATGTGGGGGTCTGATTCGCTTGTTCTGAAACTTCAAGTGTTGATGCTGCAATGCTCCAGGTGACCATCCAGCATTTATTGTTATCCTTAGGTGTAAATGATACCATAGGGTGAAACTATAATTTAATGGGACCAGTGCCTGTGTGAGAAGAGGGTAGATATGAGGAGTCTGTGGACACAGAGGAAGGTGTGTGAGCTCACAGAGGAAGGCCCTGTGAGTAGGTGGTGTGCACATCCCAGCAAGGCAGGCCTTGCTAGAAAGCAACACCAAAAGACACTTAATCTTGGACTTCAGCCACCCGAACTTCAAGGATAAATGTCTACCACTTAACAAATCTACTATGTAGTAGTTTTTAAATGGATGCCAAAGAAAAATGAAAGGGAAGGAGCAATATTCATTTAATATGATGTAAATATGCTGAGGAAATAAGTTTTAACTTAGTGTAATTGGAAATAAAGTTGATATTTTATAACGTAATGCAATTACTGTTAAATTGTCTACAGTCTGGTGCATGCATTCTTTAATAATGCTGATGACTAAAACAACAATATTGTCAATATCCATGGAGTATATGCATGTTTCTTGCTGAATAAATGGTGTTTATAGACACCTTAACAGAGAAGTAAGACTAAAGGCTATTAGCAATTTTATCAATCTAGAATAAGGCAGATAAGGTGGATTACTGGAGAAAAGATGAAGCACAACTTATCCCCTCTGGTAAGTTACAGAAATTGTCCAAATATATCAGAAATTCATGAATGTGTTATATTAGTCAGTGAGAGCAGACACACCACAAGATCAGATCAATATAGATTTATTAAGCTTTTGTGTGCTAGAGGTAACATTCTATACAGTGCAAACTATGTTTCTAGATCATATTTTCTGACTCTAATCTCTTGATTACACATTTATTTATTTTATGTGTATGAGTGTTTTGCCAGCATGTATACATATGTACTGCATTCATGCCTGTTACCCGAGGAGGTCAGAGGAGGGCATTGGTTCTTCTCGAAGTGGAGTTAGAGATGGTTGTGAACTACCACGTGGATGCTGGAAACCAGACACTAGTCCTTTGGAAGAGCAACACGTGCTGTTAACCTCTGAGTCAACTCTCTAGTCCAAAATCACATATTTCCCCCACTTTGAAATTTTGTATATTTTTGTCCCACATACTATGTATTATATAGAAATATCCTATAACAAACAAAACACCAAATTAGTTGAAAATTGGCGAATAAAGTTGTAAGAATTCAAGCCGATCCTGGTGGTGCAGAAGTTCAGTTCCAGCTTCTCAGAAGAAAGAAGCAGGAAGTTACAGTTCGAAGCCTGCTTGGTCAACTTAGCGAGACTGTCCAAAAATGGGCGTGGCAGGAAGTTAAAAAGAGCACAAACTGTCAAATGACTCTGAGGCATGGTCTATATTCAATGCTTCCCTTTTTGGTTCGTTACAAAATTGAGGATGTTGATGCCCACACTAAACACTGAGGATCCTCTTGTTAAACTAGAGGTAGAAATTTGCCATTTAACAGATTTAGTGAGGCTTTGATCATTCTAAAGCTTCGTTTCAAATTTAATTAGTATTTTGACAATTTCATACAGAAGCACTTTGTTTACATAATTTCCACCATCTTTCTCCCTCCCCCACTCCTTCCAAATCACCTTTCCATCTTAAATGTATGACCTTTTCTTTTTGAAGAAAATATATTTGTTCTTTTAAAAGTGTCATGCATATTCTGCTGTATCCATTTAGTGTTGCTGATGTCTACATGTGTTTCAGAGTGAACATTTGGAATTGGGTAGCCTAGCAGTGAGATGTCCCTGGAGAAGATTCATTCTCTCTCTCAACAGCTATTAATTGCCTGTAGCTCTTCATTTATGGAGGGGATCTTGGGAGATATCTACCATTAACATTGGCATGTCAAAAGGTGTTGTCATTGTGCAGGCCTTATTTAGCTTCTAATATGAAGGTGAATTCTGAACTACTATAACAATGAAGACAACAGTTTATGTAATATCAAGTGAAATGCTCACAAAGATGAAATACATAGGCCCACTGAGATGACTAAAAGCACCTATGTGTAAGTAAAGGATTCCGTGGCATGCATCTCTAATCCTTACATTATTGAGGCAAGAGAGGAAAGAACCTGGAGTTTCATAAGCCATTCATGCCAGACTACCAACACAGTGGAAGAAACTACAAGAGAAACATTGTCTCAGAACAACATGGAAGGAGAGTACCGTTTCACAAAAGTTATTCTGTGACTTCCACTATGGCATGCATGTGCCTGAAATCACACACGCACGCGTGCACGTGCTCACACACACACACACACACACACACACACACACTCCACAATACTATACTAGTTATAATAATAAGCAAAATGTAAAAGAATGAAATGTATCAATATTTAGACTAAGAGATTATATTAACGAAATAAATGAATAATAAGACGCAGTGATTAGATCTATAATTTCTCCTTCAAATTGACAAACAGATAACTAATACATAGTAAGAATTTTAAATATTTCACAAGGCTTGGTAGAAATCGGTAAACAGATAAAAAGTGAATATAGAAAAATTGAAAATGTAAAGGGATAAACACACAGTGTGGTCCACTGGGATGTAAAATAGGGCAAATAGGCACAGATTTTCAATAGAAACCACAGAACCCAGATCAACTGGGCAGTTTTGCATCTAGATTTGCAGGTTGTCCAGCTTCTTCTTCAGGGTTTCCAAGGCACTCGTGCCACACAGCATAAGCAGACTAGTTTTACAGAAGTTCCTCATGGTATTTTACACAGATCACCTCTGATAAAACATCTATCTGTGAGCATCTTTCAACAACACAGACGTGGGATTCAGGGCCAGACCCCTAGACTGGGTTTATAGCTCAGGGACCCGCAGTTGGGTCTTGTTCTTAGCTTTGAACTTTGTGTGTGTGTGTGTGTGTGTGTGTGTGTGTGAGAGAGAGAGAGAGAGAGAGAGAGAGAGAGAGAGAGAGACAGAGACAGAGAGAGAGACAGAGACAGAGAGAGAGACAGAGAGAGAGAGAGAGACAGAGATTTGGTGTTGAATAATGATGCTACAACACTAATGCTACAACTACAATGCTAATTGTCTGCAGATCTGTAAGGAAGATGAACTTCCCACAGAAAAGAAGGTGGCCTTGGTAAGTGACCTGCTCTTTTTAATTTGCCCTCACAGCTGCAATGCATTAGCTGAAAGAAGCTCAGTGCTGAGGAATCACTCTTGTCATCTCCGGAGGACTGAGGCTCACCTCTCACTTTAGCCATTCCCTGCATCCTCACACGTTGCTCTTTAACATTTTACCAGCTGATATCTAAACACGATGAACTCAAATCACACAAAAGCAGTAACAGCTATGCAACACTTTGCAAAACAATGAAAGAGAATATGTCTTCCTTTGCATGCTAGCAAATGAGAAACCAGCAGTTAAAGATTGGAACTTGTAGTAAGGGCAGGATTGTGTTGTAGGGTAAGGGCATGCTTGAAGTTATTCTGCACTGTTTTGGGACAGTAATGTTTTTTATAACAAACAGTGCACTTGTTCATCATCCTAGTTTACGCTGCATTCCTTCTTAACTCTGGCCAGGACTTCACCCCACCCCCACATCTCCATTCAGGTTTAAGTAGATAGAACTTTGTCAGGAGACTAATTACAGCTGGTGGTGCTGGGCCTTTCTTTGCACACAACCCTCCAACTCCGATTTAAGGCCAGTAGCAGACACATTTCCTCTCAGATTAGTAGCAGACTTTACTAAGACTTGGGTCTAAATAAATGTATGTTTCTGTGTTGGTAGATGCGTATGTATGTGTGTGTGTGTGTGTGTGTGTGTGTGTGTACATGACCATGCAAAAAGTAAGATGATTAGCATTCTCAATAGCAAGTATTGGAGGAATAAAGATGTCTAGGAGATTATTAGGTAACTGATAGCTTGTTGGAAGATCTTTGAAAACATGTATAACTCCTGTACAGAAGTAACTTTTGATGTATCCAGTGAAGTTCTTCTTCTACATTTTATTGTTTGCTATTAGTAACAAATTTCTAGTTACAAATTACTTGTCCAGAAAGCAAATATCCAGACGAAAATATGTAAAAGGCAAAGCTAGAAAAGCAATGCAAATAAGTGCATCTTTATTTGATGACAGCACATTTGAATCCTTTATATTTCCTCATAAATCAAAGAAAGACTTCAGGCTAACCTGTGTAAGACACACAGTATCTGCAGGAACTTCAGTTTGCCAGCCTTGGACTATGTAAGATATTCATGGAGGAAGCCACGGACCATTTTTATTAGTAAATCTTGATGTTTGGTTGACATTGTATATGGAAGTTCATAAAAATGAATGTGCTATGGATTTTCAAGGATAAAGCAAATCTAGCATTTTAGAAGATTGTATTAACATATCTTTAGCAGTGTAATGGACACTGGAACATCCTCTTCATAATGTGCGATTTCCTACAGTTCATGTTGAAAGCCACTATAATTGTAGAATTTGTAATAGGAAGCTTAGGAAATGGATTCATAGCAGCGGTGAACATCATGGACTGGGTCAAGAGGAGAAAGATCTCTGCAGTGGATCAGATCCTCACTGCTCTGGCCGTCTCCAGAATTACTTTTCTGTGGTCACTACTCATAGCTTTTATGGTATCTGTGCAGGACCCATCGTTACCAGCAACTGGAAAGATGGCGAGAATAAATACTGTTTTCTGGACAGTGACCAACCATTTCAGCATCTGGCTGGCTACATGCCTCAGCATCTTCTATTTTCTCAAGATAGCCAATTTTTCAAACTTGAGCTTTCTTCGCCTAAAGTGGAGAGTTAAAAAAGTGGTTTCAGCGACACTGCTGGCCTCTGGGTTCTTCTTGTTTTTGAACATTTTCATCATAGACGGGCATATTCATGCCTGGAGTGCTAGACAAGAAGCAAATGTGTTCAACAGTATTGTCTCAAGCAACAATACTCAACTTTATAGGCTTATTTTACTCACAGGCACGATGTTCACATTCATCCCCTTCACTGTGACTCTGGTCACTTTCCTCCTGCTCATCTTCTCCCTGTGGAGACATCTGAAGAACATGCAGCACAGCACCAAGGGCTCCAGAGACGTCAGCACTACGGCCCACATAAAAGCCCTGAAAATGGTGGTCACCTTTTTGTTTCTATATTCCTGGTTTTTCCTGTCACTTTTTGTACAGTATTTTAACAGTCATCTTGAGCGGAGAAGCCCAATAATTTTGTTTTTGCTAGCACTGGGATTTACTTTTCCCTCAGTCCAATCATGTGTCCTAATTCTAGACAACAGGAAGATGAGGCAGGCCTCTCTTTCTGTGCTCTGGTGCCTGAGGTGCAGATTCAAAGATGAGAAATAGTCTGCTTCCCTAAGATGTATTTTGTACTCTAGAGAGTACTCAGTTTCTTTGTGTTATGTTTTAGGGATAGCGACGAATGGAGAGAGAGGGAGGAAGATGGGTCATTTTTTCAGGCTAAGAATTTATTAGAGGGACAGGCAGAGCAGTGGGGGGTCTATTATCATGACAGGCTGCTCAGACAAAGTCAAAAGTATCAGCCTCCCAGGGAGAGCAGGTTTGCTATTTTAAGGTCTTTTTTGGGAGGGCAAGGGAGTGGAGAAAATGTTTTAACAGGATGGAATGGGTCCACTGTTAACTGACATCATCTGACTGGACTTAGAGACATTATACTTCATTTATTTCTGCCTGAAGCAGGTGTCTGAATGAACACAGTGACCTTGCTGGCTAAGGGGGCCTCTGCAAGAACAATGGGTTTAGTGGGCATGTGCTGTAGTCACCGTCACTTGTCCTCTCTGCAGCGCTTCTCCTTCGAAGGTCTTGCTATTTGAAAAGGCCCATTCTCAGGAAGCTGGAGAACTGTGCTCTTTTGAGAGCTATAAGGTGGGAAGGAGAGACCGCGGGCTTCAGTGCTGGAGTCTGTGAGGAAGCCCACCTGAGCAGCATGGAGACTGCGGGGGCTGTGTCTAGCAATAAGGAATTCTTATATGTATATGTATGTGCTTTCCAAACGTTTCTTTTCACTCATATGTAACTTTATTAATTTCATAAAATTATATGTCTAATAAGAACTCTCCAAAAACATATAGTTTTCAGAGAAAGGATGGAAATACGTATATTGCTAAACAGAGAAAAAATGTGATTACGGAGCACTTAAATGTAAACACTAGTATCAGTTTAATTTTTCATCAATTATTAATGCTTTAAGGATTTAAAAATGATTGATGAGTAATATGTGAGGTACATATCTATAGATATGAAGTACGTGAAACTTAAGACTGTATAATCATATTAACATAAGAATAATTTTATAATGAAGAACAGTGCTAAGAACTGATATATAAAATACAGACTTAGAAAGTAGTTACTTTACTGTTTCAAATATGTGATCAATTGGAGAGACCAAAATTGTGGCAGGGTGGTAGGCAGAGCCTGACACGGCGTCTGCTGTTGCTGCTGACACCTCCAATCCAGTCGCCTCTGGCTCCTTAAGAACTCATGGACTGGGAGAAGATATTCTGGTGTTGGGCCCGGTGAAGAAAACTAAGAATTAAAGGTGGTTGGAGAGAAGCAGCAGAGGCGACAGATCTGGAAAATCTGTGAGTAGAGAGAGGAACGATGGCAGAATGCTGCAGGGCACAGCGGAGAAACCTGGAGCTAGAGACCAGTGGAGCCTCGTCACAGTCATTGTCCTCTGGGATGGTACCCACCGGGCTTCAGGCCAAGCCAGCATCATAGAGCAGGTGCTGATGCTTGAGTTGCTCGCCCTGCTGGGAGGAAGAGAGCTCAGGGCCCTGCCCTCAGGCTGCAAGCACGGAAGTTGGGCCCAGGGTTCAGGGTGGTGTGCAACAAACATCCTGCTTCCAGACACGCTGCCCAGTTGCAGGATCACCCTGATTCTGAGCAACAACAAGATATCTGAGTTGAAGAATGTTTCATTTTCTGGGTTAAGTCTCCTTAAAAGACTTCTGTGATCAGTGCTGCTACTGGAAACCATGTTGATGTCAATGATCTGTCCTGCCTATGGAAACCGTGTTGATTTCTGTGATCCATGCTGCCTCTGGCAGCCATGAGCAGTAAAGCTTCTTTGCAGTGGAATCAATGACAGAAATTCATAACTGAGATTCATAACATTGGAGGCTTCTGTGTCATTCGCCCCCCCCCCCCCCCATATAAGAGACAGTCCAGACAATAAGCTGGAGAAAATTGTGATGAAGATGTTGAAGTGTAGCTTTTTACAGCTGATGACTTCTGGGGGTGAAGGAGTCAGTTTTCTTTAAAGGCTTGGCCATTGGGAATCTGACCACGTTCCAGTGAATATATGGAAACACAAATTAGACTTTTTATAAAGGAGGGCACAAAGGTGGGAGGATAGATTGGGAAAATTGGGAGGTTGGTGTGATTGGGATACATTGTATGAAATTCTCAAATATTTAATTAAAATATTATATTAAAATGTGATTTATTTAGAAAATTTAAAAATTTTTGGGTCAATGAGTAATTATATTAACCCATTAAGATATCTCCTTTCCCCTTTATTCAGTTTCTGGAGATGGAATCAATCCATAAAATTTTCCTCTGCTTTTCCCATCTCCTTTATGAGAGGGACACACACACACACACACACACACACACACACACAGAGGCACACTCACACACAATTATAAGAAAAAATATAAAAATTCTATTTATCTCACATTTCCTGCCTGAATTATATAATTTGAGATTCAAGAATTTGTGGAACGTATTAATCACTAGGAAATACATTGTATTTTTCTATGTAGTTTTTATGTATGTAGTATAATTCATTTTAATTTTTATGCTCATGAATGCCAAATCATGTGGATGATAGTGTCTCAGTTGAATATTAGTTGAAATGGATAGTCACCATTTCTGTTTCACTTTGTGTGATCATGTTTCTTATTTTTCTAAGGTGGAAGGCAAACATTATCACAGAAATAAAAATTTAGAGTAACTCAGAAAAACGTGATTAATATGAGCTTTTGTCACATATATATTATTAGTATTGAAATAAAAGTACATAAATTTAATCAAATAAGTGACCAGTTTAAACTACAGATGAAGATGGGAAGTGCAGAGAGCTGAGCAGGGATGTGTAGTTGCGCATGCTGTGTTCAGTATTGATAACCCTTTAGTGAGATCCAACAGAATGAATGCTTAGAAGATTAAGATTCTTCCCACAGCTTATTTTGACAAGTAAATTCCTTCAGACTGATGGGTTTATGTTTGGCTCAAATTTTCTCTTCAATAAAGCTTTTAAAGCTTATTCAT
This sequence comes from Cricetomys ansorgei, assembly GCA_026225945.1. Taxonomy (NCBI): domain Eukaryota; kingdom Metazoa; phylum Chordata; class Mammalia; order Rodentia; family Nesomyidae; genus Cricetomys; species Cricetomys ansorgei. Next base: position 13,057,301 of record JAMJFZ010002307.1, read on the forward strand.
TGAAAAACTAAGGGTTGAGTATATTCTTTCTAAGTCTTTCAGTGATATTTTGATGAGAAACAAATGCTATAAAGAGTGGGCATGTGTATTCAGTTGCCATGAGAGGAAGATGTTATGCTGTGTCCATAGACAGTCATTTGTGCTCATGTAGGTGTGATGCTATTTCATACATGCAAGAACAGAAACTGTGGTATGCTAGTCAGACTCACAAGACCTAGAAGATGGATACTCTCCATCAGACTCAGTAGCAATTTCAACAGCAGTGGTTTCTCAGCCTTCCTAATGCTGTGGCCCTTTAGTACAGTTCCTCATGATGTGGTTATTCCAAACCATAAAATTATTTTCATTACTACTTTTTAATTGTAATTTTGCTACTGTTGTAAATCATAATGTAAATGTTTGAAATGCAGATGGTCTTAGGTGACCCCTGTGAAAGGGTTGTTTAACCCTTAAAGGGGTCGTGACCCACAGGTTGAGAACCACTGATATAGTGGAAGACGCTGCACACACAGTCTGGCGGAAAGGATGCTTAAAATATATGACATGTTTGTGTCTATATTGTGTCTTCACCATTCTTATTCTTTTTGATTCCTGGGTAATATGTACACAAGAAGGACAGGTGTTTTGTTTGTTTTTGTTTTTGTTTTCTTGTTTGCTGCCCTAGAAGCTGCACGGATTACTTTTTTTAGTTTATGTAACAAAACGTCTAACAAAAGCAATTTGAGAAAAGAAGAATGTTCATTGACACTTTGAGGGTCTGCCAAGGTAGGGAAGGCCACGGCGGTAGGAGGGTCAGGCAGTGAGTATGCATATTTTATGCACACATATATAATGCATATGTGTACATATTGCATCTATAGTCAGGAAGCAGAGAGAGATGAATCCTTGTACTCAGCCTTATTCTTTCCACCTGTCTTAATATCTTGGATCGACTGAATCGTGTGATTCCCAGGGCAAGTATCTCCACATTAATTATCCTATCCTAGAATGTCTCTTTCAGACATGCCCAGAGCTTTGTCTTCTAGATAATTCTAGATCCTGCCATGTTGATAGTCAATATCAACCTTCACAGAAACTACCTGTTTACTAAAGTATGATAAGAGTTTTGTGCCTAAAGCCCATTCTCTTGTCTTTTGCAGATATAAAATCATACCATCTGCACACAACTACTTACAGGGATTGTGTTATGAAATGGCTTAAACACGAAATACATTAAGTACTTGTAAACAGTTGCTGAGAGAGTGGAATTCTCGAGCTGTCTGAAGGATGTTTAGGGAGCTTCAGTGATGCAATTTTTAGAAGTTGTCACCTGTGGTGGGAGGCTTTTAGGGATGAAGCTGCCCTTGTGTTTGAGGCACTTTCAGTTTGAGTCACCTGAAATATCTCTTAAAAAGCAAGATATCAGAAGGTAACCAATTCACACTCTCAAAGCTCTGAAGAAGTTAACTATAACTCCAATTATTGGAGAAAATTTCTTCAGAGGCACTGAATTCCATATTTAAAAGATCTGATGTTATTTTGTATTTCATTTGCACCTTCTCATTGTTAATTACACTATGCACCAACTTCATTAAGAATATTAGGGACCCGATGGCTTGTTCTGAAATGCCCAGTGTGACCACAGGGCTTTTATTGATGTGCAATCGTAAATGATGTCATGGAGTGAAACCCTAATCTAACAGGACCAGGGTCCATGTCAGAAAAGAGTGACATGAGGAATCTGTGAGGCCATGTGAGCTCACAGAGGAAGGTTTGTGAGAGGGTGCTCTACACATCCTGGCAGGAGAAACCTCAGCAGAATCCAATGTTACTGGATGCTTAAACTTGGACGAGAGACAACAGAACTCTGAGGAAATCATTCCTGCCATTTTACAGATCTAATATATAGTTGTTTTATATTATTTATTTTATTTTAATTTTTTTTAACAGAGAAAAGATGGATTTTGGCTCATAGTTTCAGGATCTGTAAGTCCATCATGGTGGCTGAGGTAGCTCTTTCTATGAAGTAGCGACATATGCATAATTTGTTCTTCTTTTGACCTATCAGGAGGCAAAGAGATTGATTGGTGGGCTTCAGGGATAAGGTATCTCAAGGATCTACCCCACTTACTTCTGCCAGTGAGGCACTACCGTTGAAACTGAATAGTCTCTCAAAATACATAAACCAGTCGGGAAACAGAGTTCAAAATGTGAGCCTTTAAGGGACATGTCTGATTCAATATGTAACTGCCCATTGCTACCCTTGAAGGCTCATGACCACTTTTTCTTCCACTATAAGAAATCTGTCTTATTCCTTTCAATAGTGTGCAAAAGCACAGATTTTTTTTGAATCAAGACAAACTCGTAGCTGTGAGCACATTATTCTGGGGTTTAACCAGTAGCTCCAAACTCTCCTACTGCCTCTTGGAAAGCAGTGCATACCGTCTTTCCTTATTGAAGAAATATGAGTTGCTTTTTTTTTGTTTCATGCATTTTAAACTTTTTCTCCATGCTCATGGTTTTCTTAAAGTTCATCTCTTCCACCTTGGTTTCTGGTCTTTCATGATGTTACTTTTCTCTGCTTCTTCCACACATACTGTCTCTTAAGCTGCCAAGTTCTGTCTTACACTTTACTTCCAGTTTCTGTAAATTCTACACAACTCTTTTCAAAGAAATCAGATAATCTCTCCCTATTGGAATTTGGGCAAGGAGTCTGGACATTTTCCTTTGCTGTCTTGGGTGATTAATTTTTTTGTTACATGGTCTTTCTCTGCTTTTTTGTCTGTATTCCTTTTTCTTTTCTCTCTCTCTCTCTTCCTTCTTTCCTTCCTTTTATTATTTAGACAAGGTCTCTCTATGTAGACCAAATTGTTCTAAAACTCTCATATAGTTGATTTAAATAGAAGCCTGAGAGAAATAGGAAGGGCAGAGCAAATGTTCACTTATTTAATGGTATGTAATTATGCTGAGGAAACGCGTAAGCATTAGCTTAGTCAGCAATAATAAAGCTGGTGTTTAAGATAATTTTTTATCTTTTGAGATTATAATTACATCATTTCCTCCTTCCATTTCTTTCCTCCAAACCCTTCCATACACCCCTTTGTTCTTTTTCAAATTTGCTGCCTCTTTTCCCTTAACTATATATATGTATATATATATGTGTATATATACACATATATATACACATACATATATATATGTGTATATATTCCAAAATATGTGAGTATATTCTGCTCATTCTGTATAATGTTGCTTCTATGCATATGTTTTCAGAGATAATTATTTGGTACTGAGTAACAAGCATAGGGTGCCTTTGCTGAGGTTATTAATGGAAAAACAGCTATATATGGATTTTTGAATAAAGTTGCTGAGTAAAACGCAATATCTACAGTGTCTGGTAGTTACTTACTTCTCTTTCTTACTTACTGGATAAATAAACTAGCTCACAGGTTCCTTAAGAGGGAAATCGGATAAAAGGCTATGAGCAATTCTATCAATCTAGTACATAGCCAAGCAGAAAAACGCCCAGGAAAAGAAAAGCTCAAATGTAATAGAAACTCATAAATAAATTACACTAATTCAATGCAAAGCACACACGAGTACATATTTGCTAAATTTTACATTTGTGCTGTAAGTAATATTTTATACTGAACAAAATTATATGCTTTGCACATTTTGAAATTTCATATATATTTTGGAAATTATATATTCCATTTCCTATGTCTTATGCACAGGTGTCCTATGGACAAGAAAGAAATGAAAAATAGTTGAAAGTGGTGAATAAAGTTGTAAGAAAACAAGTTGAATCTGGTGGTGCAGCATTGTAGTTCCAGCTTCTCAGGAGGCAGAGGTGGGATGGTCACAAATCCAGGCCTACCTGATCAGCCTAGTGAGACTCCATCTCCAAAATAAAAGGTGGGGCAAGAAGTCTAAATAGTCAAATGACTGCTAGGTACTGTTCAATGCTGTTTAATCCAATGCTTCCCTTCTTGCTTAGTGACAGGACCTCAGTGTTATTGTGTGGTTGTTGGAGTCTTTTATTATATTGGGGATAGACAATTTTCTTTTAATACATTTGAGTTTAATTAATAAATTAATTAATTAATATGTGCAGTGGTGTCAGATCTCATGGAACTGGAGTTATAGATAGTTGTGAGCTGCCATGTTGGTTCTGGGAATTGAACCTGGGTCCTCTGGGAGAGCAGTCAGTGCTCTTAATCAATGAGCCATCTCTCCGGTCCCCATTTCTTGAGGTTTTGATCATTATTTTAGCTTCTTAATGTATAAAGGAGTGCTCTGAACTAATATACAAACTAAATAAAAGAATGTGAAATATTAGTATCAAATGAAAACCTACATATGTATATAGAAATGTCTCAGTAGCTAAAAATATTTGTGTGCAAGTGTTGTGTGACAGAACTTTTCGTGGAGAACCAGAATATACACATCTACCCACACCAGATAGGGAACTCATGACAGACCAAAGTATGGATAAGATAAAATTCCAAATTATTGAACAAATGAGTAGTTTTGGTATTATTTACATGTGAGGAATTACCCAAAAGGAGCAGAAATGATGCAAAAGCAGCTGTATCACCAAAGCCTATCCCAGCATGGATTACAGCTCACAAAGTTGGGAACCTGGAGCATACTGCACAGCCTGGAGGCAGCTCAACATGCTGGACAGTGTCCTTTTCAGGTGCTCAGATGGTCTAAACATCTAGACAGCTTGGCTGGTTTCTCCTTCTTCCAGACACCTGGTCTGGTGTAAGAATTTTCTTTGCAGCTTAGTTTATCCGAGAATCTTCTTTACAGCGTGGTTTGTCTGAATCTTGGCAGCTCGGTTCCTATTGCTCATTCTGGCAAGAAGGATATTAGTGAATCTGGTCAGTTTCAGGGACTTTCTGAAGTTCTTTTGAATTGTTAACTTCCTGCTTAAGGAGCTTCCCTGTAGCATGGAATGTTTCAGTCTTGGACGATGTTGTTATACAGTAGCAAGCAACAGATGTTCTATCATATATCTCAAATCCCAGTCTTTTAAAAATGAGATAGATTGGGAGACAGTCAGGAGAACCCATGAGCAGGCTAGCCTAGAGACCCAGTGCAGCTGAAGAAACAAGGGACTTTGCTTCAAAACAGGGTAGAATGAGAGTACCATCTCATAAAACCTGTCATCACCTCCACTATGGCATGCATGTACCTGTGTTCACACACACACATACACTCATACACACTCACATAATGTACACACACAATAATGACAAATACATTTAGAAATATGAATATTAATAAAATTTAGAGGATATTGTATTAACCAAAGAAATGAATAATAAAACAGTATAATTAGGACCATAATTTCTTATCAGATTCTTGAACCTGATAAATTGATTATTAATACAAATTAAGAATTTTAAATATTCTATAGTCTTGATGAAAATTAATAGACAAAAAACCAAATAAAGGTAAAAGTTAAAGTTGTGATAAAATTAAGAACACAATATAGTTTAAGGGGAAATAAAAATAGAAGCACATAAGCACAACTCCTCAACAAAAGGTACAAAACTCAGATTTACCTGGACAGTTTTAGTACCTAGAATGAGATTATTTCCAGCTTCTAGGTGCCAGGCTTCCAAGGTGCTGGTGGACCAGAGATTTTATATCCAGTGGGCTTTGTTTTAGTTCTTACAGAATCTACAATGAACACCTTGACAAGATATCTGTCCATAATTAGTGTTCACAAACACAGAGCTGGATTTGTGGCCAGGCCTAGAGAATGATTTTTTTTTTTTTAGCTCAGTGACTCATAGGTTTTGATGTTTATATTAGTATTTGTGTAAATGTGTTCTTGGTTGTTAATTACAATGCTAAAACACACTCATTATCTGCAGATCTCCGTAGGGATCATGAACTACCCAGGGGAATCTCATAGAAAACAAGATGCCTTAGTAATAAAGATATCCTTTTACATATATCTTCATAGAGGCAATGCATTTGCTAGAATAAACTATAGATTTTGAAGGACCACCCATGACATCTCCTGAGGACTAAGGCTCATCCATCACTTTGGTCATTGCCTGCATCCTCCATACACTATGCTTTAAAATTTTACTAGCTGACGTCTGTACTTGATAGATTCAAATCAAGCAGAGGCTATCAAGGCGAAACCTTGCAAAACAGGAAAAGAGAATATGTCCTTATTTGAATGCTAGCAAATGAGAATTCAACTTTAACGTCAGTACTCGAAGTGGAAGATTATGGCTTGGGTAAGGACATACAGTACATGGTTTGCAGTTCTTTTGTACTGTTTTGGGATAACAGAGTTTCTCATAACTAGCACTGAATTTGTCCTTTGTCTTAATTAGTGTTGCTTTCCCCCCTTAGTCTTGGCCACAGACCATAAAAGTGGCAGGAAGTTTATAACCCTCCCAAACAAGATAGTAGTTGAATTTTGGTCATGTGATCGTAATTTACAACTAGTGATACTGGGCTTTGCCCAATATTTTAAAGACCTGTACACAGACACATCCACATAATTAAAACGATAGAAATCAATCTTCAAAAATATTAAATCTCACTGCATAGTTCCTTAGAATAGCCAATGACAAAAAATAACTGAAAGTTACTCGAATGTCAACGTCATTAATTTGAAAAATATTCAGTACTCATTTCAAAAAACTTCATCAGGAATATGAACTTATATTCCTTATAAACTTTCATAGTATCATCTGTCATTCCTATCAGGATGTAGATATCTGCTATTTGTTCATGCTTTATATTGATTATGACTCATTCAAATAAATGCATTATATTTTAGTGCATTACTTAGCCTGGGCCATAATCTAACTTATAACCCTGGTATCATAAATTTGAATATAAATTTGTATCATAAAACTGTTTTCAATAAGTACTCTGAACTTATAGAAAGAAGCTGTGCATACACATAATGATTAGTGTTCTCTCTTCAAGTTCTCTAATCTGTATTTATTTACTTGCATCTATGCTGGCTCATCTAAGGAGATTCCTGCTATTGTTCACTATAACTTAATTTCTAACACACAGGTGTCAGAATTTTAGAGTTCTTTGTATCTCCAACTTTTTTGGGGGGAGTATCAAGAATAATCAATTCTAGTGCAGACATTGTCATTGAGTATCTGTGGTACATTGCATTTCTTCATGCGTTCTCCTTCCATGTTTAATAGAGGGTAAATAGTATTCCTATCATAAGTATGGGCACACAGTAGCATTTAATAAGGGCAAGCACAGTTGAAATGATTTCAGTGTAACATGAAATAAGCAGAACTGAGGGATACCAGGTACAAGTGAGTGAAAGGCCTGGAAACTATCCGTGTCTGTTATAGGGAATGAGGAAGATTGGAACATAAATGGGTCCCGAGTTCAGTGTTATTCGTTTCTGAGTGTAGTTACCAAAGTCATTTCTTATAGTTCTTGAATTAAAGAAGTTCTGCTTTGAAGTTGAAATCTTCCTCTAATTCAGCTTTCTTCAGAAAGAAAGAAAGCTTCTTGTTGTTGTTTTGTTTTTTTTCGAGACAGGGTCCCTACACCTACACTCACTTCACGAAGCGCCACTTCCAGGGTCCTTCGCGTTCCCTCTGTGTTTCCTCCTTTTCCTTGTGTGGGTGGAACCCCGTCAGGAGGACCTTCCTGTCTCTGCTATGATTGTCTGCTCATACTTCTATCCTTTTAAAATCAATTATCCTTAAAACTTTTGATTAGCTGGGCTACTTACTGTTCCCAGTTTATCTGTTCCCCAACATTGGGCATTTGTGAGAAATTTCAAGTTTGATTGGCCTTATAATTTTGTTCAGTGTTGCTTTAGGGGTAGAGGACGTGGTCCATCTAGATGCCTGCAGTGAACAGAATGGAGCAGATTCTGGAGCTAAATGAAGGGAATGAATATCACCTGAATCTCCTGATGGGGAATCGGTTGTACGAACAAGGGAGAGCCAGAGAATGAGAAGGGTGCTTGCTGCGTAGATGAATTTATTTAAGTTACCATCTGTTTTGTAGCACAAGAGGAAAATTTCCAAATTTGTGTGTATGAACAGATAAAATAGTCACAAGTGCGCAGAATATACTACATCATGTGTCAACTACACCTGAAAACAATTTTTTAATGTATCTTAACTATACAGTAAAAAGCATTAGTTAGGTGCAAATTACATGTTAATGATAAGCACGAGTTACTGAAATGAGAAATGGAAGGGAGGCAGATGTAGATAAATGTACTTTCATGTGTTAGTGTATGTTGTGTGTTCATGCCTATATGTTAAAAGACAAATGATCAGTTTTCTCAGAACTATGTATTTATGGAATAATTTGTTCTAAGATATTAGTATGTGACTCTGATAGCTTCTAGGACAAAACTTGAAAACAAGTACATGTATCAGTTTTTGATGTTTAACGAAATTTTTATTTCAGTTACCAGTGTAGATATTGTTGCTTCTATGTGAGTTAAAGTTGTGTAACTTTGCTTGTCTAGGAATTAGTAGACAGTTAAAATTCAATATATAAACTGGAAAAACAATGCAAACAAATATATCTTTACTTTGATGACAGCACCTGGGGATTCAGTGTTTCCTTCATCACAGTCGGCAAGAAGTGAGGCTGCTGTGTATATGCCTCACAGTCTCCATAAGAAACTAATCTGGGCTGCTTTGGAAAGTGTATTATTTTTGTTAGAAAAGCTATGAATCAAGTCATGAATGCATTTTTTTGTTCATTTGATGTTATAACATCAAATTTATAACAGTGCGTATGTTATAGACAGACTTTCAAGAGTCAGATACACACAGCATTTTAGGAGAAGATTGCATTACTACATCTTCATCAGTACAGTAGAAATTGGAGCATCGTTGTGTTAACAATAAATGCTGTCCTACAGGTCATATTATTAAAACCATTTTAAGTGTGGAGTTCATTGTAGGAATCAGGAAATGCATTCATGGCACTGGTGAATATAGTGGACTGGATCAAGAGAGGAAAGATCTCTGCAGTGGATCAAATCCTCACTGCTCTGTGATCACTTTTCTGTGGTCACTACTCGTAACCTTATTGATATTTGCACTGTATCCAGCTTTAATAGTAACTGAAGAAAATTATCAGGATAGCTAGTATTTCCTAGATACTGACCAGACATTTCTAGCATCCGGTTTACTACATGACTAGGCACTTACTATTTTCTCGAGATAGCCTCTTGGGGAGTTAAAAGTGTGGTTTCAGTGACACTGATAGTGTCTTTGCTCACCTGATGATTTATACAAATTGTGTCATCATGCATTTGTGTGTGTGTGAATTATATGATTGATTTACAGCTATTATAAGTGCACAGTCTGTTATCATAATTGCTGAATTTACATGTAACTATGATCATGTCTGTCATCGTCATTCATCAATTTCTGTATGTACAGCATGACTGCTTCAACATACTGTTAAAAGTGTGGTTTCAGTGACACTGATAGTGTCTTTGCTCACCTTGTTTATAAACATTGTAGTCATAATGCACATATTGGTGTCTGAATTGATCGATGTGAAGCAAATATTTTGCACAGCTCTATCATAAGGAACTCTGTACAACTCACTAAACTTGCTGTATTCACAATCACGATGTTCACACTCATCCCCTTTCCTGTGACCCCAATCACTCTCCTCCTGCTCTCTCTGCATGGAGACATCTGAAGAAGAAGTAGTGAATACCAAAGGCTGCAGAGCTGTTGCAGCTCACATACAGTTTTTGAAAGTAGAAGACAATAGGCTGTCAGGGGAATAAAAACTTAAGAGTAAGCCAGAGTGACTAGTGTGTGGTTAACATAAACTTTTGTTAAGTATGTATGTTGCTTTAATTATATGGCAAAGTATACTTTGAGTTAAATATATAAATTTAATCAATTTAAAATTCTGAACAATTTAAAATGAACTTGTTTGATGATGAGAAAGTTAGATAGCTGAACAAGCAAGAGAGAACAATGGGAATATTTAGAAACTTAAATATTTTTTGTTCAAGGCTTATTTTCTCAAACAGATTCTATCAGGATGCCGGGTTTCTGGCTGGTTAGGTTTTCTCTTTTAATTAATCACATTCATTAAGCAATTATAAATAAATGTTGAATGTCTGCATGTCTTTTAGAGATTTCTATGAGAAACTAATGCTATATAATGCATACATGGGTAATAGCCACTAAAGGAGGGTGTTTATATACGTGGTCACTTGCGGACCTCTAGCTTTTTAGCATTCACATTTATGTGGTACAGTCTCTCATGTGGCGAAGGTGAGGTTCTGAGATGTTCAACGCATCTTGTAGTGCATGAAGATGTCCTTAGAGAGCAAGAAAAACGTGGTCCTTGTAAGAGGGAGTCTTCAGGTGAAATATCTGCAGAAAGAAACTGGTAATAGTCATACCTGCACTCTCGTGGAAAAAAATGCATAAAGGAATATGAGGTTTTTGTTCTTATATTTTGTTCTATGATATGTGATAGCTGGTTAATGTGTCTTCAAGCAAATCTGGACATTATTTTTTGTTTGATGCCCTGGAAGCTTATTAATCTTCTAATGTTCTAATTGTTGTGACAAGATACCCGAGGAAATCAAATAAAGAAGGTGGGGTTCATTGTGGCTCACAGTGTATGGATGCTGTTCATTGTGGTGGGAAAAGCACAGCAGCAAAATGTCCAGGCCAGAGGTGGTCACGCTGTGTCTGCACAGCTTTAAAAGCAGGGACAGTTCAATGCTGAAGTTTAGCTAGCCTTCTCTGTTTTATTCTTTCTGGGATTCCAGCCAATAGGGTGGTGTGACTCACGCTGAGGAGCATCTTCCCCCTCAATCACTGTAATCTAAAACTCCTTCACAGGCATGCCCAGAAATTCATCTTCTGAGGTGATTCTAGAACCTGTCAAAGTGACCATCCATCAATATAAACATTCACAGAATGTTGTATTAATAATACTAGCTGTATTATTAAAGCATGACGTGAATTCTGTGTCTAAAGCTCATTATCTTGTCTTTTGTAGATGCAAAATCATATTGTATACATACAAGTGTTTATAGTGATTTTTTCTACTCTTAATTAATTTTTTGTGTTGGCTATGTAATGACATGCCTCAAACATTGAAATTTTAAAGCAAGTGTAAACAATTGCTGGACTTCAATAAACTCACTGTTTTAACACACTGCACTTGGATAGCATTCTTTTTCATTTTGCTTTTGGTATCTTTTCTGGAGTAAATAACTAGTCTTAAGATTTTACAAAAAGTGCACAAGCAGGCAAATGCAAATTCTTGATGAAAGCTGGAAAATACAACAATGATATCTACAGAACATTCACTGAGATTTACACCTGTATCTTATTTACTGAATAATAATGTAGCCCATATAGTCCTCAACAGAGAGATAGGATAAAAGACAAATAACAATTCTATCAATCGAGGACAAAACAGAAAGAGAGAGTTACCACACAACAATGAAAAAGTGTGACTGACAAACTCAGACAGAACACAGAAATGAGCCCAGTCATATCACAAAGTCCTAAATGCATTAATAGTCAATAAAAGCAGGCAATACAATTTTATATCAGTATGTATATATATATATATAATGTATATATATAATATATGTAATATTTTACGTAGTGCAATCTTTTATATTTTGTAAATTTATTTTACATTTTATTTTCTCACATTATATCTTATGTATCATTGTTACATAGATGACAAAAGATGAAAAGATAATTGAAAATAGAAAAAAAACATGTAAAAATATAAGCAAACTTTGACAACATGAAATTCCAGATACTCAAAAGGCTGAGGCAAGGAGGTCAGGAGTCCAGAGTCAGCATGTCTAAAAGAAAAAAAACAATGAAAAAGACAGAAGAAAAATCAATATGCTCTAAAAATAAGCCATGTGACTACCAGGCATTGTTCAATGTCCATCCTTCTCTTCTCAGTTAGTGAAGAATCGTAAAGTTATTATGGTGAGTTTTGATACCAAATTACTCAACTTGGATACCATACTTGAATTTGAGGTAGATAATTTTCATTTTGTGAAATTACTATAGGTATTGAACTTCTTAGTATTATAAGTAATATTCACTGGGGCTGGAGAGATGGCTCAGTGGTTAAGAATACATACTATACATATTCTAGATATTAACTCTCTGTCATATGTTTAGCTGGTAATGACATTTTTCCATTTTGGCTGCTTTTTTCCTCCAGTAATGGTTTTGTTCTACAGAAGCTTTTGAATGTCATAAACTCCATTTATTTTCATTTCATTATTTATTTATTATTATTTATTTTATTATTTTATTTATTTGTCATATATCTATTTATCATTATTTATCCATATTTAATTTAATTATTCCATGTATTGTTGATACTCTTGCCTTCATTACCTGGATCATGTTTGGAAAGTCTTTTCCTGTGCCAGGGAAATATATATTCCTTATATATTCCTTATTTCTCCTCTATCAGGTTCAGAGTATCAGACATTATGCTGAAGTCTTTGATCTTTTAGGAGTTGAATTTCATGCTGGGTGGAAAACAAGGACCTAGTTTCATTATCCTGCACATAGTTTACCCAGTCTGATCAGTGCCATTGTGTGAAGACATTTTCTTTTCTTTAGTGTATATTGTTGACCTGTTTATAAAAAATCCAGATGGCTAAAGGAATGTAGGCTTATATGTGGATGCACAATTCTATTCAAGTAACCAATGTGTCTGTTTTATGCCATTTCATTACAACGGCTTTGTGGCGTGACTTAAAATCTTGGATGGATGATACCTTCAATAGGCTATTATTATTATTTCTTTTGTTCAATTGTTAAGAATTGTTCTGGCTATCCCAGGCCTTTTGTGTTTCCACAATAATTGCAGAATGCTTTTCCCAAAACATTTTCACCATACACCCTTTCCACCCAAGGCTCAGGAATGATTTCAGGAAAAGGGGCAGAAGTTTGTAAGAGCCAGAGGTGAATGGTTACAAGGGAATAGTGATATTCTGGACACAAGACAGCAGGACAGTTGCACACATGAGTTAACAGCAACTGTGGGTAACATGCACAAGCCTGTACAAGTTCAAGCCAGACAAAAAAAATCTCAGAATGGACAGGGAGTTGGGAATGATGTCTGACCCCTAGCCAAGGAGTTAATGGAAAATCACGGCTGCTCAGAGAAGGAGAGTTAATTCTCTTGAAGGGTAGGGCAACCATGTTCCAGTGGAAGGCCACCATATTTGAGCAGCACAAACTAGACCTGATGAGTTCTTTTTAAAAAAAGCAAAGAAGAGGACACAAAGTTGGCTAGTTGGGGTTGGGATTAGATCTGGGAGTAGTTGAGGGATGGAGGATAAATATGATCAAAAATACACTATACAGAACTTTCAGAGAACTTAAAAAATTACAATTAGATAAAATAACTAAATGAAAAGAAATGGAAAATGATCTGTTTTATAGACAGTGTATTTTAATCTAATGATTACTCAATATAACTAATAATCAATAATTAGTTCATCAAATAGAATCATCTATGATTTAGCAACATTGTCATATGAGATACTGAGGGAAGCCACTTACCTAATGTGGCTAGTTAGAATAAAACATTTGACCCTGGATCTTCTCACAGTAGTGGTCAAAAGTAGAAGGTTCTGGACATAATTTTCACAGCTCTTTTTTTTTTGAGCTCTTTTTTTCTCTGTCATAAGTCTGGCTGCCCTGGAACTCACTCTGTAGACCAGACTGGCCTCGAACTCACAGAGATCTGCCTGCCTCTGCCTCCTGGGATTAAAGGAATGTGCCACCACCACCCAGCTACAAAGCTCATTTTTATTGATACTATTTTTATGCTGTTTTAAAGAGTATGAATGAAGTTCTGAATAAATGTAGATATATACATTGTAAGTAGGTACAATCAGTTCTCTAAGCTATTATGCCCAAAACTTCAGGTCTCATAGAATTCTGGTGAAAAGTCATGCTTGGTTTAAGAAATTTATATAATAATTTTTCAAAAATAATTAAAAATTAACATTAAATTATAAAATATAGTCAGCAAGAAGTCATTTTAAAAGGCCTAACCATGAGTCATATGCTTCATAGAAATTGGCAGCATGTAGAGTGAAGAAAGGGAACATGAACCTTAAGACCACAGGATAGTAATTCATATCTTATAGATACTTGGGTTTTTTTTATAAGCCAAATGAAATCTGTGAGTGCTTGTGAGGATGAGGGTGCATTTATTGTTAGTTAATAATAAAGCTATAGCAGATAATCATTATCAGTAGATACTTGTAGGGAAGATAAAGTTTCCATGGGGATCCCACAGATACAGGAAAGCCTTAGTTAGAAGACCTCCACAGATCAGTTCCTTTGAATCCTTTCCCACCTATCCAATTTATTGGTTGAAAAAAGCTATTGATGTTGAATTTCATTGCATTCCAACAACATATGGATGTTCATTCTATCCACTGAGGACAGAGGCCCCTGTATTAATTTAATCACTCTCCATGTCTCCCACATAATGGTTCTTAAAATTTGACTAGCTGCCTTCTAAACTGGATCAATTCAAATTATACAGAGCCTAGACAAGGTGAAACCTTGCAAAACAGTGAAAGGGAATATGTCTTTATTTTCATGCTAGCAAATGAGAATTCAGTTTTAACCTCAATACCAGCTTTTGAAAAGTATGGCTTGTATTAAGGGCATGCAGCACATGGCTTGAAGTTATTTTACACTGTTTGGGGATAATAGTGTTTCCCAAAACCAACACTGAACTTGCCTTCCATCTTCTTCATCTCACTTTCTTCCCTAACATTGTACACATAATATAAGAGCAACAGGAAGCAGGTTTCTGGCCCACCCAGAACTTCTACCTACTGTTGGTAGAACGTTCAGTCATGGGATTCTAACTCATAACCAGTTTTTCTACTTTTGCTTTGCATTTTCACCTGACTAACAGCTATCAATGAGCATGTTTTCTATCCAGTTAATGGCAGAATTTAGTCTTGAATATTTTACCAATTTCTTCATAGCATTTGTAAATTGTTCTGACTCTGTCAGGAGAAAACATGCTTCCCGGAGATAAAATCCATTCTTTCTTCCTTTCTTCCTCCCTCCCTCCCTCTCTTTCTCTCTTTCTCCTTTTCTTTCTCCCTTCTTCCTTCCTTCCTTCCTTCCTTCCTTCCTTCCTTCCTTCCTTCCTTCCTTCCTTCCTTCCTTCCTTCCTTCTTTCCTTCCTTCCTCCCTCCCTCCTTTCCTTCCTTCCTCCCTCCCTCCTTCCCTCCCTCCCTCTCTCCGTCCCTCTCTCTCTCTCTTTCTTTCTTTCTTTCATTTATTTATTTTGAGACATAGTCTCACTGTGTTGCTTGGCCTGAACTTAATATATAGATCAATCTGGCTTCCAACTCAGAGATTCAACTGCCCTGCTTCCCTAGTTCTGAGATTAAAGGCTTAGATAGAATTTGCAATGCTTTGGCTCTCATTAGGATTGATTTTCTTGATTTTTCATTAGAATGATGGTGATCTAGAATCTAATCTAATTTATATAAAGAAAAATATAAGGAGCTGGAGAGATGTCTCAGTGTCTATGAACACTTGCTGTCTTGTTCCCAACCAGTTCCCAGTACCTCCACTGAATTACTCATAACTGCTTTAACTCCAAATCCGGGTGTATCTGACTGCTCTGGCCTTTAGAGGAACCGTAAATCATGGGCACATACCAGCACAAATATACATGATTAACATTTTTTACAAAAATAAAAATGTGGGAAATTATTATTATAAACTTAAAGATCTTAATACAGAGATGCATATTTAGAGTCTCAGTTTGTGTATACCATTTGAATGATGTGCATTTGTACATATAGTATATGGAATTTATCACTAGTAAAAATAGCATGCAACACATTAACTTATAACTACTCATTCGTACAAAATTGACGAGGGGATTCATAAAGTCTAACAGCCCTGTCTGAAGAAATGATCTGGCTTTTTGCTTTAGAGATGAAATATGTGGGAACTGGTCTTGGTGTTGCTCTCACCTTATCTAGAAGAGATTATCTTTCCTAGGAACTGATGTACCATTGGTACCTTAAATGTTTCCTATCCAGAGTGGAAGGCACAGAGCAGGGACTCAGAGAAGCTCCTGGTTCTGAGTGCTGCTCTCTTTCAGTGGATACAAACTCCATCACTTTTCTAAAGTGGACTCTGAAGTTTAAGTAGCATCACTCAATGTGCACAGACTAGCCTACGGGATACTTTGCATTTCTCCTTGTCTTCTTCTTCCTTGTTGTTGTTGTGTGTAAAGAGACATGACAGGAGGACCTTCCTGTCTGAAATGATAGTCTGCCCATGCTTCTATTCTTACCAGCTTCCTTTATTGATTCTTTGACTATCCCTAACTCTTGGGAGATGTTCATGTCACCCTTTGTCCCTGATTGTCTAGGCAGTGCATCATACAGCATCTGCCTGGGTGCCTACACTCAGGGTAATGGTACAGTTCTGATACAGAGTGCAGGGAAATGGAGAATATCTTGAGCTTCTTAACGCTAGTATGGAAGGAGGTGAGTAACAAGAGAGATGCAAAGAGGAAGATTCTTGCTGTGTAGCTGGATCCATTAAGCCCATTGTTTGTTTTATAGTGTAATAGGAAGATTTCCATATTTGTTACATACATGATAGAACAATTTTGAGTTTACCGAGTATTTGTATTATTGTATATCAATTACACTTGAAAGCAATTTTTAAAAATGCATTAACAACTGTAACAGTGCTAAGCATGAGTTAAATATAAAAATGCTGAGTTTAATGCTAAGTTTGATGCTGAGATAAACCTGAATTACTGACGTGGAATGTGTAAGGTATTTGGCTCTGAATAAGTGTACGTTCTTTGTTAATATTGCTTATGTGTGCCTGCGTATGACCTTCTGAAAAGTAAAGTGATTAGTGTTTTTAGTACTTGTATTCTTAGTATTTGGAGACTAATGATCTCAGTAATAATGTTGGGTAATTCTTATAGCTGCTAGAAAGAACTTCAGAAAACATTGCGAGGCCCTGCACAGACATCATTTTGATGTATTTCATGAAATTATTATTCTATGGTTAAATTTGGATTTTGTTGTTTATGTTAGAATTTTTAATATTTCTGGCCAAGAAAAGAAATAATCAGACTTACTATGTACAGAAGACAGAACACAGAAAACAATGCAAATAAGTATGTCTTTATTTTGATAACAGCACATGAAAATGCAGTGTTCCCCTCCTCATCAACTATAAAGGACTTCAGACTGAGTGTGTAAGGCACACAGTGTCCGAATGAAGCTCAGTTAAGCTGTCTAGGGCAGCACAAGGACTTTGTGAAGGAAACAACGAACCAACTCAGCAACAATTCTGGGTTTGCTTGGTATGGTATACATTAATTTTAAAAGGTGGATGCTTTGTATTTTCAAGAATCATACAGATGTAAGATTTTCAAAGATCACATTCACAAAACTTTATCAGTGTAGTAGGGACTGGAAAATCTTCTTGGAGGCAATGAGTGTTATCCTATATGTCACAATGTTCCTCATTTTAAGTGTGGAATTCATCATAGGAAATATAGGAAACATATTCATGGCATTGGTGAACATCGTGGACTGGATCAAGAGAAGAAAGATCTCCTCAGTGGATCAGATCCTCACTGCTCTGGCCATCTCCCGAATTGCTTTCTTGTGGTCAACATTCACAAATGTATTTTTACACAGTGTATTCTTAGCTTCAGTGAAAAATGGAATAGTTATGAGAATTATCACAATTTCCTGGACAGTGACCAACCATTTCAGCATCTGGCTGGCTACGTGCCTCAGCATCTTTTATTTTCTCAAGATAGCCAATTTTTCAAGCTCTGTTTTTCTCTATCTAAAGTGGAGATATAAAAAAGTGGTTTCAGTGACACTGCTTGGGTCTCTGCTCATCTTGTTTATAAACATTGTAGTCATAAACATTCATATTGATGTCTGGACTGCTGGACATGAAACAAATATGTCCTACAATTCTAGTTCAAATAACTATTTCCAATTTTTAAAGCTGCTTTCATTCACCAGCAATAATTTCATGTGCATCCCCTTCACTGTGTCCCTCACAATGCTTCTCCTGCTCATCTTCTCCCTGTGGAGACATCTGAAGAACATGCGGCACAGCACCAAAGGCTCCAGAGATGTCAGCACGGCAGCCCACATAAAGTCCCTGCAAATGGTGGTCTCCTTCCTGTTACTATATACTGGTTTCTTCCTGTCTCTTTTTTTAGTATCTTGGAATATTGAATTTCAGCAGAAGTCTCTGATTATTTGCTTTTTATTTGGTATGGAAATTGCTTTCCCCTCAGGCCACTCATGGGTTCTGATTCTAGGAAGCAGTAGGCTGAAACGAGCCTCTCTTTCTGTGCTGTGGTGGTTGAAGTACAGGTCCAAAGATGCAGAAACTTTTGGTCCCTGACATACTGGGTTCAGTTTCCACATTGTAGAAAATACTGATTTTCTATGTGTTAGGTTTTAGAGACGAATAAGGTTCAAGAGAGAGCCAGACATGGATCAGCCTTCAGACAGAGACTATTAGAGAGGCAAGCCAGTGTGTAACACCCACAGGCCCTGAATGTAAGCTTCTGCCTTCCAAAGAGAGCAGAATTTGTGGATGTTGTTTTTAAAGATCCTGTATGGGAAAGTAGGGAGTGAGGCAAAGCGTTACACTATGAGGATATGGGCCAATGTCAGCCGACATCAGCTCTCTAGACTTAGAGACACTGTACTGTCTTGTATTCCTGCCTGAAGCAAGTGTATAAAAGGAGAGAATGACATTTCTTACTAAGGGGCTCAGAGAACAAAGGACCTAGTTAGAATGTGATATAATAGTGGTCCCTTATTCTACCAGCTGCCCATATCCTTTTAGGGTCTTGCTCTCTGTAAAATCCTGTTCACAGGAGGTGGGGAGAACTGGGCTTTTGTGAGTACTGTGAGGAGAAGGAGGTGGACTGCAGGCTGGGGCACCCAAGTCTGTGAGGCAGCAACATCTGAAGAGAGAGAGAGAGAGAGAGAGTCTGCAGTATGTGTGGACACAACATTAAGGAATTCTTGTATGTGTAAATTTGTACTTTCCAAGCACTCTTCAATTGTATGCAAATTTATACATTCTGGAAAGCACTGTATAGATTAAGTATATGTTAGAATATATTAGCCAAATATATTCTAGCTTTTACAGAAAAGATGCAAATATCGACTTTGCTATACAAAGAAAGATGTATGGACCACCGAAATGTAGACCAGTTGCCAGTTTAATTTTCATGTAACTCATTAACATTTTAATTTTTAAAGTGATTGAGTAATGTGCGAGGTACATGTCTGTATGCATGCATATGCGCCACAGGAAATGTAAGTTTAGTAACTTAAAAAAATCACATAGTGACATATAAAACACACACTTAGACATCAGATATACGTACCTGTTATTTTTACTATGCAATTAATTTTCAAATCTTTAAAAAATATTCAGGCCATCAAGAAATGCTCTTCACATGCTGAGACATCTCAATCCTCTTTAGCATGCATTCCACTCTGTGAGAGGCTTAGTCACACAGACACGTCATACGTGAAAACACGTAACAGCAACAATAATGAACACAGTTTAAAATATTTTTTAAAAGTTCTCGGTTTAGTCCAAGTTTCTTAAGTAAATCAATATTCAGTTGAGAATCAAGAATTCTTGGAACATATTCATTTCTGGGAAATGCATTACATTTTTCCTTATAGATTTTATGTAGTGTAATCCGTTTTAGTTTTCATGCTCATGAATACCAAACACGCTGATGATGACGTCTTAACTGAATATTACTGTATTTTATATATGCTTGTGTTTTCCAAGGTAGAAAACAATAAAATTAACATAGGGATAGAGACTTAGTGTAACTGAGAAGTTGCTAAGTAGTAATCAATATGAACATTGTTGCTTGTGTGTATTGTTAGCATTGACTCCATGACAAAATGAAAATGAAAACTGGTGAGGTGTACAAATGTTATCAAATATGTGAACAGTTTAAAATAAGTTAATTTTAAGAGAGAGAGGGTAGAGAATTTAACGTTCTTATGAGATCATATGCCCTGTATCCAATGCTAGTTGTTAAAACTTCAGTAATACTGAGCTGTGTGAATTTTTAGAAATGTAACATTCTTTATTTATGACTTATTTTTGCATATAATCCTCTTCTGATTGCTGGATATGCAAATAGTCTAGATTTTCTTTTATAGTATGATTTATTTATTTAATAACTGAAAAATTACTGTTGAGGATGTTTTCTCAGTGTCTTTCGGGGGATGATTGTATTAAAAACAAATGCTGTCAACAGTGGGCTTGTGAAATAGACAGCCACTGAAATAGAATGTTTTAATGTTATGCGGTGTGGCATTTGTGTTCTTCACAGCCTTTTAGTATCCGGATAGGTGTGATTCCATTTCTCTTGGGCCAAAGGCTGAGGGTCTGGGATATTAACATGCTAAGCAAGACCAATGTCCACTGCAGAAGGTGACTCTGCCAGATTCAGAGGATATACCTTGAGGGGGAAGCTGCTCACAGCCATTTTGGCAAATTAGTGGAAAAACATGCACAGAAAAGCATGAACTTTTTGTGCTTATATTAATATTCTCATTTCTTCCTGTGCTACTTGATTCCTGGTTAATATGCACACAAAAGATGCATGTATTGTTATTGTTTGTTTGGTGCATTGGAAACGGCTTCAGTTACTTTTCACATTAGTTTGACAAAATGCGCCACAGAAGTCAATAAAGAAAGGAAGGTTTTATTTTGACTTACTGTTTAAGCATGGAGTCAGTCATAGTGGGGATTGTAAGGAGGCAGGAACTTAACGCAGCTATCATATTGTATCTGGAGAGAGAAGAGAGAGGGAGAGAGAGAGAGAGAGAAAGAGAGAGAGAGAGGAAGAGAGAGAGAGAGAGGAATGTTGATGATTACCTAAGTTTCTCCAGTTTTTTTTTTTTCAGTCTGGGATTCCCAGTCACTGAAATGGTGTGATTCACAAGAAAGGTGAATCTCTTTAACTTAGCTAACCAAATATAAAACTCCTTCACAGCCATGCCCAGATATTTGTTTCCTTGGTAACTCTCAATGCTGCCAAATTGACAACAATATTAATCATCACATACTATCTTTTTTTTTTTACTAAAATATTCACTCAAACTTTGTGTCTAAAACTTGTTATTTTGACTTTTGAGGGTGTGAAATTCTATTACCTGCATGTAATTATTTATGGTGATTATTCTATGCTTTTAAGTGCTTATACTTTTTGTGCTGGTTATGTAATGAAACAATTTAGCCATTTAAAACTTAAGTAATTATAAATAATTTGCTGGGCAGGGAGAGCAAGCTCTCTGTTGAGCTCCTATACATTTTGCAGGAAGAGATGCAATTCTGTGAGTCGAAACTGGCTGAGGTGGACTTTCTGTGATGCTGATGCCTTCCAATCACCACAATCTACAAGTAACCCCAATCAGCACATTGGTTCACTAAACCAGCTGTGAGTGGAATCACTGTTACGCTGTTTCTTCTCTGGAATGAGTAGGCATCTGTTCACATCTCTTCATCTCTTGAAGAAAAGTTGAGCAATAATGTATATTGTAAGAGAATTGTGTCTACTAGAGTCAAATTCAAATCCAGAAAGCATCTGCACAGTGATGATAAGTGATATTCAGGGGGATAAACGAACTTGAGTCATGTGAGTATGTTAGTTAAGCGCTCTCTTGCAAGAAGCATCTTCATATATACCCACCACATATTCTATAGATGTTGTAGTTTTTTAAACAAGCTTTATTGAAAAATGACTGTGTGCCTGGTTGTACACTTTATGTATGACTTAACTTAAACATGTTAGTTAAATGTTCTATCACTGGGCAACATCTCCATATCTCTATATATATATATATATATTATATATATATATATATATATATATTTCCATTTGGAGAGTGTCTCACTAAGTTGTCCTGGGCAGGATAACAGTCTTTGAATTTGTAGTTTACTCCTTCAGGCTCTCAAGTAGCTGTACAAACTTTATCACCAGACCTAGCAAACAAACCTTTAACAAATCAGTGAGCTTAATGTACATCAAGGAATGGCCATGCCATTACATGGAATGTTATTATTATCATAACTCAACAATACTTAATGACAGTGAAAGTAATACTATACATTTGGCAGAATCAAAGCACTTCAGTTCAGCAATAATCAAAATTGAAAAAAGAAGCACAACATATCAAGACCCAAATTATAACTGAACATTAATCAACCTATGTTGATGCCTGAGAATTTCAACTAAGCTTTTGAAGAATTAAATTGGGGGCTTCCAAAGTAGCTCAATGAGTAAAGCACTTGATGTGGAGTAATTATGAGGATCTGAACTCAAGTCCCAAGGATCCATATAAATCCTAGTGTAGTTGTGTGAATAACAACCACAGTGTTCTCACAGGAAGATGACAGGCAGAGAAGAGCATCTGCAGAAAGGTCACAGGCCAAGTTGCCAGGTATATGCAGTGGTGAACAATGAAAGGACAGACCTTGTGTCAACCTGACTACAAGGGAACAACCAACTCTCAAAGATGCACAATGATCTCCATACACCTCCTTGCACTCACCAACCAACAAACATACACACACACTCACACCAGCATAAACACACAAACATCATCCATAAAACTCAAATTAACTGAATCCTCAAGATCCTATAGGTAAAAAACAGAATGAGATTAAAATGTTAGCACTAGTAATCAGTTTCCCGCTTTGCGTTCTTATGTACTTTGTGATCTGCACAGACAAAGTCAGATGCTGCTGAAGATCTTCATAGGCAATATCTCAGGATTTTCATACAACCATCTCACATCCCCATCTCCTGAGGCTTGGACTCAGAAACCTGAATGTGGTGAATGAAGAAAAGACAGATATGCATACGGAAAAAAGGATTGAGTGGAGTGTGCTCTCTCCGATGGAGCAGCACCAAGTATGCAGCAACGATCCGGTACCTCAGTGCTTTGATTACGTACAGCACAGTGGAGGGACTAGCTATTCACAGTAACAGGTCTCTGTGGGCAATATTCTCAAGCTGCAGCCATCTTGGAGGAGGAAGCCGTGGTTGCTGATTTTTACATACACTGCCTGCATTCATATTCAGATCAGAGGAAGGCTTTGCCACTCCCATGGGTCCGAGTATTGGAGTACATAACATGGCTGTTGGTACAAATTTACTCAGGATTTCATCTACTTTAAAAATATTCAGTCAAAGCTTCCTCAGTTCCCTATGGCACATATTGCCGTACACTCTAATTCTGTCTAGGTCACCTGTATCACGTATGAAGTAGTGTCACTGCCCAAATAATTGTTAGACTGTATTGTTTAGGAAATAGAAACATTATATATAAAATTGAATGGTGAAAGAAATGCTTCTGAATTTTAACTGCATCTGGATGATTCTGATGATATGGTTTCTGTGGATATGGATGCTGGCTGTAAAAGATGAAATACAGAAAATAAGGACTATGAATCCGATGAGCGCTGCTGAAGAATAGGTTTTCTGGTGATAATCACTTCTTGGTAGTCAATTGCTGATTATTCTGTTTCACTCCTGTTATGGTCAATAATTCTAATGTTAAATGTTTCCTAGCTAATTTCTTATGTGGGGAGTCTCCTGGTTGAACAATGACCATTAATAAATGTTAAGATATGATTTGACTTAATTTTCTCCAACCTAATATCTGTGAAAAGAGTTGGTAACAACCTGATGAAGGCTGTGCATCAAAGCAGGAACATGATGCTTCATGACCAAGTCAGAATCTTTTGTACTGATGTCACTCTTCAGAGAAGCTTTGTGCTAGAGTTAGTTGTTAGAGTAATAAAAAAAAAACCTTTGATAATTAGAATGAAAATATTTCAAAAGAGATTTGTTGTGTAGATAGTGCTTTTTACCAGTGTAACTGGAAAGAAAAAAGCTATTGAATTCACCAAATACAGTCAGTAAGTTTAGCAAACTGTTAAATGTAATATAAGCTAACCACATAAATGATCATTTTGAATATGACAGTTGAAACTGGACCTTTCAAAGTATCAATCAAAAACGGAAGAAACATGGAAAAATTTTATAGCTCATATTTTATCTATGTTGTCTTAGTTACTTTTCTATTAATGTGACAAAACACAACAAGGCAAGTCACAAAAGGAAGTATTTAACTTTGGACTCATGGTTCCAGAGGGGTTTAGAGTCCATGACCATCATGTCACAAAATATGGCAACAGGCAGACTGGAGAGGAACACTTAATCCTTTAATCTGGCAGCATGGATGCTCTAGGATAGAAAAATATACACATCTTTAATTCCAAGGTAACACACACCTTTAACCTTAATTCAGATGGCAGTGGTGGGGCACACCTTTAACCCTAGCTCTTTGCAGGCAGAGGCAGAGCTCAGAGGGAGAAGCAGGGAGTAGAGGCAGAGTTCAGGGTTCAGAGAAGGAAGCAAGATAGAAGCAGAGTGAAAGCAGAGCTCAGACAGAAGCAAGGTGGAGACAGATGGGAAGCAGAAGAGAGTCAGAGCTCAGAGAGAAGCAGAGAGTGAGTTCAGTCAGGCAGTTTGAGTGCAGTTAGACCACAGACAGTTCAGTTCAGAAGCAGAAGCTGAAAGGAGCACAGCCTGTCCAGAATAAGTTGAAAGAAAGCAAAGTGTCAGAAGCAGATGGTTTACAATTTATAGTTTGGAGTTCAGAAGACAGCTAGTCAGAGTGAACTCAGTTAGCAGTAAGTCTTAGAGGGTGAAATGTTCTAGGATTAGGTTCCCAGATTAGATTGTATGAAGGCTGAAGTCTTCTAGGTCCTGGTACTTATCTTTAAGATTAGATTGTGTGGAGGCTGAAAGTCTCTAGGACCAGGGATTGAATTAGCCAAAGAATAAACTGATTTCTGCCCTGAACCTATGAGAAAAATTAAATAAAATCAAAGCATATGTCCATGCCTACAGCAGGCACATCGACACTAGAGCAGTAGGTAAAACATTACTTCTAATTCACAGAAAAGACACACACACACACACACACACACACACACACACACACACACACAGAGAGAGAGACAGAGAGAGACAGAGAGAGAGACAGAGAGAGAATTAAGAATGGCATGTTCTTTTGAAATCTCGAAGTCTACCACCAATAACACAAGTTCTCTAACAAGACTACATCTCCTAATCCTTCCCAAAAAGTTCTACCAACTGGGGATCAAGCATACAATCATATGAGGGGGCCATTCTCATTCAAACCACCACAAATTTACTTTGTAAGCTGCATAGATGAACACAAATCAAAATCTGAATAAGTGTAGATATTGATATTGTGAGAAGACAGAATCAGTTTCATAAGGTGACCATTTCCACATTCTGTCATTAAATATAATTCTATGGAATATCATATGACTATAAGGGTATATTAGTGGGTTGCAGACCTAGAGTCCACTCAGCACAACCAAAGATTGAATTGAGAGTCTATATTAAGCTCCCCAGTGACTTCTGAATGCATATTACAGGTAATTTTTAAAGACAAGTAACTTAGAAAAAACTACATCCTAAGGTTGGCAATTGCAGGGAGAAGCAAGCAAGTACTTTAACAAGGGCCAAGAACATGCAGTTAGCCAGGGCATTTCAACACTGAGTTTCTATTAACAGGGATGGGTGCTTTCTCACAGGACTTCTTAGGGCATGAGGGTAGAAACCAAATATGGCCTCAGCAGAGACAAGATGGAGAAACCTTTGCCCTGTTACAATATGAATAAAATTCTTTAAAAATCATTTAAAACTCGGGGCTGGAGAAGTAACACAGCAGTTAAGAGCACTTTCTGCTCTCGCAGAAGACCCAGATTTGGTTCCCTGCACCCACGTGGCTGCTCACAGCTGCTGTAACCCCAGTTCTAGGGAATCCCATGCCCTCTTAGTGCACTAAGCATGGCTTTGGTGAACATAAACACATACAGGATCTCACACATAATACGCATACATTTTCTAAAAGATTTATATTAAACAATTAAAGACAATCAGGAAGTACATCTTAATAAAAGTCCTAACCCTGGGTCATGTACTTCATAAATTATCAACGTTTCTGAGTGTGAACAAAGAGGGTGTGAAAATTTAGCAAGAACTAAGAATAGTAACTCATGTCTTAGAGGACCTTAGAATGCTTTTTATAAACCTTATGAAATACGTGAGTAGTTGTGATCGTGTGTGTTTACTGGTCATAAATAATAAAATGATAACAAACATTGATCATGTGTAGATAATTGTAGGGAATGAACTTTCTAAAGCATTACACAGGGGAAAAGGACACTGAAGAGGAAAAATCCTACTGATTAGTTCCTTTAAATTCTTCTGCACAGATCCAGTGTATGTGCAGAAACTGGTCATCACTGATGAAGAATCCTTCATGCCATCACCTGAGGACTGAGGCTTGCCCACCATTCAGTCATTAGCTACATCCTCTGTGCATTGGGTTTTGAAGTGTTACTATGCAACATCTAAATTTGATGAATTCAAACTACATAGAGCCCAGCAAAACTGGGCAAAACAGTGAAAGAGAATATGCTTATTTGCATGGTGGCAAAGGTGAGTTTTGTTTAACCTTCAACACTGGTAGTTGAGGATTAGAGCTTGTGGTAAGATCATACAGCACATAGTTGGAGTTATTTGACACTATTTTGGGATAATGGTGTTTTCCAATAACCAACCCTGAACTTTGTTGTAGCCAATATTGCTTTCCTCCGTAACACTGGCCAGAGAGTACAAACTCAGCAGAAACTTCATGCTCACCTCAAAATCATGTATTACAGAACTTTACATCAGGAAATTATAGATTACAACCAGTGAGTTGAGCTTAACTTTATATTTATATTTTTTCCTGACCTAACCTTAACACTGAGAACATTTTTCTGTAGAGCTAGTGGCAGAATTTTCTCTTAGAAAATTTTGTGAATTTCTACATTACTTGAAAACAATTTTAACTTTTGTCAGGAGAAAAAAAAAAGCCCCCCCTCCCCTGCCGGTGATGGCTGTCTGGCTTGGTTGTCCTCAAAACTGGTTTGCTTAGGGAAAATTAATGCACTTGTATTCAATTAGAGTTCAACAAGGCTAATTTAATAGAAAAGTGACAATAATTACATTTACTGCTTATGATGGAAGTAACCTTTTCAATACATGGTATGCCAATAGCTTCAGTATGTTTTATGTTCAAGAGAGTCAAATTCTCTAACCTTACATTTCTTTACTTGAAAAGGAGAGATGTTGCTGGAGGTTTTGGTCTTTATTTCTTTCTTTTTCTTTCCCTTATCTTTTCCTCCTCCCATCCCTTGGAGGTATATGTGCATGTGTGTTTGTGTTAGTGTACATATGGAGGCAAGAGGTACACTTTCTGTGTTTCCCTCTGTTGCTCTACACCTTGATTTTGGTCTTGCCTATAATAATGTTCTTTACTTTACAGATCAGGAGAAGGAGGAAAGCTTTCTAGCAACCATTTTTGGTGTATTTCAGACATACTTTAAGGATCAGGAAAAACATTGTGTATTTCTTAGTTACAGCATGGGGTGGACATGAAACAAGTGTACTGATATTCGGAAACTTCTATTTCATACAGTGGACCACAAGACTTTGTGTGTTTCCAGCTACTAAGTTCAGAAAGGCCCCATGTCTGGATGTGCCAAAGAAGGTAGTGTATAAAGAAGAGTTCATTTGAACGGTATGGAAATAGAGTGTTTCTGTAAATACAAGATTGGATTAACCAACCTATACACTTTGGGAATAAACAAGAACCTTACTGAACATCAATAAGTCAAAGGTACACACAACTTAAGGTCAACATATTACAAAAGGGATCCTGGAAGGAGACTCAATTGGTATGAATGATGGGTTAAAAGCAAGAGGACCTGGGTTCAAATCCCAGAATCTATGTAAAAAGCTATGTAGAGTTGCATGGCCTTGTTACCTCAGTGTTGTGTGTGGTGGAGACAGTAGAATCTCTAGGCAGCTTAAAGGGGATGGAAACCATCATCTATATGCATAAATTCCTAAGTAAAGTCCAAGAAACACAAATACATGTGTGAATAAAATGATAAACACAATTCAAGAATTTTAAAACAACCAGTGAATTCAGTAAAGAGAAATATTGAGCAGAACTCAAGCAGAAGTGACAATGGAATAATAAAGCTCAATAACATAATTAGAAAATTCAGGGAAAGCTTTACAAATAGAAATGTTCAAGTAGGAGATAATATATTGGGACTTTAATTGGAACATTCAAAGAATATTATAAACTGAAAAATGAACCACAAAAATATACAGGAACTTTGGTATAGAAATAAACTAATTATAGGCATAAAGGAAGGAGAGGAGTCCCATGTTGATGGCATAGATCAGATCAAAGACATTCCACACTCAGGCCAGGGAAGCAGGAAGGCTAACTGCAGATCTTCTCTCTCCTCTTCCTCCTCTCCTCCAAATCCAATCCTTCTTTCACTCCTAGCTCTGTAGCAGACTACCTGCTGCATTCTCTCTTCTCTCCCTGCCCCTTACTCTAGTGGACCATACAGATCTTCCTTTCCCCAAACCTTCTCCTCATTCTTTGCTTTATCCCAGCTTACAACTTCAACAGGCTCTCCCTGGGAATCCATCAGTCAAGCCTGCCAGGGAAGCAAGGAGGCCAGCAAATAAAATCAGCGCTTTGTTCAGCCATCATCAGAGAAGCTTTCTTCTAAGCAAATGGGAACACATAGGGAGATTCATAGCCAGACAATGTGCAGAATGACAAACCTTGGAACACTCAGACCTAAATAGGATATCTTCATCAAACACATCACTTTAGGGTTCAGGAAAACCTTCAGAAGAGGAGTAGGAAGTAGTGTAAGAGCCACAGGGGATGAGGACACCAAGAAAACAAGTCCCTCTAAATTATCATGAAGGACACACATATGAACTTGCACAGACTGAGGCATCAAACATAGGGCTTGCAGGGTCTGCACCAGATGGAGTCCTAGTACTGAAAGATTAAGTGGACACATGCTCCCATGCCTTCCCCAGAAGCTATCTCCAATTGATAACAACTTAAATCTGCTGGGGAAGTAAACTCCTCTTCGGAGTAGGTTGCATGCCCAGCAGTAGATGGCCAACAGAATATAAATATAAACTCAGTGGCACCTTTTGTGGTCCCTTGTGTCAGAGATTTCTTTTTATTTTACTTTATTTTTTAATTTTATTACATATTTACATATATATTTCTCTCTCTCTCTCTCTTTCTCTCTCTCTCTCTCTCTTTTAACCCATCAGTCTTTTGGGAGTCTATTATGGCCTCCATGTTTTTATGGGACTCCTGAGTGTGTGAATGAATGTCTCTCTGCGTTCATGTTTATTTCTTGTGCCTTCTTTTGGGCTCCTTTCCTTCTGTTTGTTTTGTCCTATTCTGATGTGTTAGTGTTTGTCTTATTATATCATCTCATAACATTTCACCTCATATCATAACATATTGAGAAGAACAGGTGACTCTATTTCGTGTTCTAACTCCATCTTGTTTTACCTGAGTGCTGATCCAGCTTTGCCCTTAGTTCTTGGAGAGTCCCGAGGCTGGCTGCTGGCCAGTCAGAATACTGCTAGACCAGAACTAAGTTCTTGAAATTGTTGCTTAATCACATCCCTCACATCACCCACATACCTCATGTCCCCACCAGATGTAATGATTCAATCCAGTAAAGACCCATGTCCAGGTCCTGACCAATTAGAAAGACCCCCTAATGACTGCCTGTTTGACTTAAAAGGCCTGAGTACTTGTATTTTGGGTTGCCATCTTGCAGTGGTGATCCCAGCATGCTGGTCTGTTTTCTGTGCAACAAACTGCTTTTGTATGGCCATACATATCTCAGTGTCTACTTGAAGGATTTCCAACCTAACAATATCATATCATATCATCAATGTCCCTTAGACGCCTGTTTGTTTTCTAGTGAGAGACAGAAAGGGGATAATGGATGGGAGGAGAAGTAGGGAGGAGTCGGGATGAGTAGAAGGAGGGCAATGTGTAGCCAGGATATATTATGGGAGAAAAAAAAAACCTATTTTCAATAAAAGGAAAAAGAAAATAAAAGAAAAGACATACCTATACAGATACAATGAGCACACAAAATACAAAACATCCAGGACCAGAAAAGAAAACTCTCCATAATGCATGACAATTAACACTAAATATATATAGAACAAGAAAGAATATTGAGAGCTGTTTAGGAAAAGCCACAAGTCACATATGAAGGAAAATCCATCAGCATAGCAGCTGACATCTCAATGGAAACTTTACATACCAGAAGAGCCTCCATCTCCTCCAATTATATATCCTCCTCATCCCTGCCCAGTCATCCTCCCCACCCCTGCTTCTCCCCATAGAAGAGAGCAGTCCTCCCAGGGTCACCAATCAAACAAAGCACCAGAAATGGGACAAGGACAGGCACAGTGCCCACCTCCAGGGTGGACTAGGCAACCCAGCTGGAGGAAATAGGGCCCAAGGGGAGGCAAAAGCATCAGAGAACCCCCACATACACTAGCCTGTAGGCTGTCTTCAAGAACCCCAAGGAAGACAAGTACATAACATATCTAGAAGACTCTTCAAGTTCCCTGTCTTCTGCTTCAGGTTCTGAGGAACCCCAAGAGCACTGGTCTGTTGACTCCTTGGGGCCTGCTCTCCTGATGTCCCTACCCTTCTGGTCCCTGAAATGTCTTCTCCTCCTCTTCTGTGCGTTTTCTGGAGCTCCGAATGATGTTTGGCTCTGGACCTCTACGTTTGTTCCCACCAGCTGCTGGCAGAAGCCTCTCTGATGGAGACTGGGCTAGGTACCGATCTATGAGTAAAACAGGATATCATTAGAAATCATCTCCTGGTTATCCAGTCTCTAGTTCCTGGCCTACCCTGCAGAATCAGACATGGGTTATCAGCCCTTCCATTGTCCCAGTGGGGCCTGTAGAGAGGATGGGTTATAGGTCTAAGGTTTTATGGCTGGGGTTGTGTCCCAGTCCCTCCACTGGGGAGCCTTGCCAGCTACATGAGTTAGTCTGTTCATTTCGCTAATCCAGCCATTCCACTCCTGGGCATATACCTAAGCGAGGTTCCATCCTACCAGAAGGATATTTGCTCAACTATGTTCACAACAGCTTTGTTCATAATAGCCAGACATTGGAAACAGCCAAAATGCCCCTCAAATGAAGAATGGGCAAAGAAATTGTGGTACATTTACACAATGGAGTACTGCTCAGCTATTAAAAAAATTGACTACATGAATCTTGTAGGTAAATGGATTGAACTAGAAAAAATTCTGAGTGAAGTAGCCCAGTCCCAGAAAGACAAACTCGGCATGCTCTCACTTATAAGTGGTTATTAATTGTTAAGTAAAGGACAAAGGCACCACAATCTACAGACCCAAAGAGATTGAACAACGAGAAGGGGCTTGGTTGTGACTCGGGGATCACTTTGGTGGAGGGTGGGTGGGTGGAACGGTGCGGAGGGGCTGGGTAGGATGGGAATGGGAGGAGGGGAGGCCAGATGTGGGAGGAGAGATGGAGGGAAAGAGTGTATGGATGGATAGCAGAAACTGGGGGGCATTGGGGGGTGGAATCTGGAGGCCGAGGACAGTGAAAACTCACTGGAGCCCACAATGGAGACCTTGGTGAAGACCTCTAGTTTGCTTTCTTGTAGAACCCAGGATCACCAGCACAGGGGTGGCACCACCCACAGTGGACTTGGCCCTTTCCCATCAATCACTAACTTAGAAAATGCTCCACAGGTTTGCCTATAGCCCCAACTTATGGTGGCATTTTCTCAATTGAGGTTCCCTCATTCCAGATGACTATAACTTACACCAACTTGACATAAAACTAGCCAGTATAATGGACTTAGGAGGGAAGAGAAATGGTGGACTTGGAGGAAATGGGGACAGGCAGGAGCAATATAGATCCAGTGATCATGTGTAAAATTCTCAAATTAATTTTAAAAAAGCAACAGAGAAGCTTACACTCTACTAAGTTAGAAATTTAAAAGAAATTGATGAAAATTCAATCTGAACCATCATAGTTAAACCAGTTAAACCAAAAAGAGATCAACTACTTTAACAAACATATACCTAATATGGAGATTAAAATGGTATTTAAAAAGCCTTCTGACTGGAAACAAGCTCAGATCCAGAGAGGTTCTCAGCAGATTATTACAAGCTCTTCAGTATCATATGCCCAATATGCTGCAAATTATCAAAATAATAGAAACAGAAGAAGTACTTCTAAACTTCTTCTACTAATCAAGTGTTACTAACACCAGGTAAAGTTATATCAACAAAAAGAGAACAGTAGACTAGTATCCCTGATGAACATGAGCACAAAAATTCTCAATAAAATATCTGCAAACAGTACATGAATATATTAAAAGATCATTCAACATGATTAAATTGGCTTTTCCCTAGAGATGTAGGGATGGTTCAACATTATTAGCTTATCAATATGTCAATAAATGTAATAGTCAATGACTTTATACTATTTGTGAGACCCAAAGATTCCATCAGAAAACTTCTAGAAATAGTCAACACTGTCACCAATTTCAAAAGATATAAAATCATCCCACAAACATCAATAGCCTTTCTGTATGTCAACTACAAGCACTCTGAGAAGAGAATTTTCTACTATCATTTTCTAAACCAATATAATTTCTAATTATGTTTTAAATACTTAGCCTTATACTCACAAATAAGAATAGCTCTCACCCTTTATCAGGAGCTTATTTTTTTGCAACAGATGGAGACAATTACAGAAATCCACAGCTGGTCAAAATGAGGAGAATAAAGGTCTGTGGTTTGCCCAACCCACGATAGCTTAGGGAAATCACAGAAGGGGACAGAGAAAGATGGTAAGGACCAGGAGACCAGAATGTCTGCTGTGAGATAGTGTCTTCTGTATATGACAGGAAACTGTACCCATGAACTCTCAATGATATGGTTGCCTGAATAAGATTGGCACAATGACAACCCTAGTTGACATGGCAACATGAACAGAGGAAATTCCACATGGTCTCATCCCCTAGATGAAAGAACTATGGGTGGTAAATGCCTAATTGGAGAGGAGAATCAGTCTCATTCTGGAATGAGCTTCCACAGAGGTTTTTCCATTCTCAAGTTGTCAGCCTTGATACATGTGCATGCAAGCAAAACTAGATGGACAGACAAATTGTAAGCAGTTATGTTGACCTTGCTGGATGTGTAGCACAGCCTCCTTACTGAGTACATAGCTAAATAGTTCCATAAAGATGAAAAAACCTGACTCTTCAAATCTGTGGATACGTCATCCGACTACGTATGTATGTATGTATGTATCTATTAATTTTTTATCATCTATTTGTCTATATAAGTCACAAATCATGTATCACCATCATCTATCAATCTGTAATACATATCTACATCTTTATGTTACACTGGAAATCACAGCTTTCCTCCCTAAGATATGAAATTTACACACAAAAAAGGGAAAACTAATTAAAAAATAGACAAGGAAGTTTCATTATGGTTCCTCAAATTTCTGGTAAATCTGAGTGTTTTACTCAAGAGTCTAATCTATTTTTACTTAAAAATATGTAGGTATTGGATATATAGATCTACCTATATATAATGATATAAATAAAGGGATGTATAGGGATAATTTAGGTTTGCTAAACCTTTTTTAATTACTTGTGTTTAGTGAGACACTAAATCTTGTACCAAGTAAAACACAGTACACTGATTTATAAATATATAATATGATATATTATATATATATGTGATATATATATATATATATATATATATATATATATAAAATTTACAGGGACATTCATGCTTTTGAGGAAGTGACCTGTCATTTGCTCTGTAGATGAATTTTGTGGGAACTGTTCTTGTGGTTCCTTAGCAACCACAGTTCAGGTGTAATTTCCTTATTCCCTACCAGAGGGGAAGGTGCAGAGGAGGGCTTTGGAGAAGCTTCTCTGAGTGAGTGCTATTCACCCAGTGGACACAAGTTTTGCCACTTTTCTAAAAGACTTAACAGTTCCAGTAGCAGTACTCAGTCTACACCCATTCCAGGCAGGTCGATGTTTCTCTGTCTTCTCCTTGTTGTACTGGAAGGAGCCATGCCAGGAAGACCTTCATGTCTCTGCAGTGATGGTAAGCTCATGCTTCTAACTTTAGCAATTTATCTTAAAATTTCAATAGCTGGGCCAATTTACTTTCTCCGTATGGCTGTTCTTCAAATGTTAGTGCAATTCTAAGAAATATCACTTTCATTACATAGTGTTCCCCCAGGCAACTGAGTGTGTGGTCCATCTTTGACATACATCATTCTGTGTCTTTCTTTGCAGTCTCTAAAGTTTTTTTTTTTTTTTGAGACAAGGACTTATCCTGTAATCAAGGCTGGCTTCAGACTTATCCTCCTGAGCCAGCTTCTTAAGTGCTGGACAGTGTTTGCCAGTGAATACCACAGAAATTTATTGTAGTGTTTGGTGTTTTTCTTTATCTTGCTTTGTTCTACTTTGTGTCATTTTTTTTTTTTTTACTAACTTTTAGCTCTTAGAGAATGTTATCATGCCATGTTTCATTTTCCAGTTTGCCTAGGCATTGTATCATTCCTTGTCTGACTTCATGCCTACAGTGATGGTAGTAGAGCAGATACTGGAGCCAAACAAAGGGAAATGGTTAATATCTGCAGTCCTTCCGTGCTTATGGGGAATGGGATGTACTAACAAGATAGACACAGAATGAGGAGGAGTCTTGTGGTGCAGATGAATTTACATAAACTTGTTGTCTGCTCTGCAGCACTAAAGGAATATTTCCAAATTTGTTTTCATATAGAGATAAAATAAGCACGTGTTTGCAAAATATTTCCTGCTTCAGTTACACCAGAAAGCAATTTTACAGAATGTCTAAACAGTTAGCTCAGTACTCAGCATGCATTGTATGCACAGAAGATGCTTATTAATAGTAAGCATGAATTATTGAAGTGAGAAATGAAGGAGATGCCAATCTAACTTTATGTTCATGCATTAGTGTATGTTTGTGTGTTCATGTATGACCTTGTTGAAGAAAATTGATTAGTATTCTCAGTGCAAGGTATCCATGGGGTAATTCTATCACATAAGTAGGCAATTCTGATAACTTAAGGGAAGAACCTTGCAAACAATAGGTCTCTCTGCAGACATTTTTGATGTACTTAATGACATTCTGATCCTATTTTTCAGCTTGATTTTATTGCCTGCTATGTGAGTTCAATTTTTGAAATTTTGCTTTCCTGGAGATTAAAGAGATACATTTTAATCTTAATAAGTATACATGCAAAGCAATGCAAATAAATGTATTTTTGTTTTGATGACACATATGAAAATTCAGTGTTTCTTTTAGTATCTACTACAGAGAATTTCCGGCTACTGTGTGTAAGGTACCTTAGTACCTAGATGAGGTTCATCTGGGCTGTCTTGGACAATATATGGCTTTTTGTGAAGCAAATTATAAACCAACTCATCAGTGAACTTTGATGCTTGATTGACATTGTGTGTGGAAGTTCATAACGACTGTGTTTTGAATTTTGAAGAATCACAAAGAAGATCATAGAAGATTGTAAGTTAGCCCTTCAGAATATTATATTGCTAAACCTCCAGCAGTACAATAGGAATCGGGGAATCGCCTCGGTATCAATGAAAACGCAGTGCACATTATTAACTATTTTAGTTGTGGAAATCATTATAGGGAGTTTAGGAAATGGACTCATAGCCGTGGTGAACATCATGGACTGGGTCAAGAGAAGAAAGATTTCTGCAGTGGATCAGATCCTCACTGCTCTGGCCGTCTCCAGAATTGCTTTTCTGTGGTTACTGCTCATAGTTTCATTGACGTTTGAGCTGTACCCATCCTTAATGATAACTGGAAAAATGTTGAGAATAGTTAATATTTCCTGGACAGTGGCCAATCATTTCAGCATCTGGCTTTCTACCTGCCTCAGCATCTTTTATTTTCTCAAGATAGCTATTTTTTCAAACTCTGTTTTTCTTTTCCTAAAGTGGAGAGTAAAATTAGTCGTTTCAGTGACACTGCTTGTGTCTCTGCCCATCTTGTTTATAAATATTATAATCATAAACACACATATTGTTATCTGGATTGATGGATATGAAGTGAATGTATCCTACAGTTCTCCTTCAAATAGCTTCATACAGCTTTCTAGACTTTCTTTATTCACGAACACTGTGTTCACATTCATCCCCTTCACTGTGACCCTGGTCACTTTCCTCCTGCTCATCTTCTCCCTGTGGAGACATCTGAAGAACATGCAGCACAGAGCCAAAGGATCCAGAGACCCCAGCACCACTGCTCACATAAAAGCCCTGCAAATGGTGGTCACCTTCCTGTTACTATATGCTATTTTCTTTCTGGCACTTGTTTTGCAGTCTTGGACTTACAAGATTCAGAATAAAAAAGTTTCTGATATTATTTTTGAGGGTATAGCACTTGCTTTTCCCACAGGCCACTCCTGTGTTCTAATTCTGGGAAATGCTAAGCTCAGACATGCTTTTCCATCCAGGATGTGGTGGCTGAGGGGCAGGCTCAATGGTGCAAAACCCTCAGGTTGTAGGGGATTGTGCACTGCATTCTAGAGGATGACCTGTTCATAAGAGCTTCTGTATGTTTACATTTGATTTGTACTTTTGGTTTATTCTTAAGCTGTAGCTTTGTGAATTTAACAAAATTCTGCACGCATCAAGCACTGTCCAAAATATGAAGGGACACATGCAGCTATCCAGGGAGTAATATGGATAGGGAACATATAAATAGAAGAACCTCTAGTATCAATGTAATGTAATTTTATATCATGAAATAGTCATTTAAAGACTTTCATGTTATTAGTGAATAGTTTGGAAAATGTGTGTATATATGCATGTGAGACATTAGAAAGAGTCAAAACATTTAACTATATTCAAGAAGTATAACTTTACAGTTTGGAACATGCTGAGAAGTGACATCTAGAATTAGACATCAGATGTACTTTTTCTATTGTTTCAAATATATTACCAATTTAACAAATTGAAAATTTTTTTAAGTTTATTCCAGTCTTGATGTCTATATTACTTATTTTAGGAATTAAGAATTATTGGGACGTATTTTTCCTCAGGAAGCACGTTGTATTTTTCTTTTTAGTTTTTACATATGGAGTGCAATCCGGTTTAATTCTTGTGCCCAATAAATACAAAATCATGCTGATGATGATACCTCTGTATTTGTTTTTATTTTTTAATATTTCTTTAAAAATTAAACTGTAATTACACCTTTTTCCCTTTCCTTTTCCCCTTTCCAACCTCTTCTATGCTCCCATTCTCTTATACCCTGGTCCCTCTCATGGTTTCTCTTTCTTTAATCACAGCTGTTTTAATCACAGATGCACACACACACACACACACACACACACACACACACACACACACACACATATATTTATATATACTTATAACTTTTTTAGTCCATTTAGTGTTGCTTCTGTATATATGATTTCAAAGTTGACAACTTGTTGTTGGATAAGTAATTAGGGGACTCATCCCTGGGGTAGGCAAATTCTCCCTCTCTCAGACGTTGTTAGTCACATGTAGTTACGTGAGTGAGCTCAGTAAACTCATTGTTTCGCCACACCAGACATGGATTGAATTCTTTCTTCATTCCTTCCCTGAAATAGTTATTTGTTCAC
This sequence comes from Cricetomys ansorgei, assembly GCA_026225945.1. NCBI lineage: Eukaryota > Metazoa > Chordata > Mammalia > Rodentia > Nesomyidae > Cricetomys > Cricetomys ansorgei. The sequence continues at coordinate 13,095,101 of JAMJFZ010002307.1, forward strand.
TTCTCCCAAGAAAATTCACAGAACAGTGTATAAAGTAAGAAATTTGGAGCCATCAGAGTTTCCATTGGTAAAATTTTGGCTAGAAGATAATGTCCAGTCATGTTTGCCTTACATCTTATCCTGAATTAAGTAGTAATCACTGTATTTTCCACCCAGTTAATTGCAGAAATAATGTGATGGGCAATATCATGAGTTCAAGGACTGCCATGTCTGCGTGGTTAGAACCTGTCTCAAAAAGGAAAGAGAGAGAGACTTAAAGTTTATCTGTGTGGTTACTCTGAACAAAAAACCCAAAGTCTCTCACAGAATTATTGGGATGGAGATAATTTAAAGTGAAGAGATTGTTGCAGTTGAAGTCTGCTCGAGGAAATGAAAATGGGAACATTCAGGACATGGAAAATGAAAACTGGTTCAGTACCCATGCAGTACTAAATGTCTATAGTTTTGCACCAGGAAGCATTTCTCTAAGGAGAGGGTAGATGGCCACATTCTCTGGGACTTTCAGGAATTGGACTTTGAAATGAAATTAGTATTTGGTGACTCAAGAGATTGTGTAGTCCATAGATGGAGCTCAAGTTTCCAAAAGCCACATGCTCCTGAAAGATTTGATTCTGTCCATTCTGTAATGATCTTCTGAGTTTGCAGACTGAATATGTAACTAAAATTTGCAGATATGTTAGCTTACCAAAGTCTCACATTAATTCCTAACCTGTGGAGTGAGGGACATTATTCTAAGAAGGACCAGGGGAAGCCTGTAAATGTCTCTATTCCTAGCAATGAATATGGACAATGAATAAGGGTTTATAATTCCAAGGAATGAAATTGATTATGAAAGCATACATATCTTGTGTTTTTTCACAACACTAATAAATATTTCTGAGTTCTGCCATAATGAGATGGAATAGAGGCTGATAGCCATGTGTTTTAGTCAATGTTCTATTGATGTGAAGAGAAACCATGACCCAGCAACTCTTATAAAGGAAAAGATTTCATTAGAACTGGTTTACAGTTCATGGGTTTAGTCCAATATCATCATGGTGGGAAGCATGGTGGCATATAGGAACACATGGCACTGGAGAGGTACCTGAGAGTTCTATATCTGGATCCACAGGAAGAGAGAGTGACACTGGGCCTGACTTAAGCATGTGAAACTCCAAAGCCCACCCCCAGTGACACAATTCACACTTACTTCTTCCAACAAGTCCATCCCTGCTAATCCCTGTCCCCTGTCAAGTAGTGCCATTCCCTAATGATCAAGCATTCAAATCTATGAGATTGTAGGAACCATTCTTATTCAAAACACCATACTGTGGATTAATTTTGCACTGTCAGATGCTCCTCTGGAAGTGACATTATTACTAAGCAGAAGAATATCACCTCTCATATTTTTGTTATGTAGCTATTGATACAATGAATGGTTTCCAATTGTATTATAATCATTATTGGGGTAAATAAAATAATTTTAACTCTCATTTGTTAAGAACTGTAGTAAACTGTAGAACTGTCTCATAGTAGGACTATACTACTTTCCTGTGCTTTTTTCGTAATCTTTCCCAAACATTTTGCTCATTGAATACAAGGTATTAATGGCATTGGCCTAATTGGGATTTACAAGTAGCAACTTTCTGAAAAGTTATGACATAAAAAAGAATTCTAGCAAAAAAATTACTATCAAGAGAGGAACTACACACACACACACACACACACACACACACACACTGTTCAGTGGACAGATGTACATCCTTTCTAGAATAAGAGTAAATTGCATATTATCTCATATTTCCTAAAACTAAAGCAGTGTGATAGAATTTGGGGGCCAAAGAGCAAAATTTTGGCTACAAATTAGAGTTACAGTAATATTCTTCAGCACTTGAGAGTATTATTCAGTTGTCTTAGAATATAAATTTTTAAAAATTTCCCAGGTAATTCAGATTGAATTCTTGACCTCTGGATATTATATTGTAATATAACATTATTTTCTTCTTCAAACTGTGAATGCTATGTTAAAATGCAATCTTATATGGGCTTTGTATTGTAGAGCAGGCATTTAAATTACATCATAAAATGGTTGGATATTCTTATAACACTCATTCCACAATTTCACAAGTGAGAATATCTACAAAGTGCTCAGCCCTAAATGGGACATTTATATCATACTCCTTCACTGTAAAGCTCAGGGAATTTTTGCAAAAAAAGAGAACAGAAAGGCAGTAAGTGCAGAGCAAAATATATTCTGGAAACAATAGGGTGGTTGCACATATGAACTTATAGTATTATAAGATTATCCTATATGGAAGTCAGGTATTTTTTTTAAATTAAAAATTAATGAGAGAAGACTCAGCCCCAGTCTAGGTCATGTCAATCCTGAGCCAGATGATCATGAGTTATAAAAGGAAGCAGAAGCAGGCTGAGCAAGCTATGAGGAGCAAACCATTAACAATGTTCCTCTATGACCTCTTCTAAAGTTCCTGCCTCCAGGATTCTGCCTTGACTTCCCTCAGTGATGAAATGTGAACTAAGAGTTGTTGTTGAAACAAACCCTTTTCTCCATAAGTTGCTTTTTGCTAGTGTAGTAAAAACCCTTAACTAAGAAAGTGGGTATGAAGTCCTCCTACACCTAACTGAGGATGTATTTGCAACTAATAATTTCTGAGATAGAGAAAGTCTGTTTTCTTTGATATAGTTCTTGGTAGGTCAATCAAAGAGCAAAGTAGGTCTTATGCCCAAGAATATTAGGCAATACAAAAAGGACTTGATAGGTTGAAGAAAAAAGAGAAATAGAGAGGGTTTTGGGAGGGGAAGGGTGCATGTGATCAAAATAGATTAGATGGGATTCTCAAATAGTAATAAAACAGTTTAATGATAAAGATAATAAGCAAACAATAAAGTAACACAAATTAGAGAGAAAGGGATTTCAATAATATATTTGTTTTAAGTTCTGATAAACTAGAGCAATGGTAATCCAGAATCGTGTGTAATTTAATTTCAAAGAAAAATATAGGAGGCTGGAGAGGTGGCTCAGAGATTAAGAGCCATACACAGTTTAAAAAGGAGAAGAGGACCTGAGTTCAGTTCATATCAGCCACTTAGACAGTTCACAACTTTAGCTCCAGGGGACTCCTCTGGACTGCATCCATGTGTACACACTCACCCAAACACACATAATTGAAGATAAAATAATCTTTTAAAATAGTTTATAATTATTATAAACACAATGATCTCAATACTGAGATGCACACATAGGATGCTGGTTTAATAAACTCTCTACAATTTCTTACATATAAAACAGTACATGAAACTTGTCACTCATGAAAAATCAGCATAAAATTTCCTCATTTATCATTACATTTGCATACAACATTGACAAGGAAATTCTTAAAGGGAACATTGCTTTCCAAAGAAATGATTTATCATGTTGTTCTAGGGATGAAATATGTGAGATTTGTCCTTGGTGCAATCTTTATCTTGTTTGGAAAGACTCCTTTCTAGAAATTACTGCTCAGGTGGAACCTCAACTGTTTCCTATCCAGAGAGGAAGGTGAGAGGCGGGGCTCTGGGAAGCATGTGAGGTGAGAGTTTCTCTCTCCCAGTGGATACAGACGCTACTATTTTCTAAAGTGGACCTTGAGGTTCCACTTGTAGCACCCATCCCACTCAGTGCACAAAACACTCAGGGTGTTTTGCGTTTTTCTTTGTCTTCATCCTCCTTGTTGTTGTGTGGAAGGATCCATGTCAGGAAGGCCTTCCTGTCTTTCTGATGATGATATGCACATGCTTCTATTCTTAGCAGTTTCCCTCAAAACTAATTTTAAAGAACTGGGATAGTGTTCCTTCCCAGTATGTGTGTTCTTTAATTGTTTACTCTACGAGACTGAGATTGTGGCTCATCTTTCACTTTGTAATACTCCATGTCTTTCTCTGAAATCTCTGAAGGGTTTTGTTGCTGTTTGTAGACTATCTCATCTTGGAGCTCAGGCTGGCTACTGACAGGCTATCCTCTTCATCTGGACTATGTTTACTATGTTTACACCACCCCATCAATTTTACTGAAGCTTTTGCTGTAACTTTCTATGTTATCTTGGTTACTCTGTTGTATTTGTATCATAATTTCTTTGGCTGCTCTTTAGTTCTTGGAGAATATTGATGTCATGGTTCATTCATTGCTTGTGTAGGCATTGCATTATCCTGAGTCTGCCTTGATGCCTACAATGGAGGTATTGGAGCAGAGGTCAGTGTAGAGGGGAATGTATAAGTGAAGGTCTTTGATACTGTGCTGCGCATTTGTGCAGATGTACTAACAAGAGAGACACAGGGAATAAGGAGAGTTCTTTCTGTGTAGATGAATGAATTTGAGCTTTTTCTGTTTTATTGCACAGTAGGATGCTTTCCAAATTTGTTCACATACAGGAATAAAAGGATCACATGTTTACAAAGTAGTTACATACTGATATGTGAAAACTTCCTCTCCATACAGTACACCACAGGTATTTTGTGTGTTTCTTGGGTATTAAGTTCAGATCAGGCCCCGTACCTTGAAGTGCCAGAAAAGGCAGTTGTATGTAGAAGACGTAACTTGAGAAGTGGTTCAATATAGTGTCTCCATTAATATGATTGAATGACTACTCTAATATACTTTCATGACATTCTGCTTGACATTGGTCATAGAATTGAATAAAAACAATAACTTCACTGCATTTCCATAAAGCAAAGGCACATACAACTTACAGTCAATGTTTTTAAAGAGAAACCAGGGGAGATGTCTCACTAAGTAAGATAACTGAAGCAAAAGAATGGAGGACCAGAGTTCAAATACCCAGAAGTGACATCAAAAGCTGTGTCTTACTTAGGGTTACTAATGCTACAGTGAAAACCACACCAAAGGTAAGATGTTGAAGAAAGGGTTTAGTGAGTTTACATTTCCATATCTTAATTATTCACTGAAAAGTAAGGACAGGAACCCAAACAGGGCAGGAAACCTGGAGGCAGGAGCTGATGCAGAAACCATGGAGGAATGCTCCTTCCTGGCTTACTCTTTATGGCTTGTTTAGCCTACTTTCTTATAGAACCAAGTAACAGCAGCCCAAGGGCATCCCAACCCACAAGGAGCTGGGCTCTCCCATGCCAAGCTTCATTTCCTAGCTTACCTTAGCAATATATCATTTCTTATCTGCCTTAATGCACATAGTGATATAATAGAGCAGATGTTCGATAGTATCTAAAAATGAAGGATGTACTAACAAGCAAGACACAGGGAAAGAGGAAGAATCGAGTATAGATGCATTTATGTAAGCTTCTGTCTGCTCTCTGTCATGATAGAAATTTTTTGCATGCATAGATAAAGTATCTACAAGTTTTAGAAATGTTTACATTACTACTGTAAAAGTTATACTTGAAAATGATTTTATGCAGTCTTAACTATATTATTAAGCAAGGTTTTGATGCAGAGTAAATGGTAATTAACGATAAACATGAAGGGTGTTTGGACGGAAATAAGTGTATTTTATGTCTGATTGTGTGTTTATGTATATGTATTATGTATGACTCTGAAAAAATTAGCTAGTATTTTCAGTGTTAATTCCTGAAGAATGATGATCTCTCTGAGATTACTAGGTAACTCTGATAGATTCAAGGAAGAAGTTTGGAAGACACACATGGGTCCCTTTCTGGGCATCATTTTGCTCTTTCATATGTCATTGTGATTTCATCTCCTTCTCTGTGTTAAGATTTTGTTTTTTTGTTTGTCTAGAAATCAAATAGCCAAGCTAAAGTATATAGTCATGCAAATAAATATGCATTTAATCTGATGACAGCAGAGGGGGACTCAGTGTCTTCAGAATCAACCAGAGAACTTCAAACTGCTACGTGCAATGCCCGGTATGTGGACTGAACTCAGTTAGGTTATCTTGGACAATATCAGACATTTGTAAAGAAAACTATGAATCAACTCACCAGTGAGTCTGATGTTTGGTTGACATTGTGTCTGGGAATTCACAAAAGTGGGTATGTTATGAATTCTCACAAATCATATGGACATAGCATTTTAGAAGAACACATTAACACATCTGTAGCCTGGAGCCTTGGAAATTGATGCATCCTTTCGCTGGCAATGAGTGCTGTTTTTCATGTCAGTTTATTTACCGTTTTCAGTGTGAGTTCATCATAGGAAATTTAGGAAACACATTCACGGCACTGGTAAATGTTGTGGAATGGATAACTCTTCAGTAGATCAGATCCTCACTGCTCCGACCATCTCCAGAATCACTTTGTTGTGGCCACTACTTACAACTTGATTGATATCTGCGCTGTACTCAGCTGTAATGATTACTGGAAGACTTACAAAAGCGATTAAAATATTCTGGACAGTAAGAAATCTTTTCAACATCTGGCTTCCACAGCTTCTTCTTTTTCCCCAAGGTAGACAATTTCTCAAATTCTCTTTTTCTTTACATAAAGTGGAGACTTAAAAATACTTTTCAGGGTTATTGCTGACATCTCTGCTAATTTTGATTTTAAGCATTGTAGTCAGGAGTATACATATTGATGACTACATTGAAAGATTTAAGGCAAATATGTCTTACCATTCTAGCTCAAATAACCATGTCCAATATTCTAAGCTTATTTTACTCATTGACATTGTTTTCATGTTCATACACTTCACTGCATCCATGATCAATACCCTACCTCCTCATCTTCTCCCTGTGGAGACATCTGAATAACATGCAGCACAATGCCAAAGGGTCCAGTATCATCAACACTGCAGCCCACATAAAGGCCCTGCAAACTTTGATGGCCTTCCTGTTACTATATACCATTTTCTCTCTTTTACTTGGTTCACAGTGTTGGAACTGAATGACATTCAGCTGAAAAATTCAAAAAATTTTGAGGCCACTGGGATTTCTTTTTCCTCAGGGCATACCTGTATTCGAACTCAGCAACAGTAAGCTGATGTGGTGCATGAGGCTCAGGTACAAAGATACAGAATCCTTAGTTCCAATATAAAACTTATTGGTTATCATTTCTCACATTGTAGGGGGAGATTAATTGATAATAAGTTCCTTTCTTTTTAAAATTGTACTTTTACATACTCTTCAATTGTAGCTTTCTGATTATTACAAAATTATGAAGAGATCAAGTACCATCCAAACACATTATATCTTTGCAAGAAAACATGGAAAGGTATACATTGTTATACAAGAAAACATTTGAGGTTAGAGAGGGCTCACCTATTAAGAGCCCTTGTTATGTTCTAGAAGACCAGAGTTCTCTTCCCAGCACCAACATCTGGTGACTTATAACCACTTGTAAGTCCAGCTCCAGTAGATCTGACACTCTCTTCTGGATTCTACTGGCACCTGCATACATGTGAATACACACACACACACACACACACACACACACACGGAGAGAAAGAGAGAGAGACAGAGAGAGAGAGAGAGAGAGAGAGAGAGAGAGAGAGAGAGAGAAAGAGAGATACAAACAGAAAACATGCACATACATAAAATTAAAAAACAAATGAAAATATTTGAATGTAGACCCATATATATATAAGAATACCAAATATCACTATAAATGTATTTTTTTCCATAGAGAATAATCTAAATGAAACCAAGAAATGACATGTAGAATTAGATACTACATATATTTAACCCATTGCTTCAACTATAAAATAATCTATAAACTTTTAATAAAACTTCTCAGTCTACTTACTCCAAGTTTCTTATCTTCATTATATAATTTGGGAACCAAGAATTCTTTCAACATTTCAAATATGTTGCACTTTATATAAGCTTCTGTGTATATATATATATATATATATATATATATATATATATATTCATCTGTTGATGGACAACTAGACTGATTCCAATTCCTTGGTACAGTAAGTAAAGCATCAGTAAACATGGGGGTACAAATATCGTTGTGGTAGGGTGTGGGGTTCTCTGAGTATGTGCCCAGGAGGGAGGTGTGAAATAGTTAGGTCGTAGAGTAGTTCAATTTTTTTTTTGAGAATTCTCCAAACTGATTTCTACAGTGGCCATGTTAATTTGCACTCCCACCAACAGTGAATAAGAATTTCTTTCTCTCCACATCCTCTTCAACATTTGTGTCAGCTGTGTTGATGATAGACATCCTGACTGGGGTGAAGGGGTATCTCAAAATAGTTTTAATATGCATTTCCATGATGGCTAGGGATGTTGAACACTTTGAAGTACTTTTTTGGTTCTTTGCATTTCTGTTTTTAAGAAACTGTCTATTCAGTTCATTTGCCTATTTTTTGTTTGATTGAAAGTTTTATTTCATTGGTATTTAATTTCTGCAATTCTTTGTAAATTCTGGATGTTAAACCTTTGTCTGAATTTTTAGCTGGTAAAGGTTTTCTCCCTTTTCCTAGGCTGTCTGTTAACTCTGCTGATTGTTTTCTTTGCTATACAAAACCATTTTATTTTCATGTATTCCTTTCTGTTCATACTGAGGTTGGTTTTCGTGCTGTTAGTGTTTTATTTAAAATATTCTTAACTACTCCCAAATCTTGAAGACTATCCTCTGTATTTTATTCTAAAAGCTTCAGCGTTTTAGGTTTTAAATTGAATGTATGTGCGACTACAGTATAACATGAAAAAAAGACACTAAATATTAGGCTAAATGACAACGTTAGACAGATGTTGCCTAATGACCACAAGGAAGGGCTGAATTCAGGTAATGGACACAAGTTATGAAAGAGGATATAACGCTGATAATTTTTCTATGTCTAATTTTGTCATGGATTTTTTTTTTCGTTTTGGTGGTGGAAAAGTCTATGAAATATATTCAATAATGAAACTGTACAAATGAGGTTTTGTGAGGTTTCCATTTAGAATGCCTATTCTGACGGCATTGCAGCAACAGTGAATAGGGTTCCTTTCTCTCCGCATCCTCTCCACGTCTTCATCAAGTTGTGTAGACTGTGAGTCTAGGTGATTTTTGGTGCGTGATGTTTTTATTTATTTTTGATGTTTTTAACATAAGAAAGCTTTAAAAACCCCAAAGAATCAGAGCCTATACTTTACTTAGAAGCTGGGGTTTTTATAGGGTAGAATCGGGGCAGGGTTGAAAAGTTTTCTTTGTGGTTTGTAGTTGGCCATTGCTGGGTTAACCAGTGAGTGCTCACTAAAGAGCGCCAGGTGATCAATAGATGTCTTTCCTGAGTGGTCATTACTTAGGGGCCATGGGACAGGGAAAATCTAGAGAACAACTTAATTGTTTAGGCAGCCAGCTTACTATAGTTTCAGGTACTGTCAAAGTTCAGTCGCTTTACAAAATGGAATGGCCCTGGCTAACAAATTCTATGCTTATGGAAAAGGAAATAGCATTCTAATGCAATAATGAGCAAAATTTATAAAAAAGGAAACACAGCAGCATGCCTATTAGTGTTATCCTTGTTCAGGCAGCCAGCCGGATTGTTGAGAGATGCTTTCCTGTCATTTCTAGGCAACAGAGCCTCACAGAAGCTTTTGCTCTGGCTCTTGAAATCTTTCTGCTTCTTCTTCCACGTTTGGGGACAGACACAGAGAATGAATTTCCAGCTCCATAATTCACAGTTGTGCTGTCGTGAATGTTATCGTATATTTAGCTTTGGCTTGGTGTGTATGTGAGTGTGTGAGTGTGTGCGTGTGTGTGTTCATTGTTTGTGTATAATATACTGCAGTTTTTTAAAAACTTCTTCTGCATGCATCCAATGTGCTTGCTTGTTGATGTTGAAGGACCGTTCATGCTATCTCCCAATGATGGAGACTCAGTCATCTCTTTAGTCTTTCCTCACATCCCCCATACACTGTGTTTTAAATTTTACCAGCTGTTATCGAAACTTGAGCAATTCAAATTACATAGAGCTTAGACAAGACAAAACCTTGCAAAACAGTGAAAGAGAGTATGCCTTTATTTGCATTTGAGCAAATGAGAGTTCAGTTTTAAGTTCAACATCAGCAACTGGAGATTCTGGCTGTGTAGTAAGGTTGTACATTGGAGTAATTTTGCATTATTTTGGTGTTACAGTGTCTAATTAAAGCTAGCTTTAAACTTTATCTTTGTCTTAGCTAATGTTACTTTTCTCCTTAACATTGGTCACAGAATATAAAAGCAGAAAGAACCTCATTGTCCACACAGAAACCACACATTGGTAAAATTTTGGCTAGAAGATAATGTCCAGTCATGTTTGCCTTACATCCTATCCTGAATTAAGTAGTAATCACTGTATTTTCCACCCAGTTAATTGCAGATTTTGCTTAAGGAAATTTTGCTAGTGTCCCCATGTCATCTATGATCTATCTGATCTGACTCTGGCAGGAGAAGTTATATGCCCCCAGATGATCAAGTTCTTTCTGCCATGGGTGTCTTCATAATTGGTTAGCTTTGAGGAAGTTAATACACTTATTTTTAACTATAGGTCAACCAGATTAATATAATGATGAACTGAAAGTGAATGTTCTTACTGCTTATGCAGGAAGTGATCTTTACAGTACCTGGTGCGCTACCAACCTCAAAATATTTTAGTTGCTCAGGATAGCCAAATTCTCCAGTTTCATGCTTTTTAACCCAAATAGAAAATATAGAATTTTTCTTGGGGGGGGTGATAGAGTTGGGGAATTTGGACTTTTTTATCTTTTACTTTTGCGCATGTTACATGTGCACCTGTGTGCAGGTACAAGTCTGCTCATGCACACGTGGAGATTAGAGGCTGACATTGGGTGTGTTCCTCTATTGCTTTTCACACTATTTTTGAGAGAAGGTCTCTCTCTGAAACTCATGCTCACGGATTTGCTAAGATTGCTGACCAGCAAGACCCCAAGATTTGCCTTTCTGTAGCTGCCACAGCAGAAATGTGTTGGTGTCCTTGTGTACCTCACATTTGTACAGGTGAGGAAGATCCAAACTCAGGCACATAGTCTTTCAAAGCAAGCAGTTTGCCTAATGAGCCATCCTTCTAGTCTGACTTTGGTGCTTTCTAGTCTTCCCATGGTGAACATGTATAAGATAATGTAGGTACTTGAATAAGTGGGACATATGACCTGGAAGAGCTAAATGAAGGACACTGTAACATGTCAAATGTGACATTCATTCACTCTAACAAATTCCACACTGTTCATTACACCCTGACCTGCTTCTCACTGTTAACCTATTATTCCATCTGCACATATCCCAGTAAGATGAAATTTCATAGCAAAAGATTCTAGCTACCAGTACCATGGTTCATGGAAGTCCTTGCAAATTGTGATCTCTCTCCTTTTGATATTTGTCATGTGGTCTCTTGTGTAATCATTTAAGGCCAGAGCTGTAATGTGACTGAATGAACTGGCCCACTTTTGTTGTCAGGATGTCAGTGCTTTTGTTTTTAAGCCATTTTTTGTTCTAGTTTATGAAAGAATCTCAGACATGCTTATTTGTTTTCTCAGTGGCTGGCAAGACTCTCAGAGAAAATGAAAGCCTTACAGGTCACTAGCAAGGCCATCAAGATTATGGTGTGCTTTTTAAAAAGAGGATATTAAAACTGATCCAGGCTGGGGAGTTGGCTCAACATTTTAAGAGCTCAGGCTTCTCTTCCAGAGGACCCGCATGTGATTCCTAGCACACAGATGGCAGCTCATAACATCTGCAACTCCAGTTCCAGGAGGTCTGAAGCCTTCCTCTGGACTTCTGTGGTCACTGCATGCATTTGATGACCAGGAATATACAGGCAAAACGCTCCATCTCCCTACCCCACATAAAAAATAGAATAAGATTTAATTTTTTTAATAAAAGAAGTCAAAATAGTTGAATCTCTAATACCTTATGTTTCCTACCACTTTCCTCCCAAATCTTTCGAATGTGAACTATTTCTAATTCTTTACTTTGATTTTGCTCAGGTTTATTAAATAAAAATATTAAATATATATGAAGGTTTGTGTATGAGTGGTGTCATTGTACATTTGAAACAAGAGAAATAACAATAACATATCGTTCCCCCCACCCCAAAAACACTTAATTACATAAGACCTGGTAGGGCATTTTCAGAATTGTAAAGTCATGTTTATTTCATCCACATAATGTATATAGTCCTCTACTTCAAATTTTATTATTGTGTTAATCTGTTGTTTATCAGTGTAGCTTATCCAAACAGAATATTGTTGATGTTAAATCTAATTTAAATTCTATGAATTTAGATGTTTTTGTGGCTCCAATTAATTTAGATTTCAAGAATAATCAGTTCTACTCCAGATATGTAAGATGAATGTTAGAGGTTGATTTTACTTCCTCAGGCATTGTTTACCCATGTTTAACATAAATGAACAAATTCCCTACTAAAAATGTGTATACTATCAAATTTAATTATGACAAGAACTGGTGAAATTAATTTATTGCATTGCTATGATAAGTATATTAGCTGAAAAGTTTAGAATTTATTGATGTCTATCTATAATAGCAATGAGGAAGGATGGAACATAATTGAGTCCTGAGTACAGTGTAGTTATCAGTTCCCATGTGTAACTATAAAAGTCATTGAATTATAAAAGTCATATCAATTCTTGAATTAAAGTAGATTTTTTTTGAAGTTGAGATCTGCCCTTAAATATTTCAGCTTTATTCAAAACAGCTTTTTGGATCTTAAATTGTGAAAATTATCTTTCATCTTTCACCCCTGAATTCCTATTAAAGTATAATAAAGTGGTTATGATATTCCTTCTATGTATTGAGAAAAAAATTCCTTATAAAACAGTATGAAGCCATTACACATAATTAGACAAATCCTTCTGGCATCTGTGCAATCTCTATAACTGAAGGAAGATTTTTTATATATACCTATTTTAATGCTGAGGTATGTTTCTTCTATTCCTAATTCTTCAACATCTTTATTAAGAAGGGGTGATGAACTACGTTAAATTCCCTTTCTGATTCAATTGTTATAATGTGATTTATATATTTAAGTCTATTCATGTGCTATACTATGTTTATCTATTTCTATATGTTGAACCAAATTTACATCTCAAGGAAGAAACCGATTTGGTCAGGTCATACAATTTTCTGTGGTTTTTTTTTTTCTTTTTTTTATTTTTGAGACAGTGTTTTATGTAGACCAGTCTGACCTCTTATGTGAGCTCTGGTGTAACAAGGAGTCATGACTGATTTTAAACTCCAGATCCCTCTGCCTCCATTGTCTCCTGGGGGGATTTTGAATATGGTTTATGAGGAATTTATTGAGAAGTTTGCATCTTTGTTCATTGGGGAAATTGGTCTTCAGTTTTCTTTTTTATTGTATTATTATCTGATTTTGCTATTAGAGTAATTTTGGCTTTATAGAGTGGATTTTGGAGTGTTCCCTCCCTTCCATTTTTTGTGGTGTTGGGACAAGGTATTAAAATTTGGGCATAATTTTGCAGTGAATAAATCTGGTATAGGCTCTGGTGTAAGATAGTTTTTACCATCGTTTTAAAATTTTGCTGAGTCGTATAATCCTAGGACTTCATCTACTTCTCCAAGGTTTCCTAGTTTGTGGAAAGTAAGTTTTCAACGTATTCCTTAATGACATTCTGGATTCTATTGGAATCTGTTGTAACCTTCATCCCTTTTCTCTAATTTTATTAATTTGAGTTTTATTTTATTTTGCATTATTTTTCTGTTATTTTGGAATCTTTGTAACTATCAGTGATAATTATCATCATATCACTACAATATTGAATTAGCATGACATTTTACAAAATATCAAACCAAGAACAATAGAGGTTTGGGTTAGGTAAATCATGAGCTTAGCTTGTGTGAGGCACTGGGTTCAATCTGTAGATTTGATGAGTCATCACAGAAAGAACATACCCAAGCCTGCAAATGTCAGTGAGGTCCCAGGTGGTTTTGTGAAGACGAATTAATTTGAGGAGTTTTGGGACTACAGTATGTCTGTAAATGTAAGACTGAATTCATACACTAGTACGCTCATTGTGCTTGACATTAGTTACAGAATTGAAGAGAAATAAGAACCTTGTTGCATATCCATAAGGCAAGAACACAATTTAATGTCAACATATTTTTAGTTTTCATTGTTTCTTTAATTTTTTGAGGTCATAATAGAATTATATTAATTCGCTTTTTTTCTTCCAAACCCTCCCATATTCTTTGTTCTTTTTCAACTTCATGGCTTTTTAAAATTTTCACTACTCGTTGTTACCTATTAAAAGGGAGACCTAGGGAAATGGCTAAGTAGGTTTGGCATTAGTCCCATAAGCATGAGCACTTGAGTTCAAATCACCAGAATCCAGGTAAACAGCTGAGCATGGTCATAACCATTTGTATCCTCAGTGTTATGCATAGAGGCTCATTGGGGTTCAATGGCCAACAGCCTTGTTCTAGGCTCAGTAAGAGACCTGTCCTAAGGTCTCTCCAAATGCTAGAGCAGAACACCTGACCTGCTCTTGCCTCTGCCTGTGTGCATGAGCACTCTTTCCTGCACTTGTGTAAGTACTCCACATACACACATATCACAGTTATACACATACACACATCACAGCTATACAGATACACACGGGCATATCAAAACTCGTGGTTATTAAGGCTGTCTTATTCCCAACTCCAATGTTGAGAATGATGATAAATTCACAAACTAACATTGCTTCTTTTTTAGTAGCTGAAGAATTTCCCTTGGAAACTTTGCCAGTGTCCTCCTAGCACTGGTGAACTCTATGACTAGATGGAAAGGTAGAGGCTTCACAGCATCGAATTCTTACTACTCTAACTCTTTATAGAAGTGGCTTGCTTTGCATGGTAATAATAGATATTTATTTAACTCTGTTTAATAGACGTGTATTTGTGTGTGTGTGTGTGTGTGTGTGTGTGTGTGAATTATTCATTGTATTGCTTTGGGATAACCAGATATTTTAGTATCTATCTTGCAGATATATTCAGTTTATTTCATTTATGTGATAGCTAATTTCTCCTAAATCTTTTAGCTTTTAAATCAGAGGAGCAGAGTTGAAAATATTGTTTCTGTGGTACTCAGTAGGTTTGCTGATTTCATTTTTATTTTTGTGGTGGTGCACGCAGGAAAGGCTGCTCAGGTGAGTGAGTATGAAAGCAATGTGACTGGAAAGAGCAAAGTGAAAGGTATGACAGCCTTTCACATGCGACTGTCCTCATTCTAGACCAATGGTCCTTAACCTTTCTAGTGTTAACAACCCTTTAATACAGTGCCTCAAATTTGGTGACCTCCAAAAATAAAATTATTTTCATTGGTACTTCATAACTGTAGTTTTGCTACTGTTATGAATTATAATATCTGATATGCAGATAGTCTTATGTGACCCCTGTTAAAGGGACATTTGACCTCAAAAGGGGTCAAATGAGAACTGCTGCTCTAGATACGTTACACTCTGCGTTGCACATCTGATCTGTGCTCTGGGATTAATCTGCTTTCTGTGCAAGCAGCCCAGGCAACACATAATGGATGACAAGATCCCAGCACCATGGTCGACACAAAGGGCCTATAAACTGTGATTTCCTATCTATTTAATTAGGGATTGTGAGATCTTATCATTAAAGTTAAGGTAGAGAGAGCTCAGTAACTCAATCATTCATGTTAGTCATTCATCTATTCCAGTATATCAAATGCTCCATTTCAGTTGAAATCACTTATGTGTTGGTGGTTGTTCTTAACGTCTAAAAGCCAACAAAAAATAGTTGCAAAATGATTTGAGTCTAGAATAGTCAAGGTATACTATCAATCGGATGTATTAATGTTAATACACAGGGACTGGATTTGTAGATACAGCCATTGGACAGTTGCAGAGTGTCTTGCACTTTGGGACCTTAATTTGATCTACACTTCCTGCTTCTGTAGCTTTGTTTCTTGGACATAAGTTCTTTCTATGGCAAGGCCTTGATTAATCCAGCAGTGGCTTGGTCTAGTCTTTTTATATGAGACATATCATAGATACACATCATCCTTGTCTATCAGCACTGCCTGATAGACATATTTCATATAATACCTCCCAACTCCTTTCCTCCTCTCCCTCCACTCCTCCCAGCTCCTCTCATCTCCCTATCCCCCAGACCTACCCCCCATCCTCATCTAATTATTTTTAATTTTTTTGTAGGCTTCAAAGTCTCTTTGACTACTTGCTCATGATCCAATTCCCTAAATTGCTACTCTCTCCACTTCCCTTACTCTGACCCTGGCAGTGTTATCTGTGAGTCTAGGTTGCCTGAGTTTAGTCTTCATCCTGAGGGACTCTCAGCAGTAACAAAGGAGACACATTCCAGGACACTGTCTACTCCCATTTCACATCTTTGTCCACTAAACACAACATTCAACTTATTGATGGTTTTTATTTTCCCTAAAAAGTGACTATCAGGGAGAACATAGATTCAGTTTTACAAATTGTAGAAAGTATGCTGACCTAGCTGGAGAGTGCACATAATATCTTTTCTAAGAACATAGCTAAGCAGTTTCATAAGTGAATAAGGCAGGCTGCCCAAATTTATCAATCTTTCACCTGTCTATATAATTATCTATCTATCTATCTATCTATCTATCTATCTATCTATCTATCTATATTATTTATCCATCTATTATCATCAATATTTATCAATCATCTATCTATTTACCTACCTACCTATCCATCTATCGTCTATCAATCACCTATTTATTAATCACCCCCATCATCATTTCCCAATCTACTTATCTACCCATCTCTTATACATGGAAATCAGTTTTTTCCTCAGCATGCGAAAACTATATTAAAAAGTAATACAATACATGATCTGAACAAGGACAACAATAGTAGACATACTAGTGGACAGAAAAAATCTTAGGAGGCCTCTACCCTACAAAGGAATTATGGCAACCAAAGAATATTGAGCAAAAAAAAGAAGTATTTTTCAGGGAAGAGCACATAAAATGGTTATTTTATAATAAACAGTCAGCCCTGAAAATGTACATGTAAGTAAATATACACTGAGCATATTGTATTTATGTATTTAGAAATATCTATCTATCTATCTATCTATCTATCTATCTATCTATCTATCTATCTATCATCTATCTATCTATCTATCTATCTATCTATCTATCTATCTATCATCTATCTATCTATTTATCTATCTATCTATCATCTTAAATACATATAAGCATATAACAGCAATTAACAAAAAAGTAGGTTATGAATTTGAAAGAGAGCAGGGAGGGGTACATGGGAGGGTTGGGATGGAGGAAATGGGAGAGGGAAATGATATAATTATAATCTCAAAATATAAAAGAAAGAATTTAAAGCAGCACAATAAAAATTAGAAAGAATGGAGCTTCAGTAATTTATTTACTTGAATTTTTGATAAATTATAGTGATTGTAATCCAGAATGTGATGCAGTTTTATTCCTTTAAAATATAGATTTTGAAGATTCACAATTAGTGGATTATCATTACAAATCTATTGACCTAATAGAGAGACGCAGCAATAAAATATTGCTTGGTTAAATCCTTTCAAACTGTGGGAGTTGCTCTTGGTGCCACTGTCATATTGTCTGGAAAAGACCTTGTTTCTTAGGAACTTCTGCTAAGACAGAGTGTCAAGTGCTTCCTCTGTATAGTGGAGGGTACAGGGGTAAGGGTGCATTCAGGGAAGCACCTTGGATCAGTGTCACCCTCTCCCAATAGACACAAATTTAGAGCTCACTCCACGTCCTACGTCCAGGGTATTTTGCATTTCTCTTTGTCTCCTTCCTCATTTTTGTTATATGGAAGGAGTCATGCCAGGAGGACCTTCCTGCCTTGACACTGGTGGTAAGATTATGTTTCTATTATTTTCTATTCTTACCAATTTTCCCTAAAATTTTTCAATAGCTAGTCAAATTTACCTCTTCAGCATGTCTTACTCCTTAATCTTGGTGGTTGGTAGGGCTTGTTCTAGGGGACTGAGATTGGGGCCATACTAGAAATGCCACATATCTTTCCTGCAATCTGCATAGGGTTTCTTCTTGTTAATGTTATTTTGTTAGACTGTATCTCATCATGCAGCCTAGCCTAGCTTTAGACTTGTCTTCCTATGTCAGCTTCTTTACTGCTGGAATGTATTTATCCCGTTTACCATCACACATTGTTTCTTAAAACTTTGCTGCATGTTTTCCTCTTGTCTTGTATTTTTAGTTTTGTATTTGTGCCACTGATTATTTGACCATCCTTCAGCTCTTGAAGAATGGTATGATGACTCACTTCATTCTCCAGCTTGTCTAGGCAGTGTGTCATCCTTCATTTGCCTTGATACCTACAGTCAGAATAGTAGCACAGTTCTTGATGCCAAGTGAAGTAAATGGGTAATGTCTGAAACTCCTTCTTGCTAATTAAGGAATCAGATGTACTAACACAAGGAGACATTTTTCTTTTCCCCATAGACTATATTTCTTTTTCCCATAGACACAATAGTCACAATTATATAAATATTTACCTTACTACTGACTGCCTCAATTAAATTTGAAAGTAATTTCATACAATGTCTCACCAGTTATCACAGTATCAAGCATGAAGTAGATGCAAAATAAATGTTAAACCCTACTGTTTGAAGTGAGAATGAAGATTTGAACAGAAATAAATACATGTTTACTTATTAGTGTACATTTTATATGTACATGTGCATATGTGAATTATGACCTTATCAAAAGTAAAATCATTAATATCCTCAGTACCAAGTATTTGAGGAATAATGTTTTCTGTCATTTATTAGGTGATTGACAGAATATGGATAGGGCCTTGTATATACAGCATTTTTATGAATGAATATAATGAATATATATAATGAATAACATAAGGAATGAATATAAAATAATGAACTTATTTTATATGTGAGTACAGATTTTCATTTCCTGACTTAGAATTCAATAATATTAGTAGTTCAGAAAAAAATATTCAGATTGAAATATGTAGATAAGACAAAAGAAAACAATGCAAATAAATATAATTTTATTTTCATGGCAGCACGTGAGAAGTCAATGTTTCCTCTGCAGCAACTATAGAAGACTTCAGGATGCTGTGTGTAGGGCAGTGAGCATCTGGATGAAGCTCACCTGGACAGTTTTCAACAAGAAAAACTTTTTGTGGGTAAAACAAACCAGCTCATTAGTGACTTTTGGCATTTGGTTGACACTGATATGAGAATTGATGAAAAATGAATACATTAAGAATTAGATAGACACACCATTTTAGAAGATTGCATTACTGCATCTTTGGTAGTGCAGAAGAAACTGGAGCATCATGGTGGAGACAATAAGGGCTATCCTGCAGGTCATGTTGACAACTTTTTTAAGTGTGGAATTAATCATAGGAATGTTAGGAAATGCATTCATTGCACTGGTGAACATTGTGGACTGGGTGAAGACAGGAAAGCTCTCTGCAGTGGATCAGATCCTAACTGCTCTGGCCATCTCTAGAATTGTTTTTCTGTTGATACTATTTACAATGATATTAGTGTCTGTACTGTACCCA
Source organism: Cricetomys ansorgei (assembly GCA_026225945.1). NCBI lineage: Eukaryota > Metazoa > Chordata > Mammalia > Rodentia > Nesomyidae > Cricetomys > Cricetomys ansorgei. Next base: position 13,114,570 of record JAMJFZ010002307.1, read on the forward strand.
GCTTCAATGGAAACATTAATAAGGTTAAGAATGGCGATTATTTCATGGACTGTGACCAATCATTTCAGCATCTGGCTGGCTACATGCCTCAGCATCTTCTATTTTCTCAAGATAGCCAATTTCTCAAACTCCATTTTTCTTGATCTCAAGTGGAAAGCAAAAAGAGTGGTTTCAGTGACACTGCTGCTGTCTCTGATAATATTGTTTATAAACATAAGAGGCATAAACATATTCATTGACATACTTAAAGTAAACACATCCTACAAGTATATTTCAAATAACATTGCCAACATTAATGAGTTTCCTTTATTCACCAATGCAATGTTCTCATTCATCCCCTTCTCTGTGACTCTGATCACTTTCCTCCTGCTCATCTTCTCCCTGTGGAGACATCTGAAGAACATGCAGCACAGCACCAAGGGCTCCAGAGACGTCAGCACCACGGCCCACATAAAGGCCCTGCAAATGGTGGTTGCCTTCCTGTTACTATATACTGGTTTTGTTGTGACGATTTTTTTACAGTCTTGGATTATTCACTCTCAACATAAAATTCTTGCTATGTTTTTTATACGGAGTATAGGAATTGCTTTTCCCTCAGGCCACTCATGTGTCCTGATTCTGGGAAACAATAAACTGAGGCAGGCCTCTCTTTCTGTGCTGTGGTGGCTGAGGTGTAAGTATAGACCCACACAGAATTGAGGTCTCTAAAACATATCCATTTCCACATTCTAGAGAAAATTCAGTTTATAAGAACTAGATTTTAGGGAGGACTAGGGTTGATGAAACTAAGAGACAATCAGCCTTCAGGTTTATTAGAGAGGCAGACAGAGAACATTGCTGTCTGTGAGCTGGCAGGCAACGATGGAGGGTGTGAAGATAACCTTCAGTCTGCATGGAGAGCAGGTATGTAGATTAAGCACTACCCAAACACAGTTCAGCTTTGAGGAAATGATGCAAATATGTATATTGCTATAGAAAGATGTTCATATTAAGTACTAATATTAATATAAGTTTTGTATCAACTGTCAGCCTTTTAGAGATTTAAGAATGATAATAAATGAGACTTGTGTCTATATACATACAAGTGAAGCATGAAAAATTCAAAATTATTTCATTATATTACACAAAAATACACTTATAATCTGGAAAAATGTCAAGAAATTCAGTATAAAATATATTCTTGGACATCAGATATACTTACCTAATATTTCAAGTATAAGATCAATTTAGATACCCTAAAATTTTTTTTCTGGTACAATTAGCAAGTTCCTTGACTTGCTGAATCACTTTCTTCCTCCTTAGAGTATTTAAGGGGATGGGGCTAATGTCACAATCTTGTCCTCTGACTCTCATACCCCTCCATGAAAGATGCATCCACCAGACACTGACAATAAATACTTTTTAAAATAAAAATGTTCTCAGTTTATTCCAATTTTCTACCTACAGTATTTAATTTGGGAAACAAGAATTCTTGAAACATATTATCCCTCAGACATATAATATATATATATTATTTTATTTTTATGTTCATTTTCAAGAATAGTGAATAATTCCCATTTTTTTTTTACTTTGTGTTATCATAAACCAAGTTATCATACGAATAGAGATTTATTGTGTTGTGTATGTGTATTGTTAGTATTGACTGTATGGCTAAAAAACAGTAAATAAAATGCATCAATTTGCTCAAATAGGTGAGCAGTTTAAATTAATTTGAAGAAAGAAATCTTTGAGAGTTGAATACAGCTATACAGTCATGTGCCCTGTCTTCAATGTTGTTAATGCTGCATTAGGGTGAATACTGTGAATTTTTAGAAATGTAAGATTCTTTCTTAATGGATTGTTTTCACAAATAAACAATTCCCTTCAGTCTATTTGCTTTATGTTCAGCCTAGATCTTCTTTCGCTCTTTATCTTTTCATAGATTTATTTATTTTTGTTTTTATGTTCACTAGTGTGTGCCTGCATATGTGTATGTGCACCACATGCATTTTATCTTTATCTTTTCATAGATTTATTTATTTTTGTTTTTATGTTCACTAGTGTGTGCCTGCATATTTGTATGTGCACCACATGCATGTAGTGCCTGTGGAGGCCAGAAGAGGGCACTAGATCCTTTGGAACTGAAATCACAGATGATTGTGAGCTGCTATGTAGGTGTTGAGAATGAAACTAGGTCATCTGTAAGAGCATTAAGTGTTTTTAACTGTTAAGCCATTTCTCTGGTTCCTTAGATTTTCTTTTTTAATATAGTTCACTTATTTACATGCTAATGGAAAATAACTATTTGGCTTATTTTCTGTATGTCTTTCAGAGATAATTAGATGAAAAATGGATTATTTAAAATAAAATCTGGATGGTAGCCACTAAAAGGGAGCTGTGGTAGTGCTTATATGGCCAGTCATTTGTGTTCCTTGTAACATTTTGGTACTCACATAGGTGTGATACTGTTTCTAATGTGTAGAGCTGAGGTTTTAAGATATTAAAACTTATCCTTCAGTGTATGGAGATGTCATCAGAAAGTGAAAGCAATGACCACAACAGAGGTAAGCCCTCCCCAGGTTCAGTTAAACACCTAGAGGAGAAAGTTGTTCAAGTCACACTTACAACTTAGTGGAAAAATGTATAAAAGAATGTAAATTTATGTATTTATGTTGAGTGTACTCATTTCTTTCTAAGATGTTTAACACCTGCTTACCACAATAGACCCACTGACCCACCAAGCTAGTCTTAGGTGGGAGTCATTTCTTTATTCTGTTGTGGGTGCCTTCCCTGAGTGAAGAGGCATTTGTTCATACATCCCTGGGAAATGTCACAACGAGTGTATATTGTAAGAAATTTGCAATTAAGGCATTCCTAGACTGGGGAAGCTCAGTGAAGAAGCTCTTGGACTTATGCTCCTGGTGCAAGATGCAAGATTTCTCTGGGAGGTATAGACAGGCTGATGACATAGGGAGGATGTGGGTTTCTCACCTGGTATAAGAGACCACTGCCTGGAATCTGCAATTTATTCCAGGGATTATTGTTAGGCCTTGGCTAGGGGAGCTTGATGCATGGAGTTCCTGTGCAATGTGGGTGAGCACAGCCAGGGGAAGCAGGGTCCAGGAGACTTTGTGGGATGGACTCCTGGGGTTTATTTCTAGCTTGACAATATTAAAAAGAGAAAAATTGGAGTTAAAAGACACATAGGACTTGTGGAACATGAATATGCCAAGCAAACAAGGAAGCATTCGCTTTATGTGAGTGGGAGTTAAGCTAATGTTTTGTAAAATCAGTAATTCCACATAAAGTAAACAATCAGACACATAGAAAATCTGTAATAAAACTCATTAATGAAACAATATCTACAGAATAGCCACAAGGGACATACATACGTCTCTTACTTGCTGAATATCAATCAGCTTGTTTGCTCTTTAATGGAGAAGTAAGGTAAATGAATAGCAATTCTGCTAATCTAGAACAAGGGAGATAAAAAGTGAGACACACACACAAGGATAGAGAGTAAAGGTTTAGAATAACTGAAAATGACCATCTGACCAACAAATTTAGGACAGAAATGAATAAAAACATACCTGAAATTCCTAAGTGGATTACATCAGTAGGTATAAAACAGTACAATTTTAGACTAGTGAGTATTTCTTAAATATACATGTCTTATATATTTTATATAATATTATACATTTATTTTTATTTATTTTGTTTCATATGCTATATGTTTCCATGCTATATACATGGAAAAGAAACAATGGAAAAATAATTGAAAATAGGTTGATTAAGACATGAGAATATAAGCCAAGCTTGATGGTTATGGGCTTGTAGTCCTATCTGCTCTGGGGCCCAGCCAAGAAGATCAGAAGTAGATTTCAGCACTGTGTGTAAAATTCCTCCAATCATTAATTCAAAACTTAATATTTAATTATTAAGTTTAGGTAAGAGGGAAGCTATCATAAAGATTCAATCACAAAGTCACATGCTTTTATAGAAAATATCAGGAACATAGCTTTGCAGATAAAAACACTTAACTTCTGGCCTGAGGACCTGAGTTCTAACACTGGGAACCACAGAGTAGGAGAGATTCCTACAAGTTGCCCTCTGACCACCACATGCTCATCACGATAATTATACACATACATAATACACACACACACACACACACACACACACACACACACAATAAATGTATTAAGATAATAGTAAAAGAAACTATCTGCATGTTTGATTGTGAAAGAAAGAATAATATTTTTGCAATTACAGATAATAACTCATATTTTATAGAATGCTAGAACTAGTTTTCAGAAACAAAATGAAATATGTGAATTTTTTTGTTTTATTTTCTTTGCTGCTGGCAGAGTCTGTGCATTTGTGTTTATTGCTTGTAAATAATATAGCAACAATAAAATCTGTCTTTAGATAATTATAGGTAAAATAAGCTTTCCTGAGAAATCCCAGAGAAAACAAGAAAGTCTTAGTAAAGAAGCAATCTTCAAATCTATTCCTAATTTTCCTACATGAGGCCAGTGTATTTGTTGAAATAAACTATTGGTGTTGAGAACCACTTATGGTGTCTTCTGAGGACTGGGGCTCATTTACTGTGTAAGTCATTCCCTGAATTCCCCCATAAACTGGATTTTAAAATTTTACTAGTGACATCTGCGTTTGACGAATTCGATTTACATAAAGACTAGACAAGGCAAAACCTTGCAAAATAGTAGAAAAGAGTATGTCTTTATTTGCATGCTAGCACATGAGAATTCAGCTTTAACACCAGCAGCCAAAGACTGTGGCTTATGGTAAGACTATGCAAAATGCATGGTTTGGAGTTATTTTGCACTGTTTGGGATAATATGTATTTCCCACAATCAGCATTGAACTTATGCTTTGACTTAGTTAAATGTTGCTTTCCCCTTAATATTGGTCACAGACTGTAAAAGCAGTAGGAACTTCACTGCCCACCAACAAATAAGATATTGCACGAACTTCAGGACAGGAGCTCATAAACTGCAATCTGTAATGTAGGCTTTGCTTCATATTTTTTCCTGATTTAAAGTTCCTTCTAGGTTAGTGATATAAATTGATTTTGGCACGTTTGTTAATGTCTCTGTAGCATTATAAACCATCTGACTTTGTCAAGAGAAAAAAAAAATCTACCAGGTGGTAGAATCTCACTAATCCAGCAGTCTCTTACTAGTTTCTTTAGGAAAGTGAAGACATGATATTCTTCTAGTTCACACAACTCATCCAGGTTGACAAAATGGACAGCTGGGTATTTGTAACACCTGCAGTGAAAGCAATTTCCATAGCAACTGCTTTACTACCAGCCTCAGTAATTTTTATCTGGTCAAGATAAATGACCTATTTTACATTTTTCTCTTGAAATGAAGAGGCGAGTGTCATTCTGTTGATGCTGTGGGGATTTGAGTGCTTTTGTTTTTTAAAGTTACTATAATAACATTATTAGACAATGGAACTGGTATGAGCAATGAAACATACAGGTAAATGAATATATAGGAAATGTAACATGGACGGCAAAATAAAGGACATTGTTGACTTACCAAATCCAACATTTATTTTAGGGAACTCTGTATGGCATTACATCCCTGGTTCATTTCCCATTGTTAACTATGTGTGCAAAATCCCAGGATGATAAATCTACATGGCAAAGTCTCCCCAGACAGTATCACCATGATCCACAAGTCCACAGGAAGGCTTAGCAAACCATAGTCTCCTTCACTTGCTCTCTGTGGTCTACTTTGTGTGGCTTCATACAAGGTTGGAACTCTGATAGGTTGTCAATGATCCAGTCCACTTAGGTTGCCAGGTTACTGGTACCATTTATTCTCACTTGTTCCGATTTAGGAAAAAAGATACTGTCATAGACCTATCTGTTGGCTCTGTAGCAAAGATGCCCTGGTGGAAAGGACCCATCTTCTTGATCAATAACACCCAAAAATGACCAAAACAAAATATCCACAAGAAAAAGATTCATAGAGCTGATTGTCTGTTGGCCAAGTACTCCTGTGCATGGGGACTGTGCATGGCTCATACAACCTTTCTGTCTCCTCTTCTACATAGCTCCCTGAGCTTTGAGGGGAGAGGTTTGATGAAGACATCCCATGTAGGACTGAATGTTCCTGTGAATGACATTTTCATGTTGGTATCTTCCAGCAGACCATTTTATAAGCAAAGTGTTTCTCCCTTGCTTATAAAAAATGTTTAATTTTCACACAAACAATAGCTTTGTTAGGACATTTTCACACATACATGCCATTGCGTTTTGCTCTTGTTCATCCCTCTTCTTCGTTCTTGTCTTTCATCCCCTTGAAATTCCTTTGCTAGTCTCCATTCTCACCTAGATAGTAACCCTCCTGCTTTCATGCCATGTATTCTATGACTCTCTCTTTCTTCTATGTACATAATATACACACATATAAATTTAAATCTAGAAAAAAATCTGCAGATGAGAGAAAATATGTTCTATCATTTTTTCTGAGTCTGGCTTATTTTGCTTAACATAATAATCTACAGTTGCACCGATTTTCCTGAAAATATGACAATTCTATTTTGTATGGCTGTATACAGTTCCATTGTGCGTATTATCACATTTATCCTATTAACATAAGCTAGCTTGTGTATAAAAAAAGTATATGTGCAAGTATAACTGTGCTTGTTGATTTACAGGCCTGCAGGTATATATCCTAGGGTGGTGTAGCTAGGTCATATGTTTTCAGTGTTTTGAGGAATCTCTACTCAGGGCTTCCCTAACTGCTGAACCAGTTCACATTCCACTAGCAGAAAGTAAAGACTCCTTCTTCCCTTTACTTTACAACATATGTTGTGATTTTGTGTTCTTGAAGACAGGGATGCTGACTAGGGTGAAATGGAATTTCAAAGCAGTTCTAATTCATTTTCACTGATGAGTGAAAGTTGAAGAGCTGAGCAAGTTGAATAGGTACTTGTTTTTCTTCTCTGGAGGACTGTCTATTAGGATGTTTGTTGGATAATTTGATTGAGGCAGATCATTTTTTTTGTGGTTCTTCATGTATTTGATTAATTCCCTGTCTGATACACAGTTGGCAACATTTTTCCCTTTTATTTAGACTGTCACTTTACTCTGCCAGTTGTTTCCCTTGTGGTGCAGAAGCTTTTTAATTTTATCTCGTTTGTTGATTGAAGTAATTTCTTGTGCTACTGGAGCCTTTTTAGGGAGGACTTTATCTATGCCTATGTTTTTAAGTGATTTGCCTATTTTTCTCAAGATGTTGGAAGGTATGATGTCTTACATTAAAGTCTTCGACTTATTTGAACTGTTGATGTTTGGTTTTCCCTATATGTGTTTTCAATATTTTTATTAAAAAAATAGGTACTAGAGGTGGGTTCATTTCTGGGCCATTTAGTCTTGTCTATTGGTATATATGTCTCTTTTTGTGTCAATGCCATGCTGTTCTTATTAATGTGGCTAATATATTTTTAGATCAGGTATTCTAATATGTCAGTACTGCATTCTTCTAATGGTTGCTCTGACTATTTGGTGGTATTTGTGCTTCCATATGAATTTTATAATTGTTCTTCTAGTTCTGTTGGTACTTTAATTTGGGACATGATGGTGATTGCTTTAAATCTGTAACTTGCTTTAGATCATATAGCCATTTCACAATGTTAATTCTGCCTATACCTGAGCAGGAGAGGTTCTTAAGTCTAGTATCTTCCTCAATTACCATTCTAAGGTATTCCATTGTGGAGGTCTCTTTTATCTCATTGACTAGATTTAATTCTAAATATTTTATTTTTCTTGAAAGTATTTTATATAAGTGGTTTTAAAATTTTTCTGTTTTGCTGAGTTTGTCATGGGTATATAAAAGGCTACTGGCTTTTGTGTGCTGGTTTTTCTAGTATTTTAATTTGCTGAAAGTATTTGTAAGATCTAAGAGTTCTTGGTGGAGTCTTTAGTGTTTTTATGCATAGGCTCACACTATCTGGAAATGTCGATACTTTTCCTTCTTGTTTTCCTGTTTTTATTTCTTTCTCTTGAACTATTGCTAAGATTTTAAGCACTATACTGAAAGAAAACAGTGGGCATGGCATTCCAGTCATATTCCAGATATTTATGTTAGAATGGCTATAGCACTGTCATCTCTCTCATTTGTAGGGAGGGATATTCTTTCTATCCCTAATTTCTTCAGGACCTTGTTGTTGCTGTAATTTTTACTTTTCTCCTCATTCCCAGAAATATCTCATACACTCGTGATTTGGAAACATGACGTAGAATCATTCGTGTTTTTATACACAGTCCATTTATGTGATTTTTCTTTGCAAGTTTATAGTTTATGTAAATACTACCCATGATGATTAATTTTAGAGGTCAATTTTGGGTTAAGGAATGTCTACAACAAACCTGAAAAAGTATGATTTTGGGTATGTCCATAAGGGCTTTTCCACGGAAGGTTAGCATGCTAGCTGAGGAAGACACAGTATGGATAAGCACCATTCTACTACTTGGATCCCTGTAGAGATTGGCTACAGAGCCCCATTGTTTCCACATTTCTCATTGCCCATTCTTGGGAGCTGGGATATTGGTCTCCTTCCTTGCTTGTCAGTCATCTTCACTTTCCCATTTTTTTTGTAATTCTTGTTTTATTACATTTTTATTTAATTATGGAGTTGCATGCCATGGTGAATGTGCAGTGCAATGCAGTGCAGTGGTCAGAGAACAATTTATGGGAGCCAATTCTCTCCTTCCACTCTGTGGGTCTCAGGGATGAAACTCAGGTTGTCGAGCTTGGTAGCAAGCTACCTACTGAGTCATCTCACTAGCCCCCATTTTTGGATTCTTAAGATATACAAATGAACCCTTCTCTAAGTTCCCAAGTTTTGTCCTTGGACCAATAGTTATGCCAACTTGGTTATTACTCATATTCCAGAGCTTCTACCTTTCATCAGGACTTTTATCAGGAAGGGACGATAAATTTTGTCAAGTACCATTTTAGTATCTATTGAGATGATATTATCTATGCCTGTAAACTTGTTTATGTTTTACATTGCACTTATCTATTTGTATATATTGGGTCAAACTTATATCTTTAGCATGAAACCTATTTGGTCATGATACACAATCATGTGTGTGTATGTGTGACAGTCTAGGCTGCCCTCAAATTCGCTATGTAGTCATGAGAGACTTTAAGCTTCAGATCCCCCTACCTTCATCTTCTGATAAGATGTTCTTGAACATCGTTTGCAATATATGTATTGAGAAATTTTACATCTGTGTTCTTTAGAGAAATTATTCTTTAGTTTTCTTTTGTGTTGGATCCTTATACAGTTTTGGCATCAAGGAAATTCTGTCTTTTCGCTTTCATTTTGTGGAATAGTTTGTGAATTATTGGTACAAGTTATTCCTTAAGGTTTTGGTAGAACTCTAGTGAATAAATTGTGTTGCAGATTTATTTGTGGGAGATTTTATAACTAACTGCTCCAACATTGTTTGCTATAAATCTATTTAAATTTTTATAAATTACTGATTTCATTTTGGTAAGTCTTATGTTTCTAGGATTTTATTCTCTTCTTTAGATTTTCCCATTTTGTGGGGTGTATGGTTTCCAAGTATACCTTTGGATTCCAATGGAACCTATGTAACTTCCCTCCTTTGACATCTAATGTTACAAACTTGGATCTCATTTTGTAATATTTTCTATTATTTTAGGAATTTTCTACTTTCTGGTAATAACTATCATGCAATTAATATACTGAGTTAATATGATATTTTATGAACTGTTGGACTCAGTGCAGGGTGTTGGAGGTGCAGCTCTGAGTGTGGTTATCATGCATGAAGCTCTTGGTTCAATTTCAGGGGATCAAAATCCCCAAAACACAATAAAAAACACTTGCTAATACAGTGATTACATGAAGCAGTGAAGTGTTTTGCTTTACTTAAAAGCCCATGGTAATTGTGCTGAGGTTCTTGGGTGTGAGCATCCACTAACAGACATTTATCAATTCAGTAGCCACATACACAGTGCAGAGGTGATGTCTGCTCAGTGAGTATACCTGGAGAACGTCTGTCTGGGCAATGCAAACCTATGCCAATATGCATTTATCCTGTTTTTCACATGGTTATGACAGAGTTCAAGTATGGTAACCCAATATTAGCATGAGAAGAATTCAGCATTGTTTCCTGTAATTTTCAAGACTTTTGTTGTAACAATCAGTCTCATTCCTTGGAGACCATAGTGATTATATGTTATCAGCTATAAGAGAACTAGAGTATTTCATGGACTTAAAGATCTTTTAGTCTTGCCTATAATAATGCCCTTTACTCCACAGATCAGTAGAAACAGGAGAGTTTGCTAGCTGCCAATTTGCTACATTTCAATTATACATTCAGGATTAGGTAAAACACACAAATGTATTAGATAGGATTGGAGAAGAGGCTAAGTTTTTATAGAGAGGGGCCTGGCATCTGGAAACTACCACTCCATTTAATGAACTCCAAAATTTCTTGACTTTCCACATATTCAATTCATACAAGACCCCATGCCTGCTGGTCCCAGAGAAGATGATTATGTATCCTGTTCTCTGGACACTGTCATCTGCTAAGTGATCACAGGTCTTTGGCTACCCTAGGTTAATATACGTTGATATTCTTGGGATATATTTTCAGGGTGTTTTAGCAAAAGAACCTAGACACAGGCAGCGGTGAATAAAACTTACTAGCTTTACAGGACATTGGTACCTCCTGGGTTTCATGGTTTGCCACTAAGCATCCCTTAGCTGCCTCTCACTGTTTTTTTCCTGTTCTTACGTATAAGGGAGCACTTGAGCTCAATTCTTCAATTTATAGCCAGTTTTTAGGACCTTATCATGTTGTCATATATTTTCTTTACTGAGTGCATAGATACATAGTCCTTCACAGGGGAGTAAGGTGATTACTCACATGTATCTGACTCTGATTCTGCATATTTACATATATGTATATTTATGAATACATTTGAATTGTGAAACACATTTTTGTATTCATTAATACAAGCTACATTTAAAAGTAACACTACTAAAAACCCAGGCAAAAGAGAAGGTCATAATTTCTTTCTTTCTCTTCAATCCTAATTTTTATGTAGGAGCTTTTTTAAAAAAAGTGTATGTAACAATACCTTTATAGGCAGAAAATTATAAATTGTAGAAACAGATCATTGTGTACAAGATACATAGGCAATTACGTATGATTCACCACATATTAATTATGTTTGGTATAAAATGACACGACTAACATGAAACTCACTGATGACTTCTACATCTTAATAAAATGCTGGCACTGAAATGGATAAAGCACTGCTCTTCCCAAATGCTGACTTACTTTATCTGACTCCTGTACATATTGGAAATTATTCTTGGAACCATTCTCACTTTGTCTGGGAAAGACTGTCCTTTTGGAGGAGCTGCAGTTCAAGTGCAAATCTAAGGGGTTTCCATCCTGAGTGAAAGGGATGTAGTGGTAGAGCCTCAGGACCAGCTCCTCAGCGGTGAGTGTAGCAAGACCTCAGTTCAGCCCCGCTTCTGAAACCCCAGGGGAAGTCCTGACATCAGCATCTTCTTCACGCAGTTGTTCACACCCACCGTATGGTGGCATTTACATCTTCCTTTCTTCTCAAATCAGATCCTTGTTACCTGAAAGAGATAAGCCAGAGGAGCTATTACATATGTGTTTTAAATGTCCCTGCAAGGCCATGCGTTAAAGCCTCGGTTACTAAACTGAAGCATTATGGGAGGTGCCGGAACCTTTAAAAAGTGGGAGGTGCTTAGGAGAAGGAAGTTAAGACATTGGAGGCGTGTCTTTGGAGGGGGCATTAGACTCCAGCTGTATTCTCTCACTCTTTGTTGCCTCATGACAGGAGCAGTGTCACCCCACTGCTGCTGTGCTATTCTGTGTTACCACGAAACAATGGAGCCAACGATCATGGTCTGAAACCTCGGGGACTGTGAGTCAAAATAAATCAACAGAAGCCTAACAAGGGACCAGCCCATTTCTGTGCTGATGGTATGTTTGTATCATTTCTACTTCTTCCTCAAAATTTGCTCATTCTGGCCTGATTTCGTTCTCAATATCTCTGTCTCCTAATTGTAGTGTACTTGTCAGTTTTAAAAATATCTAGAACTCATTTTCTTTGCATAGTATGTTTTTAGGCCCTGGAATATAGAATCAGTCTCTTGCAATGAATTCTCCGGGTTTCCTTGCCATATTATGAGAACTAAGAGACTCGCTTTTCTGTTGTACTGTAGCACATGATACTATTTTCTTTAGTTTACTAACTCCTTAAATAAGGATTGTTGTACTATGTTTTTTACTTCCTATCTTGCCCAGGCTATGTATCATGCTTTATCTACTTTGATACCCAAGGTGATAGTCACAGAGCTAATGTTAGTCGTAGTGAGGAAATGTAGATAGGTCTCTGGTGCTGATAAAGGACTCAACTTAGTGAACAGGAAGAGGTAAGATACAGGAGGAATCTAGCTGTACTGAGGAACTCATTCGCCTTAAAGACAACTCCAGGGACCGACCACGTAAAACTACCTCATTCCTACATACAGAGGGATATTCCCAAAGATTGCTGAATAGTTATGCTTAATACGGTGTGATGGTAGCTTGCAATTCTGTTTAAAGCAGTACCAGGAGGGAGGGTTGGAAATCCCAGCCTCTTATGAGGCTGAGGTGAGAAGACCACAAATTCAAGGCCTAACTGGACTATAGAGCGATTGTAAGGCTAGCCTAAGCAACTCAGGGAGACTTTCTCACAATAGAAAGTCAGAAGATGGCTAGGGCTATAGCTTGTCAGTAAGAACACTTACCTGGCACGAGTAAGGCTCTAAATGTGGTTATTAGCTCTGTAACAAATAAAAATAATACAGCAAAATCGTCATGTTACAAAGCATGAGATAGAGACATAACGACTGGATCAGTGATAACCTTTATTGGAATAGAAAGAGAGATGATTTTCAGTCAATATAGGCTTATGCATGTGTGTTGTGTGCATCTAGCTGATTGCCCATGTTGACGTATTTAAAATGAAATGATAAGTGACATGCACATAGCAGTAGTGATCTCCAAAGGGATTTTTTAAACCATTTGGATACTATGTACAAAGATTTTTGATTCCCCCCCTCTCACACACACATTTTAATTTGTTTAACTAAAATCTTTATAAATCATCATCCTAGGAAGTACCATACACCAGTTCATATTCTTTTAAGCTACTATATGAATTATAATTTTGTAATATTGTTCAGAATTTATGTTGTGTGACTAAAGTATGTAGTGAAGGCAAAATGAAAGTAAATGCAAATAAATGCAAATAAAAATGCAAATAAATATACCTTCATTTGTATGTTAGCATGTGAGAATTCAGCATTTCTATCAATTTCAGAAAACTCTGAACTGCTGGATGTAAGGCATGCAGTGTCTGGCTGAGGTGCAGCTGAGCTCTCTGGGAAGAAAATATAAGATTTTCATGAAGAAATAATGAATCAAGTCCTGGGAAACTTATATGCTTCCTACTCAGCATCGAGTACATGGAATTTTAAAGAATGAATATTTTTGAATTTTCAATAATCAATATATATAGCACTTTGAATGTGTCAGTGATATCATAAACTGAAGCATATTCTCACAGACAATGAGGAAGACTTTGTGGTATATCTTTGCATTCGTCTTATGTGTGGATTTAATAATGGGAACCTTAGGAAATGGATTCATAGCACTGGTGAACATCATGAACTGGATCAAGAGAAGAAGAATCTCTTCAGTGGATCAGATCCTCACTGCTCTGGCAATTTCCAGACTCTCTTTTATGTGCTCTGGAGTTATTTGTATATTGATATCCGCTCTATGTCCATATTTATGGATGAATTCAGTAATGTCTATAGTGATGGACATTATTTGGAAAGTGAACAACCATTTCAGCATATGGATTGCTACTTGTCTCAGTGTCTTTTATTTTCTCAAAATAGCAAATTTTTCTAATTCTTTTTTTCTTTATCTAAAGTGGAGAGTTAAAAAAGTGATCTTAGTGACATTACTGATATCTCTGATCTTCTTGTTTTCCAGCATTGTAATTGCAGAGATATATGTTCATTTCTGGATTGAGATATATGAAGAAAATGCATTTTATACTTTAAGGAATTTGACACAGTTTTCCACAACTCTCTTACTTACTGACCTTCCCACAGTTGTCATATCCACCAACTCATCCAAAATTCTCTTATCCACCAACTCATTGTTCATGTTCATCCCCTTCACTGTGTCCCTGACAGCTTTTCTCCTGCTCGTCTTCTCCCTGTGGAAGCATCACAGGAAGATGCAGCTCAGTGTCAAAAAAGCCAGAGATGCCAGCACCATGGCCCATGTGAAAGCCTTGCAAACTGGGTTCTCCTTCCTGGTGTTGTACATAATATACTTACTTTGGATTGTCTTAGGAATTTCAAGCCAGGAATTGATGAAGGCAGACTTGATCATTTTATTGGACTACTTTTATGGAACAGTTTTTCCTACAAGCCACTCAATTGTCCTGATTCTGGGAGATAGTAAGCTGAGACGAGCTGCTCTTTCTGTGCTCTGGTGGTTGAGGTGCAGGATTCCTTCTGCAAATTCTTGAGGATGACAAGTTTATAGAACCAAGTGATATGATAGGGGAAATGGGTAAAGGAGACTCCTTGGGAAAGGGAAGAGGGTGGGAAGAGAAAACGGGAATAGCAGTATACAAGTGACCTCATAGGGGAAATGGGAAAAAGAGGGCCCCTTTAGGGAAGAAGGAGGGAGGTAAATACAAAAGAAGGAGGTAGGTAGGTAAAATAACTATGGATGGCTGAAAAAGTAAAAAAGAATCATAACATTAACTATTTACCTAAGAAAAACCTCTAAGGCATGTAATTCAGTATATAAATACACATTCACAGTTTTAATAAACTTTTATCATCTTGACTGATGGTACGCCCTCCAGGAACCAAAGATCACCTAACAAAAACATCAATAGCAATCATGACAAGCTTTCTTTTGAGTTGTTGGCCAAGGATTTCTAAGAGACTCCTGAAACATACAGCCTATTGCTGTTGCTCTTGGTTACCCCCTAGAGGTGGAAGGTAAGTCTCTATTGCTGAAGACACCATGCACTTCAGAAATAGAGCCCAGAGACTCCTGAGCTGGAACTGACCTGTATGGCCTTCCTTGAGGGCTAGTTTTCATGGTACCAGAAGGTGATGTGCAGGTTTCCAAAAGAGGGAGGCAGCTATCACTCCTACTCAGCTATGACACCGATGAACTACATCAATGACTAGCATAGCTCAATAACCCTATGGGTCCAGTGTATTAGTTAGGCTGCTGTGGTAGATCACCAAAGAAGACAAGGAGGCATTCTCATATGTGCAAACACTGCCAGACTTCAGCAGAGGGAACCACTGTCATGGCCAGTGCCATACTCAACAGTGGAACCCTGAGCGTCTGAGCTAAGATGTTTTTTATTCTTTCAGAACTCCTCATGTATTCTACTGACAGCACATGCAGATCATTAGCAATCAAACATCCCCCACATGAATCCAGCACCTGCAGACAATACAGAATGTCAAGACCTAGGGAGCACCTTACTCAACAATGCATAAAACAATATTTCAAGCACAACTAAAAATAAACTTCTACAATAACTCCCCCTTTTCTGCATAACCCAATTAAAAGTGCTTCATCTCTATAACACAATCAAGCACTACACCAGCAAAACCATTTATAAGAGGAGTAATCACGAGGATTGCTAATGCACAGGGCAAAGTGAAACCTAACATCTATGAAGCTTTTCACAATGTCTTTGGACAGCAGGAAAAAATTACCATTGTCCAATTATCTGGAATTCATTCTGGGCTCTGCCTAAGGATTTGGATCACTTCTCTGTCTCTGCCCACTGTAGCACACACAGCTTGACCTTCATGCTCTGGCTGGCTCCATTCTACTGCTGCTGCTGTTCTGGGTGGTTGTCCTATGGTACTGGCATCTTCAAAATGCTGGGATCCCTTGCTGCAACTGGGCTGCACTTTTACCAATTGTCTCTCCAGGGCTCTCTTCATGGTGCCTCAACTTCTCTTCATGACCCCTTCCGTCTGGGACTTCAATTGTTACTGAGACTGCACCATTACTAATGGCTTTCCTGGCCTCTCATAGTGCCCTCAAATGGAGACTTGAGATGAAAATTCAAGGAATCTGCCACCCCAACACCTACTCTACAGGACCTCAACATCATGGTCATTTACATTTTCAGTCTTTTTTTTCTCCCTAGATTTCATGCTCAGTAGGTGGAAGGAGCCAAGTTAGATGAAGCTTCTTGCTTTTAAGTAAATGGAATGTTTGACTGTGTATTTTTAGTAATTTTTGAGAAAATCTGCCTTTGATTTCCTACTATAATGTCTCCTTGTATCTTTCTCTTAAATGAAAGAAAATATTCTCTTATTGTTTCCTCATAAAGGCTTACTTAAGCACATCCATAGTGATGAGTAGGGCTGATTATTTTAGTTCTCAATCTTTCTCTGTGTCTCTCATCATTAAAAAAAATAATCTTGCTCAAGGTCTGAGGGTGGGGTCAGCCATACACACTGTAATAACTATGATACATGTTTTCCTGCCATCTTGTTATTTGCTGTTCATATTGTATTGGTTCTTTGCTTATGTATTATCTATTGAAGAGGAAGGACTCGCTAATGCCACTTGTCTCCCATTTTGTGAAATATCTTTATGTACTTTGGTGTCTGTAGTTAGGGTCAATGAACTGAAACTGGCAGAATAGGGAGAAAGTAGACAAATCTATAGATCTTTGGTATCTATGTAGGAATGTGCCCTATAGGACAAGGGGCAGACAGAAAAGGAGGGAGACTCTTGTTGTTATATATATATATATATATATATATATATATATATATATATATATATAGTCACTCACCTTTAGTAATTGCTTCCTGGGACCACAAAGATATTCATACATGCCTTCATATTCAGAGATAAAATAGTTCATTTTTACTCAATGTCTGCAATTGATGTTCCATGACTGACACTTGTTTGCATTTCTTAAAAACAGCAGCACCTTAAAAATTATCATAGTACCGTTCATGAGCTACATGAATAATAAATGTAGAATATCAGGAAAATGATGTTAACAAAAATGGGCTTTGGATTCAACTAAAATGAGGAAGGATGTTGGCATATGCATGCTTTTGTATAAAATCAAATGATGAATACGTATTCTCTCAGTCACGAGCTTTTGACAAATAATTTTAATAGATTGTTGGCTTGCAGATGGTTTGTTGGAAGTGATGTGCACACTTTGCATAGGTCTGGAGCAGAGCTGATTCAAAAGCATTTAAGGACATGTGGTGCTAAGGAATTACTAGGCACAAGTTCAGATTCTTGGTGCCTTCTATAAAGGATAGAATTTTAAAATGTGATTTACCCAAAGCTCAAGTTACCAGATTAGCATATGTAGATAAGAGAAAATGAGCAAAATGATGCAAATAAATACATTTTTATTTGCATCTCAGCACATGAAAGATCAGCATTTCCTTCACCAAAATTTGCAATCTCTCTAGGCTGCTGAGTATAAGGCTCTCCACACCTGGATGAGCTCGGGTCAGCTGTCTGGGAAAAGGCAAGAATTTTATGATGGAGAGTATGAAGTCATTAGCAAGGCTTGATGGCTTATTTGATACTACACTTGTAACTTGTTTAAGGCAACACACTATGGGGTTTTGAGAATCGGATGTGCACAACATTTGAGATGTATTAACAAATCTTAAGCAGTGATAATAGAAATTGGAGCATTCACTCAAAGATGAGTACTATCCTGCAGAGAACATTTACAGTCATTTTGAGTGTGGAATTTATAATCGGCACCTTTGGAAATGGATTCATAGCAGTGGTGAACACCATGGACTGGGTCAAGAGAAGAAAGATCTCTCCAGTGGATCAGATCCTCTTTGTTCTGGCCGTCTCCAGAATCGCTCTGCTGTGGTTAGTACTACTGAATTGGTGGATGTTTATACTTTGCCCAGGGGAATGGAACACAGAAAGATATTTTGTGATAATACACAATATCTGGACAGTATTCAATCAGATTAGTGTCTGGTTTGCTACAATTTTCAGCATCTTTTGTTTTTTCAAGGTAGCAAATTTTTCCAACACTATTTTCCTTTATTTTAAGATCAGAGTTAAAAAAGTGATGACAGTGACATTGTTGGTGTCTTTAGTCCTCTTGTGCTTAAATCTTATAGTAATTAATGCGCCTGAGAATGTCTTGAATTCTGAGTATAAGGTAAATATATCTTACAGCTTGAGTTTGAATAACACACAGCTTTCCTTGCTGTTTTCATTTGTCAACACCGTATTCGTGTTCATACCCTTTTCTGTGTCTCTGGTCACTTTCCTCCTGCTCATCTTCTCCCTGTGGAAACATCTGAGGAAGATGCAGCATGCCAAAGGATGCAAAGACGCCAGCACCACGGCCCACATCAGAGCCTTGCAGACAGTGACTGCCTCCCTTGTCCTGTATGCCATTTTCTTTTTCTCTTTTGTTGTTAAAAATTGGATGCCTCTGCTTGTGGAGGGAAAGATACTGTTTTTGTTCATAGAGGGTGGAAGAATTGCTTTTCCTTCAGTGCACTCCTGTGTCTTGATCCTGGGAAATGCTAAACTGAGAAAGGCTTCTCTTTCTGTGCTGCTGTGGCTGAGGTGCAGGCACAAAGACGGGAAACCCTAGGGTGCATAGGCCTGGGGATCATTTATGTGGATCATCCTATGTATCTTAGAGGAAAACTGGATCATGAGAAATTTTTGTATTTATAAATTTTCACTTTCTGAATTTTATAAAAAAGTATGTTGTTATCTTTTCAATTTACAAAAGAGTGTTTTGAATAAGTGATATCTAAACATATTATAGTCCTTGTAGAACATATAAAACACGTATATTAATATCTAGGTACTAAAATTATATAAATGCGAATCATTTGAATGCAAGACATGATTACAACAAACATTAATTTTATATCAGCTAATTCCTTTTAAATGTCTCAGAATGAGAAATCTAAGTATGATGTGTATATATACACACAGGTTCCTTAAAGTAGAACTTTTTAGTTTTATTACTCTGCTGGTTAGTTTTTGGTTAACTTGTCACAAGCTTGGATCATCTTGGAAAAAGAAGCTTCACTTGAGAATATACCTCCATTTAATTGAGCAGTCGGTCAGACTGCAGAGTATTTTTTTGATTGATGGTTGATGTGGGTAGGCCCAACTCACTCTGGACAGTGTCACCTCTGGGACGGTAGTTTTGGGTTATATAAGAAAGCAGGCTGAGCAAGCCATGGAGAGAAAGTAAACAGAATTCCTCCATGGGCTTTGTATCAGTTTCTGCCTTCAGGCTGATTTCCTACCCTGACTTCCCTTCAAGAATGACTAAGCTATGAACTGAAATAGACCCCTTCTTCCATAGTTGCCTTTGGTCACAATGTTTATCACGGCCAGCTAGGACATATACTTAAAAACATTTTTATATGTGAAATGTGCTTAACTATTATTTATAAGATAAATATAAGATATGACCTACTGGAAATAAAATATGTTGTTCATCATTTAAAACATAAGATTCAATTTATAAGTTTCAAATGCATTATGCTATCACACATCTGCATTTTACTAGGTTGGAGAATAACCAGGTTGTCGTAGGAACAGGAATTTAGAGTAAGTTGTGGTGACCGACATGAAACAAAAGTGATTTTTTTTTAACTTTTTTGTTTTCTGAGACAGGGTTTCTCTGTTGTGACTTTGACTATCCTGGAACTCACTTTGTAGACCAGGGTGGCCTCGAACTCACAGGGATCCACCTGCCTCTGCCTCTTTAATGCTGAAATTAAAGGTGTGTGCCACCACTGCTAGCTAAAACTGGATTTTTTATATACACATAGGTTGTAAGTGTTGATTGAATAGCACAAATGAGATGTAAAAAATAAGTGGATTTATAAAGAAGGTAAAATGGTTTTAAATAATTTAGAAACAAAGAAGGGAGCATTGCATGCAGTCAGTGTACAGTGCTATTTAAATCTTTAAGAAGATAGGCATTGTATATTTTAGAAATGAAGAATTCTTACTCAGTGCATCATTTAACAATGAAATTCTTTCACATTACTGTTTTCATTTTTGTTGTTTTGGCGTGGGTTTTTCTTTGTCCTCTTTATGTAATATTTTCATTTATTTATTTGTTTAAAAAACACATAAACTTCCTTTCTGCCCTAGATCTTAGCCAAAAGGTCAAACAATGATGTGTATTGTTTTTAATCCACCCATTCAGGGAGATTTTAAGTAGAAACAGATGGCAAAAAGTAAAATAAAAATAAAAAAGTGGGTGTTTTCAATATAATAGCAGGTTCTTTAATATTTCTGCAGCCGATAATCTACATATTTCATAGTCTGTTAGTTCTTGTACATCTGATTAAATGGTTTTTTATGTGAGGAAGCCAAGTTTCTGAGGACATTAAGTTTCTAGCATTTTCTCCTTTCCCTTTCCTCCCTACAATCCTTTCTCTGTACCCCATAGGAGGTTCGTTGCCTTCTCTAGAATTCATGAGCTCTTTCTTTAATTGTTGTTTTACATATACACGCATGTATATATACATGCACACATCCCTAAATTATACAAATACAATTTGCTCAGTCAATATAATATTACTTAACTATACGATTCCAGGGCAGAGCACTTATATGGAATAACCAATTTGGGGATCCTCCAAGGGGGAGCCTATTTTTACCCACTCTCTGTTTTCTCTAGTTGCCTGTAGTTCTATGTCTGGGGTTGGGACTCTTGAGATTTCTCTTCCAGGGCAGCTTGGCTGTGGGTGTTGTTTCTGTTCAGGTCTTGTTTAGGGAACCATGTTGAGACTTCATGGGTGCGGCTTCCCCTGATGTTTCTAGGAGGTGCAATTTCACAGTACACTTCCTTGATATTTCGGGCCCCTCTTTCACAATGTTCCCTGTGCCTTAGGTGCAGCAATTGCAGTTAGGAGTGGACACATGAATCACTTGTTCTCCAGATTTTGATTTGTTGTAGTTTTACACAGTGATCTCTGTTTATTGCAAAGAGAGGTTTCTTTGTTGAGGGCTGAGAGCTACATTTTCCTGTGGGTATAAGGATATATACTTTTCTTCAAGATTTATGACCCCACTAGATCTAGCCAATAATTTTTAAAACTTATTCTCTTGGAATTTCATACATGCTGATAATGTGTTGTGATTGTATCCATACTTTATTTCCCTTCAACTCCCCCAGACAGCCCTCACCAACACATGCACCTCCCAACTTTTTCCTTAATCTCATTGTATCCAGAGTGCGGCCTATACCTTTATTAAAAGTGGTTGTAATGATACTTTTGCATGAATTTCTCTTAAATCAGAGTGATGATGACGTGGAAAATTTTTCTTTCACAGTAAAAATATAGGTGTTAGTGACATGGAACTGATTTTATTGCAAATATGTATGTCTAACAAGAAAGATATTTACATGGAAGTATTATTGATTTTATGAGTTTTTATGTTGTAGTCAGTGTATAAAACTTCCTGTGAATGAATGAAATGCATTAGGCCACTTGTAAATGCACCTGTGCTCAGCGTTGACTTGGGAACAGGTGATGGACAATGCTTGATATCTGAGGAACAAATCCTTATTTTGTTGTTTGAGTAGAACCTAATTTTAGTATTTCCAATCTGAAGTGATAGGTACAGTGGCAGGCTCAGGGAAGCCCTTCGGGTCTCAGCTTCGCTGTCACCAAGGACCTGAGATCTCTCTTTTAAAGGCCCTTGAAGTTCTGGTACCCACAGCCATTCCACATGAACCCAAGTCCAGTATGTTCACCTTTCTATTTATCCTCTTTTTAAAGTTCAGACTGGCACATGAAGGGGCTGAGCTGAGAGACTACTGCGTCTACAATTATAGAGAGTCTGTGCATATATATTTAGAAAAAAAATTCTGAGAAGTTGCCTGTGCTTTATGTCCTTAACTTAAAGGCAGGCCATTCGATCTCAATCATTCTCCTTACTAAGAACTCAGATAAGCAGAGACACACAGGTGAAAAGGCTCGTTATTCAAATCTGTCTGTTTCTCCTCCCTTGTGCTTTTGTGTACAAATAATTACTTTTTTGATTGATATCCTGTAGAAGACAGAGGGTAAAGTCGGATCTGTACACTGGAATAACTCATGTTGTGCATGAGGTTAATGGTAAATGTTTTCCTTTTTTGTTAACTGGTTTCCTGATTTATATCAGTGGTTCTTTGCTTACTCATTATCCAATGAATTTGAAGAATTCTTTGATATTTCTTCTATTCTGTGTTATGAGGCTGTATTTCTTCATGCACATTGGTGACTGTACACCAACAGATGTTAATATAGGTATGGGGAAATAGATACAATCTGGAGGTTTTCTGTGCTGATGGAGGAAAGTAGCATGCTAGGTAAGGAGTAAGCTCTAGGGATGACCACACTGACTTACTGATGCCTCCTGAAACCACAGAAATACATGCAGAGAAAAAATAGTTAACTTTTAATTGAATATTTACATTTAAGCTTTTACAATATGTGTTTGGAAGCATTTTTGAACAGTATTTTAAAATCTATGAGTGACTATCATACATGAGTCAGAAGAACAAAAAAATGAAGAATGAACTGAATAATTAATGTGAATCCAAAGGGTATTTGAATTCAAATAAATGTGTGTTTAGGGGTACTATATGTGTTAACAATTGAATTTATTTTTATAAAAATTATAAATAAAATTTTAGGAAAAAATAGATTTTTTCCAGGAAAACATTTGACAACACTTTATGTGATATCATTGATCATTTGTTTAAAGCATTTGTACAGTGTGCATGTAGGATCCCAAATGGAACTTACATTAAAATATTTTTTTAAAGATGAAGTGTTAAGGGAATACTATGTACAAGTTCATATTCTTGCCTTGTGTGTATGTTAGAATTATGTGACTTTCTAAGTATTCAAGTAACAAGATTACCATATACAGATGAGTGAGAAATGAGCAAAATGATGCAAAAACATTCTGTCTTTATTTGCATGGTAGCATAGGAGAGCGTGGTGTTTCCTTCATTATTTGCAAAGATTTCTAGGCTTCTTCATGAGGCATACAGCATCTGGATGAAGCTCAGCTCGACTGTCTGGAGAAATACATGATTTTTATTACAAAAGTATGATGTCATCAGTGAGACTTAATGACTTGTTTGTTATATATGTAAGTTGTTTAAAGGAATAAAAGAAGTGGATATGCACAACGTTTTAGAAGTGTGTAATAGTAAAGCTTAAGCAGTGACATTAAAGACTGGAGCATTCATTTGAAGATGAACACTAACTTGGACAGTATATTTACAGTCATTTTGAATGTGGAATTTATAATTGGCAACTTTGGGAATGGATTCATAGCAGCGGTGAACACCATGGACTGGGTTAAGAGAAGAAAGATCTCTCCAGTGGATCAGATCCTCACTGCTCTGGCCGTCTCCAGAATTGCTCTGCTGTGGTTAGTACTACTGAATCGGTGGCTTTCTGTGCTTTACCCAGGGAAATGGATCACAGAAAGAATTGTTAGAATATTTTATAGTACCTGGACAGTTGCCAGTCATTTCAGTGTCTGGTTTTCAACAAGTCTCAGCATGTTTTATTTCCTCAAGATAGCAAAATTTTCTCAAACTATTTTCACTTACCTTAAGGTTAGAGTTAAAGCAGTGGTGACAGTGATGTTGTTGGTTTCATTGGTTCTCTTGTGTTTAAATATTATACTTATGAATGTACAATTGGATACTTTGATCACTGACTATAAGGTTAATACATCTCATGGCTTGAATTTGAAAAACAGACAGCTCTATATACTTCTTTTATTTGCCAATAGCCTATTTGTGCTCATACCCTTTGCTGTGTCCCTGGTCACCTTTCTCCTGCTCATCTTCTCCCTGTGGAAACATCTGAGGAATATGCAGCAGCATGCCAAAGGATGCAGAGACAACAGCACCACGGCCCACATCAGAGCCTTGCAGACAATGATTGCTTCTCTCCTCCTGTATACCATTTTCTTTCTGTCTCTTATTGTTGAAGTTTGGAATTCTATGCTTCTGGAGAGAAAGATGCTGCTTTTGTTCACACAGACTACAAGAACTGCTTTTCCCTCATTGCACTCCTGTGTCCTGATTCTGGGAAATGCTAAGCTGAGAAGGGCTTCTTTTTCTGTGCTGCTGTGGTTGAGGTGCAGGCACAAAGACAGGGAACCCTAGGGTGCATAGGCCCGGGGCTCATTTATGTGAATCATCCTGCACATCCCAGAGGAAAATTGGAACACAGAAAATCCTTGTATTTATTAATTTTGAGTTTATCTAATATTTTCTAATTCCTATAACTTGAGTATATACTATCTAAATACATGACAACTTTGTAGTTCAATAAAAGGCTATATATTATTGTGCAAATATTAAAAACTCTATCAGTCCAGATCCCTTGAATGTAAAACATTCTTACAGCAACAAGTAGCATTAATTTTTTTTGTCAATTCCATTTCAAAATTGTAAAGTGAGAAATCTAAGGTAAATAAATATACATTTAAAAAAATAAAACTTTATTATTAGAGGGACATAAAATATATCTTTGTACATTAAGTTTATGATTTTTAAAATTAAAATATAATTACATCATTTATATTTTTCCTTTTCCTCCCTCTATCCCTCCCATGTTCCTCTACCTTTCTCCCTCTCAAATTCATGACCTCTTTTTTGTTAATTCATGTATATAGTAAGTTTAATGTTGCTTGTGTGTATATGATTTCAGGACTAACTGACCTTTTGATGTGGGATTACCAATTAAGGGGCTCATACCTGAGGAAGACTATTTCTTTAGCTCTCAGCATTACTTAGTTGCTGATAGTTCTCTGTCTACCAGGCAGGCCCTATGAGATTTATCCCCTTCTGTGCTGTCATGTCTAGTGGTGTTTTACCTGTCCAGGTCTTGTGTAGGTAGCCATATTTTTGAGATATCATGGATGAAGCTTCCTTGTCACTTATGGAGCCACAATTGCAGAACAGATTTCCTTGTCCTCTGGCTCTGCTCCATGTAGGAATTGTGTTGTAGATATCTCCACTAGAGCTGAGCACGGCATGATCTGTTGACCTTTGCATTTTGACCAGTTGTCATTTTCTGTAATAGTCTCTGCTGTAAAGGGAAGCTTCTCTGATGAAGAGTGAGAACTACCTGTATTTATTGGTGCATGGATAAGTTGTGGAATGGAGTTATGAATTATTCTGGTTCAGTAAATTTGTGGTAGTTAGGTTTTTCCTCTATGATCCCTGATTTCACTAGCCTCTTGTAGTTGGCTAGATTTTCATTACCAGCCATGCCTTCCTTCAAGTTGGGCAAGCCTAAGTCCAATTAGGCAGTGGTGAGTTACCAACAAGATATGACTACCACTATTGCACCCTTAGGGATAGCTTACGATGCTGGTCATTGTCACAGCTAGGTAGGTCTCTTGGTTCCTTCTCTCTTGGCAGCTTTCATAGCATATTTCTGTACTATGAAATCTAGCTCTTAGTGAGGATGCTTTTAGATTAGATTCATCTCAGACATGCTGAGTCCTGTGTCTGAGTGCCTGGTATCAGCAACAGGGACTTATCTCTGTCTTCTGTGAGGCAGCCAAGGGCAACAACAACACTATGTATTGTTTGGGACTCAGTGGGAATAATCTGGTTGACAAATCCACAGGATACTTCTCATACCTGGTTCTGGGGTTTTTGTTATATAGTCTATGGCTTTTGGGAGGAGCAAACATTATTTAAGCTACTTATATATATGTATACACATACTATTATATGTATTGTATGTAATTTTAAGTAAATAAAGATGATTATTCATGCCTTTAAAAATGCTTTTATTAATTTGAGTTTCATACAATGTATCTCAATAACACCCTCTTCCCATTCCTCCCTATTCCACCCGCCTGCCCCTGTGCCTTCAAAAAAAAGAAGAGTGAAGGAGAAATGAAGGAAGGAAGGAAGGAAGGAAGGAAGGAAGGAAGGAAGAAAGAAAGAAAGGAAGGAAGGAAGGAAGGAAGGAAGAAAGAAAGAAAGAAAGAAAGAAAGAAAGAAAGAAAGAAAGAAAGAAAGAAAGAAAAGAAAAATTAAGTCCAGATAGTATGGCAGGAACATGGATCACAGATCTCACCATGGTTCTTAGAGGCAGAGCCCTGGTGTCTGCAGATTGGTCCAGTGCCTGAATGATGCCTGGGCATCTGTGGGAGGTCTGGTGCCTGTGACATATCTGCGTGCCTTCGGGAAGCCCTGGCACTTGCAGGATATCAGGATGCCAATGCATATCTTTTAAAATACCCTAAATGTTACTGTTCCCTCCTCTCTCCTTCTCCTGTATTGGCTTGTTTTTCCTCTTTCAAATTACTGTTCTGTCCCATTTTTCTCATTTCATGGCATAAGATTTTTTAAACTAAAATATCCATTACTAGAAGTAAAAGATGGTATCCAAAATTTTAAATTTAAGTTCTAGTTATAAATTTAAAAAAACAAACCTCAGAGTCATGAAGCCGTGTTTTCAAACATAGTCATTCTCGGGATACATTTATCACAATTTAGAATAGTATAATTTGCAATATGAAATGCATTGCTCTCGTAAGTAGTTTTCAGTATCGGCTATTATCCGTTTCCATTATAAGCACAAAAAGATACAGTATGAACAGAAACAGTCTTTTTTTTTTTGGTTCTGTTTTGAAAATATATTTATTTCATACTATATATTATGATTACAGTTTCTCCATCCCATATCCCTCCCAGATCCTCCCCACTTCCCACACCCAAAATCACACTACTTCCTTCTTTTTCTCTCATTTAGAAAACAAACATCCATCAATAATAATGTAAAATTAAAACAAATGAACCAGAACAGGACAAACAAAACAAAACAAAACAGAAAAAAACCAAGCAAACAGAAAAACAAAAGAGGCAAAAGAAAAGGCACAAGAAACTCATACAGGACACTAAGACAGATTGGCACATATCGAAAACCCATAAAAATAAAATCAGAAACTATAATATGTAAGCAAAAGATATGTAAGGTTTTTAAAAAAGCTCAGATAACGGATTATGAGACAAGAATCCTCTAAATGTCCATTGAGTTCGTTTTGCATTGGCCATCTACAGCTGGTTGTGAGGCCTGCCCATAAGTGTGGCTTGTATACAGGTAAGACTCTCTTGGAGAAACTAATTTTTGTTTTGGAAGTGGTTGTTAATTGGAGATAGCTTCTTGATTGGGGAATGCAGGTTGTATCTACTTCTCCATGTCAGCATGGGGATCCAGTCTGGTTTGGATCTATACATGGCTTATGCATGTTGCTACAGCCTTCATGGCATCAGCTCTGTAGTATCTGGAAGATACCATTTCCTTACATCATCTATCCCCTCTACCTCTTACAGTCTTTCCTCATCTCTCTTCCACATAATTCCCTTATCTCTGAGGGGAGTGATTTGATAAAGACATCCCATTCAGGACTCAGTATTCCAAGGTCTCTCACTCTGGTCACACATTCTCTGTCCAGTTGTGAAACTCTGCATTAGTTTCTATCTATTGAAGAATAAGGCTTCTCTGATAATGGCTGAGTGAGACAATGATCTATTGGTATAGCAGAATGTCTTTCAGAGTCACTTTATTTTCACATTACTTTAACAGAACAGTAGTTTTTAGTTTTTTGCCTTCATCCGTGACCTATCTAGTATCAGATTCTTGACCATCCAAGCAATGTCAGGCATGGATTCCATCTCATGGAGAGGGATTTAAATCCAATCAGATGGGGGTTATTCCCACAATATTTGTGCCATTATTGCACTAGTGTATCATGCAGGTAGGTCACCATGTATATTAAAGGGTTTGTAGCAAGGTTGGTATTTACCTCTCTCCTCTGGTAACTGACTGAGAACCTCCCAGTAACATGAACATTAGTCAGTGGCGGTGAAGACTATAGTTAGGCATCAGCTCTATGCATCTGTGTTCAGTAGTGATGTATGTGTAGGTATTATTTCCAACAACTGGGGACTAGTCATCAGTTTGTTGAGAACAACCAATAGTTTTAATGTCATCACTTATAATATTCAAAAGATAAAGAAAGTAAAACTGATTTAAAGTATTTTGTCTTAGATTCCACAGCTCAAAAATGGCTAAATAAAATATTATAATTAGTACAGCCAGTCTTACCCTAAATCTCATATTCACAACCAAATTATAAGATGAAGAATAGACAGCTACCCTTTGTATCTGAAGGCACTGGTATCATTATCCTCCATATGCACCAACATATTTGAATATGCACATGCTTTTGTGAAAAACATACTGAATGCATATTATGATAGATAACATCAACTATCAATTTAATTAAATTAATAAACATCTACAGCCTTGATGAAGCACACCTTTGGATGTGTCTGTAAACTCGTTTCAAGAGAGAATGAACTGAGGAGGGAAGACTCAACTTGAATGTAAATACCACTATGTCATGGCTGGAACCCTGGGCTGGATAAATAAAAAACAAAACAAAACATCTAATCATCTTTATTTATTTATTTTTGTTTCCTGATATATCCAGACATGAAGACAAAGTCTGTTTCTGCTGGTGGGTGGGAGGTTGAATATGATCAAAACATATAATATGAAATTCTTAAGGAATTAAAAAAATAAATAGCCACTCTTCCACCATATGTACCCTAATCTGATGTACTGTGCCCTCAAACTGTGAGCCAAAGCAAACCATTCCTTTCTCAAGTAGCCTTTTGTCAAGTATGTAACTAACGCAGAAAGCTGGCAGCAAGGAACAGTTTGCTGCTGTGAGAAACTTGATCATGTGATTTACAAGGCCTTTGGGATGGTTTACAGAAGAAATGCTGAAATCTTTGTAGTTATGGTGTTTCTCACGTGAAAGTTCTAAGACTAGAAAGCTCACAGAAATCCTGTCTATGAAGGTGATGCTCATGAGCCTCCGTAGGGGAACACAGGTTCTGTTGAGAACTGGGATAATGGCCATTCATGTTATATCCTGGTAAAGACACTGGATACATTGTATCCTGAAAGCTTGAATCAGGCTGAATTCAAAATGAAAGGGTCAAGTTGTTTGCTGGAGGAAATTTCAAGACAACAAGGCCTTTACACTGTGTGTGTGGCAGGGTTACTGCTCACTGCTGCTAAGTAGATTAATGGTAAAGAAAGGCAGCAGGAAGATATAAACAGTGTAAGGATCTGGGGGTACCAGCATATAAATTTAGTGTTTCATATAAGTGAGTGTGTACCAAAAAAATACAATTGTAAAACATACTAACATTTTAAAAATGAAACCTCAAACTTTGCACTGGGGAAACAGTAACAAAGGTCCCTTGAGAGCAGGACACTTCCCATGGAGAGCTCCAGGGAACACTAACAAAAATCCATTTGAGACAAGAGTACCTGAAAAGATATGTACTTTAAGGTGTCCTGCTGGAAAATCATCTATGGAAGTGTTTTTCCAGGTTGATTCATGACGTTTCATAGGCGCCATTGCAGTCATGGTCCAAGGTGTTAAGTTGTTTATGAAGCTGGTGGTAGAGCTTGTTATCATCCACATGGTAGTGTTGTTTTGTTTTGTTTTGTTTTGTTTTTGTGCAGGCAACCAAGATACAAAACTGAGGAGGTTGTAAAGGTACGTATCAAGTTTTCGTAAAATTGCTGAGAACAGACAATGTACAGTGAGATTTAAGTTCCCACACTGAATTCTTGAGCAGATAGTCTTTCCAAGTGGGAAGGCGTAGCTCAAGTTTTAGTGGAGACACTGAGCCATTGGAGATACCGGAAGCATGACCGTTCGGCCACGGAATGCTGTAGACAGCAAGTGGAGTTACTCAAAGGGTGAGACCATGTGTGCTACGAAGTTGAGGGACAGGGACACTTAAATCTATGAGAGGACAAATGATGTCATCATGATTCTCAGATACCACTCCTGGGGCTTTAGGGTTTGATGTTTCATCTGCTGCTGAGTCTTGGTCTTCCTTCTAGTTGATATTTCTACTATCTCCCCTTTTCTTCCTCCTCAAATGGGAAACTTTGATTTGTGCCACTGTATATTGGAGGTATATAACTTGTTCTTTTTTTAAATTTTATACAAATTTATGATTTGAAGATTGCCTCAGAAGAGAACATTTGAACTTAGAATTTTTAAGTAATGCTTGGGCTTTTCAGACTTTTAGGACTCATAGAGATAGATAGAAGGAATTTTTCATTATGAAATGGAGGTAAGACTTTATGGCTAGGTGTAAAATGTTTTGGTTTAAAATGAGTATTTGGTCATTAAATTCTTAAAAGTTAAACTTGTGAAGTTTAACTTCAGTTGTCAATCTGAGTGAATGAAGAAACATGAACTTCTTTAACAACACACACTTCTGTGTATATCCTTCAGGGATTCACCAGAGAGTGTTAACTGAGGAGAGAAGATGCACAATGAATATGCAAGGTACTGTTCCATGGGCTGAGGACTGAGTAAAATAAAAAAGAGAGAAAGCCAGCTGAGGGTTGGCAGGCATTCTCTCTTTTCTGCTCCTTTACTTATCCATCCAGATGTGAGGAAGCATCTCATACTTCTTCAACAAAAACTGAGAGCTGCTCCTCTGATCATACCTTCTTCAAGATGGTAGACTTGTCATAAAACATGAGCCCAAATAAACCTTTCTCTCATAAGTCACTTCTTGTCAGGTATTTGGTCAAGGCAAAGAGAAAAGCATTTAATACATATATCATCTCTTACAATTTAAATCATGTAACTATTAATTTAAATGCTATATAACTTTCTTATAGTTGTTATTATTTAAATATAAAGTATTTCATTAGGGTCATGTGTTGGGAATTAGTCTCAAGCTGGTGGTGTTACTTTGGTACATTCTAGAGACTCTACAGGATGTGATCTTACTGGAGATAGTTGGTCACTGGAGTAGATCCTGTGATGTCCCTCATCCCTGCCCTCTCTCCCCTTTTTTCTGTCTATCCTTCTGCTTCCTATCTTTCTTGAAGTAAGGCTGATCTTCTATCACAATATGTTCCTGCTACCTTAATGCTTTGCTGAACTACATGTGGACAAGAGGCCTTCCACTTAACCCCTGGTTTTTAGTAGGCATAATAAATTTCCCAAGGGAGTTATTCTGTTCAAACTTTGTGCCTCCTATGACAGCAATTAAAATCATAATGAGCTTAAGAAATACCTATTGAAAATCCTGTGTATTTTCATTCAATAATGAACAGACACATTTTAACTAAAGCCAAGAGGAAAGTCTTTGCAAAAACTAACCACGTGATACATACTTAATGGATATAAGTGAAGAAGTCTGAATGTGAAAGAAGAAGAACTAAATCCAAAAACTCCTCAGAGATTGATTTTTTTAGTTTGGGGATGACTAGATAATCATATGGGATGATCAAATGTTTTCAGAAATCAAATAAAATGTGTGATAAGGTGTTTGCATGTATGAGTCTGTGTTTATTACTGATGAAAAATAAAGCTGTAAAACCTACAAGTTATAAGCACTCAGTTTTAGAGAAGGTTAGCTTTCTCTATTATTTCAAGAGAAATTGAAATAATTTTGATGATAATTTTTGATGAGAAAAACCTGGAAATCTTGTGGGTTTATTTCTTTAAATTTTGATACATAAATAGTTCATGGCTGTGTTAAAATAATTCTACGTAGCAACAGACTATCAGGTCATATGCAAATGACTGAGGAACATGTACCAACTGAGATATTTTCGCATGTTTCATATATAAGGGTTAAAATTTTACTAGCTGTCCTCTAGAGTTGAAGATCCCAAATTATGTACTGATCAGAAAAATGAAGAATGGTAAATGGTGAAAGAGAATACGTCTTCATTTGCATGTTTACAAATTGGACTTCAGCTTTCCCTCCAACATTTGCTATGGAAGATTTACGCCTATGGTTAAGGACCAAAAACTGTTAGATGGAGCTCATTTTCATCCGCCTGGGAGATGAAAAATTTTCATAAAAGTGGTATCTTTCAACACAGTGTGATGCTCTTCTGATTGACCCACTCTTAGCTCTATGACAGTCCCACACATACTGGTGGTAATTCTACATATAAACAAACTTAAATTATTTAAATATTTACTATGTGTCTGATATGTTTAGTTCTAAGATTTTACTGGCATATATCTATGATAGATCAGTACAAATTATGTAAAAAATATACAAGGCTGAATTACAAAACAGTGAAAGAGAATATGCCTTTGTTTGCATGCTATCAAATGAGAATTGAGCTTTCATTTCAAGACATCAACTATGTAAAATTACAACCAGTGGAAGGGTTCATGTACAAAATTTAAATTGTTTTGAAAAAATCGTGTTACATAATAGTTTCCCTGGGAGGACATGAACAAACTTCTTTTCATCAGATAATTTAACTATTGCATATCAAACAAAAATCCAACCCAGAGTTAAACTGTTGAACCAACAACTTGAATTAGGGTTACTTATGGGAGCACACACAACTTGCCAAGGAAGAGATCTTTCCCCACAGCAATAGTTAAGCACATAAATATCCATGGACGGAGAGGAGATTTTTATATGTCACCACATGTTCTGCCATATACACCACCTTATAGTTGTCTCATGTGCTCCCTTGTTAGTTGGCTCAGGGCCTTGTGTGGGTAATCACAAGTGACCATGGCCATTTTATGCCTATAGTACAGAATTATATTGTAGTCTACCCCTTCTTATGACTCTTATATCCTTTCCCCCTTCCTCAATCCCTCATCTACAATGCTTTCTGAGACTTAGAGAGCGTGATAAACGTGAGATTATTTTCTTCTAGGTGGTGATCAGCACTGAGCACTGTGCCATGACAGTAATAACTCATTAGCATCGTAACTGGTTATGTGTTTTCACAGGGTTGACAATAATAGTTTTAAATGTCAAGACCTCTGAATTTTCATTCATATCATTCATTTTACATTCTTAGTAGTTTTTAACCTCAACACATAAAAATTCATCTATTTCAAATATTAAATCATGACAAAAGGGTGCATAAATCTCTACACTTAATTTATGAAATTTTCTATTATAATTACTGGGAATTTCTTTAAAATCTGTTTTTAAAAATCTTATGTAAAATGTAGAAATGACCGTAATGTCATAATAATTTATCAAGAGCAACTGGTAGTGTATGAAACAAATTACAGACAGACCATATAAACATAGATGCAAAAATTCTCAATAAAATACTTTCAAATTGATATAAAAACACAATCAAAAGATTATCAAGTAGGCTTCATCCTAGAGATACAGAGCTAGTTCAACATATGTAAATGTATAAATGTAATCCACCACCTAAACGAACTGAAAAACAAAAACCACCGAATCATCTCATTAGATGCAGAAAAAGCCTTTGACAAAATATAACCCCGTTTCATGATAAAAGTCCTGGAAAAACTAGGGATACAAGGTACATAATCAACATAATAAAGGTAGTTTATAGCAAGCCCATAGCCAGCATCAATCTAAACAGAGAAAGACAAAAGCATTTCCACTAAAATCAGGAACAAGACTAGGATAGGATATCCAGGATATCCACTCTTTCCATACCTACTCAATATAGTACTTGAAGTCTTATGTGGAGTAATGAGACAACTGAAAGAGATCAAAGGGATACAAATAGGAAAGGAAAAGTTCAGAATATCTTTATTTGCAGATGATACATACATGACTCTAAAATATCCACTAGGAAACTTCTACAACTGATAAACATTTTCAGAAAATGAAAGACAAATTTGAAAATGAAAGACAAAAACTCAGCAGTCTTCCTCTATACAAATAACAAGCAGTCTGAGAAAAAAATCAGGAAAACAGCATCTTTCACAACATTCTAGAAATAAAATATCTTGGGAAACTCTAACCAAACTTTAAGACATTGAAGAAGGTATCAGTTGATAGAAGCTCATGGATCAGTAAGATTAATATAGCAAAAGAAAATCTATAGATTCAACATAATCCCCATCAAAATTCCAACACAATTCTTTACAGAAAATAAAAGGAAAATTGTCAGCTTCATATAGAAACACAAAAAGCCATATAGCTTAAAAAATCTTGAATAATCAAATAACTGCTGGAGGAATCACCACTCCCTATCACAAGTTATACTACAGCATGATAGTAATAAAAACGGCATGGTATTGGAACAACAGACACGTTGGTAAATGGAACCAAATTGAAGACCCATACATGAGTACACTCACATATGAACATCTGTTATTTGATAAAGAAGCTAGGAATACACACTGGAAAAGAGGCAACATCTTAAACAAATGTCACTGATCAAACTGAAGTCTGCATGTAGAAGAAGCCAAATAGACCTATACTCATCACCCTGCACATAATTCAACTCCAATTGGATCAAAGGCCTCAACCTAAAAACAGATACACTGGACCTGATGGACAAGAAAGAGGGGAATGGTCTTGAACTCATTGGCATAGCAAAAGCTTCTGTGTGGCAAAAGACACGATCATTTGGAGAAAGCATCCTGCTACAGAATGGGAAAGGATTTTATCAACTACACATTTGGATGGAAGGTTGATAAATAATAAATAAAATATATAAAGAACTCAAAAAACTAGACACCAATTAAAAAATAAGATACAGATCTAAACAGAGTTCCCAAGAAATGAAGCACAAATGAATGAGAAACTCTTAAAGGAATATTCAGCAGCCTCAGTCATTAGTGAAATAACCAGTCAGAATGGCTAAGTGATAGTTCATGCTAGCGATGGTGTTGTATAAAGGAAAAATTCACCTGTTGTTGATGGGAAAGCAAACTCGTACAGTCACTATGGAAGCTGGGAATAGATCAGCCTCAAGGTCCATCTATGCCTCTTTTGGGTATATACCCAAAGCATTCTATACTCTACTACAGAGACACTTGCTCATCCATGTTCATTGCTACTGGATTTGTTATAGATAGAAATGGGAAATAACGAAGTTGTCTGTCAACAGATGAATGAATAATGAAAATATGGTTCATTTACATAATGGGATATTATTCAATTGTTAAGAAAAAAATGAAATTCACAGGTAACAGGATTGAGTTAGAAAAAAAAATCACCCTAGGTAAGGTAACCAAGAACCAAAAAGACAAATATGGTAGGTATTTTCTTATATGTGGATGTTAACTTAAAGTGTTCGATAGGCATGCCACCATCCATATAACCACAGAGGTTGGGTATAGAGTAAAGACTGATGTGTGTGTGGGAAGGATTTCATGGAGAAGAGGAAACAGAATATAGTTATAGAGAGACTGGGGGTTGAAGGATGTAGAATGGGAAGAGGGAGAGTGGAGAGGGACAAAGGAGGAATACAGTGAGGGATGGATAAAATTAAGATTCATTTGAGGGGTCATACGGAAACCTACCAGAATAGAAGTTTCCTAATGCATATCCATAAGTGAAAGAAACCCAAGTGGAGTCACCAAATAAAGGGGAGACAAAGCCCTAACTAGACATCTCTTGCCACCAAATAAAACCTCCAGGTCCAGGAATGGTTTACATCTAATTTAGTTTTTGATCAAAGGAGTCCCATGGAAACCCCTAAACAATTCATTTGTCACTGACTCTGAATTCAACACAATGCCCCTATCTCAGAAAAGGACTTGTTATTTTGTTTTCTAGATGTATTTTTTTGTAATTATCCCCATTGCTCCCCTCAGTTTCTATAGGTGACTTTTCCTAGAAGTTGCTGTTAAAGTAGAACCTGAACTGTTCAGAAGACAGAGTGGTAGAAGCTGTGGTAGGGCTCTTCAGTATGAGTGCAGCTGCTGCTGGGGACCCAAGTCCTGGATCTTCCCAAGAATCTGTGCAGTTCTCTATGCCTGTCTCTCCACACAACCCCACCCCAGGGTAGTTTGCATGTCTCTTTGGGTTTGTGAGCTCATCACTGTTATCTGTTAGGAGCCACATCATACAGAACTGCCTTCCTCTTGGTAAGTTCGTACTTTTAATTTTTATCTACTTATCTATCTATCTATCTATCTATCTATCTATCTATCTATCTATCTATCTATTATCTTAGATTTCCTGAAAGATTTCCTATGTTCTTCTATTAAGTGTAATTATTTGTGGGACTTTAGAAAGTATATTGGAGCCACTTACTTTGCTTAATAATGTTGTAGGGACTAAAGAGAGCCAGCCTCCCACTCCATGCCAGGGCTAGCCTATGTCTTTCTCAGGCACCTCTGATATTTATACTTTTTCTGTTGTCTCTGGCAGTGTTGGTGAGTTTGTTTCTTTTGTCTTTGTTCACCTTTTTTCTATTAAAGAAGAAAACTCTCACGATGTTGCTCACTGCTCATCATCCTTGTCTACCTTGGTTCCTGTAATGATGGTCGCAAAATAGATGTTGAGGATGAGGGTTGATGGATAAAATCTGCAAGTCATTCATGTTAGTAAAGGAATTTGTCTGATTGAGGAAGAGAAGCAAAGACTGAGACGGATTCTTTGTAGAGGAACTGATTTACTGGCTACTTCAAAGGAAATTTTCACATATTTTCACATGCATAGAGTATACAACTCAAGGTTACTGAATATTTATATTTAATAGTCTATAATGTGTGCCAGAAGGTACCTCCTAAACAGTACTCAATATTGAAAACACTGAGTGTAAGCTAAATGCATAGTGCTGATTAAAAGAGCAAGCTGAGTTTCTACACTAGAGAAAGGTGAATTTGGCTCCAACTAATGTGTGTGTATGTGTTTGGTGGGTACACATGCCTTTGCATGAAATGAAGTGATTAATAAGTGTTATTCTCAGTGTGAAGTACTTAAGAAGTTTTGGTTTCAGCAAGATTATTAGTAATATATACATTAACATTTGAATAACATGCGCATACATCCTTGTGCAGGCGCTGTCTTGAAGAACCTAATGAACACTTGTGCTTAAGAATTTCCACAAACAAGTGCAGTTCTTTACTGCTTTTTATATGAGTTAAAGTGATATTTTGCTTTATACTCAATTATCTAGGTAAAACATGCTGAAAAGCAAAAATAATGCAAATGGATATTGTGATTTGTAGGTTGGTGCACAAAAACACAGCACTTCCTTCAGCATTGACTCAAGAAGGTTCCATAATACTGCAAGTTAGTTACTGTTTGGATGAAGTTTCTGTGTGGTCTGACAATCAAAGATTTTCATGGGGAATCATATGAACTATCATTAAGAAATCTTGATGCTTGCTTGTGCAATATCACATCTGCAAGTTTTTAAAGGGAGTTCATTATATAGCTTGAAGAAACATTTCATTTTAGAGAAATATATTAACAAATCCTCAGCAGTGACTTCAGAAACTTGGGCATTGTTTTACAGAAAATGGTTACTGTCCTACAGAGCATGTTTGCAATCGTTTTCAGTGTGGAGTTCATAATGGGAACTTTAGGAAATGGATTCATTGCTATGATGAACTGCATATACTGGGTCAAAAGAAGAAAAATCTCTTCAGTGGATCAAATCCTCACTGCTCTAGCCATTTCCAGAATGGCTCTGATTTTGTTGGTATTCCTAGACTGGTGGGTATCCATGCTTTACCCAAGATTACATATGACTAAACTAATATTAAGGATGTATTTTATCTCCTGGACTGTGATTAATCATTGTAACATTTGGTTTACTGCCAGCCTGAGCATCTTTTATTTTCTCAAAATAGGAAGCTTTTCTAACATTATTTTTCTTTACCTAAAGTTTAGAGTTAAAAAGGTGGTCTTGGTGACCTTGTTAGTGTCTCTATTTCTCTTATTATTAAATACTGCAGCCATAGAAAAATACTCTGATATGTGTGTTGCTGGTGTTCAAGGAAATGTGTCTCACACTTCCAAGCTGAGTAATTATGCACAAATTTGCAAACTTCTTTCACTTACCAACCCTATGTTCACATTCATACCCTTTGTTGTGTCCCTGGCAAATTTTCTCCTGCTCATCTTCTCTCTGTGGAGACACCTGAAGAATATGAAGCATAATGTCAACAGCTCCAGAGATGTCAGCACCATGGTCCACATCAGAGCCTTGCAAACTGTCATTGCTTCTGTACTAGTATACACTGTTTTCTTTGTGTCATTGTTTGTGAAAGTTTGGAGTTCTAGGTCACAGGAGATACACCTGAGCTTTTTGTCTGTCTGGGCTTTGGGAAATGCTGTTCTTTCTGCTCACCCATTTGTTCTGATTTGGGGAAACAGAAGATTGAGGTGGGCTTCTCTTTCAGTGGTGGTCCGGCTAAGATACATGTTCAAAAATAACTGTAGAGTCCAGGGACCATTCTAGGAATCATTTCTCATATCCTAAAGGTAAATCAGGAGACAAGAAATTCTTATGTATATATTTTTATGTACTTGTGAATTAAACAATGGAATGGTCTGGAAAAGGCACTGTGTAATCTTTGTTACAAACCTAGAAAAAACAGTATTAAATGCAAATGTCTGTAGTCAGGTTGTATACTCTAAAGATTCAGAGCTAAGATCCACAAATAAGAGAGAATATGAGGCCTTTGTCTTTCTGGGTCTGGGTTACCTCATTCAGTTTAATATTTTATAGCTCTATCCATTTATATGCAGTAACTTCAGAAGCCAGGAAAGTAGGAAGGAAACATGAGGTAGGAGCATGAAGGAACTCTAGAGAGGAGGATTGTAGGACACAGGTCCTGGAGGGCAAAAAAATCAAGGGAGGGACTTTTATTGTGGAGGGACAGGAAGGGACTTTTAATGGGGAGGGGCAGGGAGGGAAAATGAAAGACAACACTAAGGATGTTTGTGAAAATAATAGAGAAACTATTTTATATTTTACATATATACAGACATATATGTGTATACATTTATATGTATTTGCATATATATATTTAATTAATACACACATATATTATAAATGAAGTTGCATCACATGGGGTGATAATACTAACCTAAGGGACATGATCTGCCTAACAAAAACTCTAGTGTCCGACATGAGACACTTCTCTTCAACTTGTTGGTCAGGGGAATCAAAGAGGCTCTCAAAATAATATAGGGTATTTTCATTGTCTTTGATTTTCTCCCAGAACTTCCCGTAAGTCTCTATTGTTGAAGGCATCCCACACTGAAGATACAGGACTTGGAGG
Source organism: Cricetomys ansorgei (assembly GCA_026225945.1). NCBI lineage: Eukaryota > Metazoa > Chordata > Mammalia > Rodentia > Nesomyidae > Cricetomys > Cricetomys ansorgei. Next base: position 13,153,817 of record JAMJFZ010002307.1, read on the forward strand.
AATAAAATGAAGCTGGAGATGTCTTGAAAGTCTTCTCTCTGATGAATAATTCACATAGTATCAGAAGGTGCTGTGTAAGCTGCCAAGGGAGAAAAGTACTCAATAGTCATACCCCAGTTTAAAGCCTGTGAACCGTAAGAATGATTGGTTCAGAAAGATATCCTCAATGGCACAGTGCTGGTACTCATAAGTAGCAGTAAGCTGCTGGGTGGTTCAGCTGAAAAGACATGGAGGAGTTCTCAACAGAGGGAACTACTACTGGACAGTGGAACCCTCAGCATCCCAGATCAGGTGTTTCTACTGATCTAGAACTCCTCAGGTGTTCCACTGATAGCATGTGCAGATCATGAGCAATCAAGCATCCTCCACATAAATCCAACACCTGAAGACAACACAAAAAGCCAAGACATAGGCTGGCCCTTACCAAACAGCACATAAAACAATATTTTAAACACAACTAAAAACAAAATTCTACAAGACTTATATCTTGAGGGTACCAATTGGATTTGAAATCCTCTCAATAGAAGGGAATTCATGCCTGGAACTTTGAACTTAGCCAACTATCTGTGACTGGAGGGGTCTTAGACCTGAGAGGAGAGCCTTCTACTGCCACTCTCTTCTATCACTCTAATTTCTACCTGTATTCTAAATACCTAGATCAACAGATGAGTGTAGCTTTTATCCCATCACAGAAACTTATATTGCAGCAGATGGAGTTTACTATAGAGATCTGCAACTGATCAAAATCCAGAGAATAGGGCACCATGAGTTACTCAGCCCTAATTGATGTATCTGCAAAGCAACTCCCACACCTAAGGCTCAGGGAACTTCACAGAAGAGAGTAGTGGAAAGGTTATAAGAGCCAGATGGCCAGGATAATTCCTTCTAGACAGTGTCTTCTAGATGTGACAGGGGATCTGCACCTGTGAAATCTCAATAGTATGGTCACCTAAACAAGACCTGCATAATGACAACACCAGTTGATGTCAATGTAGAGGAAAGAAATTTCACTCCAAGATGAAGAGCTACAGGCAATAGATGGCTGATGAAAGAGAGAGAGAGAGAGAGAGAGAGAGAGAGAGAGAGAGAGAGAGAGAAGAGAATCAGTTTCTCCAGAGATGGGTCCCATCATTGGTTATCCTATCTCAAATGTTCAGTGTGTGTGTATGTGTGTGTGTGTGTGTGTGTGTGTGTGTGTGTGTGTGTGTATGAAGAGGTCATAAATTAGAGAGTGGTGGGCGATATTAGAGGGATTGGAGGGGGAGAGGGAGAACTTGTAAATGACATAAATTACATATGAAATTCTTCAAAAAAGTTTTAAAAAATTTAAAAACATTGTCTATAAGTATAAATATTAATAATTTTTGTTCTGTATTATTCTACCAGAGATACTAAATGAGAAACTTACAATATGTAAAACATACTGGAATTTATGAATTAATGTGAAATGTCATTATTACGAATACAATTTAGATTAAGTTTGTTAAAAGTCCTAGCATGGGCGAGGGAGGGGCTCATAAAGTTCCACCTCCCATTTAAGGAGCTATTGATGGCTAGTTGGGGAAGGAAAGGCAGTGTTTTTCAGGGGTGTGGTCCTTGAGAGGCTACCCATGCTCAGCAGATGTTCACACATATGCTTATACAGAAACACTAAGTGGACTCAGTGTGTTTATAAAAAACACAGGACGTTGGGAGGGAAAAGTGGTGAGGGTATAGGGGGACAATTGGAGGGGAAGGATGCCAGGGTGGATTTGATCAAAACACATTACATGTGTGTATGAAATGTTCAAACAATAAAAAAGACATACATAAATTTTTCATGTGTGCAATACATTGACATGTCAGATAAGAAATGAATTACAGCGTTGGAAACAAGTTGACTCCCCATATTAGACAGCATTCATGATGACAGTATAGTAAATAGGAAAAAAAAATCCTATGAAATATTACTGAAAATTTGTCTGTGTTTTCTATTTTGAGTGATATGTAAATATGATAGTTTCTAGTTGCTTACTTTATTTATAAAAATTTAACTTGACTTAAAAATAATTAATTAAGCTTGTTTTTTCTTTTCTTTTCCTTCCTTCCTTCCTTCCTCCCCCCTGCCCCACCGTCCTTTCTTCCCTCCCTCCCTCTTTCTGTCCCTCTCCACCTGCCCGCTCTTTCATTTCATGGTACTGGTCATTGAGTCCAGGTACTAACCAAAATGTGAGGTGAATAGCATATCTTCCATGAACTAACCCCCTAGCAACCTTCATAAATTGGTGGTTATTTTAAATTTTATGCTAGCATGTAGCCATATTTTAGTAAGCTAGAAAGTAGCCAGATTTGGAACAGGCCCTGGGTGTTGATCTAGTACTGTTGTTTAGCTAAATGGGCTTGGTGTCAAATGTCTTCTAAATATGTATTTATATCCATAGATTAGTCCTGCTGCTGTCAATTTGTTCCTGGAAACTTTTTTTTTTATAGGCAGTGGTTAATTCAGAGTCCATAACTGGTCGGTGTTCTGAAAACAAGTGACTACTGAGCACTTGGTCCTAAATGAGACCTTTATACTACCTCTCAAAACTTAGGGAACAGAGAACAAGATGTGGTAGAAAGAATGTCAGAGCTAGAGTATGGGAAAGCCTGTTATAAACCACTGTCTGTGTAAAAATTTGTTTTTAGTTATGTACAAAATATTGTTTTATCCACTGTTGAATGAGGATCTGTCTAGGTCTTGGTGTTTTGTATTGTCTGCAGGTGTTGGATTTCTGTGGGGAATGTTTGATTGTTCATGATCTGCACCTGAGAACTTCAGAATCAACAAAAACACCTGAGCTCAGATACTCGGGGTTCCACTGTCAAGTATGGCATTGGCCATGATTGTGGTTCCCTCTGCTGAGGTCTGGAAAGGTTTGCACCTATTATTATGCTTCCTTGACATCCTTGGTGAGCTACCCCATAGCACACAACTACAACTGTCTTTACTGGGCAAGAACATGGCACATAGCTCTTGCACTCGTGAACTCATAACTGCAGTGACTACCTTCATGATTTCTCCACAAGACTGTGCCCATCAAGATTTGATCATGGACCTTGTACACCTATCTTCTCTCTGAGGGGCTAGCTACAGCAAGTTAATTCTTGTTGTGGGGAGGGTGAGTCATATCCCTCAGCGGCATAGCTGCTAGAACATTGCTGTAGCTTAAGTAAATTATGTCCTAACTACAATCCTGTGGATATCCATAATTAAAGTCAGTGAAGCACAAAAGCAAAAGGATATAAGAGTAGGAAGGAGCTTGACAAGAAGGGATGCAGTAGGTGAGGGAAGATGATGAAAGAATACAAGGGAAGGCTTTGGTCAAATGTCACACATATAATACAAAGTTATATTTCTATATGGGCTTTTAGCATTGATTCTACAGCAGTAAGAAAAGATGAATAATAGAATTACATAAGTGTCATAGATTAGTCAAAAGCTTTAAACCAAGTTCACAAGGTTAATTAGTAACTAAGGGGAAACTTGGCCACATTCCCTGTGTTCGTTTCTCATATGCCATCAGTAGCTCTAAGTCCTGTGAAGTTTTAGACGAGATAAGTGTTTTGTTTATAGCTTGTTTTAACCAACAAATCCCCCTAGACTTCCAGTTTTACATTCACCATAGATTTTCTTTTCTAAGGTGTTCATTTATTCCTTAAAAAACACATAGATATCCTCTCTTTAGCACCAGCAGTCAACTTGACACAATTCAGAATTATCTGAGAGGGCCTCAGTTGCATAGTTGCTTCAATCAAGGTGACCCATGGACATGTCTGTGGGACATTTTCTTGGTGTCTAGTTCATATAGGAGGCTGCAGCCTACTGTGGGAGATGCCATTCCTAGGCAGGCAAGCCTGGGCTATATATAAAAAGGCAACTGAATGTGAGCTTCAAATCAAGCCAATAAACAGCATTCCTCCATGATTTCTGTCTCAGTTCCTGCTTGAGTTCCTGTCTTAACTTCCCTCAGTGATGAACTGTGACCTGGAAGTGTAAGTGAAATAAATCTTTTCTTCTCCAAGTGGCTTTCAGATATGGTGTTTCTTGTAGCAGTGTGACAATAAGGTCAAATATGGTAAGGAATATTTTCTGTTTTTTTTTAGGAATGCATTTAATAAAAATACATGCCATAAAGTGAGAACTGGACATATACAATCTGAAGCTATACAGAGTCTATTTTAATATTTAAAGAGAAAGTGATCTGTATAATGTACAGCTTCTTGATAGTCCCATATTTCTCATGTCAAAGTGTTGAGGTCCTCAGATGTTAAAAGATAAATCTAGTGTTCTGTAATAATGCCAAAAGAGATCTAGAGATCCCTAGTGGAGGGCTTCTCTAAAAATAACCAAATATAAGAGGGTGACTTAGGTTACACATTTCTAGTGATTAATAAAAGACCCATACAATTTGCAATTTGAGGTTCAGACTAACTGTTCACAATTTTCTAAGTTATTTAATAGCTGGTGAGTTTGCCATATAAAAAAGTGCAAATATAGTTTTCATTTGGTTGCAAAATGGGAAACCATCTGATTTACTAAACTGATGTTATAACATGTTAAATGTTAATTTACTAAATTAATATTAAATGAAATTTGGTAGTGCAATACTGATATCAAATAAAATTCTTGCTGAATAAAATGTATTAATACTTAGTTATATGTTTAAAATTAAATAGTAAATACAAAGAATAATAAATTAATCCAACAGTTATGGCCATGATTACTTTAAAAATATAGTACTGAAATGGCATATCACATTTTAACAGGAGTGAAAACTAAATTAAGTTCAATAAAGTTTTAAATATTTCATAAGCTAATAGATCAGGCAGAATTAGTAACTATAAGGAAACAGTATCAAGTACAATTTAATAAATAAATAGGTAATTGAAAAACAGATGTGCACAATTACTGCAAAAAACATTTAACTTTTACTCACCCAGACCTGTAACTACCCAAAACATTCTTAATATATGTTACATAGCTTCTATACGTAGCACATATTTTCTTATTATAATCCAACAATGGCTTTATGAAACAATCATTGAAATACCGATATTCTATGAACGTGGGATGAAAATTGCATTCCAAATCAAATGAACAAAACACATTAGCATTAATCACAAGTTAAAACTGAACAGTAAAAAGAACACCTAAATTCATATAGGAAAATTTGAGCTAGATATGGAAATTTTCTGCATAGTTTTGCTAAAAAGAAAAACATTGAGAAGACGGATGGATAGAATATTTGACTCAAGGAGCTAGAAAGAAATTTCAAAGAAATTTAAAAATAATTTAAGAAGAATAGTATTTATTCAGGTTTGACTTACAAAGAAAATAACATTCAGTGGTCCAGACTCATCATCCTTTCTTTTGAAAATACAGGTCAACAGTTTACTGCATAAAGAAACTGAAAGTTACAGAACTTTATCAGAAGCCCCAGAACTAGACAATGAAAATGTTTGTATGGGCAATATGATGTCATTCACACAGTAACTGGACGAACTCTTCCTTTCATCGCTAAAGGATTTATGGCATATTGTATAATGTGAGTGCTGTGCCATCACAGTCACACCCTCTTTTAGGAAATGACAGCTGCTCAGTATGAATGTGTTTTCTCAATTATTTTTAATCCTCCCTTGCTTGTATATCCATTTGCGGAATGTGTATACTTGGAGGGCTGTGATAATGAGGGAACACATGAATGACAGTAAACAAAAATAGGTGAAGTAAAAACCAAAAAAAAATTCTTTCTAAAATCAAAAAGCTACTATAGGTGATTTTAGAAACACAGAATTAGTCCACAGGGTAATGAAGTGCCAGTGTACAAACATCTATATTTACCCACAGTACAAGATTCAGATGAACTGGACATTGCCAGTGCTTGAATTAGTAAAAGGGGCAGTTTCTTTATGTCAGACCTTGGAGATATATACACAATATCAATCAGTCAGACAGTTTTCCCAGCACCCTCTGCTCAGAGACTTTTGGACAAGGCACCTGCTACTGGCAGCTTTCTGACGTCTAAGAGGAGGCTTGGGATAACATAAACCAATTTCCTAAGGTAACTGTTCTAAAACGATCTTTGTGTACAATGCACCTCCAATAAAAAGCACTCTGAATATAGGAACTTCTAGAAAATTCCTGAATGCATTAATTAAACAACAAAATGTTTAAGAATTAAATGGAGTCATGGAAAAAGTCTTTGTGAGAACCTTAAACATGAGCAGCATGTTTTATAAATATTATTGCCTAAGACATCTGAGTGGGAATGAAGATTTAAATCTCAATCAGCTCTCTAGACGTGTTTCATCTTGAAAAGAAAGGAAAATAGTTTGTTACTCATTGCTGCTTAGACTGTTTTCAGGAAATAAATGAAACATTTGGGCAATAGTGGTGGTGATGGGAGGACCTATTTATAGCTTATAGACAATAAGACTATCCACCAAAAGGGAGATCAACATTCCTATTGGTACCTAGAGAAGCAGGAGGATTTGAAGACAAATAAGATATATTTTTAAAATAACTTTGCTACACAAATCTAATATTTTGTTAAATAGTCACACCCAGTAATAAGAACCACTCGGGCAAACTGCACCAAATTAAATTTCATCAATGTAGGCGCGGCTGTGATACTCTCTCTAATATGACTTCTGTATTCTGCTACCTGACCTCTAAGCTTGCTGGGCCCAAATTATACAAAGTAAAACAGCAAAATCATGAAAAAGGATATGTCTTCATTTGCATGCTAGCAAATGAGAATTCAGCTTTCATTGCACTATCAGCTGTGAGAGACATTGGAAAGCCTTTGATGTTGACATAACTCACACAGACAGGAGCTATTTTGAATTGTCTTGTTAGTAACAATGTTTTCCATAAAAGCAATATTGAGTTCTCCATTCAGCATGATGTCATACTCTTCTGATGAACACTTGTCACGTAGTGTAAAAGAAATCAAGAAGCTCAGAAAACAGGTATTGGAAGAATTTTAGATCAGATTAAAACTACCACGAGGCGCACTGTACTTTTCCACCTTCAAAATGTAGTAAGTTTTGTAGTGGAGTTCTGGTAATCTTGTCGTGAGCATAATTTTCACCCAAGTAATTTCAGAATTTGTTTTTAGAAATGTGTCTCCACAGTATTGGTGAGCTTCACTGACTAAGTCGCTAGATATCTTCTCAGCTAATGACATTCTCTCTGTTCTTGCCATCCCCATAATTAGTTTTGCAAACTTTCTTTTGTTTTTGTCTTTTAATTGTGTGCAAATGAGTGTGATTTTGTGTGAGCATGTGCATATGAACGCAGGTGCCCATGGCCTGGAGGTAGCATATCCACACGGAGTTGTAGTAGCAGGATTTTGGGAGCCACAAGGCATGGGTCCTGAGAACTACATTTGATTTCTCTGCGAAAGCACTAAGTATGCTTGACTGCTGAGGCATCCTTCCAGTCTTGCTTTGTGAATTTTAATATAAAAATATGCATTATATAGATGACACATAACAAGTACTGTTCAGATTTTCTGGTCCGGGAGTCAATCATCTTGATATCTGATGAAACTTGTAAGCTTCTTGTTTCTAAGCACTTTTTCTACCATGTGTTCCTTTGAGTAGCTTCTACACATGCCTATGAAATCTTTCACCTGAGTTTATAAAACAAAATGCACATGAATGTGCATGCTTCAGCGTGTATATGACGAATATAAACAAGACTGATAATAGCATACCCTTTGTATTTTTTCAAATAATATAGTCATTTGTTAGTTATATATTAGGAATTTTTTTTATCAATCATGATTCCATGTTGTTCATGTACCTATTTAATGTTACTTCTTCTAATGGATTCCTGATTTTATTTATATATAATGAGCACCTATGAGTTTATCTTGCTAAATTCTTGTTCTTTCCCACTGCAATTTGTAACTGATACATTTAGATCACTGTTTAAATCTCCACCTCTTGGATGTTGAGAGTATCCTATTCTAAATCAGACATTTAAAGGGCATATATATTTAGTCCATAATGAGTTCTTATTTCTAGGAATTATTGTCTGGAGAAGATTGTCTTCCCTAGGGAGCAGAATTTGAATCTAAGGTATTCCCTATCTAGGATGAAGGGCATGATAGAGGAGCAGAGGGAATGTCGTCAGGCTGAGAGTTGCTCACTCTAGAGAGCCATGTCTGTCTCTTTTCTGAAGTACGTGACGCTTCAGTAGCTGCACTTACTCCACTTGGACCCTTCATGTAATCATTTGTTTTTGATTTGTCTTTTTCTCAGTACTCAACTTTGGAACCTAAGCTGAACTGAGCCTGAGGAGCCTCCCTGTGTAGACTCTATTGTTACACTTTTCCTTGGATCTTAGAAGATTTCTGTAAAAGTCGCACATAATGTTCTATTGTTCTTACTCAAAATACCTCTTTCCCAATATTAGGGCATCATGTGCTTTTTCATATATTGGATGCTCTGTCTTTGCTTGGGATTGCTGGGGAGAACGGAGTTGGTACCTTAGGTAGTCACAGTAAAATGACCCATGTCTTTTCCAGCCACCTGTGACCTTGATGGAAGAATTTTCTGTCTTCTATAGCATTTGCAGTATCACTTTTTTTTAGTTCTGTGTCAACTTTTGGACTAATGGAGAAGAATGATTGTGTCATCCTGCTTGGCTCCCACGCAAACCAGAAGCATAGTATCTTTGATCCACCTTATCGGCTCTGCTGGCAGCCATAATAACCTCTTAATAATATGTTAAGAGTTGAAGGAAGGTGGGTAAAATCTAAAGGCTTTTGGTATTTGTGGAGGTATAAGCCCTAGTGGGCAGAGGAGAGACAGTAAATGAGAGTGAATCTTGCTTCATGTTAGCATACATAGATTTCCAGTATTTTTCACGTGGTAGTTAGGAAATACTATCCATTGTTCACTGAGTATTTACATTCCATGGTATAATATTAACTGAAGGATTTCAAAACACTGTCTTATCTCTCATGGTCCTGAACAAGAGATGGATAAATATTGAAACCTGAACTTGTGGGCAAAAAAATCAGAATTATTGAAGAGAAAAACAAAGGTAAATGGACCTTAATATATTCTTGTGTATATGTGTTTTGTATATATGCATGCACTTGTAAAAACCAAATTGTTCCATAAATATTATTATCAGAGTAATATCCCCAAAGGAGTACTAAGCAATGCTGATACTTTTTATTACAAGATTTGAGTAATGTCTGTGTATGCACCATAGATATTATAAATCCTAAATGTTTAGGAAGTTCCATATACCAACTAATGTGTGCGTATGTGTGTATGTGTATATATGTATATTTTTCTTGTCATGTAGACCTGACTGTCCAAAATTAATAGAAACCTACCTGCCTCTGCCTCTTGAATACTGAAAATAAAGTTGCGCACCACTGTACCCCATTCTCATCTGCTAATACTCTTCCTATTAGATTTGTTTTAATTTTGTAATGTTATGTCCATGAAAATAAATGAACAGATCATAATATGTATACTAGGGGGAAAAGCAAAAGAACGTAAATACAGTATTTTGTTTGCATGATAGCACATGAAAACCCAGCATTTCCTTTACATTTAGCTGCAAAAGACTCTAGTCTATTGTGTATCTGCATCTGGACAAAGCTTAGCTATGTTGTATTGGAAAATGAAAGATCTTCATGAAGAAAGCTCGGAGCCAGACATTAGAATATCTTGAACTTTCCCTGATTTTTGCATTGACTGTGTGAGATTTCAAAGAGAGACTCTTTCTGATTTTCCACTTACCAGATAGAAATAGCATCTTAGATTAGTGCAGTGATAGGTAACACAGTGTGGCCTTCTCTTACAGGCGATGGATGCTGCACAAACAGAGCATTTACAACTGTCTTCATTGTGGAATTCATCACTGGGAACCTGTTGAATGGATTCATAGCACTAGTAAACTGTCTGGACTGGGTTAGGAGAAGAAAGATCTCTTTAATAGATCAAATCATCACTGCTTTGACAGTCTCCAGAGTTGCTCAACTCTGGCTTATAGACATAAATGTATTGATTTATCTTATTCACTCAAGAAAAATGACAGAGACAGCAGTAAAAGTGACCAATATTGCCTGGGTTGTGACCAATCATTTCAGTCTTTGGCTTTCTACCAAACTTAGTATTTTTTACTTTTTCAAGATAGTCAATTTTTCTAATTCATTTTTTCTTTACCTAAAGTGGAGAGTTGTGAAGGTAGTTTCAGTGACCTTGATTCTGTCCCTGGTCCTTTTGTTTTTAAACATCGTAGTCATTAACACCCATATGGATGTCTGGATTGATTTGAATAGAAGAAACTTGCCTTATAATTCCAGCTGGAGGAACTCTACTGGATTTCTCAGACAACTTTTAGTCACCAACTCTATGTTTGCCTTCATCCCCTTTGCTGTCTCCCTGGTGGCTTTTCTCCTGCTAACTTTGTCTCTGTGGAAGCATGAGAAAAGGATGCAGCACAACTCCAGGGGTTCCAGAGATGCCAACACAACTGCCCACATCAAAGCCTTGCAAATCGGGGTTGCCTTCCTTTCTCTTTATACTGTTTTTTTACTTTGTCTTGTCACAAATATCTTCAGCATTGAATTTCAGGAGAATTATATGATTTTTTTATTTAGCTTGGTTATTGGAATAACTTTTTCTTTATGCCACTCCTTTGTACTAATTCTGGGAAACACTAAGCTGAGACAAGCTTCTTTTTCTGTACTGTGGTGGCTGAGAGGCAGGCCCAAAGGTGCAGAATCCTCAGGTACTTAATAAGTTTATTAATCATCAGGCATCTTCTAGGAGAGTCAATTCCTAAGAAATTCTTTTATGTTTACCTTTGTTTTCTGCCATAGTCTTTTGTTGTCTACAATGTCATTAAATTTAGAAAAATGTATTTAGAATAAGCATTACTGAAACATGTTATAATCTTACTAATACATTTATAAATGTATGTATTTACTAATGAGAAGCCCAAGATGGGTCTTCTTTATCAGGTGAGACCCCGAGAGAGACACTGAGGCACGAATCATCGCAAGAGTATGAGGCTTATTGTACTGACACGTCCTTGCTACGGGTCGGGTTGGCCCTCCACAGAGTCCCCACGCAGGGGAGGCAGGAGGCCACCCCGAGGGGACTTTCAGACTTGCTTATATACTCTTCTCTTAGTAACCGCATAACCTTTAAGCTGATTGGTTGGATACACTGATACCACATAACCTTTAAGTTGATTGGTTGGGTGCAATGGCGTAGATTGGTATATTCCAGGTGTATTGTTCTGTAGCTAGGGAGTGCTGAGCTGAAACCTATTCATATGTGAATATAACTGGAACTTTTCCTTATCTGGGTGCCAAGGTTTCTGGAAACGTTCAGGCAAAGTTCAGGCCTACTTGTACATTCTCAAGCCTTACTAAAGTTTGGTCAAGTTTTAGCCTTTGCCCTTACATTAACATACAGAAAAAGGTATCAATGTAGCCTACTTCAAAATGAGAACTTCATGAAATATATTATTAATTTGTCACTATTATAATAGTTTAAATTGAAGTTCCCAGAAAAAAAAAAACCACACCCATGTTCAAGATTCTACAAAGCTTATTTATTTATAAGAATTTTCTGATTATGATTAGTTGGAATCTTACAGATTCAGAGTTAAGTTATCCGGAGATACCTTCTCTTCTGTTAATAGTCATTCTTCTGCTATTCCTCTAACATTCTCCAGAGTAGAAGGTAAAATCTCTAGAATAAATTCTTAGCAGAAAAGGAAATTTCCCCAAGCTAAAAGCTAAATATTGTCATCTGGTAGGATCTAAAACTTTCATAGACTGTTTCCTTGTTTACTCTAACTGGCTTACCTGTGGTCCCAATCAATTTTTTTTGGCAAATAATATGATGTATGACTTTCTCTCGGTCTGTGATTATTAAAAGATTCTGCACTACCTTAGTGTAGGAACTCAGTATTTAGACATTTGGAACCCACGTTCCTGGGCTGTAGTAATCATATTTGGCTTAATAAACTACCATTTATTCCATCCGCGTACATAACTTTGGTTTCATCATTAATAATTTTTTCTTTTAAAGAATTTAAATTGAAGGTCCTAAGAAAGGGAGGGGGGGCAAAATTGGATGTGTTAGGAAAGGGGAAGTGGATTATGATGAGTGAAGCAGGGGAGTGGTTAAAACACATTTTAAGATATTCTCAAAGAACTAATAAAAGTGAGAGGAGAAAAGCAAATTCAAACAACATACTTGTTTTTTTATATTAAAAAAAAAAAGAAATGAATAATCTAGTCATTCAAGAAAAACCACACCAAATACAAGTGAAGTTTGACATATTTCTTTTTGGAAATAAATAAATAATAATAAATATCAAATAAATAATTACTAAATTAAATAAATAAATAAAAATAAATAATTTTACTTATTAAATAAATAAGTAATTCAATTAATTAATAGTTAATTCTTATTTGATATTCTTAATTATTATAGCTGTGTTTAAGATTCATGACTCTAAACCCAATAATAAACATGGAAAATGCCAATAAACCAGCCTCACAGTTTTGAGGGATTTTTAAAACTCAAAACTCATTTGTAAATTGGGACTTATATTTGAAATGGTGAGTTGGGAGGAGGAACCTATAGGACCGCACTTTGCGACAACTCAAAAAGTGGAGACTCAATACTGGAACTGGGCTTTTCATTTATTGTCCTGTGGTGTGTAGTAGGGACACTGCTGCCTCATCATAGGATGGCTCTGGACCCTTGTATGTGCATGTGCATATTTTAGGAAGCTTCTGCTGCAGTAGGTTTCTATATTTGTTTTTTCAAAATATATTTATTATTAGTTAACCCTCTACTGCCATGCCTTCCCCACTTCCCATTTAAGCCTTCTGGTTGCGTTATTTTCCTTGGACCCTTTATACCAGTGCTTTCTGTGTCTCCTTTATACCAGTGCCTTCTGTGTCTCCTCCCTCAGTGCTCTTTACTAATTTTGGAAACACATTTAAAATCTGGGTGAGGGCCCTAAAATAAAACGTGAAATAGTCACTGAAAGAGGAAACTGTAAAACTTCCGGGTCAAGTCGACTTGTATACAGAGTAACGAGTGCTCACATATGTGCGCCTGTGATAGTTGACATTTTGCTTTGGAAGAAGCTTTTGAAGCTTCTGAAGAAGGCGTGCTCAGCGGTATGTGAAGATGATAATCGTCAGCGCAACAGCTAGGTGCTGGCAGAAAGTCTCCGTATTCTTCAAGTTTATGTGAAACATCACGAGGAAAACATGCATGAAGACCTATGAGATCTGCAAAAGAACACTGGAACGGGATATGCTATTTGAGCACACCACGTAGGTGTTTTTTGTTTTTCCTTCTTGGTTTCTCAAGGGTATTTTTTCTTTCTGATAATCGAAGTTTGTTAATTCGCACATAAAAATAAAGCTATTGATTTTGTCAGTCTGATGACTCAGAAGCTGCCTTAACAAACTACGATATCTACTTTGTGTTTTAAACTTATTTTCTTGTCATTTGAAGATAAAACCTCATGTCATCTGCATCTAAGTATAATGACTGTGATAGCTCCCTGCCGATTATTTATGGTTCTTTGGTGCTGATTTATACAGTGGGTGTTTTGAATGTTCAGGATGCTAAGTAATTGAGGTATAAGCTGCAGTTGCTGTTTGTGAATTGAGAACATGCTAGCATTTCGCCACAAAGCATAATACTAAGTCTAGCTTTGGGATAGTTTATAATATTATCTCCGCAATATTTCTTGTATTTCCTAATAAAGTGTGCTCAAAGTACTTAGCATGTACTGTTATTTCTGAGACGATTTTACATTACTTTCTCTTCTGATAAATGAAAATAATGGTGCAAGCTAAAATGGCATGCTCATCTCTGTTTATTCCTCTGCCTCATTTCATTCTTGCAAACCAGAACCTATAAGAGAAAATGTATAATAAGAAACAAGATAAATTGTGATGGTTCATGCTAATTGGCAACTCAGCAGAGTGTAGAATCATCATGATGCAAGCCTCTGGGCCCACCTGAAAGGATTTGTCTAGATTAAGATTACCCCTCCCCTAGTGTCTGTAGCGTAGTGGTTCTCAACCTTTGGATTCCAATCCCTTTGGGAGGCCAAACAGTCCTTTCACAGGGGCTACCTAAGACTGTCTGCATATCAGATATTTACATCGTGATTCCTAATAGTAGCAAAATTACAATTATGAAGTAGTAACAAAAATATTTTTACTGTTGAGGGGTCACCACAACATGGGGAACTGCATTAAAGGGTTACAGCATTAGGAAGGCTGAAAATCACTCCTATAGGGGATCATCTTGAGTATGTTAATTGAGGTGGGAAGACTAGCTCACTCTGGATCTCTGACTGGGATCTTGGGCTGTACACACACATGGAGAAAGGAAGCTGAAAAGCCGCAAACATTCGCTGCCTTCTGCTTCCTGACTGGATTTCCCATGTGATAGCCGATTCAAGCCTCTGCTGCCTTGATTTCTCTGTCCTTGAACTATGAGCCAGAGTAAACCTTTTTTTCCTTTAAGTTGCCTTTTTCAGAGTATTTTGTCACAGAAATGTGAAAAGAAACTAAGATAAGAAATTAAAACAATAATAACGGCAAGGAAAATAATCCACCATTATGACCTTTACACTATACGGTCAGTTTAACGGAAACTTCATATTTCCGTTTGATACATTTCATTGAAACTGCAGCCATCACAGGCAAACTGAAACTTAAAACTTATGGAAATTAATGAGAGGTGATTTTTAAGTCAGGAATCAACTATTTCAAGCATGGGATAAATATCACCAAATTATATTCCATAAGATCGTGGAATCATGCTTCCAAGGGGGAAGAGAGTATAATTATAGTTCTAAATTCTTGGCTAAATATATGACCAAAAAAAATGAATCAGTTAATATAATTGTCTGAAATCACTGATGCCAATTTTCTCTCCCACCTATTCATTGTAAATGCTATTAATAGTTGTATTTCAGATTGGCTGTCTTGGACTGAATTGTTCGAATCCCACAAAGCATGCAGTTGCTTTCCTCTCATATTCTGATCGAATTAGACAAAAGTTAAATTTGTTGTGAGGAGGCTCAGACTACAATAGGGACTTAAAGAGAGAAGTATGGAAATCAGAATGGCATGTATTTTGAGGAAGACCATATAAGCTCAGAAGAAATGTCACCTGATAAGGTGATCTG
This sequence comes from Cricetomys ansorgei, assembly GCA_026225945.1. NCBI lineage: Eukaryota > Metazoa > Chordata > Mammalia > Rodentia > Nesomyidae > Cricetomys > Cricetomys ansorgei. Next base: position 13,169,058 of record JAMJFZ010002307.1, read on the forward strand.
TCGACAACTCAGTAAGAGATGCCTCACCAGAAAATCGCCCTGTGGGAACTTGACCTTGGATTTCCAGTCTTTAGAACCTCAAGAAAATTAACTGATCTCCTTGACATTTTGTTACAGTTTCAAAACACATTAATATGAAAATAGAAATTTAAAAGCAAGAAGTAATGTTAAACATGTAAGTACTATGTGATTAATAAAAATAAAACATTTACACAGCTGCTATAGGACTTGACTAGTTCATAAAAATCCTAAGACATGTCGGGGCTTGTGCTTTGGTTGAGAGGAGACAGAGATGCAATTCAGATGTGATTAGCAAGAGGATTGCTAGATAAACTAGGATGTATGTTCTACTTACAGAACAAATAAGAATAGTAAACTTCTTTGGGGGAGCTGTGATACAAATCTGGCAGCTGGTACATTAATCTAAGATAAAGCTGCCCAGGAGAGTTGCTGATAACAGGAGAGAACAGAAGTAGGGTCCTTGGACCCGGCCCATGACTTTGACTTTCCTCTTTAAGGCTAACACTAGAAATTAACTTTTCCATACACCTTTCTAATTGTTTCATTTTCAGATATAAAACATCTTTGAACATGGTCTTGTGAACCTAGTCTATAAAGCTATGTTTCTCTACTCAGATGAATCTGACCTCTTCAAATTTCAGGGAGTCACTGCTGCCAACTTATAACCGTAAAACCTTTCAGTAACGTAGATTAAGTTTTCATGTTTTTCAGGAACCTTCCTTCGTGGTTTATATCCTTGTCGATACAGCGTTTCTTCTCAGTCTCTGATAAAGTTTCACTCTTTTCTAAAGGGAAAATATTAGGCAGATCAGTTTCAGCTTTATAAACTAATCAGTCATGGTAATCTTGCTAGTGATAAAATCCATTGTCTGTATGGTAAACAAAGCTAAGTAGATGCCACAAAGATAAGAATCTTCTAGGTCATGTTGGTTCTGCAGGAAAATTGAGACGATTTACCATTGGATTACAAAGAAAATAACACTTGCCTTGATTTAGTATCAAGGCTATTTTGTCTTTTATGCTCCTATCGTGGTGTTTTCATTCTACAGGAGGAGACAGAGATTGAAAAGTATGCCCTCAGTTATGCTAGGAACATACAGTAGGTCAAAATAAGATGGTTGTTTCTCTGATCTTGGATGCTGCTGTGCTTCAATCTTAGTATCTCATTCTCTTATATGATCTTGGTGCATGAGCTGTTTCACCTCAGTGACTATTTAAGGGAATCACAATAGATTTCTTCTAATTTCCATGTACAAAGGACTCATTACCCAAAGTTTAACAAATATTTACATATAACACTGTATAATTTAACTTGGAAGCATTTGGAAACAATTTCTTAGCAATTGCAATAAAGTCTGAGATGAATAAATTAAAAAAAAACCTGTATTACTGAGTGAAAATTAAGATTTAGATCTCAAATAAATATATGGTTATATATGAGTATGTATAGATGGTTTTTGTTGTAAATGTTAGAGAAGTATTATTCTTAATATTATGCATTCACGGAATAATGGTCTATAGGAAACTATTAGAAAAGTGAAAATTTGTAGCAAGAGGTTTGGTGATAGATCTCTACTGTCTTAACCTGAACTGTTTAAAATATCTTTAGTGTTTAAGAATTTTCATATACTGAGATTCTTGTTGCTTTCTATGGGTCTTAGAATATTATGAATATATACTGCCCAGAACTCAAATTGTCAATTAAAATATGTAAAGAAAGGAAAACTAGAAAAACAAAGCAAATAATCATGTCTTTATTTGCATTTCAGCTTCTGAGATTTCAGCATCTCCGTCATCATCAGTAGCAGTTGGCTCCAGTCTACCATAGGACACACAGAATCTGGATGTAACTCAGTGGGACAGTGTCAAAAAACAATACTTTCATAAATACAGCCATGATCAGCTACATTGGTAAATTGTGATATTTGCTTGGTTGTTATTATATTTAGAGTTTTAAATTACTGCTATGAAATTCTCAAAAAGCATTTAAAAGGACAACATAAACGAATACTCTTCAGTGACTACAGGAATCAGGATATTCTCTGGTGGACAATGAGTATTGCCATAAAGATCATATGTGCAGCAGCTTGCATTGTGGAGTTTATAATCGGGAGTGTTGCCAATGGATTCATAGCACTGGTGAACATCATGGACTGGGTCAAGAGAAGAAAGATCTCTTCAGTGGATCAGATCGTCACTGCTTTGGCAATCTCCAGAATTGGTTTGGTGTGGTCTATATTCATAATTTCACTAAGATCTTTACTGTATCCAGATTTAGACATTGTCGTCAAAATGGTAAGAATCCACAATAGCACCTGGATTGTTGCAAATCATTTTAGCATGTGGCTTGCCACCATCCTCAGCATCTTTTATTTTCTCAGGATTGCCAATTTTTCAAACTATATTTTTCTCTACCTAAAGTGGAGATTTAAAAAGGTGGTGCTAGTGACATTGTTGTTATCTCTGTTCTTCTTGTTTGTAAACATTTTAGTGATGAACATACATATTGATATCTGGACTGATGAATCCAAAGGAAACCTCTCTTACACTTCCCGATCAATGAATTGCACACAATTTTACAAACTTACTTTTTTAATCAACACAATGTTCACACTCATCCCTTTCACTGTGTCCCTGATCACTTTTCTCCTGCTCATCTTCTCTCTGTGGAGACATCTGAAGAACAAGCAGCAAAATGCCAAAGGCCTCAGAGACCCCAGCACTGCAGCCCATATAAACACCTTGCAAACTCTGGTTGCCTTTCTTCTGCTCCTCACAGTTTTCTTTCTGTCTCTTGCCACACAACTTTGGGCCTCTGAGTTTCGAGAAAACTATAATTTGTTTTTTGCCACTACTATGATTATTTATCCTTCATTCCATTCATGTGTCCTGATTCTGAGGAACAGTAAACTGAGACAAGCCTCTCTTTTAGTGCTGTGGTGGCTAAGGTGCAAGTCCAAAGACGTAGACCCCTTGGAGCCTTGATGTACCTTGTCAGTGCTTTTTAATAATGAAGAAAAAGATGCTTTGTTTGAAATTCTTGTTCACCAATAATTTATACTTTCAATTTTATCTATCCTATGTCACTTTGTTTATTCTTTATGTTTAGGGTAAATGATACGTAAGCATATTATAATTTTATCTGGATATTTACATATATGTATATATTAATATCCTCTTACAAAGAATGATATGCTTTTGGACTATCTAAAAGTAAGACTATATTAGATGACATAATTTTAGTAGCATTCAGAAACTTATTTGAGGTTTTGAAGTGGTTATTTTATATGACAGGAAGCATAGGCCACTATGTATGCATGTGAAATATAGTAAAAATAAAACTGTGCAACTGTATACATATAAAAATAAATTCAAATCTAGAAAATGGCTTAATTTGAGATTAAAAATGAGGAATTACATGTAAACACTCAAGTCAAATGTGTTAGACTTAGTTTAGAGCCTTGATGATGTTTTACTCCAGTCGTGCTGTGGGTGTTATAAGTTTGTAATATAGAACAGTTGACCCGTAGAGAAAACTATTCAAAATATATAATTTACATTTGGAAATACATTGCACTTTTCTCTGTAGTTTTCTGTTATACACTGCATTTCATTGATTTAAACTGTTTGGAACATCTTTGGGGATTAAGTATCAGACAACCACCTCAGATTCCTTCTGCTTTCTACAGATTGTAAGAAAATTTTGTCCAAAATTTAAGTTGTCAATATAAATATATAGTGAAGGCCGAAGCACAAAGACAATGCAAATAAATTCATCTTCATTTGTATGTTAGCCTATGCGATTTCAGCATTTCCTACATCCTCAATTACATCTGCTGCCACTGTAGTACCTGGAAGAAACACAGCTGGACTGTGTCAGGACTGCTATGTATTCAGAAGACAGCTCTACACACTGGAAAATCTTGATGCCCGCTTGCTTGTTGCTGGATTGGGAGATTTAAAAAGTGAGTATGTTATCTAGTTTCAAAAACCATATAGACACTGCATTATAAATGAATGCAGTAACAAATATATTTTAATGACTGTAGACATTAGTACACTGTCTTATAGGCAATGGGTGTTGCCATACAGATCATATTTGTAACATTTTTATTGTGGAATTTGGAATTTGGAATATTGGGAATGTGTTTATAGTCCTGGAGAACTGCATGGATTGGATCAAGAGATGAAAGATCTCTGCAGTGGATCAATCCTCACTACTTTGACCTTCTCCAGAATTGATGAGCTGTGTGTGGGACAATATTCATAACTATATTAATATCCTCAGTGCATCCAGACTTAGTGATGGCTGTATAATTGGTAACAGAGACTAGTTTCACCTGCATAGTTGCTAACCATTTCAATATCTGGCTGGCTACTAGCCATAGGTTTTTATTTTTTTAAGGAGTCTCAGTTTCTCTACCTAAAGGGAGAGTTAAAAAGGTCACTTTAACAACACTGATCATGTCTCTGGTTCTCTTATTTTAAAATGTTTTAATGATGAACACACATATTAAAATCCTGAGTCATGAATTCAAAATGAACTTGTTTTACAGTTCCAGATAAAAGACTATTGCACAAACTTCCAAACTTCTTTTATTGATGATCATTTTATATTCTTGTTAATACCCTGTACTGTCTCTCTGACAAATATTTTTCTGTTAATCTTCTCCCCATGGAAACATCTGAGGAAGATGTAGCACTTTGCCCAAGGATGTAGAGATGCCATTTTCTCATATCCAGAAAGGTGTTTACTCCCATTGCTATGGATATTTCTAGTTTCATAATGAAAATAATGGGTCATGCATAACACTACTAGAAATATGTAGTTTGCATTTGGAAATATACTGCAGGATTTTTTTTGGAGCTTTCTGGCATGCACCCACCAGGGACCATTTTAATATTATGCTTTAAATCCCAGTATATGATCATTGGCTCTCTGAGCACTGACAGAGAGGTCAGTCTTCATGTTTGACTTTATGTCATTGGATACCAGCATTTTATTATGGTTGTTATAGAACAAAATTTAGAGTGACTCCTGAGGTAGTTATGCCAATACACAACTAAAATGATCTTTTGTTCTATAGACATGTTGCTAGCATTGGTTTTGTGGTTTTTAAAAAAGGGTAATGGGAAGTTACATAAAGTTATTAACATAATTTTTAGAAAGTTAACAGGTTGGAGAACTGATATAAATGGAAACATGGTGATTTGTGCTTTGGATGGAGATAAATTTCAGTCTCATAAATCTTTAACATTTTTAATAGTAAAGAATTATCTGTTCTTAGTTTATTTTAATAAAAAAAAATTGCTCCAGACTGTGGATTGTATTTCAGCAGACATTTTCTATTTAGTGCGTTCATTCATTCATCTGTTGATCTGAAAAAGTGTGTGCTGACCGTATTTTCTTAAAGACATTTTAATGGAAGCTAGACATTGCAAAAATTCATGTTATTTATGTAAAAATATGCAATTATACATCTATATTGTGCATGTATAGACTGGAATGTACAGGGATTTTTGTCTGTCTCTATGTGTATTGAAACGAAAGCCAGGTGCTTTACTAAGGTGTCACAAGAGCTTTGTGCATTGAGCTTACTCTTCTGTCTTCTGCAGATAGGAAATTGTGCAATGCACATTAGATTATATAGTCACTGCTATTCTTCTTCCTTATAATTATTTGTGATTTTTAGTATTTGTTTTGGCTACATAATAAAATGAATGAAACTTCCCAATATTAAATAATTGCACTAATACCTGATATCTTGATAAATGAAATGTTTCTTAGTGCGTCACTGGTGACTGTCATACTGATTTAAATTTTGATTTGGTTTGAAACTATCTTCGCATAGAATAATTTCCTTCTTAATTTTATAATAAAATCTGTGATATGATTTTCAAGTATATATCATTATTTACTAAGACAATTGTGTATTTCTCTCTTGCCTAATGAATATAATGACACGTATTAGTGGTGACACATCCATTATATCTTAATTAAAGCATCGTTGGGCCCAGTGAGATATCTTAATGTGTAAAGGCAACTTCTACAAAGCATGATAAATTGAGTTTGATCCATGGGGTCTTTGTGATTGAGGGAGATGATGGATTCCTCTAAACACTCTTGTACACACACTCACATGCATGTCTGCATTCATATACAAATATCAAACAAATTTAATTTAAAAATAAAGTGCCCCTTTTTACAGTTGTATGGGTGAAACTTGAAAATGCCAGAAGCAAAATAAAATTGAGGAAGTACCTATGAAGTAATAGTTAATAAGGGAAAAATGTTTATTTGAATCATATGAGAGTTCTTTGAAAAATATTACACATTAAAACATTATTGAATATTATTATTAAATTGCCTAAAAATACCATTGTAACCACATTTTTCTGCTATATTCTTGTTATTTTGCATATTTTGTCATTAAGCATCCTATTAATTAATGAGAATCTTATTTAAAATTACTGATACAATCACCTACACAAACCTGCTTGTTGGAATTACTGGTAGTAGGCCTACTTTACAAAGACTTTTATGGACTGCTTATTCCAATTGTTGAACATGATTATTTGATGGTAACACAACAGAAAATATAACCAAGATTATATGAGGTCACACATTTAGGATCTAATCTGAAATAACTGGTCCCAAAGAAGGGGTGGGGGATCCAGGAGTCTCTGCATGTACTCAAAGGCCATGATGAACCACAGAGGAAGGGCTGCCTAGTAGCTAGCAGTAGAGACTTCAACAGGATCCAATGCTCCTAGATCCTTGACACTGACTTATAGCTTCCAAAAGCTGTGAGAAAATGAAGCTCTGCTGAGTGGTATCTTGATATGGAAGTTTGGGTGTGCTAACAAAAGGGAAAAATTTAAGATGTGAAGATGGATGTCAAAAGGATAGAATAGTTAATATACTAAGAAAAAAAGTAAGTCTTAGCTTTGGGTAAGTGCTCATAAATTTGATGTCTTATCCTATATATGAGGCTGTTTATAATCTTCTAAATAAAATGAACCGCACAATCAATCCTATAAATTTTATTTGCACACATTATCTTTTAATAATACTTATTAATAAAACAAAAATGTCTACAGCACACCCAACTTTAAAAAATAACTTATTCAAGAAGATTATAAAACATGCCAAGGACTTTTTATAGAATGAAAAGAGACTGTGATGCAACCCAGAGATGATTCAAAAGATAAATATAACACATATGAACAAGTATTTGTTAACAGTCTCTGTGCTCTTCATTAGAGATTTAGAGAAACAAGAATAAGAGTGATTAGCAGTCCAGTAAATGTAGGTAAGGTGAATTCATTGTAAAGAAAGGATATCCATGACTACTGACCATTGATGGGACAAGATATAAATCCAAATGTAACTGAAGTATAATAATTGTGATGGTTGGCTAGTTCTAGGCATCCCAGTCAGTGGTTATATTGCATTCTATTTGGCTATGGCAGAGAAGATAAATTAAATTAAGAAGGATATTACAGTTGTACTATTCCTTCTAAACTTAAAATTCTTTATGGGAGTAGGAATTAATTTAAGAATGTGGCTACCTTTTTAAAAAATTTATTGTCTTCCAGAAAGATAATTTCAGAGGCTTCCCTTTGCTCTTGCTTGTAATAATGTCCCTCGCTTCACAAGTCAGAGAGTTATGAAAGTTTTGCAAATTGATAGAAATATGTTTTTCAACTATATATTCAGTATTTACAGACAAAAATCCTCTAAAGATCCATGAAACATACTTAAGAATGGACATGTGTTAAAGCTGTCATTGCACACATGGCATTAAGAGATTTCTACCACACACAATGGATTACAGTGTCTCCTGGTCACCAAAAGTCACAGACAATAGAAACATAGCCTTTTCTCTATGCACTGTTATCTGGTTAATAACCCCAGGAATCCAGAAAATACCATATAAATACATCCTTAATATTGTTGTGGCCCATTCTGAGGATTCTTTTAGAATAAATTAGTCTTGCCTCAGTAATTGGATACTGGCTGTTTTAAGTGAAATCTAAAGTGTCTGCAATTTAGAATGTAAAGCACTGTAGTGGACTCAGGGATGGGCCTCATGGTGAATTCAGCCCTCACTGGAGACTCAAGTCCTTCTCTTCTAGAGACAGGTGGAAGGATGTTACACTACTGGGGCATTATTTCAAAGGGTTATGTGGGCCACAGTCCTTCCTCTGTCTCTTTGCTTCCTGATGTTGTGAGGAACAGAGTCACTCCACTTCCTATACATCACTGGGGTATTTTCTATTCCAGGGTCTGAAACAGCCAAATTATCAGTGACTGTACACTAAAACTGGGATGCACAGTAAGTTTTTTTTACCTTCAAGTCAATTATTTTATTTACTTCATGGTGCTGACTTGAACCACAGGGACCTTCTTGCCTCTATACTGATGATTTCCGCTCCTTTTCATAGAAGTGAGTTTTTTTGAGGTTCATTCATATATTTTAAAAAATATGCCTATACCTTCAATGTAGATTGTCTTTCAGAAATCTTACAATATTAGTTTCACTTTCTGTGTGTTATACTGTAGGTTCAGCTGCTGCAATTGTGAGCCTGTGCCCTTCTCTACTATCTCTGAGGTTTATGCCACTGTTATAATGACTAGCAGCAGCTGATGCTGAATTGGTTTCATTTATCCCTTGGTTACCTTTTAGCTATTGAAGCACTATTGTGCTGGTCTGCTTATTTCCCATCTGCCTAGCCAGTGTGTGATCCATCAGCACCTTTGTTAATTTCTGTGATGGTCACGAGACACATGTTAGGAGTAGGTTAGAAGAGGTAAATATGATGTGAAGGTCTTTGGTGCTGATGGAAGACTCACTTCTACTGGCAAGGGGGAAGCAGAAATGAGTATTCCAGCTGGGTAGATGAACCCATTCATCTGTTTCGTTACAATTCAGTTCAGTAATACTTCAATGAAATACTAACACGAATGATAGTCTTTAAATTTGTGAGGGGTTGGATTCTAGTTCAGTGCATTAAAAACATCACAATTAATTTAAAAATTGAAACCTGATAAAAAGCACTGCCTAAATTGAAATATCAATTTCAACTAAACTAGGACAATTCATATCTATGAAGGAATTTTGAAAGGAATGTTGAAAAGTAAATGGGTACAATACCTTAAGAACATGGAGGGAACATGGAGGGTTGGAGGTAGAGAAGAGAAGGGGGAGTGGTATAATTATATTTTTATTAAATAGATTAATGAATAATAAATTAGTATATGAAATAAATATTTTAGAAATTGATCACAAGAAATAATCACGTGTAATATTGTATTGTCAATTGGAAGATTTGCTTTGTTTTTGTGTCTGAGACTAAGCTTTATGTATCTTATTTACCTGTGTAGCCAAGAATGCCTTTGAATTCTAGATCCCTGTCCCTAAATGTTCCAAGTGCTGGGATGGCAGGCAGATACCACCATGCCTAGCTTTGGAAACATTTTAAAACTATATCTTAGCAGCTGTCATTGTAAGAACAACTGGATGAATGACAAATGTTGAATGGATGAAAACCCCAAACTACTGAAATGAAAAGTAAAGGAGATTAAGATCCAAAGAAATGTGTGATTAAGTGCACATGTTTGTGTGTGTATGTGTGTATGCACGAGTGTGTGTGTGTTTGTAAGTGAAAAAGTAGTATTCTCATTATCAAATGTCCAAAGTCTAATTATCTGCGTGACTTCTCTATATGGCCAACATTATATAGGTGTAGGATGGACACATAAATTGGATCTCTACAGGTCTGAATTTGCACTGTTTAAAACATCCTCAGTGATTAACAGTATTAACTTCTGAATGGCCCTTGCCTAGCACTCAAGTTGTTATTAGAAAATATGTAAATGTGGTAAAAGTAAAAAGACAGTGCACATCGACATGTCTTTATCTGAAGGTGAGCACATGAGATTTCAGCTTTTCCTTCATTTTTGGTTACAGCTGCAGCTTCTGTAGGATAGCAAGTGTGTGGATGAAACATGGCTGGGCTGTGTCAGAAATATAAAGCTTTCATGAAGGCAGCTTCTCCACACTGGAAAATCTTTATGCTTGTATAATTGTTATTATCCTGGAAGTTTTTTAAAGCATGCTATAAAATTTTAAAAATTATATACACACAGTATTTCAAATGAGTGACTTAGAAGGTATTTATCAGTGACATTAGAAATCGGGGACTTCTCTTATAGACAACGCATGTTGCTGTACAGAATCTGTCACCATTTTCATTGTGGATCTCATAGCTGAGAATCTTGAGAATGGGTTCATAGTACTGGTGACCTGAATGGACTGGGGTCAAGAGAAGGATGATCAGATCCTCATTGCTTTGGCCTTCTCTAGAATTGATCAGTTGTGGTCAGCATTCATAATTATATTATCTTTAATGTTTTAGGATTTAGTGATGGCTGTAAAGGTGGTACGAATGACTAATTTTACCTGGGTTCTTGTAAATCATTTTAGTATGTGGCTAGCAATCAACCTCAGAATCTTTTATTTTCTCAAGATAGCAAAATTTTCTAATTCTGGTTTTCTCTACTTAAAATGGAGGCTTAACAAGACAGTTCAAAGGACACTGTTGATGCCTCTGGTCTTTCTTTTAAATATCTTAGTGACAAAAAACATATTGACGTCCAGATTGATTAATTAAAGAGAAATACGTTTTACAGTTCCAGATTAATGAATCTTGATTTGGTGTGATTTAAAACCTTGGTGTCCAGGTTTCCTTTGTTAGCCAACATCACACTCAGTCACACTCACATTAGTAACCTTTACTTGTGTCCCTGACAATTTCTTTCTGCTATTTTTCTTCAATGGAAACATCTGAAGAAGATGCCGTTCAAAGCTCAAGGTCCTAGAGAAGCCAGCTCTGTAGCCCGCATATAAGCCTTGAAAACCATGGCTGCCTTCTCCTGTACACCATTTTTGTTCTTTCTTTCTCTATGCAGGTTTGGACTAATGTGATTCAGGCAGTATTTTCAGTCCATTTGGCCCTGCCACTGTGAATGCTTTTCTTCCTTCAGTCTGCTCTTTTGTTCTGATTCTTGGACAGAGTAAGCCGAGGCAGACCTCTCTTTGATGCTGTGGGGCCTGATATACACAATTTAACACTGTGAAACATTTGGTTTCCTGACACACCTGGGAGGTAATTTTTATATTATATAAATGAAGTCACTTCATAAGAAATTCTTGTTCATCACTGTGTACTTTTCAGATATTCCTTGATTCTATATTAACTTCTTTATAACTTAAGTCTGGAATAAATGCTATCTAAACTCACTATAACTTCATCAGAAGATATACAGATATAGGTATTAATATAATTTTATAAAGAAGGGTATAGATTCAAGCAATTTAGGTAGAAGAACACTTTATAGTAATTAACAATTTTAGTGACATTTTGATATTCACTTGAGTGCTGGAGAAATGGCTCAACAGTCAACAACACTGTCTGCTCTTCCAGAGGACCCAGGTTCAATTCCTAGCACCCACATCGCAACTCACAACTGTCTCTAACTCCTGTTATGGGGGTCCGACACCCCCACACAGATATGTATGCATGCAAATTACCAATGTACACAAAAATAAATAAAATAAAAAAATAAATCCACGTGAGATTTTTTTAAATGACTAGTTTATAATAGGAAAAGTTAGGTCAATATATATGAATATGAAATGTAGTAAGTATAAAGCTGTTCAAGTATATGGTAATAAAATAATTCCAAATATAGAGAAATGGGCATAATTTCAGATAAGAAGTAAGGGACTTTAGAAATCCTTTATAAAATTTTTTCAGAGCTGTGTGGTGTTTTATTCCAGTTCCTTTATGTGTGTTATTTGCTTCATAATGAAGAACAATTAAGAAGGTGTTATTTACATCGGGGAATATATCACATTTCTCTGTTTTTCTGGCATGAATTGGGGGTTTATCTTAATTTTAGTTTCCAAGATCATGCCTGTCAAGTGACAGTTTGCTCACTGAATATCATACAAAGGTGTGGGTGTTTTTTTTTTTTTTTTTTTACTTTATGTAAAAAAACAAAACAAAACAAAAAACCAGTATCAGTATTCTATTATGATGATCAAGCTGTTTTTTATAGTAAAAAATTTAGTATAACTTCTAAGTTACTTATGCAAACAGGATATTAATATTCATGATCTGTATAAATACTAAGCACAATGAATTTTTGACTGAAATAGAAAGGTGATGGAAAAATTACATAACGTGAAGAAAACAGGTAAACACTATAATTCAGCTGATGAACTGAGACAAATAGATAAATAGAAAAAGGATACTTTAATCTGTGCTAATCGCTAATGAGTCTTCAAGAAGATACAATCTGTCAGATTTCTAAGCCAAAGAATATTTCCTTTCTGTCATACTTTTCTAAAATAAATCTTCTTAGACCGATGGGTTTATATTTAAATATCAATTTCATTTTGCATATGTTAGATAATTCACCTATTAATTAAAATAAAGTGTATGTTAAACTTATTTTATCTGGTCCTTGGAGTATTTTAAATGTAACAGGACACCATAAGATAGAAGCTGGATGTGTTTGTAGGTAACCACAGGACAAGAGGACAAGACAAGAGTCAGTCCCATGTCAGACAATCTATTTTTTATGTATTTTTACCACTCACTTGATATTCTTCACGTGAAAAACCTTGGATCCTCAGATACTTGGAAGTTTTGGCATCTGGTTAATGTACAGTGAGATCCACAGAGACTATGTGGCTTGTTTATGGAATTAGAAGTCAAAGGCTTTAGTAAAATGTTATATGAGCTTTGTGTGCTAATCTCAGCCATCTGTCTTTTGTAATTAGAAAGTCATATGATCTACATAGAATGATTTACAGTGATTTCTTTGTCTAATTAGATATAATTTTAGGGGTTTTTTCTATCTAATGAAATGGCTAGAAGTTCCCAAATGGTTTGTAATTGTGCCAATAACTGCCCCCCTCAGTAAATGGAATGTGTCTTAGTTTTTCACTAGCAGGTATAATAATATTTTTAGCTGTCATATAAAACCATTGAAATTATCTCCACACTGTTATTATCTCCTCATTTGATAACATTCATTGTAATGATCAAAATGTGTTATTTCTTAAAATGCTTTCATATTTCTCTTTAAAACTTTTAAAAGTTTTTAACTGAAATGGAATTATCTCACTTTACTCGTTCACTTTCCATCGTTTAGCCAATCCTTGCTATCTTATCTTGAACCTATTGCTTCTCCCTCAAGTCGATAGCATCTTTGATTATACTTGTTATGTGTGTGTAGAAATACACTCTAACGAGTCCATTTTACTCTTTTTGTGTTTATGTTTTCAGGGCTGACTACTCTGCATTGAACAACCAATAAGTGGCTCATCCTAGGAGATGCTAATTCTCTTTCTCTGGTACATTTCTTTCATTTCTAATAAAAATAATAACATATGTCAAAGTCACACATAAACAGTGGTATATTTCTAATGCATATATTCTGTATTATACCTTTGTATGTGTGAAACCTGTAATATAAAAAGCAAAGTAAAAATAAGAAAGTACTTATAAATAGTCAATAATTCCCAAAGGAAAAATAGCACTTCAAACATATAGTACATTTTTTTTTCTAAAACATCATATGATAGAAAAATAATTTGATTCATTATCAAGTTAGGGTGTGAAGTGTGTGTGAAACTGGGTTGGTGGAGAGGTGATGGGAAGGATCTTGGAGGAGTTGGGGGGACAAAAAGCTTAAAATCTTGAAATATACTTTTTTTTTCCACTAAAAACCATGTTCAAAAATGACTCTGTATCATTAAAATTTTAGCCCAAAATCTATCCTTAGGTAGTCTATTTACTACTACGACTTTTAAATGACTGATACAACGCCTGATGATTGATAGCATTGGAATCGAGAGAGTTCGTTTTCTTTAAGGCTGTGTCCCATGGTGGGTTGAATGTATTCCAGTGACAGTCATAGACTTAAGAGTGTATTGGCAATACTAATGAGACTTGATGGCTTCAAAGTAAAAGATGACATGAAGTTGGTCATGGAGGACAGTTGAAAGGAGCTGAATGTGATCGAAATGCAATGTGTGAAATTCTCGGAGAATTCATTAAAACATGTTTTTAAAATTACTTGTATAACTCCCTGTACACACCTTCTCACTGCAGTTGCTAGTGATTGACATGCTTTAAAAAGACTGTCATGGACTGAATTGTTTCTAAATGCTGAAGTCCTAACTCTCAGTGTGACTGTATTTGATAATAGCCATTTGAAGAGTATCATTAAAGTTAAATGAGGTTATAAATCTAAGTTCTAACTGAAAAGAGTGTTCTTTTTGTGAAGAGGGAATCGTCAGGAATCTGTGGACATAGCAGAAAGCTCTGTGGGAAGGTGCCTTGTCTAGCAGCTACTAAGATAAGCTTCACCAGGGTCCAAACCTGCTGGAGCCTTGATTTGTCCTTCTAGACTCTTGAACTGTAAGGAAGTAAGGCTTGATTTTTAAGCTACTGTGAATGGACTCATGCCACCCGAGCTTAGATACACTAACACAGAGCAAATGAAATATTAAATATATATATATATTAAATATATATAGAAAAATATATCCACTTTACTTCAGTATGAGTCACCAAAAATTGATCTTATTACCTAAATTAGATTCCATTTAAGGTTCTAAATACAATAAGCTGTACCATCAAACATATAAAATTTTAATTGATTAAATTACTCTTTAATAATGCTTATTTGATAAAACAAAAATATCTACATAATACTAAGTGGAAAAGATGATTCAAGAGGGTGATAAAACTTGACAGAGACTTTGCCTAACTTGAAAGGAGAACCTGACATAATCCAAAAACAATCAGGAAGATAAATGTTAGACATACGAACAAGTGTTTGTTATAACTAATAGTCAAGGTTTGGAGAGATGGCTCAGTGGATATCAGCATGAATTGCTCTTGTATATGAGAGAACAAGAGTTAAATTTGATTTCTGGGACTCAAAACAGCTCACTATTTCCTATAACTCCAGCTTCAGGGGATCTGATGTTCCTGACTTCTCTCTGATGTCCCTGACTTGACACTGTCAGAATAAAAAATTAGTTCTTCTAATTCTAGAGAAAGTATTATTAGAATTAAGCTCTGGAACAACTACAGGAAAAGTGTGCAGAGAACTTACATATCAAAGGAAAATGTTAACAATAATAATAAATTATTTTAGCAACATTTAATAAGATATTGCTAAATGTATAAATATTTTTTGTATATCAGATGGCATATTTTGATCAGTTTTTAGTTTAATTTCCCATTAATTCTTTGAGAGTTTTGAGTTTCACACAAGGTATTCTGATCCCATTCCCACCCTATAACCCAATCCTTCCCAGCTTCAACCACCTACCCTGTCCGTCCTCCTTTGTGTCCTTTTTTTCCTCTCCTAAACCCATTAAGACCCACTTGTGCTGCTCAGACATTCTTGATGTGTGGTCTTCCACTGGAGCATGTAGGCTTATCAGGGGCTACACTCTTAGAGAGAAAACTATCTCTCCTCCGACTAGAGGTTAACAATTGACATTTGCTCTATGACTAGGAGTAGGATTGTATGTCCAGCTGGCCTCTTTACGCTGGGATTTGTTCTGTCTTGAGCTTGCGTGGATTTTGAACATGCTGTGAGTTCATAAGTGTGGTTACCCTGCTGGGTCCAGTTGTTTCCCTCGTAGTCATCCACTGCCTCTGACTTGCACACTCTTTCTACACCTTCTTCCACAAATATGGCAATCAAGACATAAACAATTTAAAGAAGGATTTGTTTCGTCTCATGGATTCAAAGGCTTCATTCTATGGTTGGCTGGCTCTGTTGCTTTGGACCCAAGGTGAGGCAGAATATCAGAGCATCAAGAATATATGGCAACCAGGAAGTAGAGAAGAAGAGACAGATATGGACTGGAATGAACATAGAGACATGCATGCTTCCATCAACTCACTTGCTCCAATCAGTCAGGACCCACTTTCCACAGTGCCTCCAATTTCCTAATTATCTACTCAATTATGAATCTATCAAAAGATTAGTCCATTAATTAGGTCAGAGCTTGTATGATCCAGTCACTACCATAAGCCTATAAGCTTAAAGTAAAGCCTTTCATACATGAGAGTTTGGGTCACCATTTAGAAAAGTAAGTTCTGATGCTTGTAAAAGAATTCTAGTCTAGTCCAAGTGGAGGTATAATCTATATCACACAAAGTATTGACTAAGGGAACAGAGGGTGCTCATGGGATCAGAGGGCTTGAATAGGCCAATTTCAATATTGTCTGTTCTCTGTGTGATTCATATGTACCTGTGATTTTTAACAGTAGCTGGGTTTATGAGCTTAAAACTGTCACTGGTTCTTTAGCTTTTGTAATTAGGAGCCTCCTGACATCACTTAAAGTTGATGATGCATCTTTTCTGTTTTGAATGGTAGTTGTTCCTGAATTGTTTCATTATTTCCTTTGTTCTCTTCAGCTGTTGCAGACAAAGGCAACATGCTGTTTATTCTCTGTCTCAAGCAGAGACTATAGCATCAGTTGTTGGTTGACTAGAGAGCTGATGCTGGTGGAAGGTAATAGGTGGATATAATCTCAAAGTCCTTGGTGCTTATGAAGAATTTGCCACATATGGTGAAGAAGAGGCAGAGAGTGAGGAAGATTCTTACTCTGTGCCCAACCCCTTCACACTAGTGACTGAGGTGTCAAGATAGATTTTTACTATTTTTCATATGCAAAAAAAAATTTACTCAATTTTACTGAATCATTATATTTATACTATTTTGTCCACTTGATATTATTTTTAAACATCATGGTTATCTTGATACTAAGAATGAGCTACATGAACAACAAATGTTGAATAAATATAAAATATGTGATAGTGAAGTGGAAAATGACTTAGATAGAAATAATTGGGAGGTGTGTGTGTGTGTGTGTGTGTGTGTGTGTGTGTATGTGTTTGTTAGTATAATTTATGAAGAGATTATTCTATTAAATGTTGAAGGACTAATGATCTACATCAGGTTATTAGATAACTCATAGTTTGAATAACATGAGTATATGTCTCTCTAGAGTCCTAATATAAGTATTGAAATGTCTTCATTGCTTGAGAAATACCTCATGCAGGTTTAGATTCTGATTTCCTCCTGTATGACTTAGAGATTTTTGAATAGTCCTTTCTGAGAACTCAAGTTACTAGGTTAAAATATGAAAATAAGGCAAATCCATGTAGACAAACAAATATATGTATTTTCATGTTAGCATATGAAATTTCAGCATTTCAGCATTCTTTAAAAAAGACTCTGGGCTGCTATGGAACAAAACATCTGGGTGGAACTCAACCTGACTTAGAAAATTCAGTGCTTTCAACGAAGCCACTTGATCCTATTTTTTTGTTTGTTGTTTCTTATTATTGCTTATGAAAGTTATGAGTGAGCATGTTGTATATTTTAAAAAATCACGGAGACCTAGCATTTAAAATGATTGCATTAACACCTATCCTTCAGTGAATTTAGGAACCAGATCATCCTCTTACAGGCATGGGTGCTGCTGTACAGGTAATGTCTACAACAATATTCAGTGTGGAATTCATAATTGGGAATGTTGGGAATGGATTCATAGCACTGGTGGACATCATGGACTGGATCAAGAGAAAAAAGATCTCTGCAGTGGATCAGATCCTCACTGCTCTGGCTGTCTCCCGAATCATTGTGCTGTGGTCACTGTATATATTGATATCAACATTTTCAATATACCCAGACTTAGCAGTGGGTATAGAATCAACAAGAGTGACTAATCTTATTTGGATAATTTCTAACCATTTTAGTATCTGGCTGGCCACCATCCTCAGTATCTTTTATTTTCTCAGGATAGCCAATTTTTCCAACTCTATCTTCCTCTACCTAAGGTGGAGATTTAAAAAGGTGGTTTCAGTGGCATTTCTGATGTCTCTGCTCCTCCTGTTTCTAGATATTTCAGTGACAAACAGACGCTTAGATATCTGGATCAATGAATTCAAAGCAAATGTATCTTACAGCCACAAATTGAAGAATTTTGACCAGGTTTCCAGGTTTCTTGTATTAACAAATACTATGTTCACATTAGTACCCTTCACTGTATCCATGACAACATTTTTTCTGCTCATCTTCTCCCTGTGGAAACATCTGCAGAAGATGAAGCACATTGCCAAAAGCTCCCGAGATGCCAGCACCACAGCTCACATCAAAACCTTGAGAATGGTGGTTTCCTTTCTCCTGCTGTATGTCATTTTTATTTTGTCTCTTCTTGCACATGTTTGGAGCTATGAATTTGAAAGAAAAAACATTTTCTCTTTGTTTTGCCCTGTTGGTATAATTGCTTTTCCATCACTACATTCATGTGTCCTGGTTCTGGGAAACTGTAAGCTGAAGCAGACGTCTCTTTTGGTACTGTCACTATTGAGGTGCAAGATTCAAGGTTGTGGGTCCCTGACCCACCAGAGGGGATAATTTAACATAATTTTAATGAAGATCACTTCATAAGAAATTATTCTTCATTTTCTATTACATTCTATGTAACGTTCTGTATGAAATGAGTGCTATAGAAACAGAAAACAATTTTGAGAAGAATGGAAATATGAAACATCTATATGTAAGAACATTTTAGGTAATATAATTTCAGTGGCAGTAAATTATTTGAGATTTTAAAATGATTACTTTATAATATAAAAGACAACTTTATCTAGGGAGATGGCTCAGTATGTAATTTTTTTTATACTCTTATTAATAGTTTGAGTTTCATAGAATGTAAGTAGACAACACCCTTTTCCCATTCCTCCCTGTTCCAAAACAAAGCAAACCACAAATAAAAGAAAATTAAGTCCAGCTTATGTGGCAGGAGTGTGCATCATGGGCATCACCACGGCCTTTGGAGGCAGCAAGGCTGCTCTGATCATGGACATTCACCTGACCCATACTAGCTCAAGACCCAGCATAACAAAATTCAACAAGTCTCAAAAGGAGGACACTCAACCCTTATTATGAAATATTCTTCAGCAGGGACATCTTGCTCTTTCTCAGGATCGGTGATTCAGAATGGCAGAGCATTCAGAGTCAGAACTTGCTTGAGTTCTGGATTATTACACAACTCTATTCTCATCACCATTCATCCTGCTGCTTCTGCCTTTGTGAATGCAGTCCACAGTAGCACCAGAGGTAGCATCTGACCCTATTAGGGAGAGCAATAGGAGTAGTTCCCACAGCCATGGATGCAACAGAATTGGCCTGGCAAGTGGTGAAGAGGCCTGGAGCCTCTGTTGGTTACCAGAAGACATGCCTCCTGTGTGGATACTCAGTCCAGGAGAAGAGACACTTTTTAGCTGGGATATCCTGTCATTGCTCAGGAGCAGGATGATCCTGTGGCTTGGCAGCTAGTTTGGGGGCAGTACCTGGTCGAGCTCCAAATTGCTGCATCCTTCCCTGCTCTCATCACCTGGCTTTGTGCCTGCAGTCCTCAGTGGTGCTGCAGTGCATGCTCTCCACCATCCATTAGGGAGAGTAATACAAGCAGCAGCTATAGCTGAGGCCACAGAAGTGGCAAAACCAGCCTGGCAAGCACTGAAGAGGCCAGGAGGCTCTGGTGGCAGTCTAAAGACCTATTCTTTACCTGCCCTGGGTGAGCATCCATGCCTGTCCCTGCCTCCAGCCATGTGTCTCCTAGCAACAAACAGCAGTCCCCCTGTCTGCCTGGTCCCCAGGTCTGCCTCACTTTGAGTATGTGTGCTCCATTCTCCAAGTCTCAGCTATAGCCTGGCAGGTTGCAATAGTGTGGCCAGATTTTGGGCTCAGTCTTATGACATCCCATTCACCCTTCTGTCTCAGGGATGCCTAGCTCCCTTGTCCTCTATCCTGCTTGCGATTGTGTCTCCAGTTCAGTGCCCTCCATGCAGGCTGAGCCTGTGGACTCCCTCCACTATCCCTGCTCTCCACTCACAGCCAGCTGACCTTACAGGTGTGTCACTGACCCTGAGTCTTTCCAACCACTTTTAATTCACAAAGTTCCTCCAACCTGACTAGACACCAGTGTAATTCTCCCTGTTCGTTAATATGTGAGGACATAGGCAACCTGAGCAGAGGCGATAAGCAGTGGCCAGAGGCCTGTTGGATTTCACTTACTGGTCTACATGCCCGCCATCATCTTGAGTTCTGTTCACGGCTCTGTTTCTCCATCTCAGTCTCCCCCACAGCCGTCTCTTCCACATCTTGGGCAGCACCTGGAGGTTGAATGGGGGCCATGACCTGTCATACAGCTATGGTGCCCAGCACGCCTGATCCCACGTCTCTCTGTTGTGGTTTCTGGCTCACTTCTCCATTCCTGACTCTACTCCCGGAATCCATGGGAAGCACCTGTGGGCTGAACCCACAGGCCAAGTAGAAGCACCTGCCTTGCATGCAGTGATGGGGCACCAAAAGCCTGCCCAGTTGAGGTGCTACTTCTGCAGATTCTGCTTCCTGCTCACCTCCTCCACACCACAGGTAAAAAAAAAAAAAAAAAATTCTGTCCCATTCCGCCATATTTCCTCATTTGACTCTCTTCCCAATGTTCCTCCAGATCTATCACCACCATTGTGGCTTGCCAACCACTTTGGATTCCCATAGGTCTTGCTGGACCCGGCACCAAAGTAGCATCTCCCATTCCACGAAGAGATGAGGGGCTGTGGGTACCTCGAGTGTAGGCAGCAGTGCCCTGAAGAACTCTGCCCATTGCCCGGCTGCCATCTTGATCGGCTAATGTCTATTTTGTTGTTATTGTTTAAGCATGAAGATCTGTTCCCAGCACCCAACTGAAAGCTAGGCACTAAAGGGCCAGACACAGGCAGATCCTGGGGATCACTGGCTGGTCAGTCTGGCTGAAATTGAAAACTCCAGTTTCAATTAAGAGCTTCTATATCAAGAATATGAAGTTTCATTCATAGAAGTGGATATCCAGTATTCACCTCTATACACAGGCGTGTATAGATAAGCACACCCACACACATATACTTGACACACGCACACATATAAATAATGACAAATAATAATAAAAACTACAATTAAATATGTATACTTACGAAACTGTAAAATAAAATTGATAAATTTTATATACATAAAATGATTTCAAATCTAGAAAATACGTGTAATTTCTCACAAGATTTTACATATAGACTTACAAATCAAATGATTTTCAGATTTTTTTCATATTCATGGTAGCATTTACTAAATTACTCTATGGGTGTTAGTTTCACAATGAAGAACAATGAATCATGTATAACATTGTTGGGGATATATAGCTTACATTTGGAAATAGTCACCATTTTAGTGAAAGCTAGAGAGTATGAAATGGAAAATCAATGTGTTTAATAGGCAGTCACTAGACAGATGGTGTCATTTGTGTAGCAAGTAACTCATATATTTATAAATTTTACAGTGCCCGGAAGTGCAGTGTCAATTTTCATATGGTAATACTGAGGTCTTCTGATGCAGCACAAATTTAGGACCTGATGATGCACACGCAGCGATAAAGGGATTGCATTTATTTTCTGAACTGGAAGCCAGGTCCTTTATCAAAGTGTCACATGAGTTTTCTATGTTGAGCTCACTCTTCCTCATATAATCTGCATGTAATTATTTATTATCGTTATATTTCTTCTTTTAACTATCACGATTTTATTTTTTGGTGTTGTCCTCATAATGAAGTGTAATTTAATTGTACTAATGAATGGTATCTCAGACCATTGAACCAGATGGAATATTCCTTAGCATTCCACCAGCAGGTGTAATACCAGCTTCATCTATGACATAAATAGTTTAAAATTATCTTCACAGTGAAACAATTTCTTTCTATTTTTTCCTCATAAAATTTTCTCTGTTAGCATTATCAAATGTGTATTGTTATTTATAAAAAGGATTTCAGATTTTGTGTTTATTGAATGAAATTACTGACATGTTAACAGTGACACATAAACAATGGCATATCGTCTATTACACAGTCCTGTATTAAATAAAGTACCTTAGTTGACTTTTGTATGTGTGGGACTTGAAGCTATCAGATGCAAAATAAAATTAGGAATGTATTGAGAGCCATGTCAGAGGATGCAGCCAGTGTTGGTTTGAGGAGTACAGCCAGCTGTTTCCAGAGAATTGTCTCCTGATTAGCTCTTGCTGGTGCTGGTGCTGGTGCTGCTGCTGCTGCTGCTGCTACAAAAGGGTATTAAGTCCCTCACTATTATTCATAACAACAGTGGTGATTTTCTAAAAAAGGCAATACCACTCAGTTAAATTGAAACTCCAGAAAGAATGACTTAAAAATATATATAGTTAAAAAGACTATGTTTGCCAGCTGCTATGGAGAAAGTTACCTGGGTAGAGCAAAACATATTCTTGGCTGCTGAGGACTTATATTTAATTTTTATTAGAACATAACTGAATTTTATTATCAAACATTTATTATTTTTCTATTACTTTAATATAATTAATAATAATCATGACACCCAAAAAAGCTAAATGGTCAAAAGTGTTATTTTACTTTTAAGAAATATAATAATTTAATTATGTAAAAATAAGTAATAGGAGTAGAAAGAATAATGAAGAAATGCATATTCTTTTCTCTGTTGGCTATATTTATTAAGTATGTTATATGTATGTGTACTATGTATTTGGTTGATGTTCAAAGAAGTCAGGAGAGGGTACAAGAGGGCATCAGATGAACTGGAATTGGAGTTGCAGGTAGAGCCACTTGATGTAGGTGCTAGGAACCGAACCCAGCTCCTCTGCAAGAATAGCAAGTATTCTTAGCCCCTGAGCCATCTTTCCAGAACTGTTGAATTTAAAATTTGCTGTAAAATGTTAAAAGAAATCTGAGTATAACCGTTGCATATCCTTCTCTAAATTGCAGAAATGTTTATTACATTTAGATGTCAAGAAAACAATTTTACATCTCATTTTAAGAACTGTGGCAACAAAATAAATACAGTTAGTAGTGATATTTTTTTTTCTCCAAAAAGATATAATCAGCAGAGCATGAATTCATGGATTTGGAACTGGTGATTATAAAATAAAAGCAGCAGTTGTAGCAAGCTAAAACTAAACGTTGAAAGCAGAAGCAAACTCTTCTTGGTAAAATTAGTAATCAGACTTTAAAAGTCAGATAACATATCAACATAATAGTGATCTACACAATCCAGAAACTAATGGTGCAGAAGCTCATGTTTTCAACAAAAATGTATGAAATTCAGACAATTAGATTTCTTTTAGTGCTCAGTACAATAGAGTGGTCAGTTTCTCCTGGTCAGATTTCCAAGGTGTGTCTTGGACACCAGCACCCAGTCACCAGCATCTGTGGTGTTTTGAGTATATGAATCATTCGTTCCCAGTTAGTGGAGCTGTTTGGAGAGATTTATAAGATGAGGTGTTGGTGGAGGAAGTGAATTACTGCAGGTGGGTTTTGAGTTATCAAAAAGTCTCATGCCATCCCTAGTGTTCCCTCTCTCTGATTTATACTCATGGATAGAGATGCATGCTATCAGCTTCCTGCTCCTGCTACCTTGTCTGCTGACTTTGCTTTGTCATTATGGACTCTAACCCTATGGAACCCAAAGACAAAATAAAGTCTCTGTTTTTAAAGTTGCCTTTGTCATGGTGTTTTATAACGACAACAACAACACAAAAGTCTTTAGTACAGCAGCTTTCCGTAGAAGCCCCTCAAATGGTTTTAAACACAGTACCCACAAGAAACCAACCTGTGAAGAGCTTTCCCTAGACTTTCAGAGATAAGAGAATGATCAGAGATTGCTTGCATTACAATAAAAATGACTATCAAGAAGGATAAAATCTCATGAGAAGAACCACCATTTTATCTAAGCTTAAGATTTGGCACCAAAAAGCTCCTGCTATGACTGGAGAGGTTATAGACCCTAGAGCAGAACCCACTACTGTCATTATCTTAACCAATATACTTTCTGTCTATATTCTGAACACTTATCTTTATACCCACAAGAAAGTGTAGTTCTCATCCTTCATCAGTGAAGCTTCTTTTTGCAACATATGGAGGCTATTTTTGTTAAATGATGAATAATTAAACACAGAGAGTTAAGTCAGTGGATAAATTTTGATCAATATTGCAGGCTGTAAGGCTGGAGTACAAAATGAAAGCGTGTATGTTTTAGTAAGTCCCCCAAGGCTCTTGTAGAAAGTTTAACAGAATTAATTTGTGTCTTGCAGTGGTTCAGAATTCTTTTTCAAAAACCAGATGAAGCATGTGGATGGTCCTGTGGGTATCTGGAGTGTGTCTATACCTTGTGAACAATAAAATTGTGCAGGGCTAGTTTTCAGCAGCTAATTGAAAAAAGAATCATCTTGTTTGGGGTTTCCCAGAAACAAACAAACAAACAAACAAACAAACAAACAAACTAGAAGATGTTGAAAGAAAAAAAATTCAGAGTAATTCCTCCAAGGTTTTCTACTTGAATTCAATATTTCTGAGAAAATAAATTCTTCGTGATATTGAGATATTCAGTTCATTTCCAATGTTTCATTGTTACATGTTGCATGAATTAAGTTTTAAATTTTACTTAATTTTATTGACATGTATAAATTGGAGTTATGAAAATATTGAACCTAGCAAAAAATCACAAGAGTGAAAGCAATATATCCCCATTTGCATACTCTTAAATGAATTCAGCGTATCTTCTAACACCTGTAACTAAAGACTGTTGTTTATTTGAAGACATGGAATAGATGGATTAGTGGATTTATTTTGGGAATGTTGAGAATAAGAGTGTTTTATAGAAAATATCCCATCAGGTCCTAGCTTTAGCATACTGTGATACTTTCCTCTTGATACTGGTGATAGAATTTAAAAGATAAGAAACTTCTTTTAGATCCCATATGTAGGTAGACTTTGAAGTAAGGACTGGAACAAATTATGGCTTTGGTGAATATGCTTCGCTGTTTATTTTCCCCAGTTTTAAGTTTCCTACTGAGTAACATGACCATCCAATGAATGGCAGAATTTGGTTTTGGAAATCTTTGCCAAGGCCTTTATAGAATATATTGCAGTGAATTATAGTGATTGGGTTTAAGATTAATGGCTATACAACAAACACACACACACACACACAAAGTATGCCTCTGCTTATTTCAGCGGTGAACACAAGAGTCAAGTTACAAAATAAGCCTAGGTGTCTGTCAACATATAAAAGGAAAATGAAAATCTCTGTGAAAACACACACATAAAAAAGGATTTTAGTCATAAATAAAAATGTACAAAAGTATGCCATTTGTAGGAAAGTAGATTCAAATGGAGATTATACATTTAGTATAATAAGTCAAAGTCAAATAAAAATATTTTATTGTTCATCTCATTTTTGTTTATGGGTCCTAGATGTTATAGATAAAAGAGTATATATGAGTGTGTTTTATATACAGAATTTTATAGTCAGCCTTCCTAGTCTACAATATTTATGATATCACACACACATTTACAAACACGTATACTCATGTACACACACACACAAACACACATATACACATGTACACACACACAAACACATATACACATATACACACACAAATACATATACACATGTACACACACAAACACACACACACAAACGAATGCAGAAGTGAGGCTCCCAAGAGAATAGTAAAAGCAGGAACAAAGGGGAGTATTGAGAATGTTAAATGTTAAATTACATGGTTTACATGCTTGAAGCATCTTTATTAAACCAATCAGTATATACAGAGAGTAAATGTCAATAAGCATACTTCTACTTTTGTCTTCTCTGGAGTTGGCTTGCTTTAGTAACCAAGTAGAAGGTTACTACTTGGATACTTGACTGAAATTCCTTCAGCTTCAAATAGTGGACATGGAAGACTCCCTGTTCCTATTGGCTAGGTGAGGATGAAGCATTTTAACCCCACTTTACTCACAGGCTCAAGATAGATAATTTCTTTGTTCATGCTAGCCCCTTTGCTAGCCCTATTTTCTTACCTAAAGAGGACAGATATGCGTGTGTTCTTGTGATGCTGCAGGCCACTTGGTCCATCTTGTTTCCTCCTTTGGCTGTAGGGAGCATAAAGTAGATCATTAAGGTATACAAATATGAAAAAGTGACTTGGAAGAGTAAACTATGAATTTGGTAATAGTTCAATTATTATTGAATTCAGCATATGAGACATTATAGTCTGGGGATTCATACTGACTGATTTCTGCTATTAATGCTTTCCATATATAAATATTATAGGTAGGTTCAATTCTGAAGTAAATGATCATGGGTTCCAGCAGCAAGGTCCACATGAAAAATTTCTGTCATTTTATTTGCTATGTAAACCTTGTCTGTAGTCATATCAACAGGTGAGTCTTATTTATTTTTCATTTCTTTATTGACCCATTAATAACAATTTGTGCAGTCCATATACTTCTGAGTTTGGGGCCATATACTGGAACATGGTTGACCCACTCGAAGTCACACCTTTAAAGAAGGGGGTTCTCTCCCTTTTACAGAAGCTACCAACTGACCATACCTCCTCAGGCAGCAGTTAGGACTCATGATTTTCTTTCAATTCTATGCTAGAGTATTGACTTGTTTAGTCTTGTGCAGCCTACAACAGTCGATGAGAGTTCATGAGTGCAGAAATCCTGTTATGTCCAGAGGACAACGATATGCTTCAGGCCTCTGCAAATTCTAGCTCTATAAGTCTTTAGATCCCTCTACTGCTGGGGTCCCTGAACCTTGAGGAAGGAAATAGCTAATTTTTTTCTGAGCATTTCAAAGTCACTCACTCTCTGATATTTGGACAGTGGTGAATATTTAAGCCAACAACCATTCAAAGAATGGAATTTCATACCCAAAGAAATTTCTCTGAAGAGGTTTGAGAGTTGCACAAATCTACAGGTGTGAATTCAGATATGAATTTAGATGGTACATTGATAGATGTTCATTTGGCAAAATAATAGTAGTAGATTCACTTCTAGGGTCTATGAACTCCCAATA
Organism: Cricetomys ansorgei; assembly: GCA_026225945.1. Taxonomy (NCBI): domain Eukaryota; kingdom Metazoa; phylum Chordata; class Mammalia; order Rodentia; family Nesomyidae; genus Cricetomys; species Cricetomys ansorgei. Next base: position 13,196,131 of record JAMJFZ010002307.1, read on the forward strand.
CATGTGTTCTTGGCCAAATTTATAGTGCCAGTAATATGTTTCCTCTCATAGAACATGCCTTAAATCCAATGAGAAAATAATTGGTTAACCTTTTAACATTTGTGCCATTATTACCTTCATGAGTACCTCATACCATACCAGGATTTCTATCTGGGCAAGACTTTGATGCCCCAACCCCCACACCAGCAGCATGTGAATCACCTTCTAGTGCTATCAACTAACCAGAAAGGAAGAAGCATTCCTGATAGTAGCAACTTGATTTCTCCATGTCTGTGACCAATGTATGCAGTGTTGTCAGAAACAGAGACACTTTTTCTGTTGTTGTTCATTCAACAAATATTTATTCAGTATCTGCTGCACCCCATAATCTGTATTAAATAATAGGGTTCAGTACTGAATAAAACAGATAAGATACTTTTTAAGATTAACTTATTAGAATGTTTCTTCTCTCATATATTCCATTCCATCTCACCTTTCATTCCTCCCATTTCCTCCCAACTTCCCTAAACTTCAGATTGACCTCCATCCTCCTACTTCCACCCTACCTCTACCAAAGAAAGAGCAGTCTTCTCTGGGTTAATGCACAAACATGGCACAGGTTAGAACAATGTCAAGCACAATTCCCTACTTAAATGGTGGACTAGACAATCCAATAGGGGGACAAGGTACTCAAGGGCAGGCAAGAGGTTCATGGATGTGTGTCCCTATTCCAGTCTGTATGAGTTATGTAAGAATACCAGTTCAGGCAATCTGAAGACCTATTTGGGGAACCCAGCAAGATCAATGTCTGCTGCTCCAGGCTCTGTGACCTCTAAGAGTGCTGGTCGGTTAACTGCAAGAGGTTTGTTCTCCTGGTGTCTTCAAACCCTCTGGTCCCAGCAATCCCTCTTCCACTGCTTCTGTGGGGTACCCTGAGTTCTGAATTTTGTTTGTCCCTGGGCCTCTCCATTTGCTTCCTTGAGCTGCCATGGGGTTCTTCTCTGTTGGGAATAAGGCTAGGCAATAATTTATGAGGAGAGAAATGTAACGTTAGAAATCCTGTCTTGCCTGGGGTTTTTGTAGAAGGACAGTTATGACCTGGTATTGCCATATTTCCCTGGTTGTTATGTTCTTGCGCTGGCATTTTGGCATTTGAACTCTGGGTGATTCTATGTTTCCGTGACAAATTCCTGAGTTTTTCTTTTATTGGATGAGAATCTTGTTCCTCAGTTTCTTATCATTTCACTGATCTTCTGTTCTTTGTGACCCCTTGTCAAGCATGGAGTCTCTGTCCAGGTTAGGGGTTGAGATACAGTTTGTAGTCTTCTTTCCTGTTCTTCTGGCTGTCTGTCTTGTCTCCTTCTGATGTTGGGAATATCTGGCCTAGTTGATATCTGGGACTTGGGTGGGTGGATGGCAGTGGTGGAGAGAGATTACACCGGCAGTGGGAAGATGGTGGTGGGTTGAGTTTTGGGGGGCATAGTTTGTTCTCCAGGAAAGATTGAACAAGCAGGTTTCCTACCTGTTCTCCTGGCTTCCCTGTTACACTACAGTGTGGGATATGTCTGCTAAAGTTGGTATGTGAGACTCAGGAAGGCTGAGTCCAGGAGATGTGGGAGGGAGCAGATGTAGGGAGATCATGGTGCATTCGGGTTTGGAGAGACTGGAGATCTCATAGAGGGTTAGACAAGAAGTCTGCCTACCTTCTCTTCTGGTATCTGGGAAGTCTCAGTCTGAATCAGATCAGAATATGTCTGCTCCAGTTGGTGTATATAACTCAGGCTTGAGGAGATGGGGGAAGATCAGATATGGGTGAATTGCAGTGGATTGGAGTTTGGGGGAACTTGGTGTTCTTGTTGGAGTTTTAGGCAAAAGTTCTGCCAACTGTCTCTTCTGGTGGCTGAATAGTAGCAGGCTGAATCAGAAGATGTCTGCTCCTTTTGGTGTGTGGGACTTGGTCAGGAAGGAGAAGTGTCAGAGGCATTGGATATGGGGAGATAACAGTGAATTGGGGTTTGGGGAATGGGGTGTTCTGGTGGAAGGGTTAGGTAGGAAGTCTGCCTATTTTCTCTTCTGGTGGTTGGGTAGTAGCAGGCTGGATCAGAAGATGTCTGCCTTGGTAGGTGGGACACAGGCCAGCAACAAAGACTTACCATCAAGTTCTAGTAGACAATCAAGAAGAACAACAATATTATGCATTGTTTTGGGGGTCTGTAACACACTACTTAGCAACAATTTAAATACAGGAATCCCACATCTGGTTTTGGATTTTTTACTTGAGCATTGATAGCTTCTGATATGAATATTATCATCTGTGTAAGGTAACACCAATTAATCTTTATACTAGTATATTTAAATTTGTGTGTATGTAAGAAATTTATAAAATGTTAGGCTTTAATACGGCTTTTAAAAATATCCTTACCATTTGTTGTTCTACCCTTAACCTGATGCACTGCCCAACATTCCCCTTCTTCTCCTGACTTAAAGCTCCCTCCCAATTATCAAACCTTTCCCATTTATTTCACTTGGGGTCTCCTATCACCCCTCCCTTAAGATCTTTCTTCCTTTCCTCACTAACAATACCTTTATTGTTTCCTGGATTCTACATTAAACTCACGAATGAGACTATTTAATGCTAAGGTCTACATATGAAGGAGAGAATACAATGGTTGTCATTCTGAGTCTGGGTTAACCATTTAGTCCAATGGGATTATAGAAAACGCAGAAAATCATATGAAGTACATACACATGCACATACACACAATTGTCAATAATATCAAGAGGAAGATATTTTATATTGACTATTTTATGAACAAAAGCAACATACAACTTTTTGAAATTAATGAGTAACCAGATAACTAAACTTATAATTTTGATAATTTCATTCTAGAATATTTTCTATATAAACTTATTCATGATCTTATTGTAAGATTATAGAATAGTGAACAAATAACAATGGATTAATTAATTAATGTGTCATGGACTCGTGGCTTTAGAAACCTGAGCCAGTATCTAGGATTAAAGTGATAACACTTGCTGAAAAGCAAATCCACTGTTGGAACTCAGAGAACATATGAAAAATGAAGCCAGAGATTTTTTTAGAAGTGGTCTAGTATGTGATTCTACTAGTGACAACTTGACCTAGAGCAGAGAGGCATGCTAAGGTGCATGAGAGTCTAAAGGAGAATCAGTCTGGAATCAGTGAATCTAAGAGAGAAATGGACAGCAGTTTATATGCCCCACTCCCTTTGTCTTCCCTTTCCAATTGATCAGGATTTAATCAAAGTAGCACCAACAGCTCTGCTTTTCTGATCTGCGTCATTGAAGCCTTCAGTCAACATTAGAAAACAACACCCTATGCTCAGTGTGGCCTGGCACTCAGGTCCTAAATGAAGGGTAAATTTAGATTACATAAAGTCTTGACCATGAGAAGCAGATACACTCAAGGAATGCAAGGATCTACATCAGCTTGTGCATGTTGCTGTCTGCCTGCATCTTACAGAGAGGCACACATATCCTTCATAAATTGATAGCCAGTACAGAATTACCAGGTCATGAGTTTCAAGAGGCCCTAAATTTGCTTTAAGTATCTAATCCTATTTTGTTTCAGACACAAGGCTGTGTTTAGCTCAGGATAAATGGTCTGGAACTAATTCTGAAGGAATATGGTCTCTTCTTTTGCAGTGCCTTCTGTCATAAACATGTACAGTGACTTGTTACTGAAACAGGCCATCCTGACACCAAACAACATGACCATCTCTGAGGAAAGCATTCTGAAGTAGAGAAGGAGTTGATTTCCATGACAGCTATGCATATGAAGTTGGGAGTGACTACTGCATCCTGTATCAAGATGAAGTTTAGTGAAATTAGGAAGAACATTTGCATCTGTGGATCGAATCACTGGGACCCTAAGACACCACTGAGGTTATAGGTCCCAAATTATTCCAGGTTTTGCTTTTGTTAGGAATGTTATTCTTTTTCACTCTTTTCAATTTTATATTGGTCTAATTCAGTGATCACTGATTGTGTGGGACTCAGATCCAAAGGATATATCTATAACAGTTTCTACATCTAAGGCTGAAGGAAGTGGGAGAATAAAGATTTTAAGTGACAGCAGACCAGAAAGCGTTCCGTGAGCTGTGTCTCTTATGTATGATAAGGAACCTGCAGTTATGAAAATCTCAACAATGTGGATACCTAACCAAGGCCTGAATCGAAAATGGGAAATCCACCAGGTCAACTCCTAAGGAAAGAACTGTAAGTATTTAATGACTACTGAGAAAGGGAGAATTATTCTTTTCCAAGGGAGAATCCCTAATTTGTTATACAGTACAAAATGGTCAAACTTAAATATATATACACCTACAGCATTCTAACACTAGATTTAAATAATGATGAGTATTCAAATCTATTTCTCTGATTATCAATTCAAGTCACACAAAAAATGAACTTTTAAATTCTATTGTCATTTTTTAAAAAAATTGATAATATACTAATGTTTAAGGGAAAAAGAATGAAGTTTTGTTAATATTTTTTTAATTTCCTCCAAATCATAATGCCAGTCATCCATCACTAAATCTAGATTTTAATATCAAAATTTAAATATTTATAGAAATGTACACAAGAATTATCACAGTAGGCATAGTGACTTAGGCACACTAAAAAGAGAAAAATAGTTGATTTACCTCTTTTAGACTACTTCAATTTGGTGTAGTCTGTGAATAGATCTGTTCATAAAGGAAGAATTAAAATTAAGTATGCTAAATCCTAGATTAAACTGACCTATAATACTGACTTTGCAATGGATGAGGGCAGCTCTCCTCTTCAGGACACTCACTCCCCCATCCCCCAGTGCATATGAAATGGTAGAACCATGTGCCACACTTGTCTGGAAAGACTCTCTCCAGCAGCTGTTAGTTGTTTGTTTAGAACTACAAGCTTTTCCAATCCAGACTGAGAGTGGAACTGGGAGACTTAGACGAGTTCTTCAGAGTTGAGTGTAATTTGCGCTTGAGACCCTAGTCTTGGCTCCATTCTGAGAGCTCAGGAAGTCACTGTCAGCACCCTTTCCACACAGCTACACCCATGGCCTGTTCAGATTTCTGATTCTCTTTTTACTCGAGCTCATTTTGTTACTGGAAAGGGCCCAGGCCGTTGAATTTTGTGCCTTGACACTAAAGGTATGCGTGTTTATTCTTAAGATGTTTTCTGGAAAATGTGCTATATTGGCCTTCTCCATCGATCTCACCACTCAATGATGACTAATTGTGAGGTTTTTCAAATGAAGTGGGTTCATTTTTTTTTTTTTTTGCTTAGTATTGCTTTATTCACCAAACATATTAGCAGCCCTACTCAATGAATTACTAGATATATTGTAGGTCTATGATTTACGCTTCAGTGTTATATTTGACAACTGTTCCTGAATTTAATTTGGTCTTTTGTATCTCTTTATCTACTGATTTGTGACTGTACCATGATACTCATTTTTCTTCTCAAGGAGGAAGTGTGACAACATCCTTCATCTGCCTTGGTGACAATTAGTGATGTTTACAAAGCAGATATTGGAGGGAATAGAGGGCAGGTGGTTATACTCTTAAGATATTTGGTGCTGTGGACCCCTCAGCTCTCCTGGACAAAGGAGAGGCTGAGAATAGGAGTGTCTTGCTGTGTTAGTGAACTACCCCTTCTCAGTGACTGTTCACAGCAGAATAGGTGTTTTCTCTTTTGTACTCATGGGTAGAGTAGTTCTGGGTTTACTGGATATCTGACTTTAATTGTTCATTAATTATCATGGAAAATGTTGCATAGTCATTGCCTAATCAACTTTTACAAAACTAAGTATGGGTTACAGACATAATAAATATTGATAAAAATGATTAAGTTAAAGAAAACAAGGTACTTGGATCTTAATAAAAACATAATTATGTATTAGTATTTGTGTTAATGTATCTATCTATGCATGGCCTTGCAAAAAGAAAATAATAAGGAAATACTTTCTTAGTACTTAATATTTAAAGAATAAAGATCCCTGTGGCCTTATTACCTAGACAGAAAATGTGAGAACCATAGATATCATATGGCTACGTCTCTGCCCAGGTCTGCACTTTTGAAGGGCCATAACACCTTATAGGTCAAAAAGTTCAATAGATATGTTTATATTTGTCACTTTTCATATACTGAATAATTTCTTCAAGTTTTTTTTATTATAACTCAATTAGAACAAAACATGTATAGACTAAGGTAACCATAGAAAAACAACAAAACTAACGTTTTTATTTCATTTTTTTATTTGCACACTACCATGTAAGATGTCAACCTTTCCGTCATCATCAACTAGAAAATACGACAGAAGCTGTTTGTCAGCATAGCAGTTCTGGTCTGACTCACCTGAGCTGCGTGAGGAGATACATTTTATGGAAAGTGCTTCAGACTCTGTCACTGGCAAACCTCCATGTTTACTCCTTTGTTATTGTGTGTGGGAGAGTTCAAAGTAAGTGTGCTGTGAAAATCACGACTCAGATATTCAAATCCTCAAAAAGAGATTTAAAATAGATTTAACATTGCAAATAAATGTGTTCGCAAATCTAAACTTATATAAAAATGGAGCGTTTTCTGAAGACAATATGTAGTATCTTCCAGAACATATTTACAGTTATTATAGTCACAGAATTAGTATTTGGGATCTTAGTAAATGGATTGCTGGGACTGGTCAACTGCAGGCACTGGATCAAGAGCAAAAGGATCTCACTGTATAACCAAATCCTCACTGCTTTGGCAACATCCAGAATTTGTCTACTGGTTTCATTGTTCACAAATTTGTTTATCACTTCACTGTACCCATCTTTTATTCTAACTTTACGAATGATGAGAGTTAGTAATAACATTTGGACTGTGACCAACCATTTCAGCATCTGGCTGGCTACGTGCCTCGGTGTCTTTTATTTTCTCAAGATAGCCAATTTTTCTAACTCTCTTTTTCTTTACTTAAAGTGGAGAGTTAAAAAGGCAATTTCAGTGATCCTGCTGGGGTCCCTGGTCCTCTTGATTTTAAATGTTTTATCGATCAACTTGAAAGTTGACAAGTGCATTAATGAATCCAGAAGAAACAGCTCCTACAGTTTCAGTTTTCTTAACTCCTTACAGTGTCAGACTCATGTGTTAAGCATTCACACTATTTTACTGTCTGTGCCCTTTGGTGTGTCCCTGTCGTCTTTCCTTCTGCTCATCTTCTCCCTGTGGAGACATCACAAGAACATGAAGCAGCATGCCCAAGGATGCAGAGATGCCAGCACCGTGGCCCACATCCAAGCCTTGCAAAATGTGATTGCCTTTCTCCTTTTATACACAATTTTCTTCGTGGCTCATTTTGTACAAATTTGGAAGTTTGAGTTATTGGAAAAACATCTTTTCATTTTATTTTGTTGGATGCTTGCTCTGTCTTTTCCTTTATTCCATTCTTGTGTTCTTCTGTTTCTTGGTGATGGGAATCTGAGACAGGCCTCTCTCTCTGTGCTCTATTACCTGAGATGCAGATCCAATAACATCGAAACCTCAGGTCCCTAAAACACTGAAGATCATGTTGCATATTCTAGAAGATTTACCAATACGAATTTATATATTATTCATTTTTGCTTTCCTAATGTTATTCTCCATTTTTTGACTTTATGAATTTTATAAAAGTTATCCTTGCAATAAGCACTATGGAAGAGTATTGGAAATTTAGCACAGTATATAAAACTTATTTTCTAATACACTTTTCTGGAAAGGACATGATTATAAATCACTTAAATATAACTATCGCAATGTCATATGATTTTTGTCAATCATCAACACCTGAGATTTTAAAATTATTAGCGCAAGCTCTGTGTGTATTTATTAATATTAATTAGTTAAAAGCACATTGTTATAGTCATATAAATATAAATTTGGCAATATATGTGGATAAAATTTCAGAGAACAAATGAATAATACATAGACATAGTTAAGTACAAATAAATGCATTTTATTTAATACTAGGTTATGTTTAGAAATATTTTCCAACAATTATTTAGAATCATGAGGTTGTTTTATTAGAATTATTGTATAGTTATTACTTATTTTAGCATCAAAAATTATTAAAACACTTTCATCATTCTTTGATAATGGGATTTCCATTTACGAGTATATTATTTTTCTATATTATCGATGGCTCACACTTTAATCTATTTTGTTTTTTAATTGTTTTAAGATTATAGTTATATCATTTTCTTTCCCTTTCTTCTCTCTTTCCTCTTCCATATACTTCTCACTGTTCTTGTTCAAATTAATGGTCTCTTTTTTATTAATTGCTGTAACATGTATGTGCGTATATGTGCATATGTATATATTTATTCCTAAATATGTAAGCAGAACCTGCTCAGTCTGTATAATGTTGCTTGCATGTATGTTTGTTTTAATGCACAACTGTAACAAGCCAAAGTTCATAGCAGTTTTATATCACACCATGTTGATATTGTTGTTCTGTAATGCTTTATGCTTATACAAACATGTATCATCCCGTTGTTGAACAGTAATGTTGAAAGAGCAGCACTCATAATAACATATTGGTGGCTTTGCATAATCAATATCAGCTTCTATTCTTTTTACATGATGTTTATGCATTTTGTCTGGTAGAGAGATAAAATATATAAAATTAAATGAATTTATGAAATAGTTTCAAATATTTAGTTTTAAAATGTGGTACACAGACAATGAAACAGTCCAATGCCCTATGTTCCATGCAGCTATGTAATCTAATCAGAAAAAATGACTCTGAATATCATTATGACTAAGGAATTATTTTTGTACATAATTACATTTAGAAATATCCTCATATTGCTGGTTTACATTTGTGTTCTACTTTGTTTTCCTTGCAAAGTTATTAATTCATTCACTCATTCATTGAAATGCTATTAGTTAACATTTATTCAATGTGCCTTTTGAAGTCATTTCACTGAGAAGAAGAAACTGTAAAAGAAAAGGTTGTTTCTCTTATATACAATCACAAAAAGGAAACATTGAAATATTTATGAGGGCAGCAGTATTTGTTCTTTAATACCTTTTATTTTTCCCAGTCCTGGGGAATCAAACCTGGAGCATTGTGCATGCTATATAAGTGCATTGCTTCTGAGTTACATCTCCAACAGTGCCAGCCCTCATTCTATGGAGTTTTCACACATGTGTAACGTTGCTTTTCATGTAACTGTTCCAAGACACAGCATGACATGAGGGTTCCAGTGGAAGGTGAAATTCCAAACCACCAATAGGAGCTCCCACACAAATACAGACAAAGCACAAGAAGACATTCCCAGTCATATTTGGTAGTAGAAAATATTCATAGAATATATGATTTTGATGCTTGTAGCAGGTTCTAAATCTCTGTGTAATATTTGATACATAGCTATTGTGTCTAGCAAAAACAAAATAGCTTTATTTGCTGTTTAAATTTCAGCTTCCTTATACATTTGCTGTGTTTTAATCTCACTTTTATTATTCTCCAAAGTTCTACCATCTACATATGATACAATTTCTGTTTATAGCTCTTTTATTGGTTTTGATTTACATAGTGACATGAGTTGAAAATTCCAAGTTTCTTTCTAGTGTTAATTCCCTCTGTATAAATGAAGAGCTGGCATTTCTTCAGCAGCAAATGCTTATCTGTGCTTTAACATAAGTATTTCATATTTCTAAATTTATTTTCAGAGATAACTGTCCTTATATGAGGCCCTACTACAATAAACTTTGTATAGATGTGTTTGATAATAAAAATAAAACACGTTCAATTTTTTTCAATACCCTTTTATAGTTTTATGGCCTTTTGTCCTAAGGAGATGACTATCTTTGGTATTGAGGAATGTCCTTGGAGACAGTTGAAAGGTAGACTTTGTCTTCTAATTCAATCTACTAATCTGTGTTTTTTTTTTAATTTGAAAATTGATATCATTAAAGCAGAGAGTTATTGAAGATGGGTATTGATTCCTGACATTTTGTTGATTTTGTTGTGTACGTGTACCTCTTGTGATCAATTGTCTTGGTATCGTTTATTTATTCGGTAGGCATCTTTGGTGCATTTAAAGAGAGTGTTCATTTCGGTACCTTCTGATTATCATAAACACCTTAGGTGTATTTTTATCATGGAAAGTTTTATTTCTCCTTCAATTTTAAGAAGTAGTTTTTCTGGGTATAATAGTTTGGGTTGGTAATGTGGCCAGTCAGAGCCTGGATCAAACCTCTTTAGGCTCTTGTGATTGTAAATGTTCTTGTCCAATACGCAGGTCTGCTTTTCTCCAATTGGCCTTGAACCTTCTTTCAGCTCTCAGGAGTATCCTTTCTTTGGACTGTATTTTTTTTTTTAAACTGTAATGTTGGGAGGACATCTGTCTTAGGGTTACTATTGCTATGATAAAACTCAATGACCAACAGGAACTTGGGGAGGAAAGGGATTCAGCTTACACTTCCATGTTGCAGTTCATTATCAAAGGAAGTCAGGACAGAAACTCAAATAGGGCCAGAACCTGGAGGCCAGGGCTGATGAAGGGGTCGTAGAAGAATATTAATTACTGACTTGTTCCCTCTAGCTTGCTCAGCCTGCTTTTATTGAACCAAGAACACCATTTTAGAGATAGTTCCACCTACAGTGGGCTGGACCCTCCCTCATCAATCACAAATTAAGAAAATGCCCTACAGACTTGCCTACAGCTTGATCTTATGGAGGCATTTTCTCAGCTGAGGCTCTCTCTTTTCAGATGACTTAGCTTTTGTCAAGTTAACATAAAAGTAGCCAGCACATTTATTTTTCTTGCTGTGTCTACTTGGTGCTCTGTAGGCTGTAACTGATTGATCATCTTCTTTGCTGGATGTGGAAAATTTTCTTCTATGATTTTCTACACTTGGGTAGAGTATTCTTTTTTTAGGCCTGTAGTTAAAAGAATTTGTCTTTACATAGTGTCCGCAAGCTCACCATCAGTTACGTATGTATTTAAAAATCCATCTTTGCCCTTTATCAAGTGATTCAGTTTTCTTTGTCCTCTAGTCCTGCTACTCTTTTCCACACAATCCACTTATTTGGTGAGGCTTCCCACTCAGGCTTAGTTGGGCTTATTGAGCTTTTCATTCCCAGCCTCATTTCAGGTCAGCTCTCCTTCAGCATTCCTGTTTTTTTTTCAGTTGAATTTTCGTATCTTAGACTAATTCAGCTCTTTGTTGATATACTCTTAGAATGCATTCAGGACTTCTTCTTTAAGTCATTTAGCACAGTTATAATTTCATTTTTAAAATCTTTGCCTGGAATATCTTCTAAATCATTTTCACTAAGAATAATTACCATGAGATCTGTGATATTTGAGGAAGACTTGTCAAAGACTAGTTAGTTTGATTTTGACATTGCTTTTCCCTCTATGCTTGGATTTGTTCATCTTAAATTACTTGAGTATTTGGTTAGTTATTTTTTTGTTTTGCTTTTGTATTTTTCAATTTCAAGAAACCTGTTTTCTTTATATGGAGGAATTTGCTTTCGTTTTGTTGTATTTTGTATGACTTAAGAAACTTGGTACATTTTTACACACATGTTACAGATATTTTATTCAATAAGATGTGAATTAGGAGTAGACAGGTATCTCAGTCTGAGAGACTATGCTCAGCTTGTCAAAAGTCTTGCATTAAATTTACAAGAACACAACAAATAAAGCAAACTGAATTAAACCTTGAGAATAGAAGTCACAAGAAGATCTCAGAAGACAGAGCTCCAATGTCGTGGATTGGTAGGATTAATATAGTGAAACTGGCATCCTACAAAAATCAATCTATAGATTCAGTGCAATCTCCATCAATATTCTAACACAATTCTTCACAGAATTGAAAAAATATTTTACCTCATATGAAAGGATTAAAAACCCAAGGTAACTAAAATAATCCTCAACAATAGGTAGTCCTTATTTTTCACCCTGAAAAAACTCAGATCAGTGGGTCAAAAGACCTAAACATAAAGCCAGGAACACTGAATATAATAGAAGAGAAAGTGGAGTAAAGTTTTGAACTAATTGGCAAAGAGAAAATTTCTGAATTGCGTGCTGGTAGCATGCTGGTGACCACACCATCATGGCAATAAAAATGACTGCAAGACAAGGTTCTGATTGCTGAAATGCTAGATGGTCCTGGACAATTGTTTCTTTTTCACCTTTTTTCTTCTTTATAGCTGCTGACAGTCTCATCACCATGATGTCTGTATTGCTTATTGGTAAAGCTAGAAATAATCCGTAAATCAGCTCTTACTAACTGGGAAAGAGACACATCATAGAAAACAAGGACATGGTGATTTCAACACTAAAAATAATTATATAAATCTTAGTGACCTTCAAGTCCTAGCATATGTGAGAGCTGTTTCATAGGGAGTTGTAGTACAAAATTATTCTTGGCATAAAAAGGACTGATTCCTCAGTAGAGATAAGAATCTAGATGGGGGAATTAGCACATCAGGAAAGAAAAGGACACATAGATAATCACCTCTGAGAATGCTTGCCCTTTTTTAATGAAGGAAAAGAAAGCTGATCTACAGACAATGATAAAGCTATAATAAAATAAAAACCTCAGATATATGTGATGACTCAAAGCTTAAAAATCTGTTTAAGACTGAAACTGCTTAAACTGATATACTAAATTCATGTTACAGGGAGCCCCCCAAACCAGAAATATGCGATAGTCAAGATTAAGAGAAATGGATACTGTTAATGTCAAAGAAAATCTGGATAGATAAAAGTAGAAAAACAAAGAGAAAGCTTAATACCTATAAATCCCTTTTCTGGTGCCTCTGTTCCCTTCTGTCTGTCTGAGATATCTTATAAGTATAAATCTGTTTAACAAGGCACATAGCAAACCATTAAGTAACCATTGTGTTAAAAGTTTTCTGAGTAAAAATAAGTCAAAAATTAAGCTGTCATTGTGAAGGTCATTCCTGCTTACAATGTAATTATGCTAAGTCTTTGGAATGTGCTTGACATCAACAAAGTGTTAAAGTAAATAAAGTACTGGTATATTAGAGGCCATAAAAGTCAGTTCTGATGAGCTGAACTACCTGGCTAAAAGGTGCCAGCCATCACTTCAAACAAGCCCTTGTACTTTCTTTAATTCTCATGTCACTGGTTCTTTGTCCCTTTGTTGGATATTCCTGATCCTCCTGCTGTTGCTGAGGCTTGAGTCCCTGCAGTAGCATAGAGACTAAAAATGATAATAAATGGGACTCTATGAAACTGAAAAGCTTCTGTATGGCTAAGGATACCACACACCAGGCAAATTGTTAGGCTACAGAATGACAAAAAGAATTTGACTAATTACATATACAATAGAGGGTCAGTATCTAAAATATATAAAGAACTAAAAAAATAGACATCAAGAAAACAAAAAACTCAATCAAAAATCAGGTGTAAAACAAGCAGAAAGTTTTTGAAACATGAAACACAGACGACTGAAAAACACATAAAGAAAAACACACCATTCTTACTCATCAGGGATATACATTCAAACAATGGTCAGAGTGGCCAAGATCAATAAACAAATGACAGGTCTACTGGTGAGGAAATGAAGAACACTCATCCATTGCTGCTGGTACTGAAAACTTGTACAGTCACTATGAAAATCAGTGTGGTGCTTCCTCTGGAAGCCAGGTATAGATTTACCTGAATGTCCAGCTATACTACTCCAGGCTATACATCCAAAGGACTCTGTATTATTACAGAGATACTTGCCCATCCATGTTCATTGTTGTTCCATTCATAACAGCCAGAAACCAGAAACAGCCTGTATGACCATCATCTGAGCAACAGATAATGAAAATGTGGTATATTTGCATAATGGGGTATTTATTCCTGTTAGAAATGAAATTATGCAAATTATGGGTAAATGGATGAGCTCAAAAACAGTCATATAATATCCCAGACCCCAAAAGACAAATATTATATGTTATCTTTTATGTGTGGGTGATAGCTTTTAAGCCTCTGGAATATATGTTATGATCTGTATTATCACAAAGTTTAGGTATTAGGTCAGGACTAGCAGGGAGGAAAGGATCTCCTAAGGAAGGGATATACAATGCATAGTTCTAGAAAGATAGGAGTGAATTAGAGAGGAGGGCTTAATGAGGAGGCCAATGAAAAGAGAGGTCAGAGGAAATTCATGCTGAGGCACAACTAACACTATATAAGTGGCTGTGTTTACTTATTGGGCCAAGGTGACCTGATAGGTTCGGTCAAAAATGACAACCCCAGGCTGGGTTTGGAGGGTACACAGCAACAAAGGCAGTTCAGATTTTATTGAGAGCTTCAGATGTTTTCCACCTTTATCAGAAACATAATGTGATGGCAATTGTCAGGATTGATAGAGTGATTTCCAGGATACAGTGAGTTCTACAAGCTACATAGAGTGTACAAGATTAATGTCCAATTGTCCTGTCAAGCTTCTGTGCTTCCTTGGCTACTAAGAGAACATACAGAGAAACACAAAGTGATCTAATGTGCTCCACTCCCTGAGGAAAGTTCATGTCAGTCTCTTCAGGAACTGTAAGCACACAGTAACCACAGGAGCCATGGGCTCTTCCCTGAGACACTTAAGACTAATGCATCTCAAGGCAACTGAGTCAGGTCATCTCCATGGTTCTCTACTACTCTCTGTTTTTTCTTTTATATTTTAAGGTATGCAGGTCAACCTTATGGCAGACATGGATCAGTAAATCTATTTAAGGCTATAATGCTTCCCAGAATAAGCAACAAAAAAATCTCAGAGACATTACTGTGGGTCAGTTTAGATGTCTAATTAAGGACAGAAAAATAATGACCAAAAGTCTTTGTCAGGTTTTATTATCATATGACCATATTTGCCTGGAGTTCAATATGATTAGTAATGGGAGGACCCAATGGGAGAGTCATTAACATAAGCAGAAATGTTATTTTCTTTTAAGTTAACATAAAGAAGCCAAACAAGTCTCAAAAGTTAAAATTCATTCAATAGACACAACAAAGCAAGGAGCAGCAATTCTGTAGTCACACACTTCCCGGAGTCCACCAAGTCTTTCCCCTCAGTCCTCAGGTTTTTTTTTTTTTTTTTTTTTAAGTCTGAGTTACTGTTGGTAGGGACTCTCTGTTCATCTAGATGACTTTGTTGCCCCATTCCCTTTGTTTTCCTTAGGTGTAGCCTCTGCAGACACCTTGGAAGCCCCTTGTCCATTTTTCACAGGTTGAGTCAGTCTTTCAGGTACCCACACCGGCTTTTCAGCGCCCTGAAGGAGAATTACAAACATAGACTAGGCCCCGGTGAATTACTGGATCTCTGTCATTTAATCAGTCAAATACTACATTTCTTGAAAGAATAATGACTCTGCATGTATTCAGAAGGGCCCAAAACATTCTGCAGAGTAAGATCCTCCTTGACAGAATTTAAAAAAATAATTAAGGTCTATGAAACAGAAGATAAAATATTGTGAGTTTTAGTCATACAACCCTATTCCCCCTCCTTTATTTTAACAATGTTTCAGCTGTTCATTCTTTCTTTTTACATAAGATTGATATTGGTGTCATATAGAATGTCTGTGATATGGTTACATCGAACTGTTGGCAAAATTCCAAAACAAAAGTTTTAACACTGTTTTTAATCACAAAAAATATAAATTGAAAGACTAATCCAATCTTTATTCTTGCAAACTTTTTTTTTTAGATTTTTTTCATTTTTAGCATAATGCTAAATAATAATCCATATAATTATATACTAAAAGAAAAGAAGAATCAGCTCTTTAGCTTTCTTTCAAGCAGTAGCAGCGAACTTTTGGCGTTTATTTGGGCTGTTTGTGATTACCTTTATTTCTTTTTTCTTATTGGATAACTGCCAATAATTGAGGCATTGTCTTCCCTTAGAGAGCTGCAGTCAGAATTAACCTGTGAGTTTGTGAAGGCCCAATATCAGCACAGAGGTAGATGTGATCCTTAATCTCTCCTTTTTTTTAAAGGGACAGATGGCAGTCTGGCATGTAGCATTAGCATTCTCATAAGCCAGTTGCATAACAATAATGATTCCTGTCTCTGCACTCACCATTAGGTGACTAACTCTAAAAGAGGGGAAACAAAATCATTATATGTCTCACTGAGACCTTGCCTAAGGTTAGACTCTTTCTATGTCTGCTTTTACAGAATCTGGTAACTTACACACATACACACACACACACAGAAGTGAGGCTTCCCGGAGAATAATAAAAGCAGTAACAAAAGGGCATATTGAGAATATATATATTAAGTTACATGATATACTTGTGTGAAACATCTTTATTAAACCAATTACTACACACAAAGGGAAAATGTGAGTAAACACACTTCTGCTTTTGTCTTCTCTGGAGTTGGCTTGCTTTAGTAACCAAGTAGAAGGTTACTACTTGGATACTTGACTGAAATTCCTTCAGCTTCAAATAGTGGACATGGAAGACTCCCTGTTCCTATTGGCTAGGTGAGGATGAAGCATTTTAACCCCAGTTTATTCATAAGCTCAAGATAGATATTTTCTTTGTTCATGCTAGCCCCTTTGCTAGCCCTATTTTCTTACCTAAAGAGGACAGATATGAATGTGTTCTTGTGATGCTTCAGGCCACTTGGTCCATCTTGTTTCTTCCTTTGGCTGTAGGAAGCATAAAGTAGATCAATCAGGTATACAAACATGAAAAAGGGACTTGGAAGAGTAAACTATGAATTTGGTAAGAGTTCAATTATTATTGAATTCACCTTAGGAGACGTCATAGTCTTGTGTTTCAACTGACTGATTTCTGCTATTAATGCTTTCCATATATAAATATTATAGGTAGATTCAATTCCGAAGTAAATGATCATGAGATCCAGCACTAAGGTTCACATGACAAATTTCTGTCATTTTATTTGCTACGTAAATCTTGTCTGTAGTCATATCAACAGGAGAGACTTATTTATTTTTCATTTCTTTATTGACCCATTAATAACAATTTGTGCTGTTCATACACCCCTGAATTTGGGGTCATACACTAGAATATTTGACCCACTTGAAGTCGTACCTTTAAAGAAGCGGGTTCCTTCCCTTTTCCAAAAACTATCAAGGCCAATACTTCTTCATGGAGCAGTTGGAGCTCATAATTTTCCTTCAAATATATGCTAGAGTATTGAGTTGTTTGGTCTTGTTCAGCCTATCACAGCAAATGTGAGTTCAAAGTGAGTGCAGAAGTCCTGTTATGTCCAGAGGACAATGTTTTGCTTCAGTCCTCCACAAATTTAGTTCTAACAGTCTGTAGGCCTCTCTGCTGCAAGGGTCCCTGAGCCTTTAGGAGTGAAATAGTTATTATTATTATTATTTTTTGCTGAGCCAAAGTCACTCACTCTCTGATATTTGGATGGTGATGAATATTTAAGTCAACTACCATTCAAAGAACGGAAATTCATACCCAAAGAATATTCTCTGATGAGGTTTGAGAGTTGCACTAATCTACAGGTGTGAATTCACATATGAATTCAGATGGTACCTTCATATATCTTCATTTAGCAAAATAATAGAAGTGGATTCACTTCTGCGATCAATGAACTCCCTATGCATGGATTCCTGGGCATATTTATAGTGCCAGTAATGTGTTTCCTCTCACAGAACATGCCTTATATCCAATGAGAAAATAATTAGTTAAAATTTTAACATTTGTGCCATTATTACCTTCATGGATATTTCTCCCCGTACCAGGATTTCCAACTGGATAAGACTTGGATGTCCCATGCCCCACACCAGCAGGATGTGAATCACCTTCTGGTGCTGTCAGATATCCAGAAGGGAAGAAGCTTTCCAGGTAAGAGCAATTCATTTTTTCCGTGGATGTGATGAATGTGTGCAGTGTTGTCAGCAACAGAGACATTTTCTGTTATTGTTCATTGAACAAATATTTATTCAGTATCTGCTGCACCCCAGAATCTATATTAAATCCTAGGGTTCGGTACTGAATAAAACAGATAAGATACTTTATAAAATTAACTTATTAGGACATTTCTTCTCTCATATATTGCATTCCATCCCACTCTTCATTCCTCCCAGCTCCCCCCCCCCTTCCCTATCCCTCAGATCAACCCCCATCCTCCCACTTCCACTTTACATCTACCAAAGAAAGAGCAGTCTTCCCAAGGTTACTGCTTAAACATGGCACAGGTTAGAACAATGTCAAGCACAATTCCCTACTTAAATGTTGGACTAGACAATCCAGCAGGGTGGCAATGTACTCAAGAGCAGGCAAGAGGTGCATGGATGTACGCCCCTATTCCAGTTTGTATAAGTTCTGTAAGAGTACCAGTTCAGGCAATCTGAAGTCCTATTTGGGGAACCCAGCAGGATCAATGTCTGCTGCTCCAGGCTCTGTGACCCCTAAGAGTGGGGTTTGTTCTCCTGTTGTCCTCAAACCCTCTGGTCCCAGCAATCCCTCTTCCACTGCTTCTGTGGGGTACCCTGAGTTCTGCATTTCGTTTGTCCCTGGGCCTCTCCATTTGCTTCCTTGAGCTGCCGTGGGGTTCTACCCTGTTGGGAATAAGGCTAGGCAACGATCTATGAGGAGAGACATGTAACCTTGGAAACCCTCTTCTGCCTGGGGTTTTTGTAGAAGGACAATTGTGAGCTAGTGGTGCCATATTTCCCTGGTTGTTGATTGTGTTCTTGTGCAGGCATTTTTACATTTTGACCTTGGGTGATTCTAGGTTTCTGTGCCAAATTTCTGAATTTTTCTTTTATTGGTAGTGTATCTTGTTCCTCAGTTTCCTTGTTTTTTCCTCTTATCATCTGTTCTTTGTGGCCCATTGTCAAGCAGGGAGTCTCTGCCCAGGTTGGTGGCTGAAATACAGTTCGCAGGCTTCCTACCTGTTCTTCTGGCTGTCTGTCTTGTCTCCTTCTGTTGTGGGAAATATCTGGCCTGGTTGGTATCTGGGACTCAAGTAGACAGCAGTTGTGGTGAGGGTCGATATGATTGGTGGCAACATGGTGGTGGGTTGAATTTCATGGGTCACACCTTGTTCTAGTGGGAAAATTGAACAAGCAGATTTCCTACCTGTCTTCAGGCTTCCTTGTTGCACTATAGTGTGGGAAATGTCTGCTAAAGTTTTTATGTGCGACTCAGGCAGGCAAAGGCCGGGAGGAGTGTGAAGGAGCAGATGTGGGGAGACCACATTGCATTGGGGTTTAGGGAGACTGATGATTTCTTGGGAGTGTTAGGAAAGAAGTCTGCTTGCCTTTTCTTCTGGTATCTGGGTGGTCTCAGTCTGCATCAGAAGATGTCTGCTCAAGTTGGTGTGCATTATTTGGGCTTGAGGAAATGGGGAAAGGGTGGGAGGGAACAGATATGGGTAGAACGCAGTAGATCGGGGTTTGGGGGCAGAGGGTGTTCTTGTGGGAGGGTTAGGGGAAGGTTCTGCCTACTTTTTCTTCTGATGGCTGTGTAGTAGCAGACTGTATCAAAATATGTTTGCCCCTGTTGGCACGTGGGACTCCGGCAGGCAGTGGAGTGGTAGGAGCCATTGGATATGGTGAAATGACAGTGTGTTGGGGTTTGGGAGAACTGGATGATCTGGAGGTAGGCAAAGGGTCTGCCTACCTTCTCTTCTTGTGGCTGGGTAGTAGCAGGCTGGATCTGCAGATATCTGGTGGTGTGTGGGATTCGGGCAGCAACAAAATCTTACCATAAAGTTCTAGTAGACAACCAAGAAGTATGACAATATTCTGTATTGTTTTGGGGGTCTATAGCAAACCTCTGAGCAACAATTCAAGTACAGGTATCCCAATTCCAGTGCTGGGCTTTTTATTCGGCTATCCATAGTTTCTGATACAAACATTATCATCTGTGTAAGGTAACACCAATTAATCTTTTTTAATAGGAAATATAAATTTGTGTGTGTGTGTTAGAAATTTATAAAATATTAGGTCTGCATATGCCTTTTTGAAAATCCATACGATTTGTTGTTCCATCCTTAACCTGATCCACTGCCAAAATTTCCCATTCTTCTCCTGATTTAAAGCTGCCTCCCAATTATCAAACCTTTCCTATTATTTCACTTGGGGTCTCCTATCACCCCTTCCTTAAGATCTTTCTTTCCTTTCCCCACTAATAATCCCTTAATTGTATCCTGGATTCTACATTAACTTATGAATGTGATATTCAGTGCTAAGATCTACATATGAAAGAGAATGTATGATGTTTGTCTTTCTGAATACAGTTTAACCATTTAGTGCAATCAGTATTATAAAAAATTCAGAATATCATATGAAGTACACACACACACACACACACACACACACACACACAATTGTTAATGATATCAAGATACAAATATTTTATATTGACTATTTTATGGACAAAAACAACATGCAACTTTTTGAAATTTAGTCAGTAACCAGATAACTTCTAAAATTATAAATCTGATAAATTTTTTCCTATATCTATTCTATATAAACTTGCTTGTGGTCATATTGTAAAATCATAAAATAATGAACAAATAACAATGGTGTAGATCAATGTGCAATTGACTCATGGCTTTAAAAACCTGAGCCAGTATCTTGGAATAAAGTGATAACATTTGCCTGAGAAGCAAATCCACTGTTGGAATTCAAAGGACATATGGAAATTGAGGTCAGAGAGTGTTTTAAAAGTGGTTTAGTATGTGATTCCTCTAAAGACATCTTGACCTTGAGCAGAGGGGCATGCTGAGATGCATGAAAAAATCAGTCTAGAATCAGTGACTCTAAGAAAGAAATGGACAGCAGTTTGTATGCTCTACTGTCTTTTCTTCTCTCATCAGTTGATCAGAATTTAGCTCTGCTTTTCTAGTTTGCATCATTGAACCCTTCAATCAAACTTAGAAAACAACACGCTATGCTCAGTGTGGTGTGGCACTCATGTCCTAAGTGAAGGTAAAATATCAATTATTTAAAGTCTTGACCATGAGAAGCACATACACTCAAGGAATGTGGGGATACACATTAGCTTGTGCATGTTGCTGTCTGCCTGCATCTTATACAGAGGCACGAATGTCCTTCATACATTGATAGCTAGTACAGAATTACCAGGTCATGAGTTTCAAGAGGCCCTAAATTTGCTTTAATTCTCTGATCCTGTTTTGATTTAGACACAAGGATGTCTTTGGCTGAGGGAGAAATGGTCTGGAACTAATTCTGAAAGAATTTGATCTCTTCTTTTGCTGTGTGTTCTGTCATAAACATGCACAATGCCTTGTTACTAAAACAGGCCATCCTGACCCCAAACAACATGACAATCTCTGAGGAAAGCATTCTGAAGTAGAGAAGGAGTTGATTTACATGATAGCTATGCATATGAAGTTGGGACTGGCTATTGCATCCTGTATGAAGATGAAGTTTAGTGAAATTAGGAAGCACATTTGCATCTGTGGATCAAATCACTGGGACCCTAGGACACCACTGAGGTTATAGGTCCCAAGTTTTTCCAGGTTTTTCTTTCGTTAGGGATGTTATTATTTTTTATTGTTATTCAATTTTATATTGTTAAAAGAAGTGTGTAATGCAGTGATCACTGATTGTGTGGGACCCAGATAGAAGGGCACTGTAACACAATTTCTACATCTAAGGCTGAAGGAAGTGGGAGAATAAAGGTTTTAAGTGACAGCGGACCAGAGAGTCTTCTGTGAGATTGTGTCTCCTATGTGTGAAAAGGATCCTGCAGTTATGAAAATCTGAACAATATGGATCCCTAACCAAGGCCTGAATGGAAAATGGGAAGTCCACCGGGTCAACTCCCAAGGAAAGAACTAGAGGTATTCAATGATTGCCGAGAGAGGGAGAATTATTCTGCTTCGTAAGAGTCCTTAATTAGTTATCCAGTACAAAATGGTCAACGTTGAAGTTATATATACAGACACAACACTCTAACACTAGAGTTAAATAAGGGTGAGTATTCAAATCTACTTCTCAAATTATCAATTCATGTCATATGAAATATGAACTTTTAAATTCTATTGTCAAATTTTTAAAAAACCGAATATACTAATTTTTAAGGGAAAAGAATGAAGTGCTGGTAATATTTTTTAGTTTTTCCCAAATCAGAAAATTAGTCATCCATCACTTAATCTAGATTTTAATATGAAAATTTAAATATTTATCGAATTATACACAAGAATTATCACAGTAGGCATAATGACTTAAGCACATTAAAAGGTGAAAAAATAGTTGATTTACCTCTTTTGGACTACTCCAAATTGATGTTGTCATTGAATAGACATGTTCATAAAGAAAGAATTAAAATAAAGGATACTAAGTTCTAGATAAAGCTGACATATGACACTGACTTTGCAATGGATGAAGGGGGCTCTGCTCTTCTGGACCCTGGCTCCCCCCATCCCTCAATGCATACAAAAGGGTAGAACCATGCACTACACTCATCTGGAAAGACTCTCTCCAGGAACTGTTTGTTGTTTGGGTGGAACAAAAAGCTTTTCCAAGTGGCACTGGGGGGCTTAGAAGAGCTCCTCACAGGTAAGCGTAATCTGTGCTTGGAACCCAAGTCCTGGCTCTTTTCTGAGAGCCCAGGAAGTCACTGTCAGCACCCATTACACACAGCTCCACCCTATGGCCAGTTCAGATTTCTGTTCTTCTTCTTACTTGAGCTCATTTTGTTACTGGAAAGGGCCCAGGCCACAGGGACTTTACATGTCTACCTTGAAGGTATGTGTGTTTATTCTTAAGATGTTTTCTGGAAAATGTGCTATACTGGCCTTCTCTAAGTTCTCACTATTAAATGATGGATAGTTGAGAGAGTTTTCAAATGAAGTAGGTTCATTTTCTTTGCTCAGTTTGCTTTATTGAGCAAATATATTAGCAGTCCTACTCATTGAATTACTAGATATTTTGTAGGACTAAGATTCATGCTTCGGTGTTGTGTTTGACATGTTCCTGAATTTAACTGGTTCATTTATAACTCTTTAGCTACTGATTTGTGACTGTACCATGATACTCATTTTTCATCTCAACCAGGAAGTGTGCCAATGTCCTTCATCTGCCTTGGTGACAATTAGTGATGTTTACAAAGCGGATATTGAAAGGTATAGAAGGCAGGTGGTTATACTCTTCAGGTATTTGGTGCTGTGGAAACATCAGCTCTCCTCGACAAAAGAGAGGCTGAGAATAGGAGTGTCTTGCTGTGTGGATAAACTAACCGTTCTCAGTGGCTGTTCACCGCAGTATACGTGTGTTCCCTTTTGCACACATGAGTAGACTACTCCTGAGGTTACTGGCTATGTGAGTCCAAGTCTTCATTAATTATGGTGGAAAATATCGCATAATCATGGCCTAATCAACTTTTACAAAACTGAGTCTGAGCTAGAGACACAATAAATATTGACAAAAGTCAATAAGGTGTTGAAAATGCAATTAGGTATTGGGATCTCAATAAGAGCACATTTACGTGTAAGTATTTGTGCTAATGTATCTTTCTGTGCATGGCCATGTAAAAAGCGAATTAATAAGGAAATACTTCCTCGGTACTTGATATTTGAAGAAGAAAGGTCCCAGTGGCATTATTTCCTAGACAGAAAATGTGAGAACCATGGATGTCATATGGCCAGGTCTCTGCACAGAATTGGACTTTTATGGAACCTATAAAGTCTTATAGCTCAAAAAGTTCCAGAGATATGCTTTTATTTGTCACCTTTCATATACTAAGGAATTTCTTAAAGTTTTTTTTTTATTATAACTTAATTAGAACAAAACATTTATAGACTAAGGTAATCATAGAAAAGCAACAAATCTAATGTTTTTATTTTATTGTTTTATTTGCACACTGCCAAGTGAGATTTCAAACTTTCCTTCATCATCAACTAGAAAATACGACAGACGCTGTGTGTGAGTGAAGCAGCTCTGGTCTGACTCACCTGAGCTGCGTGAGGAGACACGTTTGTATGGAAAGGGCTGCAGACTCTGTCACTGGCAAACCGCCATGTTTACTCCTTTGTTACTGGATGTGGGAGAGTTCAGAGTAAGTGTGCTGTGAAAATCACGACTAGGAAATTCAAAAAGTCCTCAAAAATACATTTAAAATAGATTTAAAACATTGCAAATAAATGTGTTGGCAAATCTAAACTGGTATAAAAATGGTGCATTTTCTGCAGTCGATATGTATTATCGTTCAGAACACATTTAGAGTCATTTTATTCACAGAAGTAATCATTGGGATCTTAGTGAATGGATTGTTGGGACTGGTCAACTACAGGCACTGGATCAAGAGCAAAAGGATCTCACTGTATAACCAAATCCTCACTGCTTTGGCAACATCCAGAATTTGTCTGCTTGGTTTATTTTTCACATATTTGTTAATCACCTCAATGCACCCGTCTTTAATTATGGCTTTACGAATGATGAGAGTGCTTAATAACATTTGGACTGTGACCAACCATTTCAACATCTGGCTGGCTACGTGCCTCAGTGTCTTTTATTTTCTCAAGATAGCCAATTTTTCTAACTCTCTTTTTCTTTATTTAAAGTGGAGAGTTAAAAAGGCAGTTTCAGGGATCCTGCTGGGGTCCCTGGTCCTCTTGTTTATAAATGTTTTATCGATCAACTTGAAAATTGACAAGTGCAATAATGAATCCGGAGGAAACAGCTCCTACAGCTTCAGTTTTCATAACTATGCACAATGTCAGACTCATGTGTCAAGCATTCACACTGTTTTCCTGTCTGTGCCCTTTGGGGTGTCCCTGTCGTCTTTCCTTCTTCTCATCTTCTCCTTGTGGAGACATCACAAGAACATGCAGCAGCATGCCCAAGGATGCAGAGATGCCAGCACCATGGCCCACATCAGAGCTTTGCAAAGTGTGATTGCCTTTCTTCTACTATACACCATTTTCTCCTTGTCTTATTTTGTACGAATTTGGGAGATTGAGTTACTGGAGAAAACTCTTTTCATTTTATTTTGTTGGGTGATTAGTGTATCTTTTCCCTTATTCCACACATGTGTCCTGCTTCTGGGAGACGTGAATCTGAGACAGGCCTCTCTGTCTGTGCTATGTTGGCTGAAATGCAGATCCAATAACATGGAAACCTTAGGTCTCTAAGACTCAAGATCATGTTGCATATTCCAGAAAATTAAGCAGTACAAAATTTCTATGTTAATTATTTTTGCTTTTCTAATGTTGTTCACCATTTTTTAACTTTATGAATTTTATAAAAGTTCTCCTTGCAAGAAACATTATGGAAAAGTATTGGAAATTTAGCACATTATATGAAACTTATTTTGTAATACACTTTTCCAGAAAGGACATGATTATAATCACTTAAATATAGCCATAGCAGTATCATAAATTTTTTGTCAATCATCATTACGGTCATGTAAATATAAATTTGATAATATATGTGCATAAAATTTCAGAGAACAAATGAATAGTACATAGACATAATTAAATAGGAATAAAGGTGTTTTATTGAACACTAAGCTGTATTTAGAAATATTTTTTAACAATTATTAGAATCCTGGTGCTGTTTTATTAGAATTACTGTATAACTATTACTTATTTCAGCCTCAAATATTATTAAAACACTTTTATCATTTTTTGATAATAGAATTTCCATTTGGAAATGTTATATTACTTTTCTGTATTATTGAAGGAACATATTATAGACTATTTTGTTTCTTAATCCTTTTATATTTAAGATTATGATTATATAATTGCTTTTCCCTTTCTTCCCTCCTTCTCCTCCTATATGCTCTTCTTTGTTCTCTTTCAAATTAATGACATGTTTTTTTATTAATATTGTAATATATATATACATATATGTATTTCCTAAATACATATGCAGAACCTGCTCAGTCTGTATAATATTGCTTGTATGCATGTTTATTTTGTTGCACAACTGTAACCAGCCAAGGTTCATGATCGTTTTATAACACACTATGTTGACATTGCTGTTTTCTCATTCTTTATGCCAATACATACCTCTGTCATCCCATTGTTGAACAGTAATGTTGAAGGAACAGCGCTCATAATATCTTATTGGTGGCCTATGCATAATCAATATCAGCTTCTACTCTGTTCACATGATGTTTATATATTTTGTATAGTAGAGGGATAAAACATATAAGATTAAATGAATTAATAAAATAGTTCCAAATATTTAATTTAACAATAGTATACACAGACAATGAAACAGACCAATGGCCTATGCTGCATGGAGCTATGAAATCAGAAGGTATGACTCTGACTAAAGAATTATTTTTTTGTACATAATTTCATAAAGAAATATCTTCATATTGCTGTTTACATTTGTGTTATACTTTGTTTTTTTTTTTGCAAAGTCGTTAATTCATTCACTCATTCACTGAAAAATCGAATTGTTAACATTTATTCATTTTGCCTTTGAAAGACACTTCAGTGAGAAATAGAAGCTATAAAAGAAAAAGTTGGTTCTCTTATATTCGATCACAAAAAGGAGACACTGAAGTATTTATAAGGGCAACAGTATAGCTTTTATTTTTCCCAGTCCTGGGGAATCAAACCTGGAGCATTGTGCATGCTATATAAGTGACTTACTTCTGAGTTACATCTCCAACAGTGCCAGCCCTCATTCCATGCGAGTTTTCACACATGTGTAATACTGCTTTTCATGTAACTGTTCAAAGTCACAGCATGACATAAGGGTTCCAGTGGAAGGTGAAATTCCCAACTGCCAATAGGAGTTCTCACACAAATTCAGACAAAGCACAAGACATTCCCAGTCACATTTGGTGGTAGAAAATATTCAAAGATTATATGAT
This sequence comes from Cricetomys ansorgei, assembly GCA_026225945.1. Taxonomy (NCBI): domain Eukaryota; kingdom Metazoa; phylum Chordata; class Mammalia; order Rodentia; family Nesomyidae; genus Cricetomys; species Cricetomys ansorgei. The sequence goes on from JAMJFZ010002307.1 coordinate 13,222,916, forward strand.
TTTGATGTTTATAACAGATTCTAAATCTCTCTGTAATATTTGATATATAGTAATTGTGTCTAGCAAAAACAAAATAGCTTTATTTGCTGTTTGAATTTCAGCTTCCTTATACATTTGCGTGCTGTAAGCTCACTTTTATTTGTCTGCTAAGTTTCACCATCTACATATAATATAATTTCTATTCATAGCTCTTTTATTTATTCTTTGATTTGCATAGTAACATGACTTGAATATTCCAAGTTTATTGTTTCTAGTGTTAATTCCCTCTATACAAATGAAGACCTGGTATTTCTTCAGCAGTAAAAGCTGCTCTGTGCTTTAACATAAGTATTTCTAGTTTCTAAAATTATTTTCAGAGATAACTGTCCTTATATGAAACCCAGTACAATTAGTGCACACACACACACACACATTTAAAAGCAACCATAAAATACTAGATTGCTCTGCATCTTCTGACATAATTCTTAAACCTTGGATAGATGTATTTGATAATAAAAATAAAACAGATTCCATATTTTTTTATACCCTTTTATAATCCTTTGTCCTAAGGAGATGACTACCTCTGGTATTGAGGTATGTTCCTGGAGACAGCTAATTCAATCTACTCGTCTGTGTGTTTTTATGCGAAAGTCGGTATCATTAAAACATAGAGTTATTGAAAGACGGGCACTGATTCCTGAAATTTTGTTGATTTTGTTGTGTACTTGTACCTCTTGTGATCAATTGTTTTAGTATTGTTTATTTATTCCTGGGGCATCTTTGGTGTATTTAGAGAAAGTGTTCTTTTAAATATCCTCTGATGTATTGGCTTGATTATCATAAATAGCTTTAGAGTATTTTTATCATTTAACATTTTATTTCTCCTTCAATCTTAATAAGTAGTTTTTCTGGATATAATAGCTTGGGTTGGTAATGTGGCCAGTCGGAGCTTGAGACAAGCTCTTGTCAGGCTCTTGTGATTGTAAATGTTCCTGTGCAACAAGCAAGTCTGCTTTTCTCTATTGGCCTTGATCCTTCTTTCAGCTCTCAATAGTATCCTTTCTTTGGACTGTGTTTTTAGAGTTTTAACTACAATGTTGGGAGGACTATTTCTTAGAGTTACTATTGCTATGATAAAACTCAATGACCAAAAAGAACTTGGGGAGGAGAAGTTACACATTCACATTGCAGTTCATTACCAAAGGAATTCAGGACAGAAACTCAAACAGAGCAGGAATCTTGAGGCAGGAGCTGATGCAGGGGTCATAGAAGAATACAAATTACTGACTTGTTCCCTCTGGCTTGCTCAGCTTGCTTTTATCGAACCCAGAATACCATTTTGAGATAGTTCCACCTACAGTGGGCTGGACCCTCCCTTATCAATCACAAATTAAGAAAATGCCCTACAGACTTGCTTACAGCTTGATCTTATGGAGGCATTTTCTCAGCTGAGGCTCTCTCTTTTCATATGACTTCAGTTTTTGTCAAGTTAACATAAAAGTAGCCAGCACGTTTATTTTTCTTGCTGTGTCTACTTGGTGCTCTGTAGGCTGTAACTGATTGATCATCTTCTTTGCTGGATGTGTAAAAATTTCTTCTATGATTTTCTACACTTGAGTAGAGTATTCTTTTTCTAGGCCTATAGTTCAAAGATTTGATATTTACATAGTGTCTTCAAGCTCACCATCATCTATGTATATATTTAAAAATCCATCTTTGCCCTTTATCAAGTGACTCAATTTTCTTTGTCCTCTATTCCAGCTACTCTCTTCCACACAATCCATTTAGTAGGTGAGGCTTCCCACTCAGGCTCTGTTAGGCTTATTGAGCTTTTCATTCCAAGGCTCATTTCACTTCAGCTCTCCTTCAGCAATTCTGTTTTTGTTGTTGTTGAATTTTCCTATCTTGGATTAATTCAGCTCTTTGTTGATATACTCTTAGAATGCATTCAGGACTTTTGCTTTAAGTCATTTAACATAAGTATAATTATTTTAAAAATCTTTGCCTAGAATTTCTTCTAAATCATTTTCACTAGGAGAAAATATCATACTATTGGTGATATTTGAGGAAGAATGGTTATTTTAATTTTTCACATAGCTTTTCTCTCTACACTGGGACTTATGCATTGAAAATTAGTTGACTAATTATTTTTTGTTTTGTTTTTCAAATTCAAATATCTCTTTTTCTCTAAGTGGGGGAATTTGCTTTCGGGTTTTTTTTTTTGTATTTTGTATGATGTAAGAAACTTGCTATATTTTACACACATGAAGAAGATGATTTATTCAAATAAAATGTGAATTAAAGAGTGATAATGAACAGACAGGTATCTAAGTCTGAAGGTTGTGTTAAGCAAGACAAAAGTCTTGCATTCAATTTACAGGAACACAACAAATAAAATCAAACTGAATTGAATCTTGAGAATAGAAGCCACAAGAAGATCTCCAAAGACAGAGCCCCTGTGTTCATGGATTTTAGGATTAAAATAGTGAAACTTAGGTTTGCATATCACTATTAAAACTATTCTCATTTTGTTGTTTCTCCCTGAACCTGATGCGCTGCCCAACCTTCTCCTTCTTCTCCTGAAATAAACCTCTCTCCCAGTTATCAAACCTTTCCCATTCATTTCACTTAGGGTCTCCTATCACCCCTCCCTTAAGATCTTTCTATCCTTTCCCCACTAATAATCTTTCATTGTTTCCTGGATTCTACATTAACTTATAAATGTGACATTCAATGCTAAGATCTACATATGAAAGAGAACATCTGATGTTTGTGTTTCAGAGTCTGGGATAAAATTTTTTTCCAATTGGATTATAGAAAAAGCAAAAAATCTTATGAAGTATACACACAAAGATACACACACACACACACACACACACAATTGTCAATGATATCAAGAGGAAGACATTTTGTATTGACTATTTTATCAACAAAAGCAACAAACAACTTTTTGAAATTTAGTCAGTAACCAGATAACTTCTAAAATTATAAATTTGATAATTTTTCCAGTATATTTTCTACATAAACTTACTTATGGTCATACTGTTCAATTATAGAATAATTAACAAATAACAATGGTGTAGATCAATGTGTAACTGACTCACGGCTTTAGACACCTGAACCAGTATCTAGGATTAAAGTGATAACATTTGCCTGAGAAGGAAGTCCACTGTTGGAATTCAGAGAACATATGAAATTTGAGGCCAGAGATTTTTTTAAAGTGGTCTAGTATATTACTAATGACAAGTAACCTTGACAGAGTGGCATGCTTAAAGTGGTCTAGTATGTGATTCTACTAATGACAAGTTAACCTTGAGCAGAGTGGCATGCTAAGATGCATGAAAGTCTAAAGGAGAATCAGTCTGGAATCAGTGACTCTAAGAGGAACTCTAAGAGTTTATACGCTCCATTCTCTTTTTCTTCTCTTTCCAACTGATCAGAATTTGATCAAAGTAGAACCATCAGCTCTAATTTTCTGTTCTGCATCATTGAACATTAGAAAACAGCACCCTATGCTCAGTGTGGCCTGGCACTCAGGTCCTAAATGAAGGATAAATTTAGATTATGTAAAATCTTGACCATGAGAAGCAAATACACTCAAGGAATGGGAGGATCCACATCAGCCTATGCATGTTGCTGTCTGCCTGCATCTTACAAAGAGGCACACATGTCCTTCATAAATTGATAGCCAGTACAGAATTACCAGGTCATGGGTTTCAAGAGACCCTACATTTGCTTTAAATCTCTGATCTTGTTTTGTTTCAGACACAAGTGTGTCTTTGGCTGAGGAGGAAATGGTCTGGAACTAATTCTGAAAGAATTTGATCTCTTCTTTTGCTGTGTGTTCTGTCATAAACATGCACAATGCCTTGTTACTAAAACAGGCCATCCTGACCCCCAACAACATGACAATCTCTGAGGAAAGCATTCTGAAGTAGAGAAGGAGTTGATTCACATGACAGCTATGCATATGAAGTTGGGAGTGACTATTGCATCCTGTATGAAGATGAAGTTTAGTGAAATTAGGAAGCACATTTGCATCTGTGGATCAAATCACTGGGACCCTAGGACACCACTGAGGTTATAGGTGCCAAATTTTTCCAGGTTTTCCTTTCCTTAGGGATGTTATTCTTTTTTATTGTTATTTAATTTTATATTGTTTAAAGAAGTGTGTAATGCAGTGATCACTGATTGTGTGGGACCCAGATCCAAAGGACATATCTATAACACAGTTTCTACATCTAAGGCTGAAGAAAGTAGGAGAAGGAAGGTTTTACGTGACAGAGGACTAGAAAGTGTTCTGTGAGATTGTGTCTCCTATGTGTGAAAAGGATCCTGCAGTTATGAAAATCTCTACAATATGGATTCCTAACCAAGGCCTGAATGGAAAATGGGAAGTCCACCAGGTCAACTCCCAAGGAAAGAACTAGAGGTATTCAATGATTGCCGAGAGAGGGAGAATTATTCTGCTTCAGTAAGATTTCCCAATTAGTTATCCAGTACAAAACGATCAACGTTGAAATTATATATACAGACACAACACTCTAACACTAGAGTTAATAAGAGTGAGTATTCAAATCTACTTCTCAAATTATCAATTCGTGGCACATAAATTTTGAACTTTCAAATTCTGTTGTCAAATTTTTTAAAAATAATAACAATATACTAGTGTTTAAGGAAAAAAATGAAGTGCTGGTAATATTCTTTAGTTTCTCCCAAATCAGAAAATTAGTCATCCATCACTTAATATAGATTTTAATATCAAAATATAAATATTTATAGAAATATACACAAGAATGATCACAGTACGCATAATGATTCAGGCACATTACAAAGAGAAAACAATAGTCAATTAAGCCCTTTAGATTACTTCAATTTGATGTAGTCTGTGAATAGCCCTTTCATGAAAGAAGAAGTAAAATAAAGTATATTAAATTCTAGATAAAAATGTTATATAACACTGACTTTGCAATGGATGAGGGCAGCTCTCCTCTTCAGGACACTGACTCCCCCATCCCTCAATGCATATGAAATGGTAGAACCCTGTGCCACACTTGTCTGGAAAGACTCTCTTCAGCAGCTGTTAGTTGTTTGTTTAGAACCAAAAGCTTTTCCAATCCAGACTGAAAGCAGCAGTGAGAGGCTTAGAAGAGCTCCTCACAGGTGAGTGTAATCTGTGCTTGGGACCGAAGTCCTCCCTTTTTCCTGAGAGGCCAGGAACTCACTGTCAGCACCCATTCTGCACAGCTCCACCCATGGCCTGCTTGAATTTCTTTCTCTTCTTACTTGAGCTCATTTTGTTCCTGGAAAGAGCCCAGGCCGCAGGGACTTTGTGCATCTACACTGAAGGTATGTGTGTTTATTCTTAAGATGTTTTCTGGAATATGTGCCCTACTGGCCTTCTCCATCTGACTCACCACAAAATCATGGATGTGAGAGTTTTCAAATGAAAGAGGTTCACTTTCTTTGCTCGGTGTTCATTTATTCACCAAAGATATTATCCGCTCTTCTCATTTAATTACTAGAGATATCGCAGGACTATCATTTATGCTTCCGTGTATATTTGAAAACTATTCCTGAATTTAACTGGTCCTTTATAACTCTTTAGCTACTGATTTGTGACTATACCATGATACTCATTTTTCATCTCAAACAGGAACTGTGACACATCCTTCAGCTGCCTTAGTGACAATTAGTGATGTTTACAAACAGATATTGAAGGGAATAGAGGGCAGGTGGTTGTGCTCTTAAGGTTTTTGTTACTGTGGAAACATCAGTTCTCCTAGACAAAAGAGAGGCTGAGAATAGCTGTGTCTTGCTGTGTCCATTAACTAATTCTCTTCAATGGCTGTTCATAGCAGAATAAATGTTTTCTCTTTTGCACGCATGCATAGAGCAGTCCTGAGGTTACTGGCTATGTGAGTCCAAGTCTTCATTAATTATAGTGGAAAATATTGCATAATCATGACCTAATCAACTTTTACAAAACTGAGTCTGAGCTAGAGACACAATAAATATTGACAAGAATGAGTAAGTTATTGAAAATGAAATAAGGTATTTGGATCTCAATAAAAACATATTTATGTGTAAGGATTTGTGCAAATGTATCTATGTATGCACGGCCTTGTAAAAAGTGAAATACTAAGGAAATAGTTTGTCAGTACTTAATATTTGAACATCGCTGTGGCCTTATTACCTAGACAGAAAATGTCAGAAGCATGGATACCATATGGCCAGGTCTCTGCACAGATCTGCACTTTTATGGGGCCTATCATATCTTATGGCTCAAAAAGCTTCATAGATATGTATATATTTTGTCATCTTTCATATTCTAAGGAATTTCTTAAAATTTTTTATTATAACTCAATTAGAAGAAAACGTGTATAAACTAATTTAATCATAGAAAGCAACAAAACTAACTTTTTTATTTTATTTTTTTTATGTGCACACTACCATGTGAGATTTCAACCTTTCCTTCATCATCAACTAGAAAATACGACAGAAGCTGTGTGTGAGCGAAGCAGCTCTGGTCTGACTCTCCTGAGCTGCGTGAGGAGACACATTTGTATGGAAAGGGCTGCAGACTCTGTCATTGACAAACCTCCATGTTTACTCCTTTGTTGTTGTGTGTGGGAGAGTTCAAACTAAGTGTGCTGTGAAAATCACAACTCAGAAACTTAAAAAATCTTTAAAAATACATTTAAAATAGATTTAACATTGCAAATAAATGTGTTGGCAAATCTAAACTGATATGAAAATGAAGCATTTTCTGCAGAGAATACATAGTATATTCCAGAACACATTTATACTCATTTTATTTACAGAATTAATAATTGGGATCTTAGTGAATGGATTGCTGGGACTGGTCAACTGCAGGCACTGGATCAAGAGCAAAAGGATCTCACTGTATTACCAAATCCTTACTGTTTTGGCAGCATCCAGAATTTGTCTGCTCATTCTATTTTTCACAAATTTGTTTATCACGTCACTGTACCCATCTTTAATTGTTACTTTACGAATGATGAGAGTTGGTAATAACATTTGGACTGTGACCAACCATTTCAGCATCTGGCTGGCTACGTGCCTCGGTGTCTTTTATTTTCTCAAGATAGCCAATTTTTCTAACTCTCTTTTTCTTTATTTAAAGTGGAGAGTTAAAAAGGCAGTTTTAGTGATCCTGCTGGGGTCCCTGGTCCTCTTGTTTATAAATGTTTTATCGATCAACTTGAAAATTGACAAGTGCATTAATGAATTGGGAGGAAACAGCTCCTACAGCTTCAGTTTTCGTAACTCTGCACAGTGTCAGACTCATGTGACAGGCATTCACACTGTTTTCCTGTCTTTGCCCTTTGGTGTGTCCCTGTCATCTTGCCTTCTTCTCATCTTCTCCCTGTGGAGACATCACAAGAACATGCAGCAGCATGCCCAAGAATGCAGAGATGCCAGCACCGTGGCCCACATCAGAGCTTTGCAAAGTGTGATTGCCTTTCTCCTTTTATACACAATTTTCTTCTTGGCTCATTTTGTACAAATTTGGGAGATTGAGTTACTGGAGAAAACTCTTTTAATTTTATTTTGTTGGATGGTTGCTGTATCTTTTCCTTTATTCCATTCATGTGTCTTGCTTCTTGGAGACGTGAATCTGAGACAGGCCTCTCTCTCTGTGCTCTGTCGGCTGAGATGCAGATCCAACAACATGGATACCTCGTGTCCCTAAAACGTTAAAGGATACGCTGCATATTCTAGAGGATTCACCAATGCGAATTTCTATATGTTCATTTTTGCTTTCTCAATATTATTCTCCTCTTTTGACTTTATGAATTTTATAAAAGTTATCCTTGCAATAAGCACTATGGAAGAGAATCAGAAATTTAGCACATTATATAAAACTTATTTGGTAATACACTTCTCTGGAAAGAACATGATTATAAATCACTTAAATATAACTATATCAGTGTTATATACAATTTGTCAATCATCAACTGCTGAGATAAGTTTTATTCTCCTATTTTATATGTGTGTATTTATTAATATTATTCAGTTAGAAGCACATTATTATAGTCATATATTTAAAAATTTGGTGATGTATATAGATAAAATTTCAGAGAACAATGAATAACATAGACATAATTAAGTAGAAATAAAGGTGTTTTATTTTATTTTATTTTTTATTTAATTTTTTTAACACTAAGCTATATTTAAGAATATATTTTAGCAATTACTTAGACTCATGTGGCTGTTTTTTTAGAATTATTGTATAACTATTACTTATTTCAGCATCAAGAATTATTAAAACACTTTCATTATTTTTTTTTTTTGATAATGGAATTTCCATTGGAAAAAATATGTTGCATTATTTTTCTATATCATTGAAGGAACACATTTTATTCTATTTTGTTTTTTAATTTTTAATTTTTAAGATTATAATTATATAATTTCTTTTCCCTCCCCCCACCCCCCACTATACTCTTCTTTTTTCTCATTCAAATTAATGGCCTCTTTTTTATTTATGTTGAAATTTATATATATATATTTATTTATTTTAAATACATAAGCAAAATAGCTTTATTTGCTGTTTAAATTACAGCTTCCTTATACATTTTCTGTGCTTTAAGATCATTTTTATTCCTTTGAAAAGTTCCACCATCTACATATAAATTCTACTTACAGCTCTTTCATTGGTTTTCATTTGATTTACATAGGGGCATGTCTTGAATATTCCATGTTTATTGTTTCTAATGTTAATTCTCTCTATATAAATAAAGACCTGGTATTTCTTCAATAGTAAATGCAGATCTGTGGTTTAACAGAAGCATTTCTAGTTTCTAAACTTATTTTCAGAGATAATTGTTCTTATATGAAACCCACAACAATTAGTACACACACACACACACACACACACACACACACACACACAAAGCAACAATAAAATACTAGATTGCTCTGCATCTTCTGACATAATTCTTAAACTTTGGATAGATGTGTTTGATAATAAAAATAAAGCAGATTCCATATTTTTTATATCCTTTTGTAGCCCTTTGTCCTAAGGAGATGACTACCTCTGGTACTTAGGTATGTCCTTGGAGACAGTTGAAAGGTAGACTTTGTCTTCTAATTCAATCTACTATTCTGTGTATTTTTATTTGAAAATTGATGTCATTAAAACACAGAGTTATTGAAAGATGGGCATTGATTCCTGACATTTTGTTGATTTTCTTGTGTAGTTGTACTTCTTGTGATCAATTGTCTTAGTATTGTTAATTTATTCCTGGGACAGCTTTCCCGTATTTAAAGAAAGTGTTTTTTTGCAGTATCCTCTGATAAATTGGCTCCATTACCATAAATACCTTTACGGTATTTTTATCATGGGAAGTTTTATTTCAATTTATTTCAATTTTAATACGTAGATTTTCTGGGTATAATAGTTGGTTGGAAATGTAGCTGGTTGGAGCTTGGGACCAATTTTGTCATAGTATTGTATATTAGATTTACATACATTGTAAATATTTCTGTCCAATAAACAGGTTTGTTTTCTCCAATTTGCCTTGATCTTACTTTCAGCTTTCAGTAGTATCCTTTATTTCGACCATGTTTTTTTTGTTGTTTGTTTGTTTGTTTGTTTATTTTAACTGTAATGTTGGGAAGACTTTTGTCTTAGGGTTACTATTGATATTATAAAACTCAATGACCAAAGGGAACTTGGAAAGCAAAGTGATTCAGCTTACACTTCCACATTGCAGTTCATTACCAAAGGAAGTGAGGACAGAAACTCGAACAGGGCCAGAACCTTGAGGCAGGAGCTGATGCAGGGGCCAAAAAGAGTACTAATTACTGCCTTGCTCCCTCTGTCTTGTTCAGCCTGCTTTTATAGAACCCAGAACATCATTTTAGACATAGCTCCACTTACAATGTTCTAGATCCTCTCCCATCAGTCACTAATTAAGAAAATGCCCTACAGACTTGCCTACAGCTTGATCTTATGGAGGCATTTTCTCAAATGAGATTCCCTCTTTTCAGATGACTTCAGCTTTTGTCAAGTTAACATAAAACTAGCAAGCACTTTTTATTTTTTATTTCGTTATTTATTTATTTATTTATTTATTTATTTTTGCTGTGTCTACTTGGTGCTCTATAGACTTTACAGATCATTCTTCTACGTAGAAGAAAAATTACTTCTACGATTTTCTACACAAGGGTAGAGTATTCTTTTTCTAGGACTATAGTTCAAAGATTTTGCCTTTTCATAGTGTCCTCAAGCTCATCATGTTCTGTGTCTAATTTTAAAAATCTATCTTTGTCCTTTATCAAGTGATTCAATTTTCTTCATCCTCTATTCCTGCTACTCTTTTCCACACAATCCATGTATTTGGTGAGGCTTCCCACTCAGGCTTAGTTGGGCTTACTGAACTTTTCATTCCCAGCCTCATTTCAGGTCAGCTCTCCTTCAGCAATTCAGATTTTTTTAATTGAATTTTCTGATCTTGGATTAATTCAACTCTTCTTTTTTATTCTATTAGAATACATTCAGGTCTTCTTTAAGTTATTTAACATAGTTATGATTATTCTTTTAAAAATCTTTTCCTGGAATTTCTTCTTAATTACGTTCACTAAGAACAAATACTGTGAGATCGGTGATATTTGAGGAAGACTTGTTAAAGACTAGTTAGTTTGATTTTTGACATTGTTTTTCTCTCTACATTCAGATTTGTTCATCTTAAATTACTTGACTAGTTGGTTAGTTATTTTTTTTGTTTTGCTTTTGTATTTTTCAATTTCAAGAACCCTGTTTTCTTTAAATGGAAGAATTTGCTTTCGTTTTGTTGTATTTTGTATGACTTAAGAAACTTGGTACATTTTTACACACATGTTACAGATGTTTTATTCAATAAGATGTGAATTAAACAGTGATCAAGCACTAGACAGTTATCTCAGTCAGAGAGAATTTGCTCAGCTTGTCCAAAGTCTTGCGTTCGATTTACAGGAACACAGCAAATAAAACCAAAGTGAAATAAATCTTGAAAATAGAAGCCACAAGAAGATCTCAGAAGACAGAGCTCCCATGTTCATGGATTTGTATGATTAATATAGTGAAACTGGCATCCTACAAAAATCAATCTATAGATTCAGTGCCATCCCCATCAATATTCCAACACAATTATTCACAGAAAGTGAAAAAAAATTCAACTTCATATGGAAGGATTAAAAACCCAAGGTGTCTAAAATAATCCTCAACAAAAGGCAAACAGATCCATATTTCTCACCCTGCACAAAATTCAAGTCCCAGTAGATCAAAGACCACAACAGAAAGTCAGATACACTGAATATAATAGAAGAGAAAGTGGAGTATAGTTTTGAACTCATTGGCAAAGAGAAAAGTTTCAGAATTGCATACTGGTAGTATGCTGGTGACTATCATGGCAATAAAAGTGACTGTTGGACAAGGTTCTGATTGCTGAAATGCTGGAAGGTCATGGCCCATTGTCTCTTCTTCACCATTTTTATGCTGTATAGCTGCTGACAGTCTGGACATCATGATGTCTGTATTGATTATTGGAAAAGCTAAAAATAATCTGTAAATCAGCTCTTACTAACTGAGAAAGGGACACATTATAGAAAACAAGAACATGGTGATTTAAACACTAAAAATAATTATAACAATCTTACTGAATTTCAAGTCCTAGCATAAGTGAGAGCTGTTTTCATAGAGAGTTGTATTACAAAATTATTCTTGGCATAAAAAGCACTGATTCTTCAGTAGTGATAAGAGCCTAGATAGGGCAGTAGGCACATCCAGAAAGTCAAAGACATATAGATAGTCACCCCTGAGAATGCTTGTCCTTTTTTTAATGAAGAAAAAGAAAGCCGGTCTAGAGACAATGATAAAGCTATAATAAAACATAAACCTTGGATATATGTGATTACTCAAAGCTTAAAAATCTGTTTAAGACTGAAACTGCTTAAATTGATATACTAACTTGATGTTACAGAAAGCCCCCCAAACTAGAAATATGTAGTCAAGGTTAGGAGAAATAGATGCTGTTAATATCAAAGAAAAGTCTGGATAGATAAAAGTTTAAAAACAAAGAGAAAGCTTAAAATGTAGAAATTTCTTTTCTTGTGTCAGTGCCCTTCTGCCTGACTGTCCAAGATATCAGGAAAGTATGAATCTGTTTAACAAGGCACATAGCAAACCATTAAGGAATCATTGTGTTAAAAGGTTTTGGAGTAAAAACAAGTCAAAGATTAAGCTGTCACTGCGAAGGTCATTACAGCTTACAATATAATTGTGCTAGTTTTTTGGAATGTGCTTGACATCAAGAAAACTGTTAAAGTAAATAAAGAACTGGTATATTAGAGGCCGGAAAATTCAGTTCTGATGAGCTGCACTCCCTGGCTAAAAGCGCCAGCTATCTCTTTAAACAAGCGCTTGTACTTTCTTTAATTCTCATGTCACTGGTCCTTTGTCCCTTTGTTGGATTTTCCTGACACTCCTGCAGTTGCTGAGGCTTGAGCCCCCGGCAGTAGCATAAATACTGAAAACAATAATAAATGGGACTCTATGAAACTGTAAAACTTCTGTGTGGCAAAGGATACCACAAACCAGGCAAATTGTTAGGCTACAGAGAGGAAGAAGCATTTGATTAATTACATATCCAGTAGAGGGTTAGTATCTAAAATATATAAAGACCTAAAGAAAATGCATATGAAGAAAACAACTCTTCGAAAATGAGGTATATAACATGCAGAGAGCATTCAAAAGGATTAACACAGATGGATGAAAAACACTAAAAGAAATATCCAACTTCCTTAGTCATCAGGGATGTGCAATCAAACCATGGTCAGAATAGCCAAGATTAATAAAAAAAATTGCATCTCTAATGGTGAGGATATGAGGAACACTCATCCATTGCTGATGTCACTGAACACTTGTACATTCATCATGAAAATCAGTGTGGTGGTTCCTCTGGAAGCCGGATATAGATCTACCTCAATGCCCAGCTATTCCACTCCAGGCTATATATCCAATAGGACTCTATATCTTATTACAGAGATACTTGCTCATCCATGTTCATTGTTGTTCTAGTCATAATAGCCAGAGACTGGAAATAGCCTAGATGACCATCATCTGATGAAAGGAAAATGAAAATGTATATTTGGATAATGGGGTATTATTCAGCTGTTAAAATGAAATTATGAAAACCACAGGTAAATGGATGAGCTCGAAAACACTCAGACCCCAAAAGACAAAATTATATGTTATCTCTTATGTGTGGGTGATATCTTTTAAGCCTGTGATACACATGCTACAACCTGTATAACCACAAAGGTAGGTACTAGGTCAGAGCTCGCAGGGAGAAAATGAGCTCCCAAGAAAGGGAAATAGAATACATAGGTATAGAGAGACTGGAGTGAACTGGAGAGGAAGGATTAATAGGAAGAACAATGAAAAACCGAGGTAAGGGAGAAATTCATGCTGAGGTACAACTAACACTTTTTAAGTGGCTATGCTTACTTGTTGGGCCAAGGTGATCTGATAGGGTCATTCAAAGAATGATGACCCCAGGCTAGAATTGGAGGACCCACAGCAATAAAATGCAGTGCATATTTTAGTGAGAGTATCCGATGTTTTCCACCTTTATTAGAAACAATGTGAATGCAATTGCCATGATCAAGACAATGGTTTCCAGGATTCAATAAGGTCTACAAGGTACACAGAGTGTACCAGATTAATGTCCAAATTTCCTGTCAAGCTTCCATGCTTTCTTGGCTACTAAGAGAATAAACAGATAAACAGAATGTGACCTAAAATGCTCCACTGCCTGAGGAAAATTTATGTCAGTCTTTTTCTGGAACTGTAAGCACACAGTGCCCACCGGAGCCATGGGCTCTTACTTGAGACACTTAAGACTTACATGTCTCAAGGCAGCTGAGTCAGATCATCTCCATGGTTCCCTACTACTCTCCCTTTTTTCTTTTTTAAATTTAAGGTATGCAAGTCAACCTTTATGGAAGACACGGAGCAGATAATCTATTTCAAGGCTATAATGCTTCCCAGAATAACCAACAAAAAATAATCCCAGAGACATTCTTGTGGATCAGTTTAGATATATAATTAAGGGGAGAAAAATAATGATAAAAAATCTTTGACAGGTTTTATTATCATGTGATCATATTGCTTGGAGTTCAATATGATTAGTAATGGGAGGACGCAAATCTCAGAGTTATTAACATAAGCATAAATGTCATTGTCTTTTCAGTTAACAAAAAGAAGCCCAAAAAGTCTCAACACTTAAATTCATTCAACAGAGACAACAAAGCAAGGAACAGCAATTCTGTAGTCACACACTTCCCTCAAAGTCCACCAAGTCTTTCCCTTCAGTCTGCAGGTTTTTTTTTTTTTTTTTTTAAGTCTGAGATACTGTTGGTAGGGACTCTCTGTTCATGTTGGCTAGATGACTTTTTTGCCCCATTCCCTTTGTTTTCCTTAGGTGTAGCCTCTGCAGACACCTTGGAAGCCCCTTGTCCATTTTTCACAGGTTGAGTCAGTCTTTCAGGTACCCTGAAAATAAACACAAACGTAGCCTTGGCTCCAGTGAATTATTGGATCTGGGTCATTTGTTCAGTCAAACACTTCATATCTCTAAAGAATAATGACCCTGAATTGTTTTAGTAGGGCCCAAAACATTCTGCAGAGTAAGATCCTCCTTGTTAAAATGTTTTAAAAAATTAAAGTATATGAAATAGAAGATAAAACACTGTGAGTCATAACCATACTACCCATTCCCCCTCCTTATTTTAACAATGTTTAAGCTGTTCATTAGTTCTTTTTACATAAGATTGATCCTGAGGCTCATATAGAATGCCTGTGATGTGGTTACATCAAAGTGTTGGCAAAATTCCAAAACAAAATTTTTAAACTTTTATGCAATCACAAGAAATACAAATTTAAAGATTAATCCAATCTTTAGTTTTGCAAAAAATTTTTTTAGAATTTTATCATTTTTAGCAGAATGCTAAAATATATATATTTTATAAAATATACATATTTATATATTATATAAAATATATAATAATTATAAAATATGTATTTTATAAAATATATAATCCATATAATGTATAATAAAAGCAAGAGGAATCAGCTCTGTAGCTTTCTTTCAAGCAGTAGCAGCAAACTTTTGGCGTTTATTTGGGCTGTTTGTGATTACCTTTATTTCTTTTTTCTTATTGGATAACTGCCAATAATTGAGGCATTGTCTTCCCTTAGAGAGCTGCAGTCAGAATTAACCTGTGAGTTTGTGAAGGCCCAATATCAGCACAGAGGTAGATGTGATCCTTAATCTCTCCTTTCTTTTTAAAGGGACAGATGGCAGTCTGGCATGTAGCATTAGCATTCTCATAAGCCAGTTGCTTAACAATAATGATTCCTGTCTCTGCACTAACCATTAGGTGACTAACTCTAAAAGAGGAGAAACAAAATCATAATATATCTTACTAAGACCTTGCCTAAGGTTAGACTCTTTCTATGTCTGCTTTTACAGAATCTGATAACTTACACACACACACACACACACACACACACTCATAAACACATGTACAAACACACACACACAAACATACACATACACATGTACACACACACACACAAACATACACATACACATGTACACACACACACACACACACACACACACACGTGAACAGAAGTGTGGCTCCCCGGAGAATAGTAAAAGCAGTGACAAATGGGTGTATTGAAAATATATATGTTAGGCTACATGCTATACGTGTATGAAACCTCTTTATTAAACCAATCAGTATATACAGATGAAAATGTGAACAAACACACTTCTGCTTTCACCTTCTCTGGAATTGGCTTGCTTTGGGAATGTTACTACTTGGATACTTGACTGAAATTTTTTCAGCTTCAAGTAGTGGACATGGAAGACTCCCTCTTCCTTTTGCCTGAGTGAGGATGAAGCATTTTAATCCCATTTTACTCATAGGCTCAAGATAGATATTTTCTTTGTTCATGCTAGCCCCTTTGCTAGCCCTATTTTCTTACCTAAAGAGGACAGATACGTGTGTGTTTTTGTGATGCTTCAGGCCACTTGATCCATCTTGTTTCTTCCTTTGGCTGTAGGAAGCCTAAATGAGATTATTCAGGTATACAAACATGAAAAAATGACTTGGAAGTGTAAACTACAAATTTGGTAATAGTTCAATTTTTATTGAATTCACATTAGGAGACGTCATAGTCTTGTGTTTCATACTGATCGATTTCTGCTAGTAATGCTTTCATATATAAATATTATAGGTAGATTCAATTCCGAAGTAAATGATCATGAGATCCAACACTAAGGTTTGCATGACAAATTTCTATCATTTATTTGCTATGCAAATCTTGTCTGTAGCCATATCAACAGGAGAGACTTATTTATTTTTAATTTGTTTATTGACCCATTATTAACAATTTGTGCTGTTCATACACCCCTGAGTTTGGGGTCATACACTAGAATATGTTTGACCCACTTGAAATCATACCTTTAAAGAAGGTTTTCTCTCCCTTTTCCAGAAGCTATCAAGGCCAATACTTGCTCAAGGAGCAGTTGAAACTCATGATTTTCCTTCAAATTTATACTAGAGTGTTGACTTGTTTGGTCTTTTTCAGCCTACCACAGCCAGTGTGAGCTCAATGTGAGTACAGGAGTTCTGTTATGTCCAGAGGATAATGCTTTGTTTCAGTCCTCCACAACTTTCAGCTCTAACAGTTTGTAGACCCCTCTGTTGAAAGGGTTGCTGAGCCTTGAGGAATGAAATAGTCATTTTTTTTTTTTCTGAGCATTCCAAAATCACTCACTCTCTGATACTTGGACTGTGATGAGTATTTAAGTTAATTACCATCCAAAGAACAGAAGTTCATTCCCAAAGAAATTTCTCTGATGAGGTTTGAGAGTTGCACAAATCTCCAAGTGTGAATTCGGATATGAATTGAGATGATACCATTATATTATGTTCATTTAGCAAAATAGTAGTAGTGGATTCACTTCTGGTTTATATGAACTCCCCATCAATGGGTTCTTGGCAGTATTTATAGTACCATGAATGTGTTTCCTCTCATTGAACATGCCTTAATTCCAATGAAAAAATAATTGGTAAACCTTATAACTTTTGTGCCACTGTTACCTTGGGTATTTCATACCAGGATTTCCATCTCCATAAGACTTTGATGCTCCATGCCACACGCAGCAGCATGTGAATCATCTTCTAGTGCTGTCAGCTAGCCAGAAGGGAAGAAGCTTTCCAGAAGGTAGCAACTTGTTTTTTCCATGGATGTGACCAATCTGTGCAGTGTTGTCAGCAACAGAGTCATTTTCTGTTGTTGTTCATTCAACAAATATGTATTCAATATCTGATGCATCCCACAATCTATATTAAATACTAGCTTTCAGTACTGAATAAAACAGATAAGATACTTTTTAAAATTAATGTATTAGACCGTTTCTTCTCTCATATATTGTATTACATCCCGCCCTTCATTCTTCCCAGCTCCCCACATCATCTCTATCCCCAGATTGACCCCCATCCTCTCACTTCCACCCTACCTCTCCCCAAGAAAGAGCAGTCTTCCCAGGGTTACTGTTCAACATGGCACAAGTTAGAATAATGTCAAGCACAATTCCCTACTTAAATGTTGGACTAGGCAACCCAGGAGGGGTTCAATGTACTCAATGGTAGGCAAGAGGTTCAGGGATGCACCCTCCTACTCCAGTCTGTAAGAATTCTATAAGAATACCAGTCCAGGGAAACTCAAGACCTGTTTCTTTAAGGCCATGATACATATGCTACAATCAATATACCACAAAGTTTAGATATTAGGTCTGGACTTGCAGGGAGCAAAGAAGCTCCCAATGAAGGGAAATAGAATGCATAGTTCTAAAATATAGGAGTGAACTAGAGAGAAGGGATTAATGAGGAGGACAATGGAAAAGAGAGGTAAGGGAGGAAATTCATGGGAAGGGACAACTAACACTATTTAACTTTAACACTAAGTAAGCTTAACAATATTCTTACTTATTGGGCCAAGGTGACCTGATAGGGTCCATCAAGAATGCAGAACACAGGCTGGGATTAGAGGGTCCAGAGCAATAAATGTGGCAGCTCTGTAGGGGGGCATGTACTCAAGGGCAGGCAAGAGGTTCAAGGATCCACCATCCTATTCCAGTCTGTATGAGTTCTGTAGAGTACTAGGCCAGGCAAACTCAAGACCTATTTTGAGAACTCAGCATGATCCATGTCTGCTGTGGGCTCTGTGACCCCTAAGAGTGTTGGTCAGTTGACTCCATGGGGTTTGTTCTTCTGGTGTCCTCAACCCCTCTCGTCCCAGCAATCCCTCTTCCACTGCTTCTGTGGGGTTCCCTGAATTCTGCATTTTGTTTGACCTTAGGCCTCTCCATTTGTTCCCTTCTGCTGTCATGGGGTTCCCTTCTGTTGAGGATTGGGCTAGGCAGTATTCTATGAGGAGAGCAAAGTAACATTAGAAATCCCCTCCTGCCTGGGTTTTTTGTAGAAGGACAGTTGGGATCTGGTGGTGCCATATTGCCCTGGTTGTTGACTGCGTTCTTGTGCTGGCATTTTGGCATTTAGGCTTTGGGTAATTCTATGTTTCCATGACTAATTCCTGAGTTTTCCTTTTATTGGATGAGTATCCCGTTCCTCAGTCTGATTTTCTTTCTTTGATCTTCTGTTCCTTGTGGCCTTTGTCAAACAGGAAATCTCTGCCCAGGTTGGAGGTTGAGATACAGAATTTGCAGGTTTTCTCTCTGTTCTTCTGGCTGGCTGTCTTGTCTTCTTTTGGTGTGGGAAGTAGCTGGCCTAGTTGGTATCTGGGACTCAGTTGGATGGCAGTTGTGGAGAGGGTTGGTATGGGTGGTGGGAAGATGGTGGTGGGTTGAGTTTTGTGAGTCACCACTTATTCTAGAGGAAAGGTTGAACAAGCAGATTTCCTACCTGTTCTGCAGGCTTCCCTGTTGTACTATATTGTGGGAGATGTCTGCTGAAGTTAGTATGTGATATTCAGGAAGGCTGAGGCTGGAGGAGTGTTGGGAGAGAGCAGATGTGTGGAAATTGCAGTGCATTGGGGTTTTGGAGGGACTGGTGATCTCTTGGGACGGTTAGGCAAGAAGTCTGCCTACCTTTTCCTCTGGTATCTGGGTATTCACAGAATGCATCAGAATATGTGTGCTCCAGTTGGTGTGCATAACTCGGGCTTGAAGAGATGGGGATGGGGTGGGGTGAGAGAGATGGGATATGGCTAGAACACAGTAGATGGGATATGGATTGGGGGAAGCAGGTGTTCTAGTGGGAGGGCTAGGCAAAAGTTCTGCCTATCTTCTCTTCTGATGACTGGGTAATAGCATATTGGGTCAGAAGATATCTGCCCTGTTGGTGTATGGGGCTTGGGCAGGCAGGGATTGATTGGAGGAATTGGATATAAGGAGATAACAGTAGATTGGGGTTTGGGAGAACAGGGCGTTCTGGTGGAAGGGTAAGGCAAAGTGTCTGTCTACCTTCTCTTCTGATGGCTGGGTAGTAGCAGACTGGATCACAAGATGTCTGCCCCTGTTGATGTGTGGGACTCCTGCAGGCTGGGGAGTAGTGGGAGGAATTGGATATGGGGAGATAATTGTGGATTGGGTTTAGCAGGAACAAGGTGTTCTGGTTGAAAGGTTAGGCCAAGGGTCTCCTTATCTTCTCTTCTGTTTGCTGGTTAGTAGCAGGCTGGATCAGAAGATGTCTGACCTTGTTGGTGTGTGGGACTCAGGCCAGCAACAATGTCTTACCATCAAGTTCCAGTGGAAAACCAGAAAAATGACAATATTTGGTATTGTTTTGGGGGTTGTAGCACATTGCTGAGCAACAACTTAAGTACAGGTAGCCCACATCTGGTGCTGGGTTTTTTATTTGTCCATCCATAGCTTCTGATACAAACATTATCATAGGTGAAGGTTAACACCAAGTAATCTTTTTATACTTGTATACATAGATTTGTGTGTGTAAGAAGTTTATAAATATTAGGTTTGCGTATGGCTATTAAAAATATCCTTATTTTGTTGTTCCTTCCTTAACCTGATGCACTGCCCAACCTTCTCATTCTTCTCCTGACTTAAACTTCCCTCCCAATTATCAAACCTTTCCCATTCATTTCACTTGAGTTCTCCTATCAATGCTCCCTTAAGATCTTTCTTACCTTTCCCACTAATAATCCCTTTATTGTTTCCTGGATTCTACATTAAACTCATGAATGAGAATACTCAATGCTAAGATCTACATATGAGGCAGAACATATGATGTTTGTCTTTCAGAGTCTGGGATAACCATTTATTCAAATTGGATTATAGAAAATTCAGAAAATCATATGAAGTATACACACACATACAATTGTCAATGATATCAAGATGAAGATATTTTGTATTGACTATTTTATGAACAAAAGCAATATGCACCTTTTGAAATTTATTCAGTAACCAGAGACTTTCTAAAATTATAAAATTGATAATTTTTCCAATATATTTTCTATATAAACTTATTTGTGATCATATTGTAAAATTATAGAATAATGAACAAATAACAATTGTGTAGATCAATATGTAACTGACTCAAGGCTTTAGACACTTGAGCTAGTATCCAAGAGTAAGGTGATAATATTTGCCTGAGAAGCAAATCCACTGTTGGAATTCAGAGGACATATGGAAATTGAGGACAGAGAATTTTTTTACAGTGGTCTAGTATGTGATTCTTCTAAAGACAACATGACCTTGAGCAGAGATGCATGCTAAGATGCATGAGAGTCTAAAGGAGAATCAGTCTGGAATCAGTGAATCTAAGAGAGAGATGGACAGCAGTTTATATGCTCCACTCTCTTTGTTTTCTCTTTCCAATTGATCAGGATTTAATCAAAGTAGAACCATCAGCTCTGCTTTTCTGATTTGCATTATTGAACCCTTCAGTCAACATTAGAAAACAACATGCAATGCTCACTGTGGCGTGGCACTCAGGTCCTCAATGAATGGAAAATCTAGCTGATGTAAAGTCTTGACTAGGAGAAGCTGATACAATCAAGGAATGTGGGGATACGCATTAGCTTGTGCATGTTGCTGTCTGCCTGCATCTTACAGAGAGGCACACATGTCCTTCATAAATTGATAGTCAGTACAGAATTACCAGGTCATGAGTTTCAAGAGAACCTATATTTGCTTTAATTCTCTGATCCTGTTTTGTTTCAGACACAAGGATGTCTTTGGCTGATGAGGAAATGGTCTGTAACTAATTCTATAGTAATTTGGTCTCTGCTTTTGCTGTGTATTCTGTCATAAACACGTACAGTATCTTGTTACTAAAACAGACCATCTTGATCCCAAACAACATGACAATCTCTGAGGAAAGCATTCTGAAGTAGAGAAGGAGTTGATTTGCATGACAGCTATGCATATGAAGTTGGGAGTGACTATTGCATCCTGTATGAAGATGAAGTTTAGTGAAATTAGGAAGAACATTTGCATCTGTGACTCCAACCACTGGGACCCTAAGACACCACTGATGTTAGAGGTCACAAATTTTTCCTGGTATTTTTTTGTTAGGAATGTTATCCTTTTTTATTGTTATTTAATTTATATTGTTAATGAAGTTTCTAATGCAGTGATCACTGTTTGTATGGGACCCAGACTCAAGGATATTTCTATTACACAGTTTCTACATCTAAGGCTGAAGGAAGTGGGAGAAGAAAGATTTTAAGTGACAGTGGACCAGAAAGTGTCTGTGAGATTGTGTCTCCTATGTGTGATGAGGAACCTGCAGTTATGAAAATCTCAACAATATTGCTGCCTAAACAAGGCCTTAATTGAAAATGGGAAATCCACCTGGTCAATCCCTAAAGAAAGAACTATAGTTCTTTATGACTATAAAGATAGGGAGAATTATTCTGCTTCAATAAGAGTCTCTAGTTTGTTATCTAGTGCAAAATGGTCAACCTTGAAATTATATATACAGACACAACAATCTAACACTAAAGTTAAGTATGGATGAATATTTAAATCTATTTCTCTGATTATCAGTTCATGTCACATAGAATATGAACGTTCAAATTTTATTGTCAAAATTTTTTTTAAGTAACAATATACTAATGTTTAAGGGAAAATAATGAAGTTCTGATAATATTTTTTAATTTCTCCCAAATCACAAAATTAATCATCCATCACCTAATCTAGATTTGAATATCAAAATTTAAATATTTATAGAAATATACACAAGAATTTTTACAGTAGGTATAATGACAAGCACAAGAAACAGAGAAAATTAGTTAATTTATCTTTTAGGATGCTTCAATTTTGTTTAGTCTGTGAATAAAGCTGTTAAAAAGGAAGAATTAAAATTAAGTATACTAAATTCTAGATAATTATTACATATAACACTGACTTTGCAATGGATGAGGGCAGTTCTCCTCTTCAGGACACTGACTCCCCCATCCCCCAGTGCATATGAAATGGTAGAACCATGTGCCACACTTGTCTGGAAAGACTCTCTTCAGCAGCTGTTAGTTGTTTGTTTAGAACCAAAAGCTTTTCCAATCCAGAGTGAAAGTGGCACTGGGAGGCTTAGAAGAGCTCTTCACAGGTGAGTGTAATCTGTGCTTGGGACCCAAATCCTGGATCTTTTCTGAGAGCTCAGGAAGTCACTAGCAGGACCCATTCCACACAGCTCCACCCATGGCCTGTTCAGATTTCTGATTCTCTTTTTACTTGAGCTCCCACTGTTACCTGAAAGGGTCCAGGCCACAGGGACTTTATGTGTCTACCTTGAAGGTATGTGTATTTATGTGTGTTTATTCATAAAATGATTTCTGGAAAATGTGCTATACTGTCCTTCTCCATCGGTTTTACCACTAAATGGTGGATAATTGTGAGAGTTTTGAAATGAAGTAGGTTCACTTTCTTTGCTCAGTATTGTTTTATTTATTAAAGATATAGCAGCCCTACTCATTTAATTACTAGATATATCATAGGGCTATCATTTATGCTTGGTGTTATATTTGACAACTGTACCTGAATTTAACTGGGTCCTTTGTAACTCTTTAGCTACTGATTTGTGACTATCACACGATACTCATTTTTCATCTCAACCAGGAAGTGTGACAACATCCTTCATCTGCCTTGGTGACAATTAGTGATGTTTACAAAGCAGACATTGGAGGCAATAGACAAGAGGTGGCTATACCCTTAAGGTTTTTGGTGCTGTGGAAACCTCATCTCTCCTGGACAGAGGACAGACTGAGAATAGGTGTGTCTTGCTGTGTGGATGAACTAATCCTTCTCAGTGACTGTTCCAAGCAGAGTAAGTGTTTTCTCTTTTGCACACGTGTGTAGAGAAGTCCTAAGTTTACTGGATATCTGAGTCCAATTCTTCATTAATTATTGTGGAAAAATATTGCATAGTCATGGCCTAATCAACTTTTACAAAACTGAGTCTGAGCTATGGGAACAATAAATATGGACAAAAATGATTAAGTTATTGAAAATGAAATAAGAGATTTGGATCTTAACAAAAGCATATATATGTGTAAGTAATTGTGCAAATGTATCTATGTATGTATGACCTTGTAAAAAGTGAAATACTGAGGAAATGCTTTCTCAGTACTTAATATTTGAAGAATAAAGATCCCTGAGGCCTTATTACCTAGACAGAAAATGTGCGAACCATTGATATCATATAGACAGGCCTCTGTATGATCTGCACTTTTATGGGGCCTATAATGCCTTATTGCTCAAAAGGTTCCATGGAGATGTATATATTTGGTCACCTTTCAAATACTAAGGAAGTTCTTAAAGTTTTTTATTAAAACTCAATTAGAACAAAACATGTATAGACTAAGGTAATCACATAAAAGCAATAAAACTAATGTTTATGTTTTATTTTTCTATTTGCACACTACCACGTGAGGTTTCAACCTTTCCTTCATCATCAACTAGAAAAAACGGCAGACGCTGTGTGTGAGCGAAGCAGCACTGGTCTGACTCACCTGAGCTGCGTGAGGAGACACATTTGTATGGAAAGGGCTGCAGACTCTGTCACTGGCAAACCTCCATGTTTACTCCTTTGTTGTTGTGTATGGGAGAGTTCAAAATAAATATGCTGTGAAAATCATGACTCAGACATTCAAAAATATCTCTAAAAATACATTTAAAATAGATTTAACATTGCAAATAAATGTGTTGGCAAATCTAAACTGATATGAAAATGGAGCGTTTTCTGCAGACAATATGTAATATCTTCCAGAGCACATTTATGGTCATTTTATTCACAGAAGTAATCACTGGAATCTTAGTAAATGGATTGCTGGGACTGGTCAACTGGAGGAACTGGATCAAGAGCAAAAGGATCTCACTGTATAACCAAATCCTCACTGCTTTGGCAACATCCAGAATTTGTTTAATGCTTTCATTGTTCACAAATTTGTTAATCATCTCAGTGAACCCATCTTTTATTATGACCTTACGAATGATAAGAGTGGTTAATAACATTTGGATTGTGACCAACCATTTTAGCATATGGCTGGCTACGTGCCTCGGTGTCTTTTATTTTCTCAAGATAGCCAATTTTTCTAACTCTCTTTTTCTTTATTTAAAGTGGAGAGTTAAAAAGGCAGTTTCAGGGATCCTGCTGGGGTCCCTAGTCCTCTTGTTTATAAATGTTTTATTGATCAACTTGAAAATTGACAAGTGCATTAATGAATCCGGAGGAAACAGCTCCTACAGCTTCAGTTTTCATGACTATGCACAATGTCAGACTCATGTGTTAATCATTCAGACTGCTTTCCTCTCTGTGCCCTTTGGTGTGTCCCTGTCGTCTTTCCTTCTGCTCATCTTCTCCCTGTGGAGACATCACAAGAACATGCAGCAGCATGCCCAAGGATGCAGAGATGCCAGCACCGTGGCCCACATCAGAGCTTTGCAAAGTGTGATTGCCTTTCTCCTACTATACACCATTTTCTTCTTTTCTCATTTTGCACAAATTTTGAAATTTAATTTACTGGAGACAAATCTTTTCATTTTATTTTGTTGGGTGCTTGGTGCATCTTTTCCTTTATTCCATTCATGTGTCCTGTTTCTGGGAGATGTGAATCTGAGACAGGCTTCTTTCACTGTGCTCTGTTGTCTGAGATGCAGATCCAGTAACATGGAAACCTCAGGTCCCTAACAATTTTGAATCATTTTGCATATTCTAGAAGATTAACCAATACAAATATCTACTTTATTCATTTGTGCTTTCCTAACGTTATTATCTTTTTTTAACTTTATGAATTTTATAAAGTTCTCCTTGCAATAAGCACTATGGAAAAGTATTGGACATTTAGTACATTATATTAAACTTATTTTGCAACACACTTTCTGGAAACACATGTTTATAAATCACTTAAATGTAACTATAGCAGCATTGTATATATTTTGCCAATCACCAACACCTGAGATTTAAAAGTATTATTAGCCTATTCTATATGTGTGTATTTATTAATATTAATCAATTAGAAGCACATAATTATAGTCATATAAATATAAATTTGGTAATGTATGTGGATAAAATTTCAGAGAACAAATGAACAATACGTAGACATAACTAAGTAGAAATAAAGGTGTTTTGTTTTATTTTATTTTTTATTTTATTTATTTTAACAGTAAGCTATATTTAGGAATATTTTTTAACAATTATTTAGAATCATGAGGCTGTTTTATTAGAATTACTGTATAACCATTACTTATTTCAGCATCAAAAATTTTCAAAACAGTTTCATCAGTTTTTGATAATGGAATTTCCACTTGCAAATATGTTGTATTATTTTTCTATATTATTGAAGGAACACATTTCTGTCTATTTTGTTGTTCAATTTTTAAGATTTTAATCATATAATTTCCTTTCCTTTTCTCTCCTCCTTCCACTCCCATACACCCATCTTTCTTCTTCTCATTCAAATTAACTGCCTCATTTTTGCTTAATGTTGATATATATATATCAACATTTATATATATATAAATACATAAACAAAATAGCTTTATTTGCTGTTTAAATTTCAGCTTCCTTATATATTTGCTGTGTTTTAGTCTCATTTTTATTCTTTGCAAAGTTCCACCATCTATATATGCTTCCTATTTATAGGTCTTTTGTTGGTTTTGATTACATAGGGGCATGCCTTGAACATTCCTATTCCTAGTTCATTGTTTCTGGTGTTAATTCCCTGTATACAAGTGAAAACCCAGTATTTCTTCAGCAGTAAGTGCTGCTCTGTGCTTTAACATAAGCATTTCTAGTTTCTAAAATTATTTTCAGAAATAACTGTTCTTATATGAAACCCACAACAATTTGTGCACATGCACACACACACAAAAGCAACCATAAAATATTAGATTGCTCTGTATTTTGTGACATAATTCTTAAACTTTGGATAGATGTGTTTGATAATAAAAATAAATCAGATTCCATATTTTTTATACCCCTTTATACCCCTTAATCCTAACGACAAATACTTTTGGTATTGGGGTATGTCCTTAGAGACAGTTGAGAGGTAGACTTTGTCTTCTAATTCAATCTTACTAGTCTGTGTGTTTTTATCTGAAAATTGATGTTGTTCAGGGCTGATAATACTCAGCCTGCGGACATAACCAGCTTGACAAAGATCCTGGTTTTCCCCTTTGCTAGAAGTCTGAAGCCCACCAACTGCTTTGCCCCTTTCTCATCTTTGCTGTATAGTAACAAAAGCCTTTTTTCAATAATATTGTCTATTTGGCCTAATAGTGAAAACTCAAATCAATTCCTGGACTGGCTGTGAAAGAACACTGTCATCTGAACTCTAAGTAATTGTAATAGTCTTACTGGCCTTCATGTTTTTGGCATGTGTGAAAACTATTCATGCTTTCTGTAGATATATAAAAATTATTCTTGGTAAAATTGACCTTGCCATAGAGACAAAGCCATAGTCAAGATCAGAAACGAAGCCTAGACAGTATGTCAGCAAGCTTAAAAAAGCAAAGAGATAATTCACCCCTGAATGCCTGCCTCCCTTTATTGTAGTAAGTATACAGACCTAAAATCAGCTATTCATTAATAGACTATTGTGTTAAGACTACCCACTAAAATTAACCTTGAAGATTAGAGGCCTGCAGCTGGGAGGGGATGAACACTCTTGCATTGATGTATGCCTGAACACCTGCATTCCGTTAGATAAGAAGCTGGCAGTCTTGCTATTTCAGTCAGGACAGGTCTCTGTCTAGGCTTTGGGGGGGTGTCTTGTAATTTTTCCCCAATGTGTACATTGTTAATTTTACTCTCTTAACTTTTCTAACTTCTAATTTCTTTATTTTATTATTAAAAGAAGTGCATCAACATACAAAAGTGTTTCTATGCATGTTATTTAATGCGCGAAAGGTGTAACATATTAAGTCCCATAGAAGAGTGAAGTACTGCGTTCACTTGTCATAACTTTCATTGTTTGTCCTCCTTCCTGGAGACTGAGGAACCCCGGGAGAACTAGAGCTGGACTGGAGTCCCACAGCTGGTGCCCAACAAAACTCTATGAAGGTAATGTACTCTTTTCTTTCTTAATTAAAGCAGTGTAGGGATAAACAATTCTTACTCCGAGGGTAGTGCCCCTTGAGGCTTAGGTAAGCAATGGGTTGGAATAACAGGTGGTATAAAAGATGGGACAATCTGAATTAACGGGCATAAAATGTACGTTAAAGTTCTTAAAAATATTTTTAAAAGAAAAGGAATCAGCCGACCTTCATTCGGCGATGGCAGAGACCGGGAGACTAAAAGTGATAACCCCATCCACCAGCGCTGCAAGGGAGATAGCAGCATTTGCTTGCATTCAGCTTCCCCCTCACCCAGGACACAGAGGCAGTCATCTCCCTTAGAGAACTGCTGGAGTCCTATTATTAAACAACAAAACTAGGAAGAAAAAAACCAAGTGGCAGAAAAAAGCCTTCTGTCCCTTCTTTAGCCAAAACTAAACTAAAGCTAATAACTCAAAGTGATTCCTCGAGTTCTGTAATGGAGTTTAAAAGAAAACAAAACAAAGCAGTTCATCTTCAGAGGAAGAGGTGGCTAGATATCAGAGTGATAGCCTGTCTCATAAATCAATTACAATGAACAAGCTTGCAGCCACAACCTAGCAAGAGAGATTTAACCCTTTAGTGCTGCCCTGTAACTTTTTCCATCCTGGGAATAAAACAAAAGCCTCAGTAAAATCTTTAAGAGGCTCATTAAAACAGCCCAAAATACAAAACAAAAAAGATTAAGAAAATCTCTTGGATCAATTAGCAAAAAACCTACAATTTCTAAAACTGAAAGTAAACAGCAGAATAATGAGCCTTTAAAAAAGAGAGCTAAATTATCACAAACCAAGGTCAACTTCCACTGTTCTGTAAATCAGCCTCTTCTCTCAGAGAAGCCAGAGAGCCAGAGAAGCCGGAGATTTAACTCTTTCCTAGACATCACAGACTTCCAAGTAAACTTTTTCCCAAACTGCCTCATTATTAAACAAAATGATTAATTATTTCTGTATTATCCAGACCGTTTAAAATTATACATTGAGGACTTCTTGTGTTATAATTTAAAATTTGTGTCTAAAAGTTTTAAAGTGAAACAAAAAAAAATCAAGATTACATCTCAAAATAACTGAGCATTTTTGTGTAAGACTATAGTTGTTTCTTAATACAATAAAATCTGGTGTATGTGTTAAATCGAAATGGGTATAAAGCTTTGTGATTAGAGCCTTTTCACTCATAAATAAAAGTAGTCTTATTGGCGATGAACAAAATATACTATGGTTGCTTTCCTAATTAATTAGTGATTATTGCATGTTATAAATAAATGGATGGTTTAAAAAATAATCCAAGAAAAGTTTATACAATGAAGTTTGTTTATCCATTTTCTCTCTATTGTTGTCTTGTTGATTAGTTTCAACAAAGTCTTTAGGATTATCTATAAATTAATTAAGGTTTTTACTAACATCTTAAATCAAAAGAAAAATGTTTTAAATTAATCATAGAGCTACAATATAACATTTAAAATCACTAATTTGTTTCTATAGCATATACATATTTTCTCTATTGTATATAGCTCAAATTTGTCCTAACATAAAGTCCTTGTATTTGAAAAGGTACTTCAAAATGTCCTTGCAGTAGATTCTTAAAGAGTAGTTTCATAGTTTATAAATTGATAATTTGTGGTTTTTGATTTAACAGATCAGGTTTCTTCATGCTATATTTTCTCAATAAGGTCTCAAATTAATTTTCTTTAAAAATGACATATAACAAAAAGGTATAGCAAAATGATATTTGTTCTCTTACATCAAAATGAAAAACTTTCTCTTCATGCATCTTGCTAAGTCTCTGCCACTTTGCAGTATTTATAATTCTATTTGAATATAAGAATTCTATACATGTATACCACAAATTTCACTTTCTTAATTGGATATTAGAAAATTTACATAATTGTCAGCTAAGATAAAAAACTGTATACAAAGTAAAACATAAACTAGTAAAATTTTTGTAAAACTAATTCATAAAGATGACAAATGATAAAAACATAAGTTTAACAACAACAACAACAAGAAACCCTCAGATTTAACTGCTCAAAGAGAAAACAAGGAGAAAGCTTAAAACATATAAATTTCTTTTCTGGTGCCTCTGTGCCCTTCTGCCTGTCTGTCTGAGATATCTTGTAAGTATAAATCTGTTTAACAAGGCACATATCAAACCATTAAGGAACCATTGTGTTAAAAGTTTTCTGAAAAACTTTTCAAAAAGAATTCAAAGATTAAGCTGTCACTGTGATGGTCACTCCTGCTTACAATGTAATTATGCTAGTTCTTTGGACAGTGCTTGACATCAACAAAGTGTTAAAGTAAATAAAGTACTGGTATATTTGAGGCCAGAAAAGTCTGTTCTGATGAGCTGTACTCCCTGGCTGAAAAGTGTCAGCTATCTCTTTAAACAAGCACTTGTACTTTCTTTAATTCTCAAGTCACAAGTCCTTCATCTCTTTTTTGGATTTTCCTATCCCTCCTGCTGTTGCTGAGGCTTGAGCCCCTGTGGTAGCATAGACATGAAGATTAATAATAAATGGGACTCTATGAAACTGAAAAGCTTCTCTATGGCAAATGGTGCCACAATTATGAAATTGTGAATTATGAAATTATGAAAACCACAGGTAAATGGATGAGCTCAAAAAACAACCATCCTACATGTATCTCAGACCCCAAAAGACAAATATTATATGTTATCTCTTATATGTGGGTGATATGTTTTAAGTCTGTCATACGCATGCTGTAATAAGTATAACCACAAAGATTAGGTACTAGGTCAGGACTAGCACAGAGGAAAGGAGCTCCCAAGGAATGGAAATAGAATGCATAGTTATAGAGAAATTGGAGTGAACTGGAGAGATTAATGTGGAGGACAATGGAAAAGAGAGGTAAGAGAGGAAATTCATGTTGAGGCACAACTAACAATATTTAAGTGGCTGTGCTTACTTATTGGGCCAAGGCGACCTGATAGGTTCAGTCAAAGAATGAAGACCTCAGGCTGGGATTGGAGGGTCCAGAGCAATAAATGCAGTGAAGATTTTATTGAGAATTTCAGATGTTCTATACCTTCATTAGAAACAGAATGTAATGGAAGTTGTCAGGATTGATACTGTGGATTCCTGGAGTCAATGAGTTCCACAAGCTATACAGAGTGTACAAGATTAATGTCCAATTGTCCTGTCAAGCTTCCGTGCTTCCTTGACTACTAAGAGAACATACAGAGAAACACAAAGTAATCTAATGTGCTCCACTGCCTAAGGGATATTTATATCAGTCTCTTCAGGAACTGCAAGCACACAGTGCCCACAGGAGCCATGGGCTCTTCCGTAAGAAACTTAAGACTAACTCATCTCCAGGCAGCTGGGTCAGGTCATCTCCATGGTTCCCTACAACTCACCCCACCTCTTTTTTTTTTTTTTTTTTAATTTCAAGGTATGGAAGTCAACCTTTATGGGAGACATGTAGCAGAAAATCAGTTTCAGGACCATAATGCTTTCCAGAATAATTAACCAAAAATATCCCAGAGACAATCCTGTGGATGTAGTTCTGTCCAATTAAGGACAGAATAATAATGACCAAAAATCATTACCAGTTTTATTATCATGTGATCATACTTGCTTGGAGTTCAATATGATTAGTAATGGGAGGACCCAAATCTCAGAGTTATTAACATAAGCATAAATGTCATTGTCTTTTCAGTTAACAAAAAGAAGCCCAAAAAGTCTCAACAGTTAAATTCATTCAACAGAGACAACAAAGCAAGGAACAGCAATTCTGTAGTCACACAATTCCCCCGGAGTCCACCAAGTCTTTCCCCTCAGGCATCAGGGTTTTTTTTAACCTGAGTTACTGTTGGTAGGGACACTTTGTTCATCTTGTCTGGCTGATTGCTTGCCTCATTCTCTTTGCTTTCTTTAGGTGTAGCCACTGCAGACACCTTGGCAGCCCCTTGTCCATTTTACAGAGGTTGGGTCAGTCTTTCAGGTATCCACATTGCCTTTTCTGCATGCTGGAAAAAAAAAAAACCGAAACATAGCCCTGGCTCCAGTGAATTGCTGGATCTGGGCCATTCAATTGGTCAAACACTACATTTCTCTAAATTATAATGACTCTAGATTGTCTCAGAAGGGCCCGAAAACCTTCTGCAGAGTAAGATCCACCTTGCCAAAAATTTTAAAAGAGGTATATAAATTAGAAGATAAAATATTGTGTCATAAACATACTTACTCCCCGTCCTTTATTTTAATAATGTTTAAGCTGTTCATTGGTTCTTTTTACATAAGATTGATCTTGGGGGTCATATAGAATGCCTGTGACGTGGTTATATTAAACTGTTGACAAAATTCAAAATTTTTTTTTAAATCACAAGAAATACAAATTTAAAGATTAATCTAATCTTTATTTTTACAAACTTTTTTTTTTTTTTTTTAGAAATTTATTATTATATTGGCAGTTAGGCCAGTATAATCCATGTAATGTATAATAAAAGCAAGGTAGATTCAATTCTGAAGTAAATGATCATGAGATCCAGCACCAAGGTCCACTTGACGATTTTTTTCTGTCATTTTCTTTGCTATGTAAATCTTGTCTGTAGTCATATCAACAGGTGAGACATTTATTTTTCATTTGTTTATTGACATGAATAACAGTTTATGCTGTCCATATACCCCTGAGTTTGGAGCCATACACTAGAACAGGGTTGACCCATTTGAAGCCACACCTTTAAAGAAGGGGTTCTCTTCATTTTCCAGAATCTACAAATGCCCTTACCTACTCAGGCAGCAGTGCTCACGATTATCTCTCAATTCTATGCTAGACTTGTTTGGTCTTGTGTAGCGTACCACAGCCAATGCGAGTTCATGGGTGCGGAAGTTCTGTTATGTCCAGAGGACAATGTTTTGCTTCAGCCCTCCACAACTTCTAGCTCTGACAGTCTTTAGGCCCCTCTGCCGCAAGGTTCTGTGATCCTTGGGGAGGAATGAAGTAGATTTTTTTTTGATGTGCATTCCATGGTCACTCACTCTCTGATATTTGGACAGTGTTGAGTACTTGAGTTAACTACCATTCAAAGAATGGAAGTTCATCCCCAAAGAAATATCTCTGATGAGGTTTGAGAGTTGCACTAATCTACAGGTGTGAATTCAGATATGAATTCAGATGGTACATTGATACCATGTTCATTTAGCAAAATAATAGTAGTGGATTCACTTCTGGGGTCTAGGAACTCCCCATGCATGGGTTCTTGGCCATAGTTATAGTGCCAGGAATGTGTTTCTTCTCATAGAACAAGCCTTCAATTCAATGAGAAAATAATTGGTGAAACTTAAAACGCTTGTGCCAATTTTCCCTTCATGGGTGTCTCTCACCATACCCGAATTTTCATCTGCATAAGACTTGGATGCCCCACCGTCCATACCAACAGCATGTGAACCATCTTCTAGTGCTATCAGATAGCCAGAAAGTACACTTTCCAGATAGTAGCTACTTGATTTCTCCATGTCTGTGACCAGTTTGTGCAATGTCTTCAGCAACAGACTCATTTTCTGTTGTTTTTCAGTCAATAAATATTTATTCAGAAACTGCTGAGTCCTACAATGTATATTCAATACTATGGTTCAGTATTGAATAAAACAGACAAGATACTTTTAAAAATTGACTTAGTAGAACGTTTCTTCTCTCGTATATTGCATTACATCCCACCCTTTTTTCCTCCCAGCTCTCCCCATCTTCCCTATCCCCCAGATCAACCCCCATCCTCCCACTTCCACCCTAACTCTACCCAAGAGAGAGCAGTCTTCCAGGGGTTACTACTCAAACATGGCACAATTTAGAACAATGTCAAACACAATTCTGTACTTAAATGTTGGACTACCCAGTAGGGGTAGGCAACCCAGTAGGGGGGCAAGGGACTCAAGTGCAGGCAAGAGGTTCAGGGATGAACTATCCTATTCCAGTCTGTATGAGTTCTGTAAGAATACAAGGACAAGCAAACTCAAGACCTATTTGGAGAACCCAACAGGATTGATGTCTGCTGCTCCAGGCTCTGTGACCCTAAGAGTGCTGGTCAATTGACTCCATGAGGTTTGTTCTCCTGGTGTCTTCAACCCCTCTGGTCCCAGCAATTCCTCTTTCACTGCTTCTGTGGGGTTCTCTGCACTCTGTATTTTGTTTGGCCCTGCGCCTCTCCATTTGCTCCCTTTAGCTGCCATGAGGTATCTATCTGTTAAGGCTGAGCTAGGTATTAATCTATGAGGAGAGCAAAGTAACATTAGGAGTCTTCTCCTGCCTGGGGTTTTTGTAGAAGGACAGTTGGGCTTGGTGTTACTACATTTCCCTGGTTGTTGATTGTGTTCTTGTGCTGGTATTTGGCATTTGGGCTTCTGGTGATTCTAAGTTTCTGTGCCAATTTCCCAAGTTTTTCTTTTATTGGAAGCATGTCTTGTTTCTCAGTTTCTTTGTTTATTTTCTCTGATCATCTGTTCTTTGTGGGCCCTTGTCAAACAGGGATTCTCTGCCCAGTTTGGGGGTTGAGATACAGAGTTTGCAGGCTTCCTACCTGTTCTTCTGGCTGACTGTTTTGTCACCTTCTGGTCTGGGGAGTATGTGCCCTAGTTAGTATCTGGTGGAAAGGGTTGATATGGGTGGTGGGAAGATGGTAGTGGGTTGAGTTTTGTGGATCATAGCTTGTTCTAGAGGGAAGGTTGAACAAGCAGATTTCCTACCTGTTCTTCAGGCTTTCCTGTTGCACTATAGTGTGGGAGATGTCTGAAGAAGTTGTCATGTGAGACTCAGGAAGGCCGGGAGTGTTGGGAGAGAGCAGATGTATGGAGATCACAGTGCATTGGGGTTTTGGGATATTGGCGATGTCTTGGGAGGGTTAGGTAAGAAGTCTGCCTACCTTCTCCTCTGGTATCTGGGTAGTCGCAGAAAGCATCAGAATATGTTTGCTCCAGTTGGTGTGCATGACTCGGGCTTGAGGAGATGGGGATGGGGTGAGAGGGATGGGATATAGGTAGAACACAGTAGATTGGGGTTTGGAAGAAGAGGGTGTTCTGGTGAGAGAGTTAAGTGAAGGTTCTGCCTAACTTCTCTTCTGATGGCTGAGTAGTAGCAGACTGGATCAGAAGATGTCTGCCTCTGTTGGTGAGTGGGACTTGTGCAGGCAGGGAGGGAAGTGGTGGGAGGAATTGAATATGAGGGGATAACTGTGGATTGGGGTTTGGGAGAACTGGATGTTCTGGAGGGATGGTTAGGATGGTTAGGGTTAGGTTATGCTGCTCCTCTGGTGGCTGGGTAGTAGCAGAATGGATCAGATGATGTCTGGTGGTGTGTGGGACTCGGGCCAACATCAGTATCTTACCATCAAGTTCTAGTAGACAACCAAAAAGTATGACAATATTCTGTACTGTTTTGGGGGCTGAAGCATACCTCTGAACAACAACATAAGTACAGGTATTCCATATCTGGTGCTGGGTTATTTATTTGGCCATACGTTACTTCTGATGCAAATAATATCACCTGTGTAGGGTAATATCAAGTAGTCTTTTTATACTAGTATACATAGAATTGTGTGTGTAAGAAATTTATAAATATTAGGTTTGCATTTGGCTTTTAAAAAAAATCCTTATTTTGTTGTTCCTTCCTTAACCTGATGCACTGCCCAACCTTCTCATTCTCTTCCTACTTAAAGCTCTCTCCCAATGATCAAAACTTTCTCTTTTATTTCACCTGTGTTCTCCTATCACTCCTCCCTTAAGGTCTTTCTTCATTTCACCATTAATAATCCCTTTATTGTTTTCAGGATTCTACATTAAACTCATGAATGAGAATATTCAATGCTAAGATCTACATATGAAAGAGAACATATGATGTTTGTCTTTCAGAGTCTGGGATAACCATTAGTCCAATCAGACTATAAAAAATGCAGAAAATCATGTAATGTATACACACAAAGACACACACACACAATTGTCAATGATATCAAGATGAAGATATTTTGTATTGACTATTTTATGAACAAAAGCAACATGCAACTTTTTAAAATTTAGTCAATAACCACATAACTTCTAAAATTAGAAATTTGATAAATCTTTTCCAGCATATTATCTATATAAAACTACTTGTGATCATATTGTAAAATTATTGAATAATGACAAAAAAATTTTGTAGTTCAATGTGTAGCTTACTTATGACTTTAGATGCCTGAGCCAGTATCTAGGATTATAGTGATAACATTTGGCTGAGAAGCAAATCCAGTAGTGGAACTCAGAGGACATATGGAAATTGAGGACAGAGATTTTTTTAAAAGTGGTCTCCTATGTGATTCTACTAATGACAATTGACCTTGAGCAGAGTGGCATGCTAAGATGCATGAATCTAAAGAAGAATCAATCTTGCTTCTGTGATCAAAGAGAGAGATGGAAAGCAGTTTATATGTCCCACTCCCTTTGTCTTCTCTTTCCAATTAATCAGGATTTGATCAAAGTAGAACCATCAGATCTGCTTTTCTGATTTGCATCTTTGAACCCTTCAGTCAACAACATGCTATGCTCAATGTGGCATGACACTCAGATCCTAAGTGAAGGGAAAATCTAGATTATGTAAAGTCTTGACCAGGAGAAGCAGATACATTCATGGAATGTGATAACACATATTAGCTTGTGCATGTTACTTTCTGTCTGCATCTTACACAGAGGTACAATATCCCTCAAAAATTGATAGCCAGAACAAAATACCCAGGTCATGAGTTTCAAGAGATCCTATATTTGCCTGAGCTCTCGGATCTTGTTTTGTTTTGGACAAAATGATGTCATTGGCTGAAGAAGAAATGGTCTAGAACTAGAAGGAATTTGGTGTCTTCTTTTGCTGTGTGTTCTGTCATAAACAAGCACAGTGTCTTGTTACTAAAACAGGACCATCCTGACACCAAACAACATGATAATCTCTGAGGAAAGCATTCTGCAGAAGAGAAGGAGTTGATTTACATGATACCTATGCATATGAAGTTGGGAGTTACTATTGCATCCTGTATGAAGATGAAGTTTAGTGAAATTAGGAAGAACATTTGCATCTGTGGATCAAATCACTGGGACCCTAAGACACCACTGAGGCTATAAGTACCAAATTTTTTCAGGTTTTCCTTTCCTTATGGATGTTATTCTTTTTTATTGTTATTCAATTTTATATTGTTCTATGATGTGTCTAATGCAGTGGTCACTGATTGTGTGGGATCCAGATCCAAAGGACATAACACAGTTTCTACATCTAAGGCTGAAGGGAGCGGGAGAAGAAAGATTTTAAGTGACAGTGACCAGAAAGTGTTCCGTGAGCTTGTGTCTCCTATGTGTGATAAGGAACCTGCAGTTATGAAAATCTCAGCAATATAGATACCTAACTAAGACCTGAATGGCAAATGGAAATCTACCTGGTCAACTCCTAAGGAAAGAACTATAGGTATTTAATGACTACCGAGAGAAGGAGAATTATTATGTTCCAAGGGAGAGTCCCTAATTTATTACTCAATACAAAATGCTCAACCTTGAAATTATATATATACACATACAACACTTTAACACTAGAGTTAAATAAGGGTGAGTATTAAAATCTATTTCTCTGATTATCATTTCGTGTCACAATAAATTTGAACTTTCAAATTCTGTTGTCAATTTTTTTTATAAATAACAAGATAATAATGTTTAAGGGAAAAGAATGAAGTTCTGGTAACATTTTTAAATTTCCCCCAAATCATAAAATTAGTCAGATATCACTTAATTTAGATTTTAATATCAAAATTTAAATATCTATAGAAATATACACAAGAATTTTCACTGTATACATAATGACTTAGTCACATTAAAAAGAGAAAATAATAGTCAATTTACCCCTTTTAAACTATTTCAATTTAGTGTATTCTGTGAATAGAAATTTCAATGAAGGAAGAATAAAATAATGTATTTTGAATTCTAGATAAAACTGACATATAACACTGACTTCGCAATGGATGAGGGCAGCTTTCCTCTTCAGGACACTGACTCCCCCATCCCCCAGTGCATATGAAATGGTAGAACCCTGTGCCACACTTGTCTGGAAAGACTCTGTTGAGGAGCTGTTTCATTTTTGCTTAGAACTAAAAGCTTTTCCAATCCAGAGTGAAAGTGGCACTGGGAGTCTTAGAAGAGCTCTTCACAGGGGAGTTTAATTTGTGCTTGGGACCCTAGCCCTGGCTCTATTCTGAGAGCTCAGGAAGTCACTGTCAGCACCCATTCCACACAGCTCCACCCATGGCCTGTTCAGATCTCTGTTCCTCTTCTTACTTGAGCTCATTTTGTTACTGGAAAGGGCCCAGGCCACTGGATTTGTGTCTCTAAACTGAAGGTATGTGTGTTTATCCCTAAGATGTTTTCTGGAAATTTTGCTATACTGGCCTTCTCCATTGGTCTCACCATTAAATGTGAGAGTTTTCAAAAGAAGTGGGTTCATTGTCTTGCTCATTATTGCTTTATTCACCAAAGATACTAGCAGGCCTACTCATTTCATTACCATGTACATCTCAGGACTTTGATTTATGCTTGTTGTTCTATTTGACAACTGTTCCTGAATTTAGTTGGGTCCTTTGTAATTCTTTAGCTATTGATTTGTGACTATAACAAGATCCTCACTTCTCATCTCAACCAGGAAGTGTGACAACATCCTTCATCTGCCTTGGTGACAATTAGTGATGTTTACAAAGCAGACATTGGAGGCAATAGACAAGAGGTGGCTATACCCTTAAGGTTTTTGGTGCTGTGGAAACCTCATCTCTCCTGGACAAAGGACAGACTGAGAATAGGTGTGTCTTGCTATGTGGATGAACTAACCCTTCTCAGTGACTGTTCCAAGCAGAGTAAGTGTTTTCTGTTTTGCACACATGTGTAGAGAAGTCCTAAGTTTACTGGATATCTGAGTCCAATTCTTCATTAATTATTGTGGAAAAATATTGCATAGTCACGGCCTAATCAACTTTTACAAAACTGAGTCTGAGCTACAGGAACAATAAATATGGACAAAAATGAGTAAGTTAATGAAAATGAAATAAGGAAATACTTCCCCAGTACTTAATATTTGAAGAACAAGGATCCCTGTGGCATTATTACCTAGGCAGAAAATGTGAAAACCATGGATATCATATGGCCAGGTCTCTGCACTTTTGAAGAGTCTATAATGCCTTATAGCCCAAAAAGTTCCACAGATATGTTTATATTTGTTGCCTTTCATATGCTAAGGAATTTCTTAGAGTTTTTTTAAATTATAACTCAATTAGAACAAAACATTTATAGACTAAGGTAATCATAGAAAAGCAATAAAACTAAAGTTTTTATTTTATTTTTTATTTGCACTCTACCAGGTGAGATTTCAACCTTTCCTTCACCATCAACTAGAAAATACAACAGACGCTGTGTGTGAGCAAAGCAGCTCTGGTCTGACTCTCCTGAGCTGTGTAAGGAGACACATTTGTATGGAAAGGGCTTCAGACTCTGTCATTGGCAAACCTCCATGTTTACTCCTTTGTTGTTGTGTGTGGGAGAGTTCAAACTAAGTGTGCTGTGAAAATCACGACTCAGAAATTTTAAAATTCCTCAAAAATACATTTACAATAGATTTA
This sequence comes from Cricetomys ansorgei, assembly GCA_026225945.1. NCBI lineage: Eukaryota > Metazoa > Chordata > Mammalia > Rodentia > Nesomyidae > Cricetomys > Cricetomys ansorgei. The sequence continues at coordinate 13,262,167 of JAMJFZ010002307.1, forward strand.
ATATTTCCAAATAAATGTGCTTGAAAATCTAAAGTTATATGAAATTGCAGCATTTCCTGCAGAGAATACATAGTATATTCCAGAACACATTTACAGTCATTTTATCCACAGAATTAATAATTGGAATTTTATTAAATGGATTTTTGGGACTGGTCAACTGTATGAAGTGGATCAAGAGCAAAAGGATCTCATTGTATAACCAAATCCTCACCGCTTTGGCAACTTCCAGAATTAGTCTACTGGTTTTATTTTTCACATATTTGTTAATCACCTCACTTCTCCCATTATTTAGTATGACTTTAAAAATGTTGAGAGTGGTTCATAACATTTGGATTGTGACCAACCATTTCAGCATCTGGCTTGCTACATCCCTCAGTGTCTTTCATTTTTCTCAAGATAGCCAATTTTTCTATCTCTCTTTTTCTTTATTTAAAGTGGAGAGTTAACAAGGTAGTTTCAGTAACACTGAAATACTTTAGGGTATTTTTATTATGGAAAGTTTTGTTTCTCCTTCAATTTTAATAAGTAGATTTTGTGGGTATAATTGTTTGAGTTGGTAATGTGGCCAGCTGGCGCTTGGGACAAATCTTGTCAGGTGCTTGTGATTGTGAATGTTCCTTTCCAATAAGCAGGTCTGCTTTTCTCCAATTGGCCTTGACCCTTCTTTCAGCTCTCATTAGTATCCTTTCTTTGGCCTGTGTTTTTAAAGTTTTAACTCTAATGATGGGAGGATTTTTGTCTTAGGGTTACTATTGCTGTGATAAAACTCAATGGCCAAAAGGAACTTGGGAAGGAAAATGATTCAGCTTACACGTCCACATTGCTGTTCATTACCAAAGGAAATAGGACAGAAACTTAAACAGTGCCTGAAACTGGAGGTCAGAGGTGCTGCAGGGGCCATAAAAGAATACTAATTACTGGCTTGCTCCATCTATCTTGCTCCGCCTGCTTTTATAGAACCCAGAACACCATTTTAGAGATAGCTCCACCTACAAAGCGCTGGACCCACCCCCATCAGTCACTAATTAAGCAAATGCCCTACAGACTTGCTTACAGCTTGATCTTATGGAGGCATTTTCTCAATTGAGGTTCCCTCAATTGAGGTTTCAGATGACTTCAGCTTTTGTCAAGTTAACATAAAACTAGGAAGCACTTTTTTTTTTCCTGTGTGGCTTGGTGCTCTATAGGCTATACTTTATTGATCATTCTTCTATGTAGAAGAAAAATTACTTCTACTATTTTCTACTCAAGGGTAGAGTATTCTTTTTCTAGGTCTATAGTTAAAAGATTTTGTCTTTTCATAGTGTCCTCAAGCTCATCAAGTCTTGTGTCTATTTTTAAAAATCCATCTTAGCCCTTTATCAAATGATTCAGTTTTCTTTGTCCTCTAGTCCTGCTACTCTTTTCCACACAATCCACATATTTGGTGAGGCATCCCACTCAGGCTTAACTGGGCTTATTGAGCTTTTCATTCCCAGCCTCATTTCAGGTCAGCTCTCCTTCAGCAATTCTGCAATTTTCTGTTGAATTTTGTATCTTGGACTAATTCAGCTCTGTGTTGTTATTCGTTTAGAATGCATTCAGAACTTCTTCTATAAGTCATTTAACATATTTATAATTTCATTTTTAAAATTTTGCCTGTAATTTCTTCTAAATCATTTTCACTAAGAACAAATTCCATGTTATTGGTGATATTTGAGGAAGACTTGTTAAAGACTTGTTAATTTGATTTTTCACATTGCTTTTCTTTCTGCACTGGATTCATGCATCTAATATTACTTGACTAGTTTTTCAGTTATTTTTTGTTTTGCTTTTGTATTTTTCAAATTCAAATACCCCTTTTTCTTTAAGTGGAGAAATTAGCTTTTGTTTTATTTTTGTCGTATTTTGTATGATTTAAGAATCTTGCTACTTTCTTACACACATGTTACAGATGTTTATTCAATTAGATTGAATTAAACAGTGATCAAGGACTAGACATGTATCTCAGTCTGAGAGACTGTGCTCAACATGTCAAAAGTCTTGCATTCAATTTACAGGAACACAAAAAAATAAAACCTAATTGAATTAATTCTTGAGAATAGAAATCACAAAGAAGACCTCAGAAGAGAGAGCTCCCATGTTCATGGATTGGTAGGATTATTAAAGTGAAACTGGCATCCTACAAAAAAACAATCTATAGATTCAGTGCAATCTCCATCAATATTCTAATGCAATTCTTCACAGAAAGTGAAAAGTAATTTTCAACTTCTTATGAAAGGATTAGCAACCCAAGATAACTAAAATGATCCTCAACAATAGGCAAATAGATCCATATTTCTCACCCTGCATAAAACTTAAGTCCCAGTGGATCAACGACCTCAACATAGAGTGAGAGACATTGAATATAATAGAAGAGAATGTGGGGTATATCTTTGAACTCATTGGCAAAGGAGAAAAGATTCTGAATGGCGTGCTGGTAGCATGATGGTGACCATCATGGCAATAAAAGTGACTGCAGGACAAGGTTCTCATTGCTGAAATGCCAGAAGGTTGTGGCCCATTGCTTCTTCTTCACCTTTTTTTCTGCTGTATAGCTGCTGACAGTCTCATCATCATGATGTCTGTATTGCTTATTTGAAAAGCTAAAAATAATCCTTAAATCATCAGCTCTATCTAACTGGGAAAGGGACACATTATAGAAGACAAGAACATGGTGATTTCAACACTAAAAGTAATTATAACAATCTTGCTGACCTTCAAGTCCTAGCATATGTGAGAGCTGTTTCATAGCGAGTTGTATTGCAAAATTATTCTTGACATAAAAAGCACTGATTCCTCAGTATTGACAAGAGCCTAGATAAGGGAGTTAACATATCTAGAAAGTCAAGGACATATAGATAGTCACCCCTGAGAATGCTTGTCCATTTTTAATGAAGGAAAAGAAAGCTGATCTAGAGAAAATGATAAAACTATAATAAAACATAAACCTCAGCTATATGTGATTACTCAAAGCTTAAAAAAATCTGTATAATACTGAAACTGCTTAAACTGATATACTAACTTGATATTACAGAGAGCCCCCCAAACTAGAACTATGTGTATTCATGGTTAAGAGAAATAGGTGCTATTAATGTCAAAGAAAACTCTGGATAGATAAAAGTAGAAAAATAAAGAGAAAACTTAATACCTATAAATTTCTTTTCTGGTGCCTTTGTGTTCTTCTGCCTGTCTGTTTGTGATACCTTGCAACTATAAATCTGTTTAACAAGGCACATATCAAATCATTAAGGAATCATTGTGTTAAAAGTTTTCAGAGTAAAAACAAGTCAAAGATTAAGCTGTCACTGTGAATGTCATTCCTGCTTACAATGTAATTGTGCTAGTTCTTTGGAATATGCTTGACATCAAGAAACTGTTAAAGTAAATAAAGTACTGTTATATTAGAGGCCAGAAAAGTTCATTCTGAAGAGCTGCACTCCCTGGTTAAAAAGTTTCAGCTATCTCTTTAAATGAGCACTTGTACATTCTTTAATTCATGTAACTGGTCCTTTGTCTCTTTGTTGGATTTCCTGACCCTCCTGTAGTTGCTGAGGCTTGAGCCCTCACAGTAGCATAGAGACTAAAAACAATAATAAATGGGACTCTATGAAACTGAAAAGCTTCAGTATGCATAGGATACATACCACACTATACACAAAGAGAAAATGTGAATAAACCCACTTCTGCTTTAGTCTTCTCTAGAGTTGGCTTGCTTTGGGAAGGTTACTACTTTGATACTTGACTGAAATTCCTTCAGCTTCAAGTAGTGGATATGGACGACTCCCTGTTCCTATTGCCTGGGTGAGGATGAAGCATTTTAACCCTGTTTTACTCATAGGCTCAAGACAGATAATTTCTTTGTTCATGCTAGCCCCTTCATTAGCCCTATTTTCTTACCTAAAGAGGAGAAATATGATTGTGTTCTTATGATGCTTCAGGCCACTTGGTCCATCTTGTTTCTTCCTTTTGCTGCAGGAAAAATAAATGAGACCATTTAGGCATACAGATATTGAAAAGTGACTTCGAAGCGTAAACTATGAATTTGGTAATAGTTCAATTATTATTGAATTCACATTAGGAAACTTTATAGTCTTGCATTTCATACTGACCAGTTTCTGCTATTAATGCATTCCATATATAAACATTATAGGTAGATTGAATTCCAAAGTAAATGATCATGAGATCTAGCACCAAGGTTCACATGATGCATTTCTATTATTTTATTTGTTTTGTAAATCTTATCTGTAGTCATATAAACAGGTGTGACTTGTTTAGTTTTCTTTTTTTATTGGCCCATTAATACCAATTTGTGCTCTTTATTTATTTCTGAGTTTGTTTCACCCACCTGAAGCTCCACCTTTAAAGAAGGTGTTCTCTCCCTTTTCCAGATAATATCAAGACCCATACCTCCTCAGGAAGGAGTTGGAGCTCATGATTTTTGTTCAAATCTTTTGTTCAGTCTACCACAGCCAATAAGAATTCATGAGTGCAGAAGTCCTGTTATGTCCAGAGGACAATGTTTTGCTTCAGCCCTCCACAACTTCTAGCTCTAACAGTCTTTTACAGTCTTTTAGGCCCCTCTCCTGCAAGGTTCCCTGAGTCTTGAGGAATGAAATAGCTATTTTTGCTGAGCATTCCATGGTCACTCACTCTCTGATATTTGGACAGTGTTGAGTATTTAAGTCAACTACCACTCAAAGAATGGAAGTTCATACCCAAAGAAATTTCTCTGATGAGGTTTGAGAGTTGTACTAATCTACAGGTGTGAATTCAGATATGACTTCAGATGGTACATTGATACAATGTTCATTTAGCAAAATAATAGTAGTGGAATCACTACTGGGGTCTATGTACTCCCCATGCATTGGTTCTTGGCCATATTTATAGTTCCAGGAATGTGTTTCCTCTCATAGAACATGCCTTGCATCCAATGAGAAAATAATTGGTTAGTCTTATAATGTTTATGCCATTATTACCTTCATAGGTATCTCTCATCATGCCAGAATTTCCACCTGGGCAAGACTTGGATGCTCACCCCCATAAGCAGTATGTGAATCACCTTCTAGTGCTGTCAGATAGCCAGAAGGGAAGAAGCTTTCCAGATAGTAGCAACTTGTGTTTTCCATGTATGTGACCAATGTGTGAATTGTTGTCAGCAATAGAGCCATTTTCTGTTGTTGTTCAGTTAATAAATATTTATTCTTAAACTGCTGTTTCCCTCAATCTATATTAAATACTAGGGCTCAGTACTGAATAAAACAGATAAGATACTTTTAAAAATCATTAAGTCCAGCTTAACAGGTAATCAAACAGAAGCTGGATAGGGCGTGAAACTGGATTCGAAACAGAGACACTGTATCTTTGAGCTCAGCCAGGAACCGAAGTTGGAACTTTATTTTACGTTTTTGTTCTTATACCCTCTTTCCCTGAGATACACGTGCAGTTACCAAGGTAATGATCACGAGAGACAAATCATATGCTCATGCAAGCATGAGGTTAATGATCACAAGGGAAAAGGCATAGGTAAAATCACGTGGTTACTGATCTCAGGAGAAAAAGCATTTGTACAGTTACAAGGTTCTTACTAGGTGAAGCTAAACATTCCTGGAGATAGGGCGTGTTCCTTGACTTCCTCAAAAAAAAGCTATCTTCAGGCAGATCCCTTTCTATGACCTAGCCTTGCTCAATTGGTTTTCCAATTGATAAATAAGTGTATAGCAAAAAACACACAGCAGAATTGATGCCCAAGGTCAGGGGGGCTTTCCACAAAAATTAACTTATTAGAACGTTTCTTCTCTCATATATTGCATTCTATCCCACCCTTCATTCCTCCCAGCTCCCCCCATCTTTCCTATCCCCCAGATCGACCCCCATCCTCCCACTTTCACCCTACCTCTACCAAAGAAAGAACCCTCTTCCCAGGGTTCAAACATGACACAAGTTAGAACAATGTCAAGCACAATTCTGTACTTAAATGTTGGACTAGGCAACCCAGTAGGGGGGCAAGGTACTCAAGGGCAGGTAAGAGGTTCAGGGATACACACCCCTGTATGTATGAGTTCTGTAAGAGTACCAAGCAAGAAAAACTCAAGACCTATTTGGGGAACACAGCAGGATCTATGTCTACTGCTCCAGGCTCTGTGACCCCTAAAAGTGCTGGTCAGTTGACTCCAAGAGGTTTGTTCTCCTGGTGTCCTCAAACCCTCTGGTCCCAGCAATCCCTCTTCCACTGCCTCTATGGGGTTCCCCAAGCTTTGCATTTTGTTTAGCCTTGAGCCTCTCTGTTTGTTTTCTTCAGCTGCCATTGGGTTCTTCTCTGTTGAGTGTTGGGATAGGCATTAATCTATGAGGAGAGCAAAGTAGCATTAGAAGTCCTCTCCTGACTAGGGTTTTTGTAGAAGGACAGTTGGGCTCTGGTGGTGCCATATTGCCCTGGTTGTTGATGTGTTCTTGAGCTGACAATTTGGTTTAGTATTTGGGTCTTGGGTGATTCTAGGTTTTCATGCCAAATTCCTGAGGTTTTCTTTTTGGAAGAACATCTTGAACCTCAGTTTCTTTGTTTTTTTCTCTGATCATGTGTTTTTTGTGACCCCAGGTCAAGCAGAGATTCTCTCTGCTCAGATTAGGGATTGAGATACTGAGTTTGCCTGCTTCCTATCTTTTTTATGGCTGGTGGCATTGTCTCCTTCTGGTGTGGGGAGTATCTGGCCTTGGTATCTGAGACTCAGGAGGATGGCAGTGGTGGGGAGCATCGATATGGGTGGTGGGAAGATAGTTGTGTGTTGAGTTTTGTGGGGACAGCTTGTTCTAGAGGAAAGGTTGAACAAGCAGTTTTCCTACTTGTTCTACAGGCTTCCCTGTTGCACTATAGTGTGGGAGCTGTCTGCTGAAGTTGGTATGTGAGATTCAGGAATCCTGACTTTAGGAGGGTTGAGAGGGAGCAGATGTGGGGAGATCGTGGTGCATTGGGGTTTGGGGGGCACTGGTAATCTCTTTGGAGGGCTGGGCAAGAAGTCTGCCTTCCTTCTCTTCTGGTATCTGGGTGGTCACCATCTGCATCAAAAGATGTATGCTCCAGTTGGTGTGTATGACTCGGGCTTGAGGAGATGCAGAAGGGGTGGGAGGGAACAGATTTGGATAGAACGCAGTAGATTGGAGACTAGGGGAAACAGATCTTCTGGTGGGAGGGTTAGGCGAAGGATCTGCCTACTTTCTCTTCTGATGGCTGAGTAGTAGCAGACTGGATCAGAAGATGTCTACCCCTGTTGGTGTTTGGGACTCTGGCAGGCAGGAGAGGGGTGGGAGGAATTGGATATGGGGAGATAACAGTGGATTGGGGTTTAGGAGAACCCTGTGTTCTGGTAGGAAGATTAGGCAAAGGGTCTGCCTACCTTCTCTTCTGGTGGCTGGTAGTAGCAGACTGGATCAGAAGATGTCCAGTGGTGTGTGGGATTTGGGCCAGCAACATTGTCTTCTAGTAGACAACCAAGAAGGATGATAGTAGTCTGTATTGTTTTGAGGGTCTGTTGCTCACCTCTGAGCAATAACTCAAAAACAGGTATTCCACATCTGATGCTGGGTTTTTTATTAGGACATCCATTGCTTCTGATAGAAATATTATCATCTGTGTAGGGTAACTCCAATTAATCTTTTTATATTAGTAAATATAAATTTGTGTGTGTGTTAGAAACTTATAAAATATTAGGTTTGCATATGGCTTTTAAAAATATCCTTACTATTTGTTCTTCTACCCTTAACCTGATCCACTGCCCAAACTTTCGATTCTTCTGATGTAAAGCTGCCTCCCAATTATCAAACCATTCCCATTCATTTCACTTAGATTCTCCTATCACCCCTCCCTTCAAATCTTTCTTCCTTTCCCCACTAATATCCTTCTGTTGTATCCTGGATTCTACATTATACTCATGAATGTGAATATTCAATGCTAAATTCTACATATGAATGAGAACATATGATGTTTTCTTTCTGAGCCTCAGTTAACCATTTAGTGCAATCTGGATTATAGAAAATGCAGGAAATCATATGAAGTACACACAGACACACGCACATACACACACACAGTTGTCAATGATATCAAGATGAAGATATTTTGCATTGTCTATTTTATGAACAAAAGCAGCATGCAACTTTTTGAAATTTAGTCAGTAACCAGATAACTTCTAAAATTATAAATTTGATAATTTTTTTCCAGTATATTTTCTATATCAACTTACTTGTGATCATACTGTTCAATTATACAATAGTGAACAAATAACAATGGTGTAGATCAATGTGTAACTGACTTATGTCTTTAGACACATGAACCATATCTAGGATTAAAGTGATAAAATTTGCCTAAGAAGCAAATCCACTATTGGAATTCAGAGAACATACGGAGATTGAGGCCAGAGATTTTTTTAAAAGTGGTCTAGAATGTGATTCTACTAATGACAACTTGACCTTGAGCAGAGTGACATGCTAAGATGCATGAGAGTCTAAAGGAGAATCAGTGACTCTAAGAGAGAAATGGACAGCAGTTTACATGTCCCACTCTCTTTGTCTTCTCTTTCCAATTAATCAGGATTTAATTAAAGTAGAACCATCAGCTCTGCTTTTCTGATTTGCATCATTGAACCCTTCAGTCAACGTCAGAAAACAGCACACAATGTTCAGTGTGGTGTGGCACGTCCTAAGTGAAGGCAAAATCTAGCTGATGTAAAGTCTTGACCATGAGAAGCACATACACTCAAGAACTGTGAGGATACACATTAGCTTGTGTATGTTGCTGTCTGCCTGTTCACTGTGGTGTAGTACTCATGTCCTAAGTGAAAGGGAAATCTCATATACTTAAAATCTTGACCAGGAGAAGCAGATACATTATAGGAACATAAGGATACACATTAGATTGTGCGTGTTTCTGTCTGCCTGTCTCTTACAAGAGGCACACACGTCCTTCATAAATTGAGAGCCAGTACAGCATTACCAGGTCATGAGTTTCAAGAGATCCTATATTTGCTTTTCTCTGATCCTGTTTGGTTTCAGACACAAGGGTGTCTTTGGCTGAGGGGGAAATGGTTTGGAAGTAATTCTGAAGGAATTTGGACTCTGCTTTTGCTGAGGGTTCTGTCATAAACATGTACAGTATTTTGTTACTAAAACAGGCCATTCTAACCCCAAACAACATAACAATCTCTGAGGAAAGCATTCTGAAGTAGAGAAGGAGTTGATTCACATGACAGCTATGCATATGAAGTTGGGAGTGACTATTGCATCCTGTATGAAGATGAAGTTTAGTGAAATTAGGAAGCACATTTGCACCTGTGGATCAAATCACTAGGACCCTAGGACACCATTGATGTTAAAAGTACCAAATTTTTCCAGATTTTCCTTTCCTTAGGGATGATATTCTTTTTTATTGTTAAATAAACAGTGATAACTGATTGTGTGGGACCCAAATCCAAAGGACATATCTATAACACAATTTCTACATCTAAGGCTGAAGGAAGTGGGAGAAGAAAGGTTTTAAGAGACAGCAGAGCAGAAAGTCCTACGTGAGATTGTGTCTCCTATGTATGATGAGGAATCAGAAGATATGAAAATCTGAATAATATGGATTCCTAACCAAGGCCTGAATGGAAAATGGGAAATGCACCTGGTCAAGACCTAAGGAAAGAACTATGGGTATTTAATGATTGCCGAGAGAGGGAGAATTATTCTGCTTCAGTAAGAGTCCCTAATTAGGTATCCAGTACAAAATGGTTAACGTTGAAATTATATAAACAGACACAGCACTGTAACACTGGAGTTAAGTAAGGGCGAGTATTCAAACCACTTCTCTGAATATCAAATCATGTCACATAAAATATGAACTTTCAAATTCTATTGTCAAAATTTAAAAAAAAAAACAAGACAGTAATATTTAAGGGAAAAGAATAAAGTCCTGGTAATATTTTTTAATTTCTCCCAAATCACAAAATTAATCATCTATCACTTAATTTAGATTTTAATATCAACATTTAAGTATTTATAGAAATATAAACAAGAATTTTCACTGTAGGCATAATGACTTAGGTATATTAAAAGGAGAAAAAAATGGTCAATTTACCTCTTTTAGACTACTTCAATTTGGTGTAGTCTGTGAATAGATCTGTTCATAAAGGAAGAATTAAAATTAAGTATACTAAATCCTAGATTAAACTGACCTATAACACTGACTTTGCAATGGATGAGGGCAGCTCTCCTCTTCAGGACACTCACTCCCCCATCCCCCAGTGCATATGAAATGGTAGAACCTTGTGCCACACTTGTCTGGAAAGACTCTCTCCAGCAGCTGTTTGTTGTTTGTTTAGAACTACAAGCTTTTCCAATCCAGAGTGAGCTTTTCCAATCCAGAGTGAAAATTGCCCTGGGAGGCTTAGAAGAGCTCCTCACAGGTGAGTGTAATCTGTGCTTGGGACCCAAGTCCTGGCTCTTTTCTGAGAGCCCAGGAAGTCACTGTCAGCACCCATTCCACACAGCTGCACCTAGGGCCTGTTCAGATTTCTTTCCCCTCTTACTTGAGGTCATAGTTTTACCGGACAGGGCCCAAACCAAGGAGACTTTGTGTGACTACGCAAAAGGTATTTGTGTTTATTTTAAGATGTTTTCTGTATAAAGTGTTACACTGGCCTTCTCTATAGACCTCATCACTAAATGTTAGGAATGTGAGAAGACTGTGAGAATTTTCAAATGAAGTAGGTTCGTTTTCTTTGCTCAGAATTGTTTTATTCAATAAAGATATAGCAGTCCTACTCATTTCATTACCAGATATATCGTAGGACTATGATTTATGCTTTGGTGTTATATTTGACAACAGTTCTTGAATTTAATTGGGTCTTTTATAACTTGTTAGCTACTGATATGTGACTCTACTATAATAATCATTTTCCATCTCAACCAGGAAGTGTGACAACATCCTTCATCTGCCTTGGTGACAATTAGTGATGTTTACAAATCAGACATTGGAGGCAATAGAGGGCAGGTGGTTATACTCTTAAGTTTTTTGGTGCTGTGGACACCTCAGCTCTCCTGGACAAAGGAGAGGTTGAGAATAGCAGTGTCTTCCTGTATTGATGAAATAACCCTTCTCGGTGACTGTATACAACAGAATAAGTGTTTTCTCTTTTGCAAACATGGGTAGAGTGGTCCTGTGTTTACTGGATATCTGAGTCCAATTCTTCGTTAATCATAGTGGAAAATATCGCATAATCATGGCCTAATCAACTTGTACAAAACTGAGTCTGAGCTAGAGACTCAATAAATATTGAGAAAATGAATAAGTTATTGGAAATGATATAAGGTATTTGGATCTCAATAAAAACATATTTATGTGTAAGGATTTGTGCAAATGAATCTATGTATGCACAGCCATGTAAAAAGTGAAATACTAAGGAAATAGTTTGTCAGTACTTAATATTTGAACATCGCTGTGGCCTTATTACCTAGACAGACAATGTGAGAAGCATGGATACCATATGGCCAGGTCTCTGCACAGATCTGCACTTTTATGGGGCCTATAATATCTTATGGCTCAAAAAGCTTCATAGATATGTATATATTTTGTCATCTTTCATATACTTAGGAATTTCTTAAAATCTTTTATTATAACTCAATTAGAACAAAACATGTATAGACTAAAGTAACGATAGAAAAGCAAAAAAAACTAATGTTTTTATTTTATTTTTTTAATGCACACTACCAGGTGAGATTTCAACCTTTCCTTCATCATCAACTAGAAAATACTACAGAAGCTGTGTGTGAGTGAAGCAGCTCTGGTCTGACTCACCTGAGCTGTGTGAGGAGACACGTTTGTATGGAAAGGGCTGCAGACTCTGTCACTGGCAAACCGCCATGTTTACTCCTTTATTACTGGATGTGGGAGAATTCAGAGTGAGTGTGCTGTGAAAATCACGACTCAGAAATTCAAGACATCCTCAAACATTTAAAATAGATTTAACACTGCAAATAAACGTGTTGGCAAATCTAAACTGATAAAAAAAAAAATGGAGCGTTTTCTTCAGACATTACGTAGTATACTCCGGAACACATTTACAGTCATTTTATTCACAGAATTAATAACTGGAATCTTAGTAAATGGATTGCTGGGACTGGTCAACTGCAGGCACTGGATCAAGAGCAAAAGGATCTCACTGTATAACCAAATCCTCACTGCTTTGGCAACATCCAGAATTTGTCTACTGGTTTCATTGTTCACATATTTGTTAATCACCTCATTGTACCCATCTTCAATTATGACTTTACAAATGATGAGAGTTGGTAATAACATTTGGATTGTGACCAACCATTTCAGCATCTGGATGGCTACGTGCCTTGGTGTCTTTTATTTTCTCAAGATAGCCAATTTTTCTAACTCTCTTTTTCTTTACTTAAAGTGGAGAGTTAAAAAGGCAGTTTTAGTGATCCTGCTGGGGTCCCTGGTCCTCTTGTTTTTAAATGTTTTATTGACCAACTTGAAACTTAACAAGTGCATTAATGAATCCAGAAGAAACACCTCCTACAGCTTTAGTTTTCATAACTCTGCACCGTGTCAGATTCATATGTTAAACATTCACAATTTTTTCCTGTCTGTGCCCTTTGGTGTGTCTCTGTCGTCTTTCCTTCTGCTCATCTTCTCCCTGTGGAGACATCACAAGAACATGCAGCAGCATGCCCAAGGACGTAGAGATGCCAGCACCATGGCCCACATCAAAGCCTTGCAAAATGTCATTGCCATTCTCCTACTGTATATAATTTTCTTCTTGTCTCATTTTGCACAGATTTGGAAATTTGAGTTACTGGAGAAAAATCTTTTCACTTCACTTTGTTGGATGGTTGCTGTATCTTTTCCTTTATTCCACTCATGTGTCCTGTTTCTGAGAGATGTGAATCTGAGACAGGCCTCTCTCTCTGTGCTCTATTACCTGAGATGCAGATCCAACAACATCGAACCTTCAGGTCCCTAAAACACTGAAAATCATGTTGCATATTCTAGAAGATTTACCAATACGAATTTATATAGTATTCATTTTTGCTTTCCTAATGTTATTCTCCATTTTTTGACTTTATGAATTTTATAAAAGTTATCCTTGCAATAAGCACTATGGAAAAGTATTGGCAATTTAGCACATTATATAAAATTTATTTTGTAATACACTTTTCTGGAAACACATGATTAAAAATCACTTAAATATAACTATAGCAGCATCATATACTTTTTGTCAATCATCAACCTCTGAGATTTAAAAATTATTAGCCTATTCTACATGTGTGTATTTATTAATATTAATCAGTTAGAAGCACATTATTATTGTCATATAAATATAAATTTGTTAATGTATGTGGATAAAATTTCAGAGAATAAATGAATATTACATAGACATAAGTAGAAATAAATGTGTTTTATTTTATTTTATTTTATTTTATTTATTTTAACACTAAGCTATATTTAGGAATAGTATTTACGATTATTAGAATCATGAGGCTGTTTTGTTAGAATTATTGTATAACTATTACTTATTTCAGCATCAAAAATTATTAAAACACTGTCATCATTTTTTTGATAATGGAATTTCCATTTGCAAAGATGTTGTATTATTTTTCTATGTTACTGAAGGAAGACATTTGACTCTATTTTGGTGTTAATTTTTTATTTTCAAGACTATAATTACATTATTTCCTTTCCCTTTCTTCCCTGACTCACCTTCCCTATACTCCTCTTCTTCTTCTTTCAAATTAATGGCCTCTTTTTTATTAATGTTGTAATATATATGCATGTATGTATATACATACATATATGCATTCCTGAATACATAAGCAAAATAGCTTTATTTGCTATATAAATTTCTGTTTCTTTATACATTTTCTGTGTTTTAATCACATTTTTATTCTTTTGCAAAATTTTACTGTCTACATACAATTTCTATTTATAGCTCTTTTATTGGTTTTGATTTATGTAGGGGCTTGACTTGAATATTCCATGTTTATTGTTTCTAGTGTTAATTCCCTCTATATAAATGAAGACCTGGTATTTCTTCAGCATAAAATGCTGATCTGTTCTTTATCATAAATATTTCTAGTTTCTAAAATTATTTTCAAAGATAGCTGTTCTTATATGAAACCCACAACAATTGGTTCACACATAAACACACACACAAAATTCAACCAGAAAATACTAGATTGCTCTGTATCTTCAGACATAATTCTTAAACTTTGGATAGACATGTTTGATTACAAAAATAAAACAAGATCCATATTTTTTATACCCTTTTATACACCTTTTTCCTAAGGACAAATATCTTTGGTATTCAGGTATGTCCTTGGGGACAATTGAAAGGTAGACTTTGTCTTCTAATTCAATCTACTAGTGTGTGGGTTTTTTTTGTTTGAAACTTGATATCATTCAGCTCATACTTTCAAATTGCTGTTCATTGTCAAAGGAAGTCAGGACAGAAACTCAAACAGGGCCAGAACCTGAAGCAAGAGCTGATGCAGGGGCCATGAAAGAATACTGTTTACTGGGTTGTTCCCTCTATCTTGCTCAGCATGCTGTTTATTGAACTCAGAACACCATTTTAGAGATTGCTCCACCTACAATGCGCTGGACTCTCCCCCATCAGTCACTAATTAAGCAAATGCCCTACAGACTTGCTAACAGCTTGATCTTATAGATGCATTTTCTCAATTGAGGTTCCCTCTTTTCAGATGACTTCAGCTTTTGTAGAGTTAACATAAAACTAGCAAGCACATATTTTTTCCTGTGTCTACTTGGTGCTCTATAGGATGTACTTTATTGATCATCTTCTTTGCTGGATGTGGAAAATGTCCTTCCACGATTTTCTATACTTGGGTAGAGTCTTCTTTGTCTTGGCCTGTAGTTCAAAGATCTTGCCTTTTCATAGTATCCTCAAGCTCACCATGTTCTGTGTATATTTTTAAAATTCTGTCTTTGCCCTTTATCAAGTGATTCAGTTTTCTTTGTCCTCTAGTCCTGCTACTCTTTTCCACACAATCCACTTGTTTAGTGAGGCATCCCACTCAGGCTTAGTTGGGCTAATTGAGCTTTTCATTCCCAGCCTCATTTCAGGTCAGCTCTCCTTCAGCAATTCTGTTTTTTTAATTGAATTTTCATATCTTGGATTAATTCAACTCTTTGTTGTTATTCTCTTAGAGTACATTCAGATCTTCTTTCAGTCATTTAACATAGTTATTCTTTTTAAAATCTCTTCCTAGAATTTTTTCTAAAACATTTCACTAAGAACAAATACCATGTAATTGGCGATATATGAGGAAGAATTGTTACAGACTTGTGATTTTGATTTTCTACATTTCAGTTCTCTCTATACTGAGATTTGTGCATCTAAAGTCACTTGACGAGTTGTTTAGTTACTTTTTTGTGTTGATTTTGTATTTTTCCATTTCAAGTACTCTTCTTCTTTAAGTGGAGGAATTTGCTTTTGTTTTGTTTTGCTGTATGGTTTTAAGAAACCATTTTGTATGGTTTAAGAAACTTGCTGCATCCTTACACACATGTTCCAGATGTTTTCTTCAAGAAGATGTGAGTTAAACAGTGATCAAGAACTTGGCATCTGTCTGAAAGGCTGTGCTAAGCAATTCAAAATTCCTTCTTTCAAATTTAGGGAACACAACAAATAAAACCAAACTGAATTAAATCTTGAGAATAGAAGTCACAAGAAGACTTCAGAAGACAGAGCTCCCATGTTCATGGATTGGTAGGATTAGTAAAGTGAAACTAGCATCCTACAAAAATCAATCTATAGATCCAGTGCAATCGCCATCAATATTCCAACACAATTATTCACAGAAATTGAAAAAAAATATTCAAATTCATATGGAAGGATCAAAAACCCAAGGTAACTAAAATAATCCTCAACAATAGGCAAAGAGATCAATATTTCTCACCCTGCATAAAACTCAAGTTCCAGTAGATCAACGACCTCAACATAGAGTCAGATACACTGAATATAGTAGAAGAGAAAGTAGGGTATAGTTTTGAACTCATTGGCAAAGAGAAAAGTTTCTGAATTGCACACTGATAGCATGCTGGTGACCACAGCATCAATGCAATAAAAGTGACTGCAGGACAAGATTCCAGGTCATGGCCCATTGTATCTTCTTCACCATTTTATGCTGTATAGTTGCTGATAGTCTCATCATCATGATGTCTATATTAATTATTTTTAAAGCTAAAAATAATACCTAAATCATCAGCTCTTCTTAACTGGGAAAGGGACACATTATAAAAAACAAGGACACAGTGATTTCAACACTAAAAAATAATCATATCATTACATAATCATTACTGACCTTCAAGTCCTAGCATATGTGAAAGCGTTCCATAGGGTGTTGTATTACAAAACTATTTTTGACATTAAAAGCACTGATTTTTCTGTAAAGATAAGAGTCTAGATAGGGGAGTTAGCATGTCAGGAAAGACAAGGACACATCGATAATCACCCCTGAGAATGTTTGCCTTTTTTAATGCAGAAAAAGAAAGCCTATCTAGAGACAATGATAAAACTATAATAAAGTATAAACCTTGCATAGATGTGATTACTCAAAACTTAAAAATCTGTTTAAAACTGAAACTGTTTAATTGATATACTAACTTGAGGTTAAAGAGAGACATCAAAACTAGAAGTATGGGTAGTCAAGTTAGAGAGAAATAGATCCTTTTAATGACAAAGAAAAGTCTGGATAGATAAAAGTAGGAAAAAGAAAGAGAAAGCTTAATATCTATAAATTTCTTTTCTGGTGCCTTTGTTCCCTTCTGCCTGTCTGTCTAGGATCTCTTGTAAGTATAAATCTGTTTAACAAGGCACATATCAAACCACTAAGGAACCATTATGTTAAAAGTTTTCTGAAAAACTTTTCAAAAATGATTCAGTGTGATGTCATTCCTGCTTACAATGTAATTATGCTAGTTCTTTGTACGGTGCTTGACATCAACAAACTGTTAAAGTAAATAAAGAACTGGCATATTAGAGGTCAGAAAATTCAGTTCTGATGAGTTGCACTCTCTGGTTAAAAAGTGCCAGCTATCTCTTTAAACAAGCACTTGTACTTTCTTTCATTCTCAAGCCACATGTCTTCTATCTCTTTTTTGGTTTTCGCTAACCCTCCTACTGTTGCTGAGGCTTGAGCTCCTCCAGGAGCATAGACATGAAGAACAATAATAAATGGGACTCTATGAAACTAAAAAGCTTCTCTATGGCAAATGGTACCACAATTCAGGCAAATTGTTAGGCTACAGAAAAATAATTTGACTGATTACATATCCAATAGAGGGTTAGTATCAGTAATATATAAAGAACTAAAAAAAATGGACGTCAAGAAATCAAATAGCCCAATCAAAAATGAGGTATGAAACGAGCAGAGAACTTTTAAAATATGAAACACAGATGGCTGAAAAACACATAAAATACTCAACATCCATAGTTATCAGAGATATGCGTTCAAACAATGGTAAGAATAGCCAGGATCAATAAACAAATGACAGCTCTGCTGGTGAGGATGTGAGGAACACTCTTCCATTGCTGCTGGCACTGAAAACTTGTACAGTCACTATGAAAATCAGTGTGGTGGTTCCTCTGAAACCTGGGTATAGATATGGGTAATGGGAAAAGGGTGGTGGGTTCAGTTTTGATGGTCGTAGGTTATTCTAGTGGGAAGACTGAACAAGTAGGTTTCCTACCCCTTCTTCTGGGTTCCCGGTTGCACTATAGTGTGGGACATGTCTGCTGAAGTTGATATGTGAGACTCAGGCAGATGAAGGCTGGTAGGGGTGGAAGAGAACAGATGTGGGGAGATTGCGGTACATTGGGGTTTGGGGGGACTGGTGATCTCTTGGGAAGTTTAGGCAAGGAGTCTGCCTACGTTCTCTTCTAGTATCTGGGTAGTCAGAGAACGCATCAGAAGATGAGTGCTCTAGGTGGTGCGCATGACTCGGTTTTGAGGAGATAGGGAAGCGGTGGGAGGGATCAGACATGCGTAGAACACAGAATATTGGGTTTTGGGGGAAGCAGGTGTTCGGTTGGGAGGGTTAAGTGATGAGTCTGCCTAACTTCTCTTCTGATAGCAGGGTAGTAGCAGACTGGATCATAAGCTGTCTTCCTCTGTTGTTGTGTGGGACTTGGGCAGGCAGGGGAAGGTAGGAGGAATTAGATACAGGGAGGTAACAGTGGATTGGGGTTTCGGGGAACAGGGTGTTCTGGTGGGAGGGTGAGGCGAAGTGTCTGCCTATCTTCTCTTCTAGTGGCTGGGTAGTAGCAGGCTGGATCACAAGATATCTGCCCCTGTTGGTGTGTAGGACTCCTGCAGGCAGGGGAGTGGTGGGAGTAATTGGATATGGGAAGATAACTGTGAATCTGGGTTAGCAGAAATGGGGTGTTCTGGTAAGAGAGATATGTGAAGCATCTCCCTTTCTGTCTGCTGGATAGTAGCAGGTTGGATCAGAAGATGTCTGACCTTGTTGTTGTGTGGGACTCGGGCCAGCAACAATGTCTTACCATCAAGTTCTAGGAGACAACCATGAACAATGACAGTATTCTGTATTGTTTGAGGTCCATAGCACCCCGCTGAGCAACAACTTAAGTACAGGTAGTCCTTATCTGGTGCTGGGTTTTTTATTTGTCCATCAATATCTTCTCATACAAACATTATCATCTGTGTAGGGTAACACCAAGAAATCTTTTTATACTTGTACACCTAGATTTGTGTGTGTAAGAAATTTATAAATATAAGGTTTGCATTTCACTTTTAAAAATATCCTTATTTTGTTGTTCCTCCCTTAACCTAATCCTTGCCCTGCTTGTCTTGACTTAAAGCTCCTGTCCAATTATCAAACCTTTCCCATATATTTCACTTGAGTTCTCCTATCACCCCTCCCTTAAGATCCTTGTTTCCTTTCCCATTAACAAGCTCTTTATTGTTTCCTTGATTCTACGTTAAAATCGTGAATGATAATATTCAATGCTAAAATCTACATATGAATGAGAACATATGATGTTTGTCTTTTTGAGTCTGAGATAACCATTTAGTCCAATTGGATTATAGAAAATGCAGAAAATCATATGAAGTAGACACACACACACACACACACACACATCATTGATATCAAGATGAAGATATTTCGTATAGATTATTTTATGAACAAAAGTAATATTTAAGTTTTGAAATGTAGTCAGTAATCAGATAACTTCTAAAATTATAAATTTGATAATTTTTTCCAGTATATTTTCTACATAAACTTACTTGTGATCATATTGTTCAATTATAGAATAATGAGCAAATAACAATTGTGTAGATCAATGTGTAACTGACTTGTGGCTTTAGACACCTGAGAAAGTCTAGGATTAAAGTGATAACATTTTCCTGAGAAACAAATCCACTGTTGGAATTCAGAGAACATTTGAATATTGAGGCCAGAGATTTTTTTAAAATTGTTCTAGTATGTGATTCTACTAATGACAATTTGACCTTGAGCAGAGTGGCATGCATGAGAGTCTAAAGGAGACTCAGTCTGGAATCAGTGAGTCTAAGAGAAAAATGGACAGCAGTTTATATGTCCCACTCCCTTTGTCTTCTCTTTCCAATTGATTAAGATTTAATCAAAATAGAACCAACAGCTCTGCTTTACAAATTTCCATCACTGAACCCTTCAGTCAACATTAGAAAACAACACTATGCTCACTGTTTTGTGGCACACATGTCCTAAGTGAAGGGAAAATCTCGATTACTTAAAGTCTTGACCAGGAGAAGCAGATACATTAAAGGAACGTCAGGATACACATTAGCTTGTGCATGTTGCTGTCTGCCTGCATCTTACAGAGAGGCACACATGTCCTTCATAAATTGATAGCCAGTACAGAATTACCAGGTCATGAGTTTCAAGAGACCCTACATTTGCTTTAATTCTCTGATCCTGTTTGGTTTCAGATGCATGGATGTCTTTGGCTGAGGAGGAAATGGTTTGGAAGTAATTCTGAAGGAATTTGGTCTCTGCTTTTGCTGTATGTTCTGTCATAAACATGCACCGTGCCTTGTTACTAAAACAGGCCATCCTGACCCCCAACAACATGACAATCTCTGAGGAAAGCATTCTGAAGTAGAGAAGGAGTTGATTCACATGACAGCTATGCATATGAAGTTGGGAGTGACTATTGCATCCTTTATGAAGATTAAGTTTAGTGAAATTAGGAAGAACATTTGCATCTGTGGATCAAATCACTGGGACCCTAAAACACCACTGAGGTTATAGGTCCCAAATTTTTTCAGGTTTTCCTTTCCTTATGGATGGATGGTATTCTTTTTATCGTTATTCAATTTGATATTGTTTAAGCAAGTGTCGAATGCAGTGATCATTGATTGTGTGGGACCCAGATCCAAAGGACGTATCTATAATGCAGTTTCTATATCTGAGGCTGAAGGAAGTGGGAAAAGAAGGGTTTTAAGTGACAGTGACCAGAAAGTGTCTGTGAGATTGTGTCTCCTATGTGTGATGAGGATCCTGCAGTTATGAAAATCTCTACAATATTGCTGCCTAAACAAGGCCTGAATGGAAAATGGGAAATGCACAGAGTCAACACCTAAGGAAAGAACTGTGGGTATTTAATGACTACTGAGAATAAGAGAATTATTCTGCTTCAGTAAGAGTCCCTAATTAGGTATCCAGTACAAAATGGTCGACGTTGAAATTATATAAACAGACACAGCACTGTAACACTGGAGTTAAGTAAGGGCGAGTATTCAAACCACTTCTCTGAATATCACATCATGTCACATAAAATATGAACTTTCAAATTCTATTGTCAAAATTTTTAAAAAAAAATGACAGGACAGTAATTTAAGGAAGAGATTAAAGTCCTGGTAGTATCTTTTAATTTCTCCCAAATCACAAAATTAATCATCCATCACTTAATCTAGATTTTAATATCAAAATTTAAATATTTATAGAAATATAAACAAGAATTTTCACAGTAGGCATAATGACTTAGGTATATTAAAAGGAGAAAAAAAATGGTCAATTTACCTCTTTTAGACTACTTCAATTTGGTGTAGTCTGTGAATAGATCTGTTCATAAAGGAAGAATTAAAATTAAGTATACTAAATCCTAGATTAAACTGACCTATAATACTGACTTTGCAATGGATGAGGGCAGCTCTCCTCTTCAGTACACTCACTCCCCCATCCCCCAGTGCATATGAAATGGCAGAACCCTGTGCCACACTTGTCTGGAAAGACTCTCTCCAGCAGCTGTTTGTTGTTTGTTTAGAACTACAAGCTTTTCCAATCCAGAGTGAAAATTGCCCTGGGAGGCTTAGAAGAGCTCCTCACAGGGGAGTATAATCTGTGCTTGGAACCCAAGTCCTGGCTGTTTTCTGAGAGCCCAGGAAATCACTGTCAGCACCGATTCCACACAGCTCCACTCATGGCCTTGTCGTATTTCTATTCCTCTTCTTACTTGAGCTCATTTTTTTTACCAGGAGAGGCCCAGACCAAGGGACATTGTGCCTCTACACTGAAGGTATTTATGTTTATTCTTAAGATGTTTTCTGAAAAATTTGTTATACTATCCTCCATCGGTTTTACCACTAAATTGTGGATAATTCTGAGAGTTTTGAAATGAAGTAGGTTCAAATTCTTTGCTCAGTATTGTTTTATTCACTAAAGATATAGCAGCCCTACTCATTTAATTACTAGATATATCATAGGACTGTGATTTATGCTTCGGTGTTATATTTGACAACTGTACCTGAATTTAACTGGTCCTTTATAACTCTTTAGCTACTGATTTGTGACTATAACACGATACTCATTTTTCATCTCAACCAGGAAGTGTGACAACATCCTTCATCTGCCTTGGTGACAATTAGTGATGTTTACAAAGCAGACATTGGAGGCAATAGACAAGAGGTGGCTATACCCTTAAGGTTTTTGGTGCTGTGGAAACCTCATCTCTCCTGGACAAAGGACAGACTGAGATTAGGTATGTCTTGCTGTGTGGATGAACTAATCCTTCTCAGTGACTGTTCCAAGCAGAGTAAGTGTTTTCTCTTTTGCACATGTGTGTAGAGAAGTCCTAAGTTTACTGGATATCTGAGTCCAATTCTTCATTAATTATAGTGAAAAATATTAGATAATCATGGCCTAATCAACTTTTACAAAACTGAGTCTGAGCTAGAGACTCAATAAATATTGAGAAAATGAATAAGTTATTGGAAATGGTATAAAGTATTTGGATCTCAATAAAAACATATTTATGTGTAAGTATTTGTACAAATGTATCTATCTATGCATGACCTTGTAAAAGTGAAATAATAAGGAAATATTTCCTGAGTACTTAATAATTGAAGATTAAACATCCCTGTGGCATTATTACTTAGACAGAAAATGTTTGAACCATTGTTATGATATGGCCAGGTCTCTGCACAGATCTGCACTTTTATGGGGCTATAATATCTTATGGCTCAAAAAGCTTCATAGATATGTATATATTTTGTCATCTTTCATATTCTTAGGAATTTCTTAAAATCTTTTATTATAACTCAGAACAAAACATGTATAGACTAAGGTAACGATAGAAAAGCAAAAAAACTAATGTTTTTATTTTATTTTTTTATGTGCACACTACCAGGTGAGATTTCAACCTTTCCTTCATCATCAACTAGAAAATACGACAGAAGCTGTGTGTGAGTGAAGCAGCTCTGGTCTGACTCACCTGAGCTGTGTGAGGAGACACATTTGTATGGAAAGGGCTGCAGACTCTGTCACTGGCAAACCTCCATGTTTACTCCTTTGTTACTGGATGTGGGAGAGTTCAGAGTGAGTGTGCTGTGAAAATCACGACTAGGAAATTTAAAAAAATCTTCTGAAATATGTTTAAGATAGATTTAACATTGCAAATAAATGTGTTGGGAAATCTAAACTGATAAAAGATGGAGCATTTTCTTCACAGAATATATAATATCTCCCAGAACACATTTACAGTTATTTTATTCACAGAATTAATAATTGGAAACTTAGTAAATGGATTGTTGGTACTGGTCAACTGCATGAACTGGATCAAGAGAAAAAGGATCTCATTTTATTACCAAATCCTCACTGCTTTGGCAACATCCAGAATTTGTCTGCTTGGTTTAATGTTCACAAATTTGTTAATCACCCTACTGCACCCATCTTTTATTATGACTTTACGAATGATGAAAGTGGTTTATAACAGTTGGATTGTGACCAATCATTTCAGCATCTGGCTGGCTACGTGCCTCAGTGTCTTTTATTTTCTCAAGATAGTCAATATTTCTAACTCTCTTTTTCTTTATTTAAAGTGGAGGATTAACAAGGCAGTTTCAGTGGTCCTACTGGGGTCTCTGGTCCTCTTGGTTTTAAATGTTTTACTGGCCAACTTGTGTATAGATGTGTGGATAAATGGATCTCCAAGGAGCACTTCCTGCAGCTTCAGATCTCATAACTCTCCTGAGCTTTACAGGCGATTGGTATTCCTTCACACTGTTTTCCTGTCTGTGCCCTTTGGTGTGTCCCTGTCGTCTTGCCTTCTGCTCATCTTCTCCCTGTGGAGACATCACAAGAAGAGGCAGCCATATGCCCAAGGATGCAGAGATGCCAGCACCATGGCCCACATCAAAGCCTTGCAAAGTGTGATTGCCTTTCTCCTATTGTATATCATTTTTTTCTTATCTCATTTTGCACAGATTTGGAAGATTGAGTTACTAGAGAAACGTATTTTCACTTTACTTTGTTGCGTGGTTGCTGTATCTTTTCCTTTATTCCATTCATGTGTCCTGTTTCTGGGAGATGGGAATCTGAGACAGGCCTCTCTCTCTGTGTTCTATTGTCTGAGATGCAGATCCAACAACACCGAAACCTCAGGTCCCTAAAACATTGAAGATCATGTTGCATATTTTAGAAGACTGACCAATATAAATTTTTGTTTTATTCATTTTTGCTTCCCTAATGTTTTTGTCAATTTTTTACTTTATGAATTTTATAAGTTAACCTTGTAATAAGCACTAAGTAAGACTACTGAAAGTTTAGCACATTATATAAAACTTATTTTGTAATACACTCTTGGGAAAAGACACGATTATAAATCATTAAAAATAACTGTAACAGCATCATATAAATTTGTCAAACATCAACCTCTGAGATTAAAAAATAATTAGCCTATGCTATATTGTCTGTTTACTATTATTAATGCTTCCTTGGCTATAAGAGATCATACAGAGAAACACAAAGTAACCTAAAATGCTCCACTGCCTGAGGGAAATTTATGTCATTCTCTTCAGGAACTTTTAGCATACAATGCCCACAAGAGCCATGGGCTCTTACCTGAAAAACTTAAGACTCATGCCTCACAAGGAAGCTGGGCCAGGTCATCTCCATGGTTCCCTACAACTCTTCCTTTCTTCTTTTATAATTTCAAGGTATGCAAATCAACCTTTATGGCAGACATGGAACAGCAAATCTATTTCAAGGCTATAAACAAACAAACAAAAAAAAATTCCCAGAACCATTCCTGTGGGTCAATTTAGATGTCCAATTAAGGTCAGAAAAATAATAACCAAAAAACTTTGCCAGGTTTTACTATCATGTGACCATATGTGCTTGGAGTTCAATATGATTATTAATGGGAGGACCCAAATCTCAGCGTTATTAACATAAGCATAAATGTTATTTTCTTTTTAGTTAACAATAAGAAGCCAACAAGTCTCAACAGTAACAAATGCATTCAACAAAGCCAGCAAAGCAAGGAGCAGCAATTCTGTAGTCACACACTTCCCCTAGAGTCTACCAAGTCTTCCCTCTCAGTCATCAGGTTTTATTTATTTTCTTAATCTGAGTTAATGATGAGATACTCTGTTCATCTTGGCTAGATGACTTTCTTGCCCCATTCCCTTTGTTTTCCTTAGGTGTAGCATTCGCAGACACCTAGGAAGCCCCTTGTCCATTTTCCGCAAATAGAATCAATCTTTCAGGTATCCATACTTGCTTTTCAGCATGCAGAATAAGAAACACGAACATAGCCTTGGCTCCAGTGAATTACTTGATCTAGTGTGGAGGGACCCAGCCTTTTCCATAAATGGGTTCACGAAAACTCTATGCAGGAGGGAGTTTGAGTGCAGGAAAAATGAGGAATGCCAAACAAACAGAGTAGTTCATTCTTTCTATGGGACCCAAAGGAATGGCACACAGGATCTTGCTTTAAAATGACAGGTGGAACACGCTTTAGAAGTAAAATGCAGGAGAGTTTTTAATGGGGGAATTAACAGTATACATTTTAAGAAAAGAGAGGGGCAAGAGAGAGACTGATAATGCGCCTTGTCGGTAGAAAAACCACACCAAGAAGAGAAGGAGGGAGAGATTGACAATGTATATTACCAGGGGAAGGGGCCCACACCAGAAAGAGAGAGAGAGAGACTGATAATGTACATTACCAAGGGAAGGGGCCCATGCCAGAAAAAAGAGAGAATTGCTCTGGCAAGAAGTTTAAAAAGCCAAATACAGTTTTTTGGTATGTAGATGTTGCTCAGGCCTTCAGAGGAACTGGTTTCACATGTAGATTTGGACTCCCAGGGGGTGGGGGAGGGTGTCCATTTGACTTAATACTGTTAGCTGAATAATATCTCCATCTGCCTCGAATAGAGCAGAGTGCCATGTAGGCAAAGACGGTTTTTATTTTATGGTTTTTAGCTGTTTGGTGCGTATTTATTTTTTCTCTATCTAGGCTCCTTTTGCTTCTATCTGTTAAAGGCTTGTCTATTCCTAGAGGGCCAACACCCATTCCAGGAATATCCTTTACAATGTATTATCAGTATGAATAGGTAGCTTTACATATGCCAGGACTTAGAAGCCCGCCAAGATATTTTACAATGACAATTACTTTTGAGTAAAAAATCGCTGCTTCTTCTTCTCAGCTAACACCAGCCAGCTAAGGTATTACTAGGCCATGCAGACATAATGAAAGGCTTTTGTAGCCATTACAGCAAAGGGGAGAAAGGGACAAAATGGCTGGTAAGCTGAAATTCCCAGCCAGGGAGTCTGGAACCTTGTCAACAGACTTCAATCATGTTGCCAGGGTATTGGGGCTCCCAGCAATCTGGGTCATTCAATAGGTCAAACACTACATTTCTCTAAAAGATAATGAGCATGAATTGTTTCAGAAGGGCCCAAAGATGTTCTGAAGAGTAAGTTCCTCCTTGCCTAATTTTTAAAAAAAATTAAGGTATATAAATTAGAAGATAAAATATTGTGAGTCATAATCATACTGCCCTATTCCCCTTCCTTTATTTTAATAATATTTAAGCTGTTCATTGGTTCTTTTTACATAAGATTGATCTTGGAGAGCATATAGAATGCCTGTGATGTGGTTATATAAAACTGTTGGCAAAATTCCAAAACAAAAGTTTTTAAATTTCTTTTTATCATGAGAGATAGAAATTTAACGATTAATCCAATCTTTATTTTTGCAAACAGATTTTTACAAATTTATTATTTTTAGCACAAAGCTAAATATAATCCATATTATGTATAATACAAGCAAGAGGAAATAGCTCTTTAGCTTTCTTTAAAGCAGTAGCAGTAAACTCTTGCATTAATCTGTGCTATTTGTCATTACTTCTATTTCTTTTTTCTTGTTGGATAACTGCCAATAATTGAGGCATTCTCTTTCCTTACGGAGCTACAGCCAGAGTTATCCCTTGATTATTTGAAGGCCCAATATCAGCACAGTGGTGGATGTAATCATTAATCTCTCCTTTCTTTTTAAAGGGATGATTGGCAGTCTGGTGTGTAGCATTAGCATTCTCATAAGCCAGGTGCTTAACAATAATGATTCCTGTCTCTGCACTCACCATTAGGTGACTGACTCTAAAAGGTGAGAAATAAAATCATTATATGTCTCACTAAGACCTTGCCTAATTTAAAAAGTTTCTATGTCTGTTTTTACAGAATCTGGTAAGTTACAGCCATGTGTGTAAAGGCAAAGCACTGATTTTTCCATAAGCCTCAGGAGGATATGTAATCTGTCGCTGAACATTATTTTACATGTCTTTTCCTGCTAAACATTTCAAAAGCACATTGTTTTGTTGACTTGTAGTAGCTTGGTCCTGTTGTTTTTTCTGAATAATTAGTTTTCTACAGTAAATACTCACCCCAGGAAGACAAGCTTTTGCTAAGATCCTCCAGTCAGAGGGAAGAAAACCATCACCAGAAATAGACACAAGGAGAGACCATGTAAAATGAACAGTTGGTCTGTATTGAGCACAAGCCTGCTTAAGATCCTTAAGAGTGATTTAGCTTCAAATTCTAACTTGTTGCCTTAGGTTATTAGGATAGGCGCCTCACTTGTCAGTAGAGAGAAAATCCTTCCATGTCCTCTCCCATCTCCAGGAATCAATATAGAGTCTCTTGGCTGAGAGACTTGTACCAGGACTTAAAAGGAGTTAATTCTCTTAAGGATATGTGTGTGTGTGAGAGAGAAACCTCCCTAAACATCAGAAAGAAATGAAGCGAAGCAGTGAAGAAAGCTTCCATGCTATCCAGCACTGCATTTGATGGATAGAGTTTAGGAGTGGAGGAAGTTGGAGCCGGATGTGGGGGAGCAAAATCAGCACAAGGAAAGCAGTTAATTTTTATCACCAAGAGAGACACCTAACAGAGCTTCAGGTTCTAATTTTCCTTTTATTTGTAGTGTTGTTTATTCTTTTTCCTGACCACTTTTACTTTTAATTTTAACTGTGTCACATTTGTTCTGAAGCTGAAATCCATCACTAGGAAATTTTTTTTTCTGGCCTCCTTGCATCTATTTCTCCCTGAATTGCTCTTTCTAACTGGGACCAAGTTCTGGGATCCAGAGATTCCCGCCTCAGGAAAAGAAGGCAGAAGTTCACTGACTGACTCCAGGAATGCTATCAACTGATGGTGTTCCACTTTAACTCCTTCCACCAGCAACAAAGTTCACAGAACTTCAGCAAACAAATGTTGCTCCTTCAACCCCACCTGTCCCATTATTCTACCCCTGATTTAATTTGATGTTTTCCTGCCTTTATTATACTGTGTGCACACAATTCTCCAGGAGTTCCTTGACAAAAACTATTTTCATTTTTCCTTTTATCTTTTTTAATTCCCGTTTTCTTTTTCCTTATTGTTTTTTCCTTCTAAATTCTCATATTCCAGGTTGCTGTTTCTGGTGCTACCTGTAAGCACCCACTTTTACTTACTAGCCCAAGGTTACCTAGATATGGTCAGTCAAGGAATAAAGATCCCAGTTCAGGATTGAAGAGTCCATAGCAATAAATGTGCTGTGGTGGATTTTATTAAGATTATCAGACTTTTTACATTTATCAGAAACAATGTAATGGCAAGTGCCAGGATCAATACAGTGATGGTTGCCAGGATACAATGATGTTTGCAAACTATACAGGATATACAATATTAATGTTCAATTGTCCTGTAAAGCTTTCATGCTTTCTTGGCTACTAAGAGAATACACAGAGAAATACAAAGTGACCTGAAACGCTCTATTGCTGAGGGAAAATTTATGTCAGTCTCTTCAGGAACTGTAAGCACATAGTGCCCATAAGAGCCATGAGCTCTTATCTGAGAAACCTAAGACACATGCCTCTCAAGGCTGCTGGATCAGATCATCTCCATGGTTTTCTGCAACACTAAAAGCCATTGAAGGGTCATATGGAAAAACAGTACTGTAGAATCTTCCTAAAATATATATGCATGTAAAAGAAATCTAAATGGAATCAACAAATAATCCAGGAGACATTCCCCACTTAGACATTATTTTGCCACCAAGTAAAACTTTTGATGCCAGAAATGGCTTACATCTAGTTGAGTCATTGGTTAAAAGGGACCCATGGAAACCCCAAAACATCTTAGGCTATAGATAAGGGTAATGGTTTCTCTCCACAACTGATGGTATGGTTTCTGAAGACAACAAATATCATTGAACATGGAAAATGGGAGCTGGTGTCTAATTAGGGTCACTGTGCTCAGAATTCACTTCTGAATTGGACCGTTGGTGTCTTTTGTACTCCGGCAGCCTGCATTGCATCTTTTGACACTATGAACACTAGCTCACAGGTGGAGGTGTCCTGTTTTTTGTTTTTTGTTTTTTCAATTTGATTTATCTGCTGCTTCCCAAGGGTGGTGTATCCTCACCAAGAGGATGCTGCCTTCTGGATTGTTAGGTGACCAGGAACAATGGTAAAAGCTTCCACTGTTTCACGGGTCTCCCTGGGTTCCCCGACTAACAACTCATAAAGAAATTATGGCTCCTAGGAGGATCATCACCCACTCATGTACAGTCCCTTTGTGTCTTAGAGTTTCTAGTGCTGTGATGAAACACTATGGCTAAAAGCAACTTGGAGATGAAAGAGTTTGTTTGGCTTACACTTCACATTGTAGTTCATCACTGTAGTACGGGTGCATTTGTGTTTCTGGGGCTGGGTTATCTCATTATATATACGTGTGTGTATGTGTGTGTGTGTTTCAGGATAAGTCTATGTAATTTTTTATTTCTTTCTTCAATTAAAATTTTTATACAATATATTTGATCATATTCTTTCCCCTCCCCTAACTCCTTCCAGATACTCCCCAACTACCTATGGGAATTTTTGTTATTGATTTCTTTTTTTGAAGAGAAAGAACATGATGTTGGTAGATACTCCCCAACTACCTATCTACCAACATCATGTTCTTTCTCTTAAAAAAAAGAAATCAATAACAAAAATCCCAATTAGACAAAAATACAAGGCAATTAAATAAAATAATGGAAAGAGCACACATAAAACATGGAGTCTGTTTTGTATTGTCCAACGATGCTGAGATATGGTGCTTGCTTTTGAATGTGGTTAATATACCCTGTGACACTCCATTGGTGAAAACAGAAGCGAATAGTGAGCTAATTGAATAGAGTAAGTATAACAATATTGCTAAATACAATTAAAGTCAAGACAATTTAGAGTATGGAATTTGAAATGTAGTAATAATAAAATCATTTCTCAGTCATAGCAAAATCTAAAAAGGGCGTGATGATATATCTCAAAAATTAAACTTTATTTAGGTTATTACTACCTCCTAAAATGAAGCAATCAGATCCTAAGTTAACTGATCTGATTTTTTTGTATAATGCATTTTTATGAAAATGCTAATGAACTTGAGGGATATCTATAAAATACTATTTTATCAAATATTGAAGGGATGAACGTTAAATAAAGTCCATGGTAAAGACATTTTGAACAGAGTGTGAAAGGTGCATTTTGGGAAGAGAATCTTGAGAATAATAGAAGAGAATTCTCTGGGACCATTATGGAAAATACAGGGTGGCAATTAATATTTATTTTTCCTTAGAACTTTTAAGAAGCCTAATGTGTGGGAAGTTCTAGGAGGTTGGGTATGTTTATTTGTGCTTATGACTTATTATCTAAATTATGTATTTCCTGGGGATTATGAGAAAAAAAATCTAAGAAGGTACTAGTAAGAAAAGTCAACAGGTAGTCCTTTAACTTTCTCTACATACCATTCAAATCAATTTCAGAGACCTGAGTTTGACATTTTCTACATGTTCCACACCTCAGATTTCAAATCTTAAATGACATACATACTTAATGAGCACAAATGAAGTAGACGTTAGACAAGGTAAAAACCTGTTAAACCATGAAAGAGAATATGTCATCATTTGCAAGCTTGCAAATGAGAAATCAACATTTTTTCCAGCACCTGCTGTTGGAAATTCTAGTCTATGATGTAGTCTGTGGGTAGAATTTCTGTGTTGTTTGAGGATAATGTTTTCTATGCAAACCATTGGGCTTGTTTGGCATTATCCTAAAATGTTTTCCTGCTTTATGTTGATCACAGACAGAAAAGGCTGCAGAAACTTCAATCCACATCCAGAAACCCAATGTTAATTAAATGAACTTTAGTTTGCTTGATTAAAAATGTCACACATATGTATATATTCCTGCCCCCACACTTAAACTTACTAGTAGCCATAATTCCCATCCAAGAAATGGGAAAATTTGCTTCTGGACTTTTGGATTATTTTTGGAGTTGTGATCATCTGTAGTGACTGGGTTAGGAGATTTAAAAAAAAATCCCTCGTTTTGACTATCTCCAGAGATGTTTTGAAGAAGTTAAGTAATTGATTTGAAACTGTGATCAAATGCATCTTTACAGAGTGGGCAAATACAAATTATGTCCCTGATCCATGTTCTGAAGCTAGGAGATTCAGCAAGACTCTATGATCAGATCACAACATCAAGGTTCACAGAAAGGTCTTGAAATTGTGCTTTTCATTTTGCTAAATCTTACAGACATTGTGTCTTCAGTGTGTCTCATGGGAGGTCTCTTAGGCATTTAAATAAACCAGAACACTAGCATTACTCATCCTATAAACCATGTCCTAATTTGGAAGCAAGCAGCCAGAGCAGCACTCTGTTAGCCATGAGGGAGGCAAGGCAGTGGCTGAAATAACAGAAACCTTTTCATCCATTGATCAGGAACATGAACACCATGTGATTTTTAGCAGAAGCCAAACTGAAGGCATTTGTGTCATTTTATACCTCCTGTCATTTTATTCCAAGAAAACTGATATTTGACAAATAACTAAATATTTCCCACAAGATTTTAATTATGTTAACTGCATTGAAAATCTTGCATATGTGTAGGTGTTTGATAAATTTATGAAAATAATTTAAAGGTGTTGTAATATACACTCATTTTCATTCAAAAAATCTCTAGTTATATAAGTGCTAAGATTTTTTTTTTAATGAAATGGGAAGGCAGGTATAATCATGTTCTTTCTCTTTTCTTCTCTATTTGAATTACTTATGATTATGTTTATGCATTATATAAAAGCATTAGCTTGTGGGTTCCTATTCCCTTCCCCAGGATAGCCAAGCTGTTGGCCCAGCACTGAGAAGGGAAATACAGGCAGGAACTATACAGGGTACAAACAGACTTTTTGGGAGGCAGTGTCAGTGAACAGCTCATTTATTGAAGCAATGAGAGTGATTATATATATATGGGGGGTGGATACCTTTTGTGGTGGTATGTTATTGGCTAGGGCAGTGGTACTGGGAAAGCTCTATTTGCATTAAACAGATGATTACAGGGGACAGGGGAAGAGGCCTTATAAGTCATATAGGGAGAGAGGAAGTCCAACCTGGACTCTTCCAGCTGCAGTGGTTAGATAAACAGTAACCAGGCCACATACCTTGGAGACGCAGGATTTTATCAGGCACTACATGATATAAGACATGCACTTGGAGGAGCTTTGTTAGTTATTAATGCTAGCTGGGTTCTGTCAGAGGAAGGAAAGAGGAGCAACTGAATGCTTTCTGCTCTCAAGATGAAAAATCCTGGGTTCAAAGCCTAGTTCAACCCTCTCTTTGTTCTAGGCCAGCCCCACATTAGCTTACCTTAATGTATTAACCATTTTAAGTTATGCCATACATATCTACTGCTTTAGGTTTATATTTCATTATCTGAACTTCCAACACTGTTGGAATACAAGACTTCAATTTTAAATCATGTAGAAGCCATGTGTTTCAGGTAGGTATTATATCTCTCTGATTTCTTATCTGTCATATAAACAGAATCATTACAATAATACATATATGTAGTATTACTAAACAGTATCAAATATATTTGGAGTAAAGGTGATGTATGATTGTCACAAGCAGTATCGAATCATAGCAGATTCAGCATAAATAAACAGAAAGCTCAGAGAAGTTTTAGTGGCTATACTTCAGTCATTTAATGACAGGGAAGAAGAATAAACATGATGTTATCTTGACTTCAGTGTTTTTTCAAGTTTCTATCTATGTATAATAACACCATTTCTTTTGATTTTTTGAATTAAGGAAAGCTTTCTAGAAGTTGAATCTGCTTAAAAAAATTTAGCTCTCTTTAGGGTCATCTTATCTTCTTTTTTATTTACTTGTTTTGTACATTGCCTTTTGATCATGTTTTCCCCTCCCCCAATTTCTCAGGTCCTTCTTCACTTCCTCGCCCACCATACATCATATTTTTTCATTCCTGTTCTCCCTTTCTCTTAAAATTAAATTAAATCAAACCAAAGCAAGCAAGCAAACAAACAAACAAACAAAAACAAAAGCAAAAATACAAAACTAAAACTCACAAAAACAAAAACTAGACCAAAAGCTGCCAAGACAAAAAAAAAATATAGGGGAGTGCCCATGGAAAAAAAGATGTTTTTTTTCTGTATTGGCCAACTACTCCTAAGCATGAAGCTTGCCCTGGACTATGGTTGATATACTTAGTGATACTCCAGTGAAGAAAATTGATCTCTTTACCAGCAGGTATCAATTGCAAATAGCTTCTTAGTTAGGGGCAGGACTTTGTGTCTATTTCTCTTTTCAGTGTATTCATATTCTTTCCATAAATGTTTTATGTTATGATCATTAGAGGAACTTAATCTTTCTTACCATAATAAACATGCTGTTTTCAAGTAGTATAGAAGCATAAAAGGAAATACAATTAATCTGTCTTCAACCATTAAATTGGCACACATGGAAAACATATGATAATAGCAGAGAACTTGTTACTATTTTGTCACCATCTTTTGAGTAATGTTAGAGTGAGAGAAAATGTTAACATAATTGCTGATGACACATTCATTTCAAGAAGACTAATGAACTCGAATGATAACTGAAATATCTGTTACTTTATTACCCATTAGCAGTACTAAATACTAGTGTTCTCTTCCAAATCTTAAGAAAGCGCTTCACCCAGTACTTGACATTTTTGTTGTCTACAAAACCTTTCCATGAAGATGACAGGAGCTACTGCAGATGAGAGCCAGTTTGTCCTGTAGTGGGTAATGTCCATCATCTTGATTCTGGAACATTAGATATTTGGTGAAAATGATACATTAGTTGAAAATGGGTGAAGGAACAGGAGAGTAAACATCAGGATTGGCAACCCCTGGGGATGAAAACACTCTTCCCCACTGCAGATTACTGCACTGCAGGTGCTGGCTTCATGTTGCATCTGTAACCTCTAGTAAACAGAAGCATTTCCTGGAGAAAAGGCTGAATATTTCTCTAGGTAGAATATCAGCAGAATATAGACTTGATGAAATTGTATCGGTAATGTTAATGCTAAGAAATTGGTATATAAAAAGTACGTGGAGCTTATAACAATTTGATAATTTTGGACAGTATATAAGATATTTTGGTAGATTTGCATGTGGTTTCTTTAATAGGAAGCAATTAACTATTTTAGTGGTGCTTTCTGGCTTTATAAACAAAAATTACATGTAAAGAGTTCTAAATCTTTCAAAACATACAAAAATGAAATACTGATTATAAGAGATGAAAATACTGATCCTCTATTTGGGAGTGACTTTTTATTTCACTTTGTCGATGAAGTGTACTAGAATTGTCCTTGGTGCCACTTCACTTGTCTGGAAAGATGGCCTTTCCCAAGGAGAAATGCAACACATGGAAACCTACGCTGTTTTCAACTCAGA
Source organism: Cricetomys ansorgei (assembly GCA_026225945.1). Classification (NCBI taxonomy): domain Eukaryota; kingdom Metazoa; phylum Chordata; class Mammalia; order Rodentia; family Nesomyidae; genus Cricetomys; species Cricetomys ansorgei. The sequence goes on from JAMJFZ010002307.1 coordinate 13,296,768, forward strand.
ATGAAAGATGCAGTACTAGGACTGGGGGAAGTGTTCTAGGGTGAGAAGAGTCCTCCTCTGCAGAGAATAGAATTCTCTTTTCTAATAATTTATTTCATATAGTCTAGAGAATAATATGTAACAGACAAACTGGGTTTTGGATGAGGACATTTATTAACAAAACCAAAGTAAAAGGATAGGAAGAGATAGAGATACAAGCGATAGATAGCACAATGTCATCGTGCCTTACACTAAAACGGCCAGCAGAAATCAACTGGGGAACCCCCTACGAGGAAACCAAATGGGGTTCCCAGTAGATAGTTTCAGGCAATGCAGAGTGTTCCCTCAGGTAAGCTTTAAAGAAAAGAAGACACAGCAACAGAGATGACATCGTGACATATGGTGCTCACAGCATCCAGCAGAAAACTGACTGCAAAAGTAGAAGTAGTCAGCCTGAGTTCCCAGGTGTCGTCTTCTCTATGGCTGACCTTCCCATAGTTGAACCTCTTGCTTCTCTTTCCCACTGCAGACACCTTTATATCATTGCATAAATAATAGTAACATCTGTTGGAAATGGTTTGCCTTTTAGTATTCTCAAGGTTATAATGCTTTCATTCTTAGACTTTTTGTCCCCACTTATCCCTGAGTTTGAGGGATAGCCTATCTCCAGAGAAGGGTCTTTGAAAGTCATTTTGAAGAAAACATGCTTGAGACTGAAATGTCAGGGAAGCCTTACTCACAGAGCCATGTTCCCAGTGAATGTTAATAGTACATACCATTTACCAATATAAAGGCCATGGCATAGCCCATAAAGCACTACTACCATCATCCACACTACACAGACACACTCCCAGGTATTTGCATTTCTGTGTCTCTTCTTACCTAAGCTCTTCTTTGCCACCCAGAAGACTAGCCAGAGTGTCCTTGTGCCAGGATGTAGGTACATTTTTCAACTCTTAGGAATTGTCTCAAATTTTTCCTATTCTGTCTGTGGGGAGCTGAGCTTCCACAGTACAGCTGAGATTTGCTTTGCTGAGATTTGCTCTAGTTATCTTCTGAGAATTGGTTTTTGCTGAAGTTCACAGAATCATTTTGCTGAGTTCTCAAGTGTGTAACCTTGGATCATGGTACCAGCTGTGTTCCCACCCGAGGATACTGGACATGAGAAAGACCATGTTATCTTTAGAAGTTCCTGAAGTTTGATATGTTTGAAGGACTCATGTACTTTTGCTTGCGCACTTTGCTTTGACCAATGGAATATAGAATTTAGGGGGTATGAGCCTGTAATTTCTCAATAAAAAGAGCTCCGGACTCTCGTTCGGGGCCAGTGTGGTTTGAGATCACCCATTGAGCCATGTTTTTATCAATCCTCACTTCTCCCCCTCAAGAGAACTGCATTGCCTTGACTGGCTGGCACCAGCACTATCCTTTTATCCCTTCTATATATATTTCTCACATAAATATTGTAAAATTGTAAGAATTTTTAAATATGTTGACTTCTTTTGTTGGTAATTGATTTAGGAGACTAACCTTCATGCTAAAATGATAAATGTATTTCTCTTTGATTTCCAACACTAATGATACATATTTCCTCTTATTTTTTTGGCAGTTATTTCTAAATTTATTTCATAGTCCCTTCATTGACTCTAGCAATTAATCAATGATGGTGTCACATTGCTCATTTTTTTTTTTTTTAAATTATCCAACCCGTTTTATCTGCCTTGGTTCTTGTGACTGATAGTAACTGAACAGATGTTGGAAGAAGGTGTGGGGAGGTAGGTATCATTTGATAGTAACTTGGTACTAATGCAGAAATCAAATGGCTACAGGAAAGCAGAGAATGGGGAGCTCGTCCCTGCTCAGTGCCTGTTCCATGGCACAATGGAAAGGTTTATACAAGTTTGCTGAACTTTATATTAATTCTGAGATGATTATATAGTAAAGAGTTTTAGACAAGGCCAGGCCAACTATCACAGGATGGAAACATACTAAAAGTTGAAAGAAATGCGAAAAGGTTTGAATGTGAAACAAAAAAGCGTGGATCCAAATAAACGCATGTTGTGCGGGTGTTTGTGCACATACCTCAAAAGGTTTTGTAAATTAATAAATATGTAGGGTTATCTTCTAAGTGCTAAAATTTAGGTGAATTATAATCTGTCAAATTATCAGAAAAATCCAAATGTCTGTTTCAAGAACTTCTGCACAGCATTAATGTTCCAGGCCCTGTTACCCCCAGTACTCAAAAGCTCTTTACACAAGTTTGGGTTCTGGTTGTCTTCCGTACGTTAGAATTTGTGGCCATAACTGTAGTAGCCAGATTAAAATGTTATTAATTCAGAAACAGGGGAGTCACACAAATAATATGTATTTGTTTTTATCTCTGCACATGCAAATTTAATATTCCTTTTAGGATCCACTAAAAATATTCTACACCTCTTGGTCTAAGGAATTCTGGATGAAGCGTGGTTGCACTGAGTATGGAAAAAGTCACTATGACAGAGAAAGAGTTGTACTATGGGCCTAATATTGTCAAAGCTTCATATTTACTCTACGCTATTGCATGGGGAATTCTTAAAATCAGTATGTTGTGAGTGTTCAAGACTCAGCTACAGCCCTTCAAATTTTCTAGAGGGGCCTCAGGGATTGTAACTTTCTTTACAGATAATGGATGGCATCGTACACGCATTCATTGTGGTTGTAGAAACCATATTAGGATGCTTCGGCAGAGGATTCATAGCGCTGGTGAACTGCAGAAACTGGGTCAAGAGAAGAAAGATCTCTGCAGCGAATGAAATCTCACCGCCTTGGCTTTCTCTAGAATCTCACTTCTTCTGACAGTACTCCCTGTTATATCAGCATCCATACTGTACTCAAGACATGGCAGTAACTAGAATAGTGGTAAAACTGATTAATTTTCAGCAACCGTTTTAGCATGTGGCTTGCTGCATGCCTCAATCTCTTGTATTTTCTCAAAATAGTCAACTTTCTAACTCTAATTTTGTTTACTTAAAGACAAGAGTTAACCTGGTGGTTTCAGGGACTTTGTTGGCGTCTCTGGCTCTCTTGTTTCTAAATACTGCACTGATAAACTCATACATTTGTGACAAAATGGGAGGCTGCAGAGAACATCTGCTGTATGATTTTACTTCGAATAACACTGCAGAATTTTACAGGCATATTTTAATCATGTGAAGGGCTTTAATCATATTTTAATCGTATTTAATCATATGAAGGGTACCGTACCCTTCACATTTTTCCAGCTTACATTTTTCCTTCTCATCATCTCCTTGTGGAGACATCATAAGAAGATGTAGCAGCATGCACAAAGACTCAGAGATGCCCTTGCCAATGCCCACATGAGAGTCTTGCAAACCATGGTCCCCTAAGTCCTTCTCAGTACCATTTTCTTTCTGACTCTTCATGCAAATTTGGAGGTCTGAGTTGCATTAGGTCTTAACATTAGGTTCTGCCAGATAGCTGCAGCGGCTATTCCTTCAGGACACTCCTGTCTCCTGATCTGGGGGGAGTCACAAAGCTTAGAAGTGCCTCTGTTTCTGTGGTATGGTGACTGAGATGTAGGTTCAAAGACATCCACCCCATGGATCTCTAAAACATATTGGAAATCTTCTTTCATATTCCAGAGGAAGTTCAGTTTATCTTCCAGATTATTAATTTTTTTCAAAACATTTTCCATTTTATATTACTTTATCAATTTTATATGTTATGCCTGATATAAGTACTTTAAAAATATTACACAACATTAGAGAAACATAATATACTTCTTGGGATTTAAAATTATTATTGAGATTTAAAATATATAAGATAGAGCATACATCTGGAAATCAGATGCACTAAAATGAATTTTTGTTTCAGGCTTAATTTAGACAGAGTTTTGGCAACTATGGGGAATCATGGAACTACTTTATTATAATTACGCTACCTGTGGCACTCGCTTCAGAATTTAGAATTCTTAAAAATGCACTTATTATTATAGGAATATAAAATGTGCATTTGTAAAATTATATTTTTGCATATTGTTGCAGCTAGTGCGATAATTTTCTAAATATTTAAATATTTAAAATGAGATGTGGTTTATCATAATTTCATGAAATGCTAATTAAATATTGATGCTTTCCAGTAGTTTTCCTCATCATGTACCTATATTATGCTAGGGCTGCAACCACACAGATTGACAAAGAAATAGAAATTTAAAGTGTTTTATCAGTGGCCAACTCATAATCACCATGATCTCTTTTTAAATTATTGCTTTATTGTGTATACAGGTGTGCATGTGTGTGCATGTGTGTGTGTGTGTGTTTGTGTGTGTATATGTGTGTGCATGTGTATGTGCGTGTGTGGGTGTGTATGTGTGTGTGTGTATGTATGTGTGTGCATATGTGCGTGCATGTGTGTGTGTTTCAATATCATAACACACAAGTGAAGATTAGAGGACATATTTTAGAAGTTAGTTCTTTCCACCATGGAGGTTTTGAAGATCAAATGCATATCATCAGACTTGGCAGCAAGAACCATTACCCACTGAGCCATTTCACAGACCTTAACTCATCCATTTTTGCATGTTCTTAGTATTTTGTAAATAATAGAAATCAAATCAATACATAAAGTATATTAAAAAGTTAAAATGTTCTAAGATATGAAACAGAGAGGGAAAACACGCCCTGTGTGTGTATTCAGGATTTTAGTGATCAGTAAGACAGAATTGTACTTATTTTAGAATTAAAGAGCTCTTTAACATGAGACAAAGAAACTATGGCATAAATTTTAACTTCGATAATAGGTGGGCAATTAAAAAAGATATTGGTGTTTATTTGTTGATAATCATAGGACCTTACACATGCTCAGCAATCACTTTTCCACCGAGCTACACCTCTCATGGCTCACCGTCCACATTCATACGGTTTGAGCACTCATGTATATTTCATGTGAAGAGGCCAGTTTACAAAGGGTTAACGATCTTATCCTATAGGATGTATAGCAGCACATGTAGCAGGAAGGCGTTCTCCCTAATCAGATGAACATCCTCAGGAGAAGTAAAAAAATGCAAAAGAGTATGCAGTTTTCATGGTTACATTCAATAATTTTTCCCTATGATTATTAGTACGTGCAGTCAATGTGCATACAGAAAACACGGTAGTTGTGTCTTTTCTTAATTAGAATCCAGCTTCCTTATACAGTTGCTTTGAGTGTTGAGCTCATTTTCTTGTTCTTTGCAGATAAAACATTATAATCTGCATATCATTATTTATAATGGTTATCTTCCCTTTACTTTCCACTTATAATTTTGCGTTGTTTTAGGCTTACATTATGAGCTGGTTTGTCCATTCCAGACATTAAGTAATTATGGTGATTATGATAGCTCTGCTTCACAATGGAGGTATTAACAGCATTTCATCAGTCAGCATGTTAATGATTTTATCTTGGAGACAAATAAACATTCTCAAGTTATTTTTAGACATAATCGTTATCTTTTTATATGAAACCCATTATTGTACACCTAATGTATGCTAAATAAAACAAAAATATTGCTCTGTGATTTTCTTTTTAAAATATTATTTTTATTTTATTTAATGTGTATTTTTGTGTACTTGGATGTATATATGTGTATCACGTACGTGCATGAGACTGTGTGATCCACCATTTGGGTGCTGGGAACCAAACACAGGTCCTCGGTGAGAGCAGTAAGTGCTCTTAACCCTGAGACATTTCCCTAGCCCTGTGGTATTCTGACGTAGGCTTTTTAAGTCTAGCTCAATGGCATGATAAAAATTACATGAATGTTTAGTCTTGTGAAGTGTATAGTATCACGTAGGGACACATAGTCACAAGACAAGATTTTGTACTACTCTCTTTCTTCTGAAAATAACTGTAGTAAAGTAAAATGATTGTAACAATACCCATCGTGTACAATGCAGTAGTATATCCAAGTACATGCACTCTTTGTCACCATAGAAATATTCCATTTGTGTATTTTATAAGGACTTTTCACCCTCGGATGAAAAGGAAATTCTATAAAGGATTTCTAGAGAAATGACAGATGATAATCAAAGTGGAAAACAGCTATCTTGAATCATCTGAGAAAGCTTTGTGAAGAACGGTATGATAGAAGACAATGGATTCATTTGTCAAAGGATGAAAAAGTGCAACCGTGATTATAAATTGTGATCAAATGTATTCCCCTTAATCATGATCTGTTAGTATCTTCACACATAAAAAGACTGAGGCTCTTTTCTGTATCATTCTCATGGAAGAGCTTACTAATGGACATACTTAAGAGTTTACTATGGGTATGTATACTTAAAATCTCAGCACCAAAAAACCAGAGGCTCTGAGTTCAAGGTCAACCTGGGCTGTAGTGTGAGATTTTGTCAAAATTTTGTTATTACAGCCTGAATTTCTTGACCTCAGAATCCAAATGTTGAGTGTCTAACTCCAATGTGAGTGAATTTAAACACTCGACATTTAAGTGTAGAGGAATAGCCCTGTGACTCCACTCAGAAGCCTGTGTGATCTGGATAAAACGTAGACACACCTGTTATCCAGTATTCAGAAAGTGGTGGTACCAAACACCTTTAGTCCCAGTATTCAGAAAGCAGTGGTAGTTTATGCCTTTAATCCCTAGAAAAAACAGTGGAAGAAGACACAGGAAACAGAACCTAGAAGGCATCAGTATTATACAGGAAGTGATGTCTGAGATGAGTCAGAATGAATGGAGAACAAAATGACTAATCAGAGGAAGAGTTAGTAGAGTGGATCTCAGTAAGGACATGCCCAATTCTTGAGAAAAAGACAGGCTTTCAGTTCAGTTAAAGAGAGTTACATAGGAGTTTAGAGCAGTGAGTTAACAGAGGAGTTAGTTGAAGAGTCAGTAAGAGAGTCAGTTGAGAAGCAGGTTGAACAGTCAGTGGAGAAGCAGGCTGAAGAGTCAGTTGAGGAGCATCTAACAGAGTAAGTTGGAGAGTCAGTTACACAGGAGTTACAGAAGCTGAGGTTGGAGTGATTTACAGAGCAGTAGCTGAAGAGTCAGTTACAGAAGCAGGATGGAGCAGTGAGAGCTCAGTGAGAGACACAGAGACATAGCAGAGCTCGCAGAAGAACCCTAGAACAGAAAGTAAGTTGAATCAGAAGAGTAAGAGTTCAGAAGGAGCTAATCAGAGTGGCTCAGTCAGCAGTAGGTCTCTGAAGGCTAAGGCTGAAGCCTTCCAGGTTTGGGTTAGGCAGGATAAATGTTCTAGATTGTATAAAGGCTGAAGCCTTCCAGGTCAAGACTTAAAGTGTAGATTGTATGTGTAGGCCCCCACCTCTTTCTCCTGCCTCAGTGGATGTGCTCCAGGGATCTTTGACTCACTGTCTGATGCCCCTCCACCACCCCAAGTGCCATTGCATTGCTATCTGTGTTTCTTCCAGGAAGAAAATTTGACATTTCCCAACACCCTGGTCCCTTCTGCTGCCAGCTGCCCTTTGGGGCTGCTGCTTGACTCCCTCATTATCCCAGGGCCCTGGCCACCACACCCTTTGCCCACCATGAGCCCAAAATGGTATTGAAGATGACTGGGGAGCTGGCACATTTTCCCTTTGTGGGAGACTGGTTCTGTGAGGCCAGGGAACTCAGGGAATTGAGACCCTCCATAGGAAAACTCCCTGTTGGTACTACCAGGAACACACTCCCAGCCTGCTACAAGGTCCCCCACCAGCCACAACTAACACAGGGCCCTAAGCTGGGCCCCTCAACCCTCTCCAGACTAGCCAAATAAGGGCAAAATCTCCCACCAATCACAGGCCACCTGGGAGGCTCTGCCCCCACCCCAACCCCAGGGACACTATATAATGGGAGTGGAAAGATGCCTTGAGTTCTTGCATCGAGAGGCAGCTGTGTGAGCTCACATAAGGTCCTTTGAGAAGGGGGACTGTACAAATCATCCATGAGAGTCCTCACTGTGATCCAACCCTGGTGATCTTTTAATCTTAGATATCTAGTGTCCAGAACTATGAGGAAATAAATTTCTGCTGCTTAAGTTATTAGCTTGTGAAACTTTATTAAAATCATAAAAATATTTGCATGACAGTCACTTACTAGAGAGTGTTGGGACCAGCCTTTTAAAACATGTCACCCAGGTCTTTGATGGGTTTAAAGAAGACAGTTTATCCATGACCAGAAAGAGAAGTGTTCTGTGAATTAGCAAATCTGTTACTAAAGAAAAAGGTAGTAAGTAAACTTCTGAGTAAGGTGTATTGTGAAAAAGAGTACTATCAATCGTATGAATGTAATACAAAGTAGAAAAAGAGAAAGCATGGGTGACAAACATAGATAGAATATCAAAAACAGTCTAAAGCCTGCAGAGATAACTCAATGATTAAAGCACTTGTCACCAAAGCAAGAGGATTGAATTTAGATCTCCAGAAACCACAAAAATACCTGTTGAGTGTGGTGGTCTGCTTATATTCCATGATCCCAAGACAGAGTAAAGGTATCCTGGAGCAAGCTCACTATAAAATTAGCCTCATCAATAAGCTCTGAGTTTGATTGAGAGACCCTTCTTCAAAAGAATAATGCATAGGTCACTATGCATTATCGAACATATTTATAATATAAATGTGATATGTACTTGAATATCATATAAGTGCAATTTATGTATCATATATTTTATCATTAAAATCTTAAGTATTTTCAACATTTGTAAAATTGAGGTATCTTTGTCTCATGAAATACTAAAAATAAAATGACTACGTAAAAAATGTCTGAATGAATGTAAAATTGGAGTACACATTGTCTAAAGACTATTAGATATATCCCCAAATCCATCTTTTCTCTTTCTGGTTATTGTTGGTTGCAAATTAATAGTATTTTCTAACTTGCTAAGTTTTGAATACCTTTGTTTCCTGAAAGACATAAATTGAACCACTAATGTTTTGTTTATTTACCTTTATAACATGAAGCAGTACAATATAGTAATTCTGAAATAACACAGCAGTAACATAACAAGCCATAAAAAACACTGATATCACAGGAGTAATTATGAGTATGGTTTCACTGTGCATTATAATATGTAAAGTGCCCTGTTACTCAATGGAGGACACTCACTGAAACAAACATTCACAACACAGGACTTAACTCACGTGGTGACTGTGCTTCTGGAAATAGGAGTCCATTACACTTTTACCTTTTGGAGAATAATGTCTGAAGAGCTTATTGTACAGAGAGGATGGGTGGTCTAGGAATAGCTAAAAACAGTAAGAAAGAAAATAGAGAAGTCAGAGGAGCCTCCATTTTATCTTCAAATTTCCCACTTATTATAAAATAACTGTTTAAAAATCAAATTTCTTGTATTATATGGGAATGCGGTTTGTCCTGATAGAGGTATATGAAGAAGACTGTACCTTCACCCAGCTAGAGCTGGACAGTCTACTTCCACAGCCCTGAAAATAGTTTGTTGCAGTGACCGTATATCAGGATATGTTATCTATGCTCAAGGAATAAAGAGCTATTACTGATTCTTTGGTTACGAGATTTTAAATTCACTGGAAAAAAATGCAATTTGAAACAACTGAGGCTGGAGAGTTTTCCCAAGTTCTCAATGTGTTTCATCTCAGCCCACTACAAGTGCCCCTAGCAGCTTTGAATCTGCTGAGTCAGGAGGTAGCATGGGCAGGGAAGCTTGGACACTACCCCTCATCAGTTATAGATCTTGGTCTAGCCTAGGGTCCCTTTGAAACTGTCAACATTTAGAGAAAATCCATAAAATGTCAGTATGATATCCAAATGTGGTATATTTGGATCCAAAATTCCAGGGTTATCAGCAAACCTTGAGGAATGAGTCCAAGAGAGAACAACCAACCCATAATGGCTGCAGGCAAGATGTTTTTCCATGCAGTTCAGACTGAGGGAATCTTAGCATCTTCAGCTTTGCTATATGACTTGGATCTTTTCAGGTTTATCTCTCTGTGACTTTTTATTCTTGTTCTTCCTGTGGTATTTTCTATGATTTAAAGAATCGGCCACATCCACCCCCATGTTCCAGTGAGTGTATCATTTACAAAATGAGTAACCACAATGTCTTGTAATATGGGGATTAAACTGAAAGCATGGACCAGTTGTGTACTCAGTCACATAGCAGGTGATTAACATGTCAGAATCCCTGGGTTCAATCTGCATGGACACAACAAGTAAATAAAAGTGGAATAAAACTCTGGGTGTAGAAACTCACATCTAGTAGTTAGTATAGAAGAAAAATCCATTATGCAGACATTCATTTGTTTATTGTGATCTTGATGTCTTCAGATTTTTTTTTTCTACATATGACATTACATCATTTACATTGTGATATTTGGAATGAGATGGCTTCCATAGTCTCATATATCCAACTGTTTGGTTTTCAGTTAGTAGAACTGTTTGGGAAGAATTAGGAAGTGTGGACATGTTGGAGAGAGTGTGTCCTTGGGGGGAGCTTTGAGGTTTCAAAATCCTATGCCAGGCCCAGTCTCTCTCTGCCTCTACCTCACTGATCAGGATATAAGCTCTCAGCTACTGCTCCAGTGCCGTGCCTGTCTGCCTGTTTGCCTGTCTGCAGTAATGGTCATGGACTAATGCAGTAATATCTATGGATAAAGAAGTCCATGGATTAAGGTACTGTCTCAATGGCCTTATAAAAGGAAAGCCTCAAACAAATTCAGGAATTGAGAAGTCTTTTATACTGATGCCAAGATTGAGTGAGATTTTGTATTAGAGTTACTGAGTGGAACAAGCAAGACAGAAAAACTCTGACAATGAAATTCAAATTATTATTTTTTGAGACAACGATTTCATCCATGTAGAATATATAAGGAAAATAGTGAGGAAATAAACAAGTAGAATAAGGTTAGCAATCATTTCAAATAATTTAAGGTATTCACCAATAAACAGTTTACACAACTTCATTTCAAATAGGAACTGTCCCAGTAACAATAACATATAGAAAATTACCAAGAATATATCACAAATGTCAAGATTTATTCAAATATTTATTAAATTAGATTGAAGAGCCCCAAATATGTCTTTCAAAACCAAATTATATATTGTTGTAAGACACAATTCATTTTCAAGGTAACTGTTTAGTTCTAACCGTTGTGTGTGACAAAATTCTAACAAGAATTCCAATCTAAGAAATATCTACAAAACTCTCATACAGAAATGTTAAATTGTAGTCAGTGGGGAATGGTTTGCAAACATCCCAGGGATGAGACACCAGTTTTTGTATATAACTGGTAGGTATAAGCTTGAATGTATAAGAACAGGATTCAAACTAATGAGTTCTCTAGAATCATTTACACTTGAAAATTACAAGACAATGTTCCTGTCTTAAATTTCTCTGGAAACTTTTCTGAATCCTGATGTAATATGTGGAAGAGTATAGTATTGAGTGTGTGTCTCTGCTTACGACATGTAAAAAAATTAAACAAACAACTATTGTTTTTAGCAGCCAGGAGGAAGGAGAAGGAGGTTTCTTGGAAAAACTGAGGTATGTGTTAATAGGGAAACATGTCAGATGTTTTCTTTTAAACCTTACAAGCATTTCTTGCATCTTCCATACATTACAATTTAAATGATTACCCGACATCTTTACTTGTTCTACTTAAATGATGCATATGTCGGACAAGTGTTTGCTGCATTTATCAAATTTAAAAAACTGTTGGCAATAATATGCATTTTTTTGTGTGCAGTGAATCTAGTAATACAAAATGTGGTAGGATGTTTTACTGAGTAATGAAATCACGTGTATTTTACAAAATTACTTTATGTTGTTCCCATGTGAGTGTTTATTATCTGTATTTATGTACACTGTAAAATATTATTTTTCCTTAGGAAACTTTCCATCTTAGTATATGCATTATATTATATTAATTATACATATTATATACAACTGTTAATGTTTATTTTCTCCTGGTATGGTAATTTTATTATAGCTTGTATTTTTAAGGAACTTAACAGTGTCTAATTATTGGTACCAGTTATATTATCACAGATATGCTGACAGTAAAAATTTTGCAAGAGGTCAGTTAAACTGAGGTCATTGATACACAGACCATAAGTAGGAAATGCAGTTAGCTTGGGAATCTCTAGATTCAATCCCTCTGGTAATAAAAACTAACATCAACAGAAATGATGAGATCCTGACATAACACAAGTAAATATGCTATTATTTTGAAAACCTAAAAGTAAATTATTTTTAAAAGTTCACAAAATCATCACCAATAAATGGGTATTCCCAACACAGCAATGACTGACATGTAAAGTGTCAGAGATAATGTTGTGCTTAGTAAAGATCCTTATTCTTGTAGAACAGCTACCGGGTACTGTGAACCTGGGTTGATTGTCATTTATTCCATATTGCCTTTGTTTCTTTCAGAGTACAGATACATTAATTTAAAGGGGATAGGAAAAAACAAAACAGAACAAAACAAAACAGAAAAACAACCAAACAAAAAAATGACCTCACAATCTCTTGTTAACTACAAGATTTTATTGTAGTAATCAGCATCCATGGAGCACATGCTTTCTTATTATTTGATTCATCTGAGAATTTCAGCATCTTCATTTGGTTTTACATTAATGATGCCTTAAATATGGGGCAGGGGCAATACAAGATGGTTGCCTGTGGCTAACTGAACATCTCCGTTGTGCTTTCAGGATGAGGTAAACAGCTCCAAATCTGCTACACCAATTCAGGATGGAGCAAAGATCTGGAGAGTGTGTGACATCTCAGCTGTTGTAATGGACCTCCGGGACCTTTGTGGTCCTTAAGAAATCATTTTACTTCAGTCCCTGGAGCTGAAGTTCCCAGATGACGTGTGTGTGTGCCATTAGTACTGAACTCTGTTCCTGAGAAACTGGTTCAGGGTCATAAAGGTAGCACCACAGAAACATGTCCTGAATACTGTTGTGTCATATTCATGTGTTTTTGTTATGAAGACTTTAACACCTCACCATTACTGACTTCTGGTCTTCTGAATCTCCTCAGTGCTTAGAAGTAAGTGGCCTCAACTTTTTCAAACTTCTAAGGGTAACTTTAGGAAGCAAACTTTCAGCTCTCTTCCTCTGGCTTATAAATTTCCATTAAACTACATAGCCCCTCAGCTTCTTTCTTATAGCTCTGTTGGACTTGTATGGCTCTTTCCCACTCATCCACCTGGATCTCTGAAGAATCTGTGCACTTGTGCTGCCAAAATCAGCTTCCATTCTGCAGGATCTCTTAGCAGCATGGACTTGTTCTTCAGAATACTGCTGATTCCCAGCTTTTTCTCAGCTTACTGAGCAATACTCTGGTGCTTTGTTATATCTTTCTATTCTTCTTACAGTGAAGATGTTATATAACCCTAGGCTCAATGATTTCATTCAAAGCTAATCATGGTCTCCTCACTGCTGATTCCACAGAGTCTCCTTACTGTGACCTCAGCTACACACTTCTCTAGAATTGAGTAAATAAGAGTGTTCAAGTCTAATTCTTCATGTATTTGTCTCACATGGAATTCAAACATTTTATTCTCTCATGAGAACTATATAGAAAGCAATACGACTCATACTTTAGAGTGAAAGAGAGAACTCTACTACTGAAGTGTTGCTTTGATCTCTTTTAAATTAAAATGATGACACTTAATTTATGTTTATTCACATAATCACAACTATTGACAGAGATATGTCAACTGGAATAGCATTATCGTCAACAGGCTTCTAAGAAAAGCCATGATAAACTATGATTGATGCATCATTTGTAATTCCTTAAGTTACTGGCAATGGGTGACCTAAGTGAAATAAAATCCACTAACCTTTAGATACACCTACCCATAGCATTAGCACTGCTCCTTGCTCTGGGATCAACCTACCTCTTCCTCTTGTGAACAGCAAGTGGAGGAATTGTCCTGAGGGTCATTCTCACTAGTCTGGAAAGGACAGTCTTTCCTTAGCAGCCATTATGCAGATAGAATCTAATGTATTAAAACCTAGGGTAAAAGGTGCCTTCATAAGATCAGGAAAGCTTCTTGAGGTGCGTCTCCCATGCTAGGATCCAAGTTCTGCCTCCATCCTGATAGCTCATGAAATCCTGTTACCAGCATCCACACCACACAACTCCGCTTGTTTGAATTTCTGTCTCTCCTATTGCTGCAACTCAGTTTTGCAAGCTAGAAAGAGATAAGCCAGAGGGATAATCAAGCATCTATTCTGAAGGTTTATCCATTTCAATTTCAGAGTTTTCATTAAACTTTTTCATTCTGATCTTTTATACATCCTTTGTTTGTCTTTCATGTGATTGTTGTAGAGATGTGAGAATTTTCAAGATATTTTAGATTTCCTTTCTTTGTCCACTATTTCTTCAGGCCACTAATGGCGGTGTCACTCCTTCAGACTGAAGCCTCATATGCCCCTCTGGGTCATGACGGAAGTTTATGAAGCTTGCTTTTCAGTATATTTGTGTAGGTCTTGACTATGAAGCTGGTATGTTTGGAAGACTAGCTACTGGGCTGCCACTGTTTCATTCTATTCATTCCCCACTTTTCCAGATTCATGTCATCTTTCATCTCCTGTGATACCTAGGCGTAATGGTCATTGAGCAGATGTTAAAGGGATATGAAGCAATGGTCTTTGGTGCTAATGGAGAAATCAGCTCAGAGGAGCTAGAAGGAGGTGGAGCGAGGAGAACACTGTGTAGAGAAATTCATTTCCGTTCAGTGTCTGTTTCATAGCCCCATTGGAAGGCTTATACCACTCAAGAATATACAAACTAGCCCCAAGCATACTGAATGCTTACATCAATTCTGCATCAGTTATATGAAACCATTAATAAACACTGTATGATCAATTGCTATAGTACAGTAAATGCAAAACAATATTAGAAATTTTATAAATTAGAATGTAGAAAGGGAGATTTCAACTAAAACATGTGAGTTTATTTGTGAGTGCATGCCTGTTCATATATCAATGACATTGTTTAGAAAAATCAAATAATAAGAAAACCTCATTTTCAATCCTGAATACTAAGAGGAATAGAATGCCTGTGATATTATTAGTTATCTGGACATTGTAGGAAGAACTATGAAAAAATTGTCGATCTCTTTTTGATACATTGTTAAGAATCTCTAAGCTTAGGAAGTTCCAAAAATCACGCTGGATTCCAATTGCCTTCTATAAGTACTAGAATTTTCTATTGTCTCATGTTCCAAATTCAAGTAGACTGATTAAAGTATATAGATGAGGGACAAACAGAAAAAAAACAATTCAAATGACATATACTTATTTGCATCTTAGCACATAACATTTTAAAATTTCATGGGTCATCGGTTAGAAAACATTCCAGGCTATTTTATGTGAGGAGCAAAGTTCTGCCGCTAAAATATGACAGAAAACACATATTTGTGAAAAACAAAGCAAAACAATGAATCCAGTCCTTGGCTTAGCACAATTTTGTGTCTGCGTATAGTTACTTCCTAAGGCCGTTATATAAGCAAAAATGTGATGCGTGTACGAGATACAATTTCAAATTACAAGGGCTTTAGAAATGGAGCCATTTTGAGGATGATGGATAATAACATCAGCTTATAAGGATATTAGTTAGCATTTTAATTTTGGAACTCAAAACGGGACAAGTAAGTGTCATGATTGGACCTGGGGTGAGGTGCTTAGCCACTTTTACCTTTACCCTCTTTATAATCCTAAAATAATGCCATCATTTTCAGCATCAGACATAAGAATGCAGGCTGAAGACTGAGAATAATTATCTTCGCACATGTTCCTTTCTAACCTCTTTTATTTTGGAAAGGTTACTGTGATTTTTTTCCTGACTGAGCTTGTATTTGATCAGTTATCTACTAAACACGTTTTCCAAAGAATATGATTGCAGATATGAATCCTATAGATTTGGTGTTAGTTTTCAAATGTCTCCTTTGGGAGTGCTCCCATTCTTGTTCTGTTTAAACGCGGGCCTGATACAATGTGGGGTCTTCTTCACTTTTACTTGTGATTGATTTACAGTAAAATTAGCATTCCAAATTTATTAAATAGTCATATAACTGGTACTATCCTTTTATTAATATCATAGAGGATCACAATAATGGAAAAAGGCATATGTGTAGCAGTAATTCTTTGACATATATTGTGATTTTTGGTTTAATAAAGATCTGCATTTTCAAAAGTTAAATATGCCATTAGAATAGCAATTTACTGTTGTCTGGTAAAAGACTAGATTTACTTATTAGATTGGATTTATGAGTTATTTGTATCCTCATTACTAATAGTTTGCTTTTTAGTTATTATTACTATAAAATTTTAAAATGTATCTATGTATATCTTAATATTATCATAGTTTCATGAATATAATCCATATATTTTGGACTGTAATTTTGAAAAGAACTACTAACCTTAATTTGTTAACTTATTTATAACACTTTCTTTTCATTAGTTTAAATATCCATCTTTCAATATTTATATATTTCATATTCAAGTATATTTTATTTGAAACTAGTATTGTTCCATCAGCTACTATTTTGTTCACATATTGGCTCATAATTCAGCTTCATACTAAAAGACTGAATGCACTAGAAGTTGGGGAGACAGCTGATTTGTAAAGTGCTTACCGCATAGGAGTGATGACCTGATTTTAGTTCATGGATGTTATAGAAAGAGCCAGGTATGATGGCAGACACATGTAATGCCAGCACTGGGGAGTTGGAGGTGAGAGGATCACTTGGGATCACCGATCAGCCAGTCCAGCTTACTAAGTGAACATCAAGCTAAGGAGAGAAGAAGGCAGGGGACTTCTGAAAAATGATGCCCAAGGTTGACAGTTGATTTACACATGCACATGCATGCGTGCCCACAAACCTGCACATGCACGAAACTCACATAAATGCACAGATAGACAATATACACAAATTAATTTCACTGGATGGAACTTATCACCTTTCATTGAATGAAGTTACCTACCGTTTAGCAGTTTGGTAAGCAATATCCAGAGCATAAGATCAGGTCCATGTAAACAGCCGTGAAGGAAAGGACTAAGACTGGAGTTTGTCTCACAGTTCTTTGTATTTATCTTTTTATATTTCCACAGCTTAATAGTTTTTCTTAATTTTTTCTACTTGTTACTTATGTGCCAGCATATGATTATGAAATTTTTAAATTCCATGTTTCAAATCAGTACATTGTTTCGTTAAAATGTTGCATAATGTCTCAGAACTATAGTTAATAAATGTGTGCTAAGTTAAAATCCGTGTGGTTTTGTTTTTATAATGATTAATATAATTCAGTTTGGATTTGAAATGAGGTTGTCTTGTTTCTGCATCCTCTCTGAGCCTGTCATGCTTCCTCCTTTAATCAATATTTCCTGTCTGAGTTGCCCTGGACTACTGGAATGTTCTTTTTGTCTTTTCTTCAATTAAGGAAAATATTAGCTATTTTTACTTATTAAATAAGAAGCACACACTTCTTAATATGCATAAGAATCTCTGAGTTACGTCACTGTCTCATTTCATCCAAGGAAAGGCCTTCACATAATCTATAATCCACTTGAACAACTCACACTTTCCATCGCCTGTTGTAGCTTTCCTTCTACAAACTACCTTTCTTTAAAAAATGTATATACACATTATTTTGAACTTCATCAGGTAGCACATTTTATGTAGACTCTTAGGAGAAGCTACTATAAAATTTCAAATCTTTTAAAACTACTTTTTAGATCTAGTTACTTTATTATGTTATGTGTATGAGTATGTTGCCTGCATGTATGTATACCATGTACATACCTAGAGTCTTCAGAGGTCAGAAGAGGGCATCAGATTTCCTGGGACTAGAGCAATAGATGGTTGTGAGCCATCATGTAAATGCTGCAAATTGAACTCCAGGCCTCTGCAAGAGCAATGGGTGCCCTTAACTGCTGAGGCAACAAACCAGCCCAGTGTCAAACCTCTTTCAACTTACTGCCAATGCTTTTCAGCTTGTTGACACTTTCCTTTAGCTCATCACTCTTTATCTCTCTTTTGTTCTCTTCATATTAGTGTTCCCATCTCACTACACCAACCAGAAAAAGAATAAGCCTCCCATAAGGTAGAGATAGAAGTACACACTTGTAATACTCACTGGCAGGCAGCCTAGGCCATACTTAAACCCCATTTGAAAGAAAATAAAACACACTAGCTTACTGAGTTTTATTATCTTGGTGTTTTGAAGGCTAGAAGTCCAAGGTCAGGGTTGGTTTATAGCAAGGCCTCCCTGCCTGACTTTGGGCAGCCTATGTTCTTAGATGACCATTTGTTTATGAATCACATGGCCTAACTGGGTGTGCACAGACTCCTGCTGTTTCTTCTCATAATAACACCAGTCTTGGTAGATTAGGGTTCCTTGTTTGTGATCATGTATAATCGTAATGACATTCCTAAAGGCCCTAGCCTCCGATGAGATCATTTTGTAACATGACAATATATGGATTCTGGACTTAAGCAATCCATATAATTATAGCATTTCTGAAATAGATCAAACAATAGCATTTTGATGAGATGGGTGTTATTGGGATCAGCTGTCTTTTCCTTGCATGATATGACATCAATTAGTTGACTTTGTAAGGACACACTGCCAGGTTCTCCCAAGTACAGCTGTATGAGTCAGTTACCCTGGAGTGTCTGATTGTCTGAAAGACTTCTTATGCAATTCAAATTGGTTATTTCCCCTTCAAATGTAATCTTTCTCTACTTTGTACATTCTTTCTGAATTTCACATTGTTCTACTGGTAAAAAAATTTTTATAGTTTTTTTACAAATTTAAATAGCTATAGGATAGTTTTTGTGCTGGGTAGTTTTATGTCAATTTGACGCAGGTTAGAATAATCTGAAACAAGGGAACCTCAATTGAGAAAGTGCATTCATAAGATTCAGCTGTAGGGCATTTTCTTAATTAGGAATTGATGGAGGAGTACCCAGCCCATTGTGGGTAGTGCATCCCAGGTATGGTGGTCTTGGGTTCTTTAAGAAAGCAGGGTGAGCAAGACATGAGAAACAACCCAGTAAGTGTCATCCCCCAATAGCCTCTGCATCAGCTCTTGCCTCCACACTCCTGCCCTGTTTGTGTTCCTACCCTGACTTCCTTTGATGATGAACTGTGATGCGGAAGTATAAGCAAAATAAACTCTTTCTTCCCCAAGTTGCTTTGGTCATGGTGTTTCATCACAGCAATAGTAACTCCAACTAAAGAACTATGATTCTTCATTGGATAAGAATTTCAAACCAGTAAACACACATTTATTTTTATTATGACATGAGCATTGACAATTATTTGCTCGTAGCAGTGGAAATATAAAATCATCTGAATTAACAATAACATAACAATAGTACATTTGATAGCTCTAACAGAGATTTTACCAGAAAAGCTCAGAAGACAACAATTCTCTGCAAACACTTCTACAAAGAATTAATTTTCAGATCTAAAGCCAATGACACATTTCTGGTGATATATGTGGAAATTTATTCACTGACAGACAAGGAAGGTGTCACATATGGAATCACCTCCCTTTCACTATGTGGCAAATTCTCCCAAATCAATTTGTACTCTTAAATTTTTACTCAGATTCAGGAATTTTTCACATATTTTTTAAGGTGTAACATTTATATATAAAATAAAAATACCTCAGTTTTATAAACATTAAAAAACATATTCGATTGTGTGGTAAAATACATGTTATGTGATGTTATATATATATGTATTTGATAATATGTTGTCATCTATAATTGGAATGTTTCTTGGAAGGGACTAGGGTAAATCATTTAGGGTTTCTAATAATGTTCGACTCTTTTTCCATTTGCACACATGTATATATGCATATGGTGACCATGTATGTATGTTTGCAAGTGTATGTACACATGTGTGTTGGCAAATGTGCATGGAGGTGCATGATCATATACATGTATGTTCATGGGTAGGCCCAAAGTTCACTATACAAAGCTTCCTGGATTACAAATTCATTTCTATGCAAATTCTTTCAATCAAACTCAGAGCTTACTGATGGGGCTAGTAGTTTATAGCCTGCTTGCTGCAGGATCCTCTCTCTCTGTCTTGGAATCCTAGAATTATAAGTAGGCTTTTATACTAACCAAGCATTTACATAGGTTCCGAGGAGCTAAAATCAAGTCCTTCAGCTTGATTGGCAGGTGCATTAATCACTGAGCAATTTCCTCAACCCTTAGACCTTTAAAAAATATTCTTCATGCAGCTGTCAGTCATGCTTTCTCTTTACTAACAAACTTTCTGAAGTGTTTTACATGTATATAATTGTTAGTATTCTTTTTTTATAATGCCACTTACTAAAGTTTATCTGCTACTTTTCTTTAATTACATTAATTTGTTAATAAAACATACTACTTTTAATGGCTAACCTCTACCACTGTCTCCTTTAAACCAACCAAAGGCCTAGTGACATGTTTTGAAATATTCTAGTCTCCACTTTCAAGTAAGTGTCATGTAAATTTCTTAATTTGTAAAATGTCCCAGAGATTGGGTATTTAAGCAACAGAATTTATTTATTCACAGTGTTGAAAACTAGATCTCTAAGATTAAAGGGTCAGCAGGGTTGGATCACAGTGAAGCCTCTTTGCTGATTTGTACAGGCCACCTGCTCACAGTACCTGCTTCTGTGAGCTCACATGGCCCTCTTCCAGATGCACCGGATGAAGATATCTCTCCTCTACACAAGGACTCCATACCAATCACATTATGATTTTGCCTTCATGGTCAATTCTAATTTACTGACATTAATGATCTGTCCTCAAATACACTCATATTGGAATTAGACCTTTAACATTTGGATTCTGTGGCCAAGAAATTCAGCCCTAAATAGCATTTTTTTTTTGACAAGGTCTCATTCTATAGGCCAGGCTGTCCTCAAACTCATAGCCTCTGCTTCTTTGGTGCTGGGATTCACACCCACACTAGGCTCTATATCAGTCTGTTTTGAGTATGTACAGTACTAATAATCTTCCATGAAAAGAACCAGGTAGAAAACAGCCTCAGTCTTCTTTATGTGGAATGATACTGACTGATCATGATTACAGGGCAGACATTTGACCACAAGTTTTCATCACAGTTGCACTTTGTACTTTGACAAATGAATCCCACTGTCTCTTATCATACATTTCTTCACAAAGTTTTCTTAAATAAGTCAAGCTGGTTAATTTCCAGCTTGGGTTTTAACTGCCACTTCTCTACAAATTCTTTCCAGATTTTTCTTTTTCTTCTTTTTCTTCTTCTTTTCTTGTTCCTTTTTCTTTTCCTTTTTTTCATTTTTCTAGACAAGATTTCTCTACTGTAACTCTGGCTGTCCCAGAATGCACTCTGTAGACCAGGCTGGCCTTGCACTCACAGGGATCTGCCTGCCTCTGCCTCCTGAGTGCTGGGATGAAAAGCATGTGGCACCCCTGCCCAGTGTGCATCTGATTTTCAAGTGTATGCTATTCATTTTTTTCTTTAAAAATTTCCCCCCATATTTCAAATTGTAAGAGGATACATCTGTAACAAAATGATGTAGTTGTTTTACCTTTTCTCACACAGATATATTCATAATTATATTTTATTTAGTATAGCCTAATAATTTCAAAATATCATAAAAGTTGACTCAAATTTGTACTATGATTCTCTAATGTTGTGGAGCGTTTGCATAATATTTATATCAGACATAATTTTTATTAAAGCCCAAACCAATACAAAATGGAAGAGTGTTTGCTAAGAAAAATGAATAGTCTACAAGAATTTCTTATTACCTGAGCTTCCTCTAGAAAACACAGGATGATCTGCAGTATATTTTAGGGACTCATGTGTTGGACATCTTTGAACTTGCACCTCAACCACCACAGCACACAGAGAGAGGCTTGTCTCAGCTTTGTATCTCCCCAGATCAGGACAAATGAGTGGCCTGAAGGAAAAGTTGCTGCAATAAGCTGATAGAACCTAACGTGAAGAATATTATCCAACATATCATGCCTCCAAATGTGCATGAAAAGAGCAAGAAAAAAGATGGTACCAAGAAGGACAAAGATGATCATGGTTTGCAAGGCTCTGATGTGGGCATTGGTGAGGGCATCTCTGCTTCTTTGTGCATGTTGCTGCATCTTCTTGTGATGTCTCCACAAGGAGACAATGAGCAGGAGTAGAGTTGACTGAGAAAGTATGAATGGTGTTGAAATGAAAATACCCTGGAAGACTAAAAGAAACTGGAAAAATTCTGCAGTGTTATTGCAAGTGAAATCATACAGCAGATGTCCTTTGTAGCCATTTATTATGGCATCAATGGATGAGTTCATCAGCACAACACTTAAAATCAAGAGGGCTAGGGATGCCAACAAAGTCCCTGAAACCACTTGATTAGCTCTCCTTTTAAAGTAAAAGAAAACACAGTTAGAAAAGTTGCCTATTTTGAGAAAATAAAAGAGGCTGAGGCATGCAGCAAGCCACATGTTAAAATGGTTGCTGAAAAGTAAGTGAAAATTCATCATTTTTGCCATGTTTCTAATTGTGGCCATATCTGATTTTGACACAGAAACAGATAATTCAGTGAGCATTGTCAAAAGAAGGGAGATTCTGCAGAAAGCCAAGGCGGTGACGATCTGACCCACCATTGAGATCTTTCTTTTCTTAATCCAGTCCACGCAGTACACCGACGCTATGAATCCATTGCCAAAGCATCCTATTGTGACTTCCACATATAACATCACTAGAAGTGTGCTCTGTATGGTGCTCTCCATAGTTCGTTATAAAAGGTCCCAACTCCTGAAGTCACTGCAAAAAATTGAAATGCTATATTTAATGTCGAATCTTACAACATATTCACTTTTAAGAATAACCTACACATAATGGGATCATCTTTCTTTACAACACTGATAATTTTCTTCTCTCACTTCAATCATGTTTCATTCAGAAAGTTATTCCTTAGGCAAACTGATCGGGAATATTTTCTAGTTGAAAACAATTTGAAACTTTACATGCTAAGAGGCAAATAAATATGTATTATTTGTATTTTTGACAGTTTTCAAGTTACCAACATTTCAGTCTAGCAGTTCTAGGCAAGAACGATGACAAATTCTAACATACAGAAGGCAACTAGAACAGAAACTTGTTAAGAAGCATTCTGAGCACTGAGGTTTATAGAGCACTGGACATTAGGACAGAGGTTGGTGCATATTTTGCCCAGGTCTTAGAAAAGACATGAAGATTCCTCTGATAACATGATAGAGACAATTATTTCTCAATTTTTGCACCAAGACGATAACCACACACGTATATTCTTTTACAACGTTGTTGTGACTCACATGCACAAATACCCGCAAGCACATATTTGTTGGTGTAAAAAAATCTTTTGTCTTACACTCAAAAGCTTTACACATTTTCTCAACTCTTATACATGCATCTGTTGCCTGGTTGCTACTGTGGCACTGTTCAGTGCTTTCCACAGAATTTCCACATAATTAGTGTAAAATTTAGTAAACTTGGGATTTCACCCAAGCAAGTCAAGCGCTATCAATCTGTCGTGTTATGAAACAGACACTGAGCAGGAATGAATTCTCTGCATTCTTTGCCTCCCCTTGTCCATTTGAGCTCTTTTGTATGTTCACACCAAATATTGTCAGATGGTACCCACGCCTCACACCTTCAATCAGCATCTACTCATGAACCACCTCTTACAAGTACCAAGGAAGATGTGACAGCCTCGGTGAGTTGGAAAACGACACCATCACACACTTACTGATCAAAAATTAGAGTCATAAAAGATCCAGGAAACAAATTCAGGAATAACTGTCAAAATAACAGACAAATACACATCACTAGCCTTATTTGCTTTATAAATGTCAGATCAACACGTACAGCATTTCAATAATACAGCTAATAAATCATTGACTCCTAAAGCAATATTCAACAAAATGTAACATATCTTTAAAATATCTCACAATTGAGCAATATTTATATGAAAGACAAAGAAAGAAGAGGTAAAAAGACAGAATGGAAAAATTCAAAGGAAAATTCCTCAGAGTTGAAAAATGTACCTACGTCCTGGGACAGGAACACTCTGGCTGATCTTCCAGGTGGCAAAGAAGAGCTCAAGTAAGGAGAGAGACAGAAATGCAAACACCTGGCAGGCGTGGCTATGTGGCGTGGGCTACATTAGTAGTGTTTTATGGGCTATGTCATGATCATTATATTGGTAAATGACATGCACTTTCCAAGCTCACTGGGAAGCTGGCTCTGGAAATGAGATCACTCTCTCTCATTTCACACTCAAGTACCTTTGTCTCAAAGTATCTTCAAAGCCCCTTTTCTTAGGATCGACCGCCTTTCCTAGCTCAATGATGGAGGACAAAAAAGGCCCAAGAATACAAACATTGGGTCCTTGTAAACAGTAAAAGACAAACCAGTTCAAAAAATATTACTAGAATTAATTCCCTGACACATATAAATGTGTCAAACATGCAAAAATGGTGCTAGAATTTCAGCTATGAAGATCTGGTGAGAAATCTCTACTGGGAGCTCCAGCTGACTGCCTCACCTTCCCCAGTCAGGTTTCTGCTAGATGCTGTGAGCATATATGTATCTATGCTATCTGGGACTGTTGCTGTGATTTCTATTCCTTACAAGGCTCATCAATGGGGACATTCTCCACTGACTTGGACTCACTACCAAGAAGCACTGATTCTTTTAAAGAAGCTCCTCTAATTGATTTCAGGTTTTGAATGCCTGACAGGGTGTTGTTTTTTGTTCTATCTATCTATCATCTATCTATCTATCTATCTATCTATCTATCTATCTATCTATCTATCAGCTGTCTATCTTTCTATCATCATCATCATCTATCATCTGTCTATCATCTATATATTATCTATCACGTCTCTATTTATTATTATCCATCTAATAATCTATTGATCTATCAATTTATCATCTATCATTGATTGATCTCTCTCTACTTGTTCTCTTATTTTTGTTTGCTGTATATTTAGTAAACTCATACATTCAAACTACAACATATAGCTATCCTAGATCATCCTCTAGACCAAATAAAACAAGCTATTTAAAAAGAGTGAGAATTTGTCCCCAATAAAGGGTATTGTCACTCTATAGCAATTTCCTGAGTCCTGGGTCTGCATTTTGCATTCTGGGTTGAAAACAACATAGGTTTCTACCTGTAAAACAGATCCTGGGAAAATAATGTCATTTCTGGAAAAGTGAGGATGGAACCTATTGCTGTGGGGTGACTCAGCAAGGAAGTGACATGGCGCCTTTTTCATATGTGTAAAATCTGCCCAGACATCTGCAGAGAGAACCACCATCCTGGCTAGCACCAGAGTCCATAGTGGAACCCCGAGCATCTCAGCTCAGGTGTTCTTATTCTTTCAGAACTCCTCAGGTGTTCTACTGATACCGTGTGCAGATCATAAGCAATTAAACAACCCCCACATAAATCTAAAACCTGCAAGCAATACAAAACACCCTAGACAGCCCCTCACCCAACAGAGAATAAAACAATAACTTATATATAACTAAAAATAAACTTCTGCAACAATTCCTCCTTTCTGTATAAAACATGCATTACCTTTACAACACAGTTTAACACTACACTGGTAAAACAATTTATAAGAGGAAAAATCACGAGGGTTGCTAATGCACAGGACCAAATGAAACCAAACATCTATCTAGCTTTCTCAACGTCTTTGGACAGCAGAAAAACATTATCAATGTCTCATTATCTGAAATTCACTCATGATCTTTCGGGCTCCTCCAAAGTGCTCACTTCTCTGGCTCTGCCCTTACACAGTTTGTCCCCCAGGCTCTAGCTGGCTTCACTCTAGAGCTGCTGCTGTTCTTGGTAGTCATCTAATGGTACTGGAATCTCAAAATGCTGCTGGGGTCCCTTGCTGCAAATGGGCTACACTTACCCAAATAGCCTCTCCTGGGCTCTTTTCATGGTGCCAAGCCTCAATTTCTCTGCATGATCCCTTCAACTGATACTTTGGCTGTGCCTTCACCAATGGCCTCTCCTGGCCTCTCACAATGCTAAGCCTCAGCTGCTCTCCAAAGACCCCCTCATGCCTTCAAAACCAGCGCCAGCTGGGTGATGCTTATAGAACCAAGTTCGGCTGCCAGCACCAGATACAACTTTGGCCAGTTCTCAAGGACAGTTTCTGTGTGCTGACCCTGAGGAAACACTTTCCAGATATTAAGATAGATGATATTCTGGAAAAATAACTGGTCACTTTGTCTGCAGTAAGGGTTTCCTGATGGGATTGAGTTCTCATTACCATAGCAGATGTGTCTTATCAGGACTTCTTGAAGACAGGTTTGCAGATAAAAAAAAGAAAAGAAAGAAAAAAAACAACTGTTCAGTTTAACTAAGCAGCTTTTTTTGCTCCAAGCTGTGGCTTCCATAACAGGGCATCCTGGGCCAGTGGGAAGAATCTCTGGTTGAAACATTCTGGCCTTTTGCCATTCTTTTTCACCACCGCTATGGGGAAACATATACCCTTCTTCATTGACCTCAAACACAAGTCCCGATTGGGCTTCACACCCACAAAAAGCTATCAACAAGCTTAGTTTATACAACAGTACACTCTGGTTTCTGTTTCCCGCGCTCTGACTGCTGCCAGTGGCAAGAGGGAGCGTCGGCTCCATGATCAGGAAAAGCAATTGAAACCTTGCTTTTTCCCTGCTCCCAGCTGAATGTTTTTGATTCTACCATAAAAATGTCTTTCTCTAACGGCCTCTATTCTGTGACTCTCAATTTGAACCCTCTTTCTCATTTATTTTTCAAAATTTCCTCCTCTTGGAGGCTTATTTCATCTCTCTCTTCTTCCATCAGGAGCCCTCAATTAATACCTTAATCTCTATCCTCTGGTAGCTTCCCTGAACATACTTTTCTGTCTTCTGTGAAGTATGGAGTTTTTTCTTCCTTGTCTCTACGTTGGATTAGCTGGTGTGATGTCCTGCCCCATGCTGGTATGCCATTTGTAGTAGCTCGCCCCTATGATGGTTCAGCCAAGAAGGACAGAGACTCATAGACTCAAAATCTGCCAGACCTCAGCAGCGGGAACCACCATCACGGCAAGTGCCGACCTGGACAGTGGAACCCTGAGATCTCCGCTCAGGTGTTTTTATTCTTTCAGAACTCCTCAGGTTTTCTACTGATACCATGTGCAGATAATAAACAATTAAAAATCCCCTGCATAAATCCAACACCTGCAGATAATACAAAACACCCTAGACAGCCCCTCACCCATCAGTGCATAAAACAATTATTTTATATATAACTAAAAATAAACTTCTGCAACAGGAATAGAGATGATTATTACACAATTCATCATAAAGCAAAATAAAAAGTCTGACAACCAAAGACAGGTGTATCCATTGTAGAATCAATATTTCATCTATGCATTTTGAAAACTTTAATGTCCTTATCATTTATAACTAGGGCTTTAGAATGATTACACCAAATTGAGGTTATTATATGGGATGAATCAATAATAATTTTTACTTATGTTTCTCTCAATATGGAACATAACACCTATAATGTTTAGTCCATATATATGTTTCTGTTATTTATTCTGTTGTATGTAAAACAAAAGTAGATTAAGTGTTAGGTCTCAACCATCCTAAATTAGCAAGATTACAGAAAGCATTATTTGAATTTGTTTCTTCTCCAAAAGTACCAGTAATTTTATTTCTTTCTATGTATTTTTGATAATAGAAAAAGTTTGTTTTTCTGTGTGAGGTAGAGAAAAGTTCTGAATATTCATCCTCACTGAGCTCTGGAGCCATGTTTAGTTGTGTTCTCAGTGAAGACACTCTGTTATCAGCAGCAAGTTTACCTTGACTAGGAATTAGTAGAAATGCTGAGCCATAGAATTGGAGAATATCTGTTTGGGGAGCCCAGGAAGATGGTAGAGAAGTGGTCCTCAGTGATCCAGAGAAAGATCAGAAAAGGGCAACATCTTGGAAAGGAAGCCAGCTTTCTCCAGTGATGCACATTGTTCAGACTGAAAGCTCTGGAGAGGTCAGATTCAAGGATATAGAAAAAGTGGCAGCTACATGAAGTAGAATTTTAAGGCAAAATTCTGATTAAGTCTATAAACCTAGAGGAAGATTGAACTAAAAGATGATTTCCTTTTAAATGAAAAAGTAAAGGCCTTACTCACTTGTTAGCAGTAAAACAATTAAGTGACTAAGTCCAGGGGTTGGAGTCTCTGATCCTTTTGTAAGTACACAAAGAACATGCCACAAGAGTTTTCAGAACTTGCCATGTAGTAGCTTCTCAATGATCAAGTGCCTGTGTCCAGCGGGAAATGCACATGTACATACTTGGAGGACTTTCTCAGACATGATTGGAAGAACTGATTCTATCATCTGATGATGCTGAGTGTGACATAGTGCAACTCCAATGTAAGATTATCTCTAGAGCCTTGACTCATAATCATCTTAAAATGGCTTTAAGGAGTTTGTAGCAATCTACATAACCTAGAATGTATAACTGGTATTCATAGTATTGAAACTGGTACTAATTACATATGATAACAGAACAAATGTCTCTTTTGTATACAAAGTGACCAGCCAGAAATCATCATGAAAATAATTGCTTGGTATTGAAGAAAACATATACAAATCTGCCAAAACCATTAATATACTGTTTAAAATACAGTATAGTTGCAATAGTTGCAAAACAATAGTTGTATCCTTGATATCCTTATATCAAGTCTATAAGTACTGATATTATGTCTCTAACTGTAGAATTTCAGCCTTTACTCTATGAAATGCTTCTGTGTGTAAAAGCTTGCAGACATAGTTGAAACCAGCATCTGCAATCTGCAGTTGTGGTGCATGGTTGCATTTCTATTGATGTTCATTTATTTTTTCATTGATTTATGACTAAAGTAGCATTTGCATCAACATCTAATGCTCCAGAATCAAGTAGCTACATATCAGCTACAACAGGACAAACTGGCTCTCATGTCATTCTAAAAGGGAGACTTTCTAAATAACCACAAATACAAAGTAAAATGTGAGGTTCTATCTTAAGATTTAGAAGACAACATCAATTTTTGTACTGTCAGAAGGTAATAAAATCATCTATATTTCAGTTAATATTCAAGCTTATTAATTTCAAATATGTCAACAGTTTCTCTCATTGAAATATTATTAAAAGATCATGGTAAAAATATATAGAAAATTCTCTACTATTTCCATATGCTTTCATTGTTGTCATTTTAATGATTGCAGAAACATTCACTGTATTTGTGTAATGAATTTTGAATTACTTGAAATGGAATAATTATTGTAGTAGGAAATACTAAGTTCTTCTGATCACAACATAAAGTGTATTTATCAAAAGCAGATAAATTCAAAAGCAAGAGTGATTGAAATACAAACTAAACTTTTAAAAGCAATTCTCAACTTTAGGAAGTTTTTCCTCAACTAGAAGCTTGAAAGAAATGATGTCCTTGACAATAAATGGGGCACTGAAGTCAGGACATTGTTGTGTTCATTCTGCATTCCCCACATTGTCTTCCTGAACCTTCTCTACGCTCTTTTTCTATTTATATTTTATCTGGCATGAGTGGGTGATGGTTATGGAGAACATATCTTAAGTTTACTCTAAATACTTCTTTCATGCTTGCAGTGCTGTAATTATTCTCTTTATGTGAAAGGTAAGGTAAGAAATCAGGATGATATGATGCCCTCTAAGACATAAATGCTCTCTAGGATCTAAAATCGAATGTGTCTGTCTTCTAATAATACTAGCAGTTTAAGTAAATAAATGTAAACTTAAAGTGCTAAATATGCAATTAATTTTCTGAAGTGAACAAATGGTTCTATAAAATTGTAGATATAGATTCATGCCAGATGCAGTCATTGATTCATGTTCAAAACCATTTATTTTTTGGCCAATTAAACCCTCAGGTTTAGTCCTGTAGTCCTGGAAAATTTCAGCCTCCATACAATCTAGTCTTAAGTTCCTGAGACCCACCACCGACTAGCTCCTTCTGAACTGTACACACACACCTGACCTGGTTTAAAATTTTTAATTTCATTATCACTGTTTGCCTAAATATTCCTGCATACAATGCAGAAGCGCATATCATAAATATTTCCAGAAGAAGATAAGAGAATAAGAACCTCATGAAACACACTTGGCTTTATAATCAGAAGAAAATGGCCTATCACCTTTTATGTAAGTATGGATTTGGCACATGAAATAAGGGTCTGTTATTCCCAATCAGTCTGATGATTTTCATAAATGCATCAAACACAAACATATATATATACACATTTTACTTAAATAGCATAGTTGGGATATTTTGCAGTAATATATTTAGAAATTACTCAAATATCAGCCTTTTGGGAAAATGGCAGGAGGTGTAAAGACACAAAGACATTCGGTTTGGTTTCTGCTAGAAGTGACACAGTGTCCCTTTGAATATGATCTTGGAATGTGGAGCCTTACACCATATAATTTATGGGAAGGAAATTCCAAGGTAGGAAATTGACCATTTTCAAAGAAAACATAATATATTGAAGCTAGTTGCAAAAAATGGCAATGTGATAGTTGATATTTACTAAAAAATAAGAACAAATTCATGTATTTATATCTATAAAATGCATTTGATAATAGTTTCATATTAATGTCTTAACTTCTTCAAAAAAAACAGCTCTGAAGATGAGCAAAACAATGAATTCAGTCTTTTGAGATAGTGTATCTCCTGACCCAGTAGTGTGGTCACCAGTACTGAAAGGACATTTGAAACATTTCCAGAATCAAATTCTCCTGTTTCTTTTTCTTGGATAGGAATGATTCTTACTAATAAAATTGTCTCAAGTCTTAGAGGAGTGTGTGTGTGTGTGTGTGTGTGTGTGTGTGTGTGTGTGTCTGTCTGTGTGTTGGTAAACTCCGTGGCTGTGATTTATTAATCTCCCAACCAAAAATTCAATCAACGTTGGGGATTTTTATGTGTTCTGAAGTTTCCATAGCATTTTACTGACTTTGAATGGCTAAAAACAGGAAAGCACATAGTGTACTGCAGAAGAGCTCAATCGTTTGCATGGAATATAATGTCTCTAAAACATCTCAGATGTCCTGTCCACAAACTGCATCCCCTAGTCACCACAGGTTGGTTTTTCATGGCAGGTGCTAGAGAAAAAGCTCATTTCTCATTTGCTAGCTTGCAAATGAAGACATATTCTTTTTCATAGTTTTGCCATATTTAACCTTGTCTAACATGTGCTTCAGTTGAGTCAATCAAGTAGAGTTGTCAGCTGATATTTAAAACTAAAAGGATGGGACATGAAGAAAATGTCTGAATTACTAGATGAAATCTAATCTTTTGAGTTACTTTGAATGGTTTATAATCAGTAAAGAAAAATGTTTTACAAATCATTGCCTTGTTTCAGAGGATTAAAGGGAAAGACCTGTAGAATTTTCTGAATAGTACTTTCCTTCTTTTTTTCTCCAAATTCCCAGAAAACTCATTCTTCTATCATACAGAAAATAAGATCAAATTAGCATCCCCTGCCTCCTACAATCCCCTATACTTTCCATTTGGCTTCCTAAAAGTACTAAGGAGATAAAGACATAAATTTCCCCCCATACATTTGAAAGTGATGCTAAGAGACTGTGTGTTTTTGTTCACAGAACAAAATCTGTGAAGTCTACTCTTAAACCAAATCTGGAAGGCTTCAGCCTCAGCCTCCATACAATCTAAAATGTTTAAGTCTCTGTAAAATCTACAACATTTAAACTCTGAGATGCACTGCTGTCTGAGCCGGCCTGACTAGCTCCTTCTGAACTGTGAGTCTTCCTGTTCAACTCACTTGCTTCTCTGGTTCAAATTCCTCTCCAAGCTGACTGGTTCCAACTGACTTTCTGAGACAGCTCACTGTTTCTGACAGAACTCTTCTGACTCTGGCTTACCCTGGCTGAAGTTCTCTGCTCAGCTTCAAACTGATTCACTCTTCCTGTATGATACTGTCTTCTTCTGTGGAGCTCTGACTCTGTCTGTATGTCTCCCTAAGCTCTCATTGTTGCATACTGCCTCAGCTTCTGTGCTCCTCAGTCAAACTACTTCATTGTCTGTGTCTTGTCTACTGACTGCCTGCTTCTGGCTGTTTGCCTCATATTGCTTGCTATAACTGACAGCTATTGTAACTGACTCTGCTCTGAACTGAGAGCCTGCCTTTATCTATTGTATGAGTTGGGTATATCCTTACTGTGACTCATTCTGCTAACTTTTCTTCTGATTTGTCACTTTTCCTCCCATTTAGTCTGACTCATCTCAGACATCAATTCTTATGTGACACTGACTCTTTCTGAGCTTATGTATCCTGTATCTGCTACTATACTGTTTCTGTCTTAGGGGTTAATGGCATGGACCACCAATGCCTTCTAAATACTGGGATTAAAAGTGATTGCCTAGTCTGCTTTCTGCAGACTAGGATTAGAGGCATTTACCATCAACATTCTTAACATTCTTTCTACATTCCATCTGGACCACACAGGCCTCTGAATGTGATTCCTTCATACAGACCCCTGAAATTTAGGTCCTTACTAGCTTTCACACAGGACTATTCCTCTACATTGTCTGATAGTCAATATGATATCAGATCAGGCACAAAGTGGGAATGAGCATTGAATGGCTACTAAGAGAACTAAAGATAGATCAAGAAAATTAAGGGGTGGAATTACAACAGCAGTTCTCAACCTGTGGGTGACAACCCCAATGGGAGTGAAACAACCCTTTCACTTGGGGTTGCCTTAGACCATCCACATGTCAGATATTTATATTACAATTCAAAACAGTAGCAAAATTATAATTATGGAATAGCAACAAAAATAATTTTGAGGTTGGGGTCACCAGAACACGAGGAACTGCATTGAAGGGTCCATAGCACTAGGAAGGCTGAGAATCATTGATTTACAACATTCCAGCTCTCTTCTACCAGTCACTCACTATCTGGCCACCTTACCTTGTGGCTGTCTGCTTGGAGGAAACAAGCCAAGAAGGAAGATTAAGATGGCAGAGTGAAGTAGCGCATGATGCAGGAGACAATGAGCTGGAGAATCGGTTATGGTAGACTCAGTGAAACCAGTTCTCCAGCTGCCAGGAGGATAGGGCCACAATTGGGCCTGCATTGCTTTGTGACTGCCTGCTAGGCTGGCCCTGTGGAGTGGAAGGTGCAGGCTGGGAGGGGAAACAAGGATGGCAGACTGAGCAGCACATATAGTGGAGAGACACTAAGCTGGAGACAAATCCATGGCTATGAACGGAGCATGTATTTGCCTGGTAGGCCAGTCCTTGGACTGCCTGGAGCCCAGGGTCACAGATGGACCCACCTTGCCCTGCCACTGCCCCTAGGCCAGTGTGATGCTAGGACCGCAGACCCAGCTTGTGGCAGGGAGGGAACAACTCAGGAGAGGAGACAAAGATGGTGGGACAGAGCAGCTGGCACTGAGGCGACAGGTGGCGTTGGAGATGTGATGGCTGCAGTAGTGACAGGTATGGGAGCATGATGTGCTTCTGACTCCACCGTACCCCTTGATGCCTATCGGGCCAGTGCTGCTGCTCAGCCCACAGGCAGGGCCCTAGACACAAAGCCAGGAGAAATAGGAAGTGGGTGTGATCAGGATACATTGTTTGAAATTCTCAAATCCTTAATAAAAGTATTGTTAGGTTAAAAAAATAAAGATATGTTTAAAAAATAAAGTAAAACAAAATACTCATTTTTAAATAAAAATGTGCCAAGAGCCATCACTGAAGACTTCCGGTGTGCTGAGGGGTTAACCAGGCTGGACAGACTATTGGTTTGTAACAGCTCCAGTGAATATGTCTCAGAGAGGCAACTTGCTGAGAGATTTTTTTGGCCAAATACGCCTTGCTGCTGTGGAGTTCGAGAGTGGTGGTCTCTGTCATGTTTCCCTTGTTTCTTTTGTGGTAGGAGAGTTCCACGGGAGTCTCTAACCCCTCACTGATCGGTGTTACTGGGGCACATAACAGGACTGGTGACTGGCAGTTCCACTCAGTTGAATTGGTAACTCTATTGTAACTCCAGAAAGAATCACTAACCAATCTATATCATCAAATTAGGGTGTTTCACCAAACTGCTTTGAAATTGTGTAAGAAAACACATTCTTGGTAGCTGAAAACTTGATCCGACTTAGAGAATAAGAACAATGAAACCTGGATGCTAGGGCCCACAAGTTTCATCTATAAGAGACAGGCCTAAATGTAACAAACGAGTTTTGGTGCCCATTGTTAAGTTTGTATCTCCTTGACCACAATTAATTTGATATTTTTCTAGTTTTTACAATTATAAAATTACCAATGAGCTTTTTGTGTGCGCCTTGGGGACATAGGGCTATGTGGCATGTAGACTGGACAGATTCTCACCTAAGGAAAACTCCTGACTTAGAGTTTTCTAGTTAATAACAAACTTGTTTCACTGTATTAACTTAATAAGAATTGTGTTAAGTTCGAATACTATGATATGTACTCATTTCCTAGTAATTGCAAGACTGCTACCTTCTGGCTACAATAGAAGCTGGCTGTGAAAATATTTGATTTGCTTCAACTCTGTTAATTTATAATGACAAAATTATTGTTTCTGAGAATAAATGTATTGCAGGGGAAAAGTACATTGAAAACTGGGTGTTCATGCGTCATCATATATGGGCATTGAAAACAACTTGCTTTCTAACTATGTAACTTTTGATCATTCACTGGGACAAATAGGACTTGTGATTATGATGTTATTTCTTCTTATGTAGAGGGCATTGTTTAAAAGTTATACAGGTGTATGGGAAATAATAAGGAAGAGAGAAGGGAAGAAGGAAGTTTGAAAGATGTGTGGGTAAAATCTATGTGTTGGAGCTTTGCTTCTTCCATAGGAAGAAGAAGCTTACAAAGGGAAGCTTGCAATATATGTGGGTAAGATGTGTGTGTGTGTGCATGTGTGTGTGTGTGTGTGTGTGTGCATGTGCATTTGTGTGTGTGTGTATTGTGAATGGATGTGTGTATGTGTGATTTTATGGAGAGGATTTTATAGAGAGGATAGAGGAAAAGGCTGGTATGGAGACAAAAGTTTAAAGGAAGAGAGAAGCTTCAATAAAGAGCATGTGACCAATCCATCAGACATCCGTGTGTTTCTCCCCCTGCTCTACTGACTTCATACCTCCTCTTTGGACCTGGACCTTATGAAATTTGTTGATACACAAGAAAGTCTCTCCCTCTCTCTCAACTACATTAGTTGTTTGACTCCATACTCCTCCTGGGTCCCTTGACCTTCAAGCTGAAGCTGAACTTCAGTAAAAAAGATATTAAAAATTATGGTAAAATGGATACATAATAGTACAACATACAAAAGATTCCAATTAATATTTTAAAATTATTACCAAATTTTATTTCTTGTAATTGCACATTAAAATAAAAATAGACTGCAATGTGTTCCCTAAAATAATGTAGAAAAAAATACATTGTACCTAGAAAACTGAATTATATAGTCCTAATAATCATGAAAGTATTTTAGAATGATTGATAATGAAACTATTACAGAGATAACAGTAATTCAAACACAGCAACTTCAATGATTCTAAAGCATTAGCAAAAATAATTCTAAATACAGCTCTGTATTTAATAAGATACCTTTATTGTAACTGGTTTATAAGCCTATATGTACTATACATTCCTTCTATGAAATTTGATCTACATATTATATATGATATTTATATAGTTTCAATCATACATTTTTATTACAAATTATTATGGATGTTAAAACAGAGATAAAAGGTGAAATAATTAAAAATCTCAGTGGTTGATGTCTGATACAAAATTTATATAATTTTGATATATTTATGTTTTATTGGAATACGATCATGCCCATTTTGTATATGTGTATTAAGAAAAAAAATCTTGTATACAATTTCCTAAATTACTAATATTTTTAGCTAGTGCTTATTGCAAACAAAACTTACAAAATTAATGCAGTCAAAGTCAAAGAATACTCAAAATGTAAAAATGGATAATGCAGAAGAAACTTTTATTGGTTAATATTTGTCTGGAATGTGCAACACAATCTCCAGTGTTTTACGGATCTGAAGTCTCCACGTTACTGGGTCTGCATCTCAGCCACCAGAGCACAGAAAGAGAGGCTTGTCTCAGCTTCACATCTCCCAGAATCAGGGCACATGAATGAAAGGAAGGAAAAGCTACATATACAACCTGAGTAAATAAACTGAAAAGAGTTACATTAACTAACTCAAATTTCAAAACTTGTACTACCACAGACAGGATAAAAATGGTGTATAATAGAAGAAAGGCAATCACACTTTGCAAGGCTCTGATGTGGGCCATGGTGCTGGCATCTCTGCATCTCTGGGCATGCTGCTGCCTCTTCTTGTGATGTCTCCACAGAGAGAAGATGAGCAGAAGGCAAGACAACAGGGACACCCCAAAGGGCACAGACAGGAAAGCAGTGTGAATGCTTAACACATGTCTCTCACACTGTGCATAGTTAGGAGAACTAAAACTGTAGGAGGTGTTTCTTTCAGATTCATTATTGCACATGTTAATTTTCATGTTGCTCAATAAAATATTCAAAAACAAGAGGACTAGGGACGCCAGCAGGATCACTGAAACTGCCTTTTTAACTCTCCACTTTAAATAAAGAAAAAGAGAGTTAGAAAAATTGGCTATCTTGAGAAAATAAAAGACACTGAGACACGTAGCAAGCCAGATGCTAAAATGGTTGCCTATAGTCCATAGATTATTAAAGACTCTTTTTGTCCTTGAAGTAGTAACTAAATCTGGATATAGTAAAGAGATTAATAAAGCTGTGAAGAATAAACAGAACAGATAAATTCTGAAGGTTGCCAAAGCAGTGATGATTTGATTAACCAATGAGATCTTCCTTTTCTTAATCCAGTCCATGAAGTTCACCAGTGCCAAGAATCCATTTCCTAAATTTCCAATGATTAATTCCATGATTAAAATGATTACAAGTATGTTGCACAAGATAACAAAAACTGCCTGCAGTAAATTCTCCATTTCTTATCTCAGTTTTAAAGATTTGTTAACACATTCATTTGAAACGCTATTTTTAAATGAATTTTTGAAGGTTTTTGAGAATTATTGAGTTGATTTCATAACATAGTCACTCTCAATTCTCCCACACACATTAACAAAAGAGCAAACATGGAGGTTTACCAATGATGGTGTCTGAAGTTTTTTTCCATGAAAATGTGTCTCCTCACAGAGTCCGGGCTAATCACATCATAACTGCTTGCTCACACACACAGCTCCTTTAGGACTTTCTAGTCGATGATAAAGGAATGTTTGAAAACTCACATGCTTGTCTGAAAAAGGAAAAAAAAAGCATTCTTTTCATTATCTGTGTATACCTCAATTTATGTGTTTTCAATGACTATTTGAATTCCGTGCATGCATTATGAAATTCTCAAGTATATAAAAGATGTCAAAAATATAAACAGATGATGAATCTTTCTGAGCTATAAGCCTTTATAAGCTCTTCAAAATTGCTATTCTGTACAGAGACCTGACCATATGATGTCCAAAACTCTTACATTTTGATGTTGTACAATATGGTCACGAAGATCTTTATTCCTCAAATATTAAGTAACAAAACTATTTCCTTATTATCTCACATGCACAGATACATTTGTTCACATGCTCACCCATAAGTACATATTTATTGAGATTCAAATATTTCTTTCATTCTCAACAAGGTGTTCACATTGGTCACATTAATTGTGAATCTAGATCACGCGTAGTATTGTACAAGTTGATTAGACCATGCTTTGACACACACATGTTAACTGATGCAGCACTAACTCAAAATATTGATTAAACTTAGATATACTCTATTCATATGTGAAAAGGGGGAGCTGTTTCTTGTGCTGTGAGCAGGTAATAAGGAAGATTACATTATCCATATAGCAAAACGTCTTTTTATTCCAGGCCTTTCCTTTGTCTGATAGAACAGAGTTTTCTATTAGCAGCAAACACCCCTTGACCGTGTCCACCTCCCCTCAACTGCCTCAACATCTGCTTTGTAAACATCACTATTATCATCAAAGCAGATGAAGGATGTCACACATGTTGGGAGGAACGAAGAATGAACATTGTGATACAATCATAATTCAGTGCGTTCAGTCCCTGAAGCAATACTGAGCAAAGAAAGTGAACCTTTTTTGAAAGGTTTGAAAACTCACAAGCATTCATCATCTGATGGGGAAACACACGGAAAGGGAATAACAGGCCAGTGTGGAACACATTAAGGAAAGCATCTAAGGATGGAACAATATACACACCTTCAGTGTAGACACAGGAAGGGCCTTGTGGATCGGATCCTTCCAGGTAGCAAAATGAACTCAAGCATGAAGAGAAACCAATAGAAACAACAGTGCAATAAACAGTATCAGACAATAGTATGACAAACCAGGATTTCAGTTTCTTAGCCTGAAAAGAGACCAAAAACACATATTCATGAACTATATACCTCCCTTCACCTCTCAGGGATGATGTTTCAGTGGAAGCCAAAGTCTCATTTGCTGGCATGCAAATAAGCCACACAGTCTATCACTTTGATGCTGCATTATTGCAAATCCGTACATAATTTTTGGGCTAATCATTTCAGCTAGTAAAAATGTGAAAATTAGTACCTAGGCCATTATAGAAAAATTGAAATTTACAGAAGGACCAAAGACATCTGCACATCACCTGAGTCACCCACCACCTTTAAGAATACATGTTTTAAAAATACTTTATTAATTCTTTGGAAATTTCATATGTCATAGTTTGATCCTATTTATAGCTCTCTCCCAGGTCCGTGCAGATCTACTGCATGTCATAACCATCTAACTTTGCATCGTCATTCTTCCTTAAGCCTATCAAGTCCATACTGTGTTGTCCATGCATTCTTAGGAGGGAGTAACCAACTGTATTCTGAATGGATTTAAATGCTGTTTCTGATGCTATTCCTGGCAGGTTGTGAACAAACATCTACTCACACCATTTAGGGAACCAGTGACACATCAAAGTGCAAATACTACTAAATTCCAACTTGCTGAGACAGTGAGTTTTATTGGGGTTATTTATGGGAATGGGAATGAGGGGTGACTTACAAGAAAACAAGTCGCTCAAAGAAACCTACATCAACAAAAGTCTATCCCAGTGTGTGTGATACCCCATAAATGCTGGAAAACTGGAGTGCATTGCACAACCTGCATGGAGCTCAACAGGTTGGAGAATGTCCTCTCCAAGTGGCTCAGTTGGTTTAAGCCTCTTTCAAGTAGTTTAGCTTGTCAGAGAGTCTTCTAATATCATAAAATAAATGTTGAGAGAAATATATACCTGGCATTATCACTACAGGGATATCCATTTAAGTGTGGAGGAATGAATAAAATTGTGCTTGATTAAACTCTTTATGGAGAGTTGAATTTTGTGTAATCAGTGTATGGACTTGTCATACATGAAAATTAAAATAAAATACAACATGTACTAGGTAAAGCAGGCACATAGCACTGAATTTGTAATAGGTGAGGACATTATTATTCTCTGAGGCATTTACTTTTAAAGAAAATTCTTTTTTATTGAAAGATGACTGAGAAACTATAAAATGTATCTGTTCCAGTGAACAGTTCTTGGGGTTTTGAAAAATGCATGCCTACTTATAATTTTCATTTGATGAAATGTGAGAACAATGTTGCATGCCTTTCTCACCTTGTCTGAAGACTCTCTTCTCAGGAGCTGTTGATCATGTGGAAACTAAATGACTCCAACCCAGAATGAAAGTTGTCCTGAGGTTCAGAAGAGCTCCCTGCAGGTGATGATAGTCCTTGCTTGTACCCACTACCTGACTCTTTTCTGAGCCCATGAAGTCTACTATCAGCACCTATACCACACAGCTCTGCCCCATGGCCTGTTTCTATTGGTTTCTTTTCATACTTGAATTCATTTTGCTACCTGAAGGAGGAGCCAAGCCACAGGGACCTTTCTCTACACTGCAGGTATGTGTGTTTTTCCATCCTTAGATACTTTGTATGTCTCACACTGGCCTGTTCTGCCTTCCCCATGTGTCTCACTACCAGGTGAAGAATATTGTGCATTTTAAAATGAACCAGGTTCTCTTTCTTTGTTCAGTATTGCTTCAAGGACTGAAAGTGTTCTCAGTCCTAGGCATTAAAGTACTGCAAGCCATTCTCTACCATTTACACTGTATTGAGCAACCATCCCTGAATTTATGATCTT
Source organism: Cricetomys ansorgei (assembly GCA_026225945.1). NCBI lineage: Eukaryota > Metazoa > Chordata > Mammalia > Rodentia > Nesomyidae > Cricetomys > Cricetomys ansorgei. The sequence goes on from JAMJFZ010002307.1 coordinate 13,337,061, forward strand.
TATTACTCTTTAGCTACTGAATTGTGACTATCAAAATGCTCATTCTTCATCTCTCCCAGGATGTGTGGCATCCTTCTTCTGCTTTGATGACAATTAGTGATGTTTACAAAGCAGATATAGATAGCATGATCTAGATGCACAATTAATATTGCCTGACATAAATACATTATTGGTGATGAAAAAGTATATCAGTCTCAATAAATGTGTACTTATGAGTGACCATTTGTACAAATTTGTCTGTGCACATGAGACAATGTGGAAATATTTTTATCACTTAATATTTGAGGAATGAAGATTTTTCTGACCATATTACACAACATCAAAATGTAAGAGTTATAAATATCATATGGCCAGGTCTCTGTACAGAATGGCAATTTTTAAGAGCCTATAAAGACTGAAATCTCAGAAAATTTTATCATCTGTTTATTTACGTTTTCATCCTTTCTATACTTGAGAATTTCATAAAGCGTTGTGCACAGAACGCAGTCATATCAAAGTACATAGACGAAAGTAAATATAAATAATTAATGAGAAGAATCTGTTTTCATTTTAAGACAAGCCTGTGAATTTTCAACATATCCTTTTTCACTGATTAGAGCAAATAAGTTCTGGTCTGACTTGCCTGAACTGTCTGAGGAGACACATATTCTTGGAAAGAACGTCAGACTCCGACACTGGCAAACCTCCATATTTGCTTCTTTGTTAGCGTGTGTGGAGAAGTTGAAAGTGAGTATGTTATGAAAAATCAAGTCAGAAATTCTCAGAGGATTGAAGGAAATGATCTGTAGAATTTCCCGAATAGTATCTTCCTTCTTTTTTCTCCAAATTCCCAGAAAACTCAATATTTTACAATATGGAAATTAAGGACTGGTAAGCATCTCCATGCCTCCTACAACCTCCCATACATCCACTTAGCTTCTTAAAAGTTCTAAGGAAATAAAGACATGAATTTTAATTCCATACTTTTGACAGTGATACTAGAGCATCCACTGTTTCATACTCAGACTTTTCTTGCTCGCTCTGCTGCAGGGACGAGAGCAAGGGTCCTCAAAACTACCCACTGGCTGCTATCTCACAGTAGGTCAAGAGTGCTGGCCCCCCATCAGGTGCTGAGGGCAAGGTGGTGTGCAGCAGTCTGGAGCTGGAGCAGGTTCTGCCCACCCCTGCCCAAGGAAAAAGCCCAGTGAAACTGCAGGATCACTCTGATTCTGAGCAACAAGATAACAAGATAAACGAATGGAAGAATTCTTTATTTTCTGGGTTAGATCTCCTGAAAAGACTTACAAGAATCATATTACTGCTGGAAACCATGTCTGTGTCCATGATCTGAGCTATTTCCAGAATCCATGTTGATGCCTGTGATCTTTGCTGCTACTGGAATTCACGTTAATGCTGCTGGTCCATGTTCCCGTCACATCATTTACACTTTTTTATTTGTTTGTTTGTTTGGGATGTTTTGTTTTGTTATGTTATTTTTGGAGGGCACAGTGATGGGAAAGTAGACCTGGGAGAAACAGGAAGTGGGTGTGATCTGGATACTTTGTATGAAATTTTCAAATAATTAATGCAAATAGTATGTTAAGCAAAAAATAAATTAAAATATGTTTTAGAAGTACCCATGTTAGATCAAAATAATACATACTATGAAATATGGATGTACAATAGTAAAAATTATCAAAAAATAACAATATCAAATCAATGTTAAAATATAAATGCTATTTCTTATAATTATTCATTATTATGAAAATGGATTGTAATGAGATTCCTGAAATAATAAAAAATTTTAAAAAATTGTACTTAGAGGACTGTGAATTATATAATGTAGTGGGTCTAGCCCTGGCAGGAGTTTACTGACTCATGAGAGAGAGGCAGAGTGAGCTTAAAATTAAAAATAAGACCATGCCTCTTGTGGATGGGACAGAATTTCTCTCTTTATTCTTTCTGTTCCTACCTGTTGTTCTGTCTTCTACTCCCACTTTTACTCCCAGTCTTCTGTTCCTCTACTGTTCCTTTTCCTACTCTTACATCTCTTAAATTCTGTCTGTTTTCCCACATATCTTATATGGTTTTTAGACAGAGCCCCTCATGGGGAAAGATCACATTACAATCACAGCCTAATCATAGAATTAAATTTCACATAATGAATACAAGTTTTACATTTCAGTGATTAAAAGTTTCATGTGTTTTAAAAAGCAAATTATCTTAAAACCCACACTTGGACACCTAGTTTTCCATATTTTTTTTCGCACAGTACATCTATATCCTAGAAGCAATAGTTTTTCCACTATAAATTAACAGAGTTTTATCTAGCAGACTAATTACACGGCCACCTTCTATTGTAGCTGGCAGGTTGATAGGGAAAGAGTACACATCATAGTATCCTAAGGTACAGAATTCTTATTTAGTTAATACAGTGAAACAAGTTTATTGTAACTAGGAACCTTTTAAGTCGGGGATCTTTTTGACTCTCTTAGGTAAAAGGAAAGTCTGCTGCACAACTCTATATCCCCATGGCATACCCCAATCCCATCAGTCAATTTTTGATTGTAGAGACCAGGAAAGAATTAGTTTTATCTATGGCAAAGGAAGTTCAAGCATAACAATGGACACTAAAACTCATTTGTTATTACTTGATCATGGGTCTGTTTCTCATAGGTGAAACTCCTGGAAATTAAGCTCCTTTGTTCTAGCTTTCCTAACTCTGACCAAACAAGTCCCTAGCAAAAATATGTTTTCTTCTTAAGTTACTGGTTCTAAGGCAACTGGCAAAACATCCTAATTTAACCCTGTAACTATATGTGAAAAGTATCTACTGTTTTTAATTATACATGTTTCTTATTAACTCTTTTTGGAGTTTCAACAGAGTCACCAATTCAACTGAGTGGCACTGCCTTGTCCAAGTGACATTGCTCCAGGGAAAATCATCATCAGTGTTATGTGTGCCAGCAACACTGCCTAGTGAGGCCTTAGAAACCCTCACCGAATTGTCATACCACAAGAGAGACAGGGAGGCCCTGATAGCAACAAGCATGATAAGGCCGAGCATTGGCAAAGGACATTCAGGAGACAATCCCCCAGAAGGCCTTACTAAACAGTATGCTGAGTCCTGAAGCTTCAATGTTGGCTGATGTTTCCCTGTAATGCTTAAAATCATGAAAGTGTTTTAAAGTGGTTGATAATGAAACTATTACAGAGATAATAGTAATTCTAACACAGTAACCTCATGACTCTTTAATATTGGCAAAAAATTTATAAATTGAGCTGTATTTGATAAAATACCTTTATTGACACAAGTTTAGAAGTCTATAAATTTCTTCTCTGAAATTTTATCCAGCTATATGATATCATATTTATATGGGTTTAATTATACACTTATAATTACAGCTTGTTATAGATATTGAAACAGAGAGAGAATACTAAAATAACTCCAAATTTTGATTATGTTTTAGTGGATTACAATCACATCCATTTTGGATATGTGTATTAAGAAATAAATTCGTACACAATTTACTAAATTAGTAATAATTTCACTAGTGTTTAGTGAAAAAAATTGAAAATTAATGCAGTCAAATAATATATTTAAAATGTGAAAATAGATAATGCTGAAAAAACTTTTATTGGTTAATCTTTGTCTATAATATACAGCATGAGCTCCAATATTTTAGGGATCTGAAGTATCCATGTTATTAGTTCTGCATCTCAGCCACCAGAGCACAGAGGGAAAGGCTTGTCTCAACCTTACATCTCCCAGAATCAGGAAATATGGATGGAATGAAGGAAAAGCTACATATACAACATGACAAAATAATCTGAAAAGAGATTTCGTCATTACTTCATATTTCCAAAATTGTGCTATCAGAGATATGATAAAGGTGCTGTATAATAGGAGAAAGGAAATCACATTTTGCAAGGCTTTGATGTGGGCCGTAGTGCTGGCATCTCTGCATCCTTGGGCATACTGCTGCCTCTTCTTGTGATGTCTCCACAGGGAGAAGATGAGCAGAAGGAAAGACGTCAGGGTCACACCAATGGGCACAGACAGGAAAGTAATATTGAGGCCTAATAGTCGCCTATAAAGCTCTGAAGGGTTCTGAGAACTGTAGGATGCATTTCTCTGAGACTCATGTATCCATACATCAATACGCAAGTTGGCCAATAAAACATTTAAAAGCAAGAGGATCAGGGACTGCAGCAGTGTTACTGCAACTGCCTTTTTAACTCTCCACTTTAAATAAAGAAAAAGAGAGTTAGAAGAATTGGCTATCTTGAGAAAATAAAAGACACTGAGGCACGTAGTAAGCCAGATGCTGAAATGGTGGGCTATGATCCACAGATGAGTAGAGACTTTTAATGTCACTGAAGTCAGAAAGAAATCTGGATGTAGTAAAGAAACTAAGAAACCTGTGAAGAGTAACAAGAGCAGATAAATTCTGGAGGTTGCCAAAGCAGTGATGATTTGATTAACCAATGAGATCTTTCTTCTCTTAACCCAGTCCATGAAGTTCACCAGTGCCAAGAGTCCATTTCCTAAATTTCCTATGATTAATTCCATGATTAAAATGATTACAAATACGTTCCGAAGGATACCAAATAGTGCCTGCAGTAAATGCTCCATTTCTTAGCTCAGTTTTGAAGATTTGTTAACATTATTATGAAGTGCTATTTTTCAATGTCTTGTCGAAGGTTTTTGAGAATTTCTAACTTGATTATCATAACATACACACTCTCAACTCCTCCACACATACTAACAGAAAGAAAACATGGAGGTTTGCCAATGGCAGAGTCTGAAATTCTTTCCATGAAAATGTGTCTCCTCACATAGTTCAGGTGAGTCAGACCAGAACCTCCTTGCTCACACACAGCTCCTTTAGTATGTTCTAGTCCGTGATAAAGGGAAGGTCAAAAGTGCATATGCTTGTCTGAAAAAGAAAACAGATTCTTTCATTATTAATCTATGTTTACCTCAATCTATGTATTTTGATATGATTATTTGAATTCTGTGCACAATGCTTTAAGAAATTCTCAAGTATAGAAAGGATGAAAAAGTAAAGTAACAGATGATGAAAATTTCTGAGCTTTCAGCTTTTATTGGCGCTTCAAAATTGCCATTCTGTACAGAGACCTGGCCGTATGATATCCATAACTATCACATTTTGATTTTGTGTAATATGGTTGTGAAGATCTTAATTCCTCAAATATTAAGTGATAAAAATATTTCCACATTGTCTTATATGCATAGACAATTGTACAAATGCTCACCCATAAATACACTTTCATTGACACTCAAATACTTTTTTTATTTCCAATAATGTATTTATGTTTTCAATATTCATTGTGCATCGAGATCATGCCTATCTAGGTCATTCATTGTATAGTATACTTTCATTAGAACATGCTTTGATAGAGATTCCATTTTAATTGATACTGCACTGACTCTAAATCCATGAATGTAAAACTGGAAAATTTTCTTATGCTCTGATCATTAAGGAAGATTAGCTCATCCACACAACAAGACACCTCTTATTTCTAGCCTCTCATTTTTCTGGTAGAACCGACTTTTCCAGTAGCAACAAATACCACTAGACTGTGTCTACCTCATATCAACTGTCTCAATATCTGCTTCTTAAACATTACTGTTAACAAAGCAGATGAAGGATGCCACACATCCTGGGAGAGATGAAGAATGAGCATTTTGGTGTAGTCACAAGTCAGTAGCTAAAGAGCAATAAAGGACATAATTAAATTCAAGAGTGGTTGCTCAATACAGTGTAGATGGTAGAAAATGGCATACAGTATTTTAATGCCTGGGACGGAGAGAACTTTCAGTCCTTGAAGCAATATTGAGCAAAGAAAGAGAACCTGGTTCATTTGAAAACCCACAATTATTCATCATAATGAATTGTTGTGAGACAATGGGGAAGGCAGACAGGCCAGTGTGAGACATATTAGGGAAAGTATCTAAGGCTGGAAAAACACATACCTGCAGTGTAGATACAGAAAGATCCTTGTGGTTTGGTTCCTTCCAGGTAGCAAAATGAGCTCAAGCATGCAGAGAAAGCAATAGTGACAGGCCACGGGGTGGAGCTGTGCTGATAGTAGACTTAATGGGCTCTCAGAAAAGAGTTACATCTTGAGTCCAAGCAAGAACTACCCTCACCTGCAGAGAGCTTTTCTGAGCCTCTCAGGACAACTTCCATTCTGGGTTGGAGTCATCTTAGTTTCCTCATGATTGACAGGTCATGAGAAGAGAGGTGATAATGCATTCAGCATTGTTCTCACATTTCATCAAATGAAAATTATAAGTAGGCATGCATTTTTCAAAACCCCAAGAACTGTTCACTGGAACAGATACATTTTACAGTTTCTCAGTCATCTTTCAATAAAAAAAGAATTTTCTTTAAAAGTAAATGCCACAGAGAATAACAATGTCCTCACCCATTACAAAGTCAGTGCTATGTGCCTGCCTTACCTAGGTCTTATTTTATTTTATTTTTCATGTATGACCAGTCCATACACTGATTATATAAAATTCAAGTATCCACAAAAAGTCTAATCAAGCACAATTTTATTTATTCCTCCACACTTAAATAAATGTCCCTCTAGTGATAACTCCAGATATTTATTTCTCCCAATATTTATTTTATATTAGAAGACTCTCTGACAAGTTGAGCTGCTTAAAAGAGGCTTAAACCAACTGAGCCACCTGGAGAGGACATTCTCCAGCCTGTTGAGCTCCATGCAGGTTGTGCAATGCACTCCAGTTTTCCAGCATTTATGGGTTATCACACACACTGGGATAGACTTTTGTTGATGTAGGTTTCTTTGAGCCACTTGTTTTCTTGTAAGTCTCCTCATTCCCCCTCATTCCCATTCCCATAAGTAACCCCAATAAAACTCACTGTCTCAGCAAGTTGGAATTTAGTAGTATTTGCACTTTGATGTGTCACTGGTTCCCTAAATGGTGTGAGTAGATGTTTGTTCACAACCAACATCAAAAACAGAATTTAAATCCATTCAGAACATGGTTGGTTACTCTCAAGAGTGCATGGACAGCATTCTGTGGACTTGATACTCTTAAGGAAGAATGATGATGCAAAGTTAGGTTAGTATGACATGCAGTAGATCTGGGAGGACCTGGAAGAGAGGGATAAATAGGATCAAAGTATAATTAATGAAATTCTCAAAGAATTAATAAAGTAATTTAAAATCATGGATTCTTAGTGATGATGGATCACTCAGGTGATGTTCAGATGACTTTGATCATTCTATAAATTTCAACTTTTCTATAATGACCAAGGGAATGAATTTCAAAAGTTTATTAGCTGAGATGACCAGCCCAAAAATTATTCACAGATTTGCAAAAATATAGCAACAAAGTTCAAGACTGTGTGACTTAGTTGCCTGCTAGCAAATGATTCTTTGCCTTCCAGTGAAACGTCAACCTTGAAAGGTGAAGGCAGTGATATGAAGTTCGTGAATATGTGTTTTGGTCTGTTTTCAGGATAATAAACTGAAATCAAGGTTTATCATACTGTTGTCCTTTTCTGTTTGATGCTTGTCAAAAAATTAAGTAAAAGGACTTTAGTTTTTCTGTTTGATGTTAGTCAAAGAATTAAGTAAAAGGACTTTAGTATGTCTAATGACCAAATGATGATAGGACATTAGGTTTCCAGATTAAGAATTCACAACAGGAGATATTAGGCATTGCTGCCACCTCCAATAACTAATGAGGTTAAGAGGGATCATAACATGCCTTACTCTAAGCCCCCCAAAAAGAGAACCAAGCAAATGTCAAATGAAATCTCTGAATCCATTAGCCCAAATAAATCTTTCCATTTCATAAGTAGATTACCTCTGATTACTATGTCACAGTAACATAAAATTATTAAAACAAGACCTTCCTCCTTCCGTTTCAACGTCATGCTTTTATTTCTGTTATTATGAGTTTTCCCTTATTTTCTGCTCGTATGCCACCTGCCACTTTGTTCTTTTTTATAATATCTCCCTAATGAAAGAATGGAATTTAAAAATATTTAGAATCATTATGATTCACTAATTGTTATCAACACTGATTATGGACAGAGAAGTTAGGGTCAGCCCTTCACTGTTAATCTCCCATATATTTCTCTGTAGTCTCCAACATTTATGGTGCACGCTGTTCTACTATCTTTGCTATGTAGCTGATTTTGTAGCCATTCATACTGTGCCTCATTTCAAAGAGAATCAGTTAACTGTGCTGTAGTCATCATAGACAGAGGATCCCAATGTCACCAACGTGATGGCAACATCTTCCCAAACAAGAATCTGTATGTGTTTTACTACTTTGTCCTTAGCTGCTGTTGGACGGTCATCAGGAACTATTTCCATTCATAATGCTAAAGAAGACCTGAAAAAATCTCCACCTGAATAATGGTTTTTCTTGTTCAGTGACTGCAATAGAAGGTCTGCAATGAATATATATAAACCATGCCCTTGAGTATGACCTTCATTTCATTAACTTCTAATGAATAGAATAAAGCAAATGTGTAGGACATAACTCCAAGTTATACTTTTTTTTGGGATACTTCCTGAATGCTGGGAGGTGTCTGCTCAGCAAATTTATATAAATCTCGGTTTGTCAGAATATCATCATGCTTCCATTCAGGCTCTGTGATGAAGAAATTGAGGCACAATGGATTAATCATGGTGCTTCCTAATTCAATTTTACTGGTGCTCCTATACAAAGAATATATAGAGGCATAGATTTTATAGATTCCAGGAAGAACACTGAAGCAGACATCTGCCAGCCAAGTAGAGGAGTGGAGGAAACCCAGTCTTCTGGTACCTTGGTCTTGGCCCTCAATCCTCTATAGCTATGAAAACATAAAATGTATTTTGTTCTAGCCCATTTTAGATTGTGTAATAGAAGCGATAGAAGCTTGATGTATTTTCTTTCTTCTTCTTTGATTTTTCTTGTTTTAAGGAAAACCAGCTGCTATATAATGATTGTCTCCACTTTGTGGCCTCAGTGATTCGGGGAGATTGTAAAAAATTAGAGGAAGATGTCTTTAGCTCATCTTTGAATCAATCTTGTTGTTAAAAGTTACCTAATTTGGGGGGATTGTTTGTCATAAAACCGTAAATAATGGTATGTGTTCATCACGAAGCATTAAATAACAGATACCAAAAATCATGGATAAAAACAAGTTTTTATCATTGGAAATTTATGTAAGTCATTTCTTTATGGCCTTAGTAGTATCCCCAAGACTCTCTAATATCAATCAATGTCAGTAGTATGGTGAGTAAGAGAAAAACCTGGACAAATGGAATCCCTACTACCTAGAGGAAAGCCCTGCATATGCTTTTGGATGCTGACCTTAAAGACAATGTTGTCCTGAGGAAGTCAGGACAATAGTAGAACAGCTGGCTAGAGAGAAAGCCACCTCCATAGTTCTCAGAAACTCAGAACAGGCAGGGAAAGCATCTCCATTTGGTGTTTTAAAATCAGAGATCAATTCTGGGTGCCTGAAATTGCCTGAGTCTGTCCATATTCAGCTCCATGAAGTTTATCCTTACCCTCGAGATAAAATTAAAAAAATACAAAAAATCACCAGTCACGGTGCCACACACCTTTAATCCCAGCAGATGTGAGGCAGAGGAAGGCAGATTTCTGAATTCAAGGACAGTCTGCTCTACAGAATGGAACAGAGCTAGTTCCAGAACCCATTAGCTCTTTGGTTAGGCATCTAATTTGCATGGAATATCAATTCAAATGATAGTTGCTTTTCACTAACAAGCAGAAACACTGTCATCATGCAGTTTCTGTGAGTTAGATTTTCCTCCTCTGAAAGCTGCAACAGCTGGAAAGGCAAAGAATTCTTGAATCAACTCTATTTCTCCATGTACTATATGACTCTCTAGTATAGTGTCAAGATGTCCAATTCTCCAAGTTAGCCTGCGATTCAACCTCATTTAAGTTAAATGAAGTCAAGAGACAATATTGCAGTTAAGGATTTAAATGGAATCTTATTTGCAAATCTAGTTTTGAATCACTCTTCTTTCTGCAAAATGAAACATGTCTTGTGAGGCTCTTGAGAATGGACTTTAGGTTTATAGAGAAAATATAGTTAAAGAAAACAAGACTTGTAAATAAAAATGAAAAACCAAAGAGAACAACAATTGATCATTTCAAATATAATAAAAAATAAAGTTTAAAATCATATTTACTAAAACTGATCAATTGAGGGGTTTTCTGAATCATTCTTTCTTTATCTCTCTCCCTCTGTCCTGCCTTCTCTCTCATATCTGCTTTCCTGCTTATTTTAACCTCTCTGGGTGTCGTGATGTGGAATTACAGCATGAATAACTATTTTGATTTGGTCTGCTGGGCCTAGTACAAGATCTCAGTCAAAACCTGGGGTGAATTTGCAACTTCTATTGTGTTGTTGTCTCCTTTAGTTTGAAATAGTCTCTCTTTGAGATATGAGAGAGCTCAAGATAACAGGAAATTAAACAGTTATAAGGTTCCATATGCTCCTGGAACACACAAGGCTCAACTCTTCTCTCCAAGGTTATTTAAGCAGTAACAATCACTGCGAAGACTTGTTGAGAAGCTACCTGAAAGATATCATTTATCTAAGGTCTTAAATAAAGAAACAAATTTAATTTACTGTCCCAGAGAAATAATCACTGGTGTATATTAAGTATTTTTGAGGCATGACTTGTGTATGTAGCCTTGGTTGAAATGGGAATATCTGTCCAGCTAAGCTGGCTTTGAGTTATAGTTATCTATTGTCTCTGCCTTTCAACCGCTGGAACACAAGGATGCGTTACTCACCTCACAGCTGTGGAAGACATTTTAAAATTCTCATTTGGTTTACTTGAGACTTTCTACACTTTTACATTTATATGTCTTAATTGGGAATGACATTACTCTATCAATAGTAAGTCAGGATAAGAAGTTTGAAATATTAGATTAGCAGTAACAAACCTTATAAACTAACACAGACTCCATCTTCAAAGCAAACACATTAAACAAATTAAACAAAAGCAATTAAACAAAGCAAACACATTAAAAGTGCCTAGTCTGTTGGAAAAATTATTATTGGATAAACATGCAATTTTGTTCTTTTTATAGAAAAATATTTCCAAACAGAAATATTTTAAGATTTTGTTTATTTTCAATTTTGTAGGGGTTTGCATTGTTGTTGATAATGGAAGGTGATGTTTTTTATTCGAATTGTACTGATAATTGTACTAAAGTAGCAAGCAGTAGCGAAAGTGTCTAGCTCTCAGCTATGTGAAGCCGAATACCTGGTTTTCCATCTTTGCAGTGTGAATCAAACATCCTTATCTAAAAGCATTGTATTATAAAAAGGAAAGAAGGAAAACCATAACTCAAACTATTTGAACAGCCATTAATCTTAAAGCCATCTAAATAAATTACATAAAGCTGAACATGTATATATGAAGCCTGATGCCCACAGTAACAAATACATGTTCTTTAAAGAAATAATTAGAACACTGTTTGGCCTGGTGAGTTGGCTTAATGATTAAAAGCACTTGTTCTTGAAGAGGACACTGGTTCTATCCCCAGCACACTCATGGCTACTCATGATCACCTCAGGAACTAGGCACATGAGCGGTGCACAGACACACATGCAGTCAAAAACACTCAGAAAATAATAAAATAAGTTTTAAAAAGAATTAAAAAAGAAATATTTTGAAAGCTTGATAATCAAAGTCAATGATATATAAGTATGTATATTCAAGAAAATAACTAAATAAGTATCTAACTATGGTACATGTATTTAGAAAATGTTTATCCTGAACCAAATGGCTCAGAATTACAACAAATGGCTACTTTCAATCTATATAACATCCCCCCAAATAGTCTTCAATTTAGTAGACTAAAGGACAATTGATTCTTCTATCTATGAGAGATGTGTGAGAGATTGGGCACCCGTGTGACCACATGCAAGTACTGTGCACACAAGTTTCCATAAGCTTTGAAAGGAAACTTTATGTATAGGTGTTTTATCAGTTATCAGACTTTGTGAAGTATTAGCCTTCCTGGTGCCCAATGCAAAGGCCTTGACAATTTGTTCAGAAATTTGAGAATTCTTTTTTACATAAACACAGCATTTAATGATGAATACATAGTGGTAGTAATTCTATATACAGGCAAGAAAGAGTAAATGATTTACAAGTTCACTGTGTTATCTGTGTACCGAGTTTTAAAATTTTAATAGCAAATCAGTAACTCAGATGATTACAAATTATGAAGGGGTCAGTTTAAGCAAGAGGACTTTTAGACCATGAAACTGTATATTTGGTAATTTGCATGCTTGCAAATGAGAATGAAGCTGCCCTCCAAACTCAGCTCTGATAAACACCAGCTCTTAGAAGGGTATCTGAATAAAAATCCATTTGTACTGCTTTGCAAGCATTCTCATTTCTATAAAAACAACACCAAACTCACTCACCAGCACATGGGTTGATTTCCTACTTGACAACAGCCATGGAATTTAAACAAAGCGTGTTCTTCACTGACCATAAATGAAGAGCACAGGAAACAGTGTGCTCACAAAATCACAACCAGTGACACAAGAGCTACATTTTGTTTGTCCTCTTTTTAAAAACTATTTGTTCAGACATGATGAACTTCCTCCTATGCATTGCAGCCATCGTAATGCTGGCAGAAATTGCTCTTGGAAGCTTGGCCAATGTCTTCATTGTTCTGGTGAACTGTGCTGATTGGATCAAGAGAAGAAAAATATCCTTAGCTAATTGAATTCTCAGTGCTCTGGCCATCTTCAGGATTGGTTTGCTTTGGATAGTATTAACTAATTGGTGCTCAACTGTGTTTAATCTGGTATTCTTTACTACTCAAGTAAGATTAACTATTTGTGTTGCCTGGACAGTAACCAGCCATTTTAATATTTGGCTTGCAACTATACTCAGCGTACTTTATTTGCTGAAGATAGGCAATTTCTCAAACCTTATTTTTATTGGCCTGAAGGGGAAAATTAAGAGTGTCATTGTAAGTGTACTTTTGGGGAGTTTGGTGCTTTTGTTTCCCAATCTTATGATGACAAACATATGCGAGAAATCCCTAGCAAGTGGACATAGAGGCAACATGACTGGGGAGACCAAACTGACTCATGTCGTGAACCTTACAGTTATGATGACATTTACCCTAGACAATGCGATTCCCTTCACCATGGCTATGATCTGTTTTCTGCTGTTAATCTATTCCCTGTGCAAACACCTTAGGACGATGAAGCTTTATGGAAAAGGATCCCGTGATCCCAGCACTACAGCCCACATCAAGGCTTTGCAAGCCATGGTCTCCTTTCTGTTGTTATTTTCCGTCTTCATTCTGTCTCTAACGGTATCAGGTTACAGTTATAGGAGGTCTCTGCATGAGCCAGTTCACCTGATTTGTCAGGTGATTGGAAACCTGTATCCTTCAAGCCATTCCTACGTCCTGATATGGGGAAACAAGAGGATCAAACAGGCCTTTGTGTTGGCAATGATGCAGATGAGAGCAAGGTTGTGGCTGAAAGAAGAGAAACGCTGAAGTTCTCCGATTAATATCAGAGATGTGGTGTGACAAGCAGCGGAGCCTGTAGCATTTAATGTTTCCTATTGCTTTTGAAAAATAGACTATGTGTGAATTAAAAGAAATTTTTAGAAAGCATTTTATCTAAGCCTACTAAATCAGAGACTATGTTGTTTGTGGGCATATATGAAATACACAAGAATGCCTGTCTATAGCATTCCCTTAATATTATTTTCATGAAAGCCATGCAATTGTTCAAAATATGATTCACAATTTCAGAACCATGAAGCAAGGAATATCTGATATAATTGCTTATTTATTCTTTACATAAGGCATTTAAGAGGCATTTGTGAGAATTTCCATGTGTATTTGGTCCACCTTTACTTAGTACTGCTAAAGGATGGAGACTGTGTCTGACATTCATTCACAAGAGGATAATTGACTTTCCCTGTATTTTCTAAGTTCAAGACATATCATTCGTCATCTTTCTTAGCATTTGCTCAATTTGTCCATTCTTTATCATCTTAAAAACACCCATGTCATAATGCTTAGTTATACACTTGCCTGGTTTATATTCTAGTGGCAAAGGCATACTGAAGGAAGGTGCTGGAGGAGATGAAAGTCTAAAGATTCTTGGTGTTTAGGCAGCACTGTGTCATGCTGGACAAAAGAGAAAAGAGAATATGGAAGATTTGGACTACATGAAGGAACTCATACATCAATGAATCTACTTCATTGAACCAGAGATAGAACCCCACCATTTCATATGCACAAAAAATGTTTCCCAATGAGTCACAGCTCTGGCTTCGATAGTTCAGGGAGCATCTGGGAAGAAAAGAAAGAAAGATTGGAAAGGCCATCACAGCAGTCTGCTATGAAATAGTCTCACCTGGAAATAGCTGCATAAACAAGTCTGGAATGGCAATATCATTGGACATGCTAATGTAGAGGAGGAAAGTTTTGTGTGATCTCAGCCCCAGACTAAGAACTATAGGCAGCTAATGACTGCTGGGAGAAGCATTAGCTTCTTCCAGGTCTGAACACGCTTATTTGTTGTCTAATGTAAAATGATCAGCTGAAGTATATACACTAATCACCAAAAGCACACTCAGAATGTTGTATTTATATATTTTTACATAAAAATAAATACATACATAATATACATATACATGCATATATGTAATAATAACCTCAGAGAAAAAGATGCTTGAGAGTAGAGAGCCATGGAAGGAATTAGAAGAAGAGTATTTGGAAGGGGCAGGAAGAAGAATAGGGAAGATGGAAGATGATATAATTCTATTTAAATTGAAAATATGTGCATAAGCTGGGTAGTGGTGGCACATGCCTTTAAATCCAGCACTTGGAAAGCAGAGGCAGGTGGATTTCTATGAGTCAGAGGCCAGCATGACCTACAGAGTGAGTTCCAGGACAGCCAGAGTTAATACAGAAAATTCTGTCTTGAAAAACAACAAAAAACATTATTTGCATAGAAAATATTCCACACTGAACTACATGATGGCCTCTGGAACTCTGTTATATATAGTTTGCCCTTGGTTAAATTCTACTTCCTGATTATTTCACCCAAGACTACAACGAGCTGGGAGGCAGAAGGGAACAAGGGCGGGACACACAAATGAAGGTCTAACAATTCTACCTTCCTTTGCTTTTGCTAGGGATGATAAACAAGCGCATTTCTGTAAAAGAAATCTTTGCCAGAGAAACTTGTTATGCTGTAAAGCCCCTCCCCGTTATGGTCATATGCTGCTTGGACTTCTGGGGACAGCTTGGAGGGAGGTATATAAGAGAGAAAATGACAGTTAGACAGAGTTGGGAAAGAGACAGGGGAAGAATGAGATCCAGAGTCAGCTGAAGTGTATCAGGAAAAGTGAACCCCAAAAGCTGATGGTAGGAAAGCAGGCAGAAACAAGGCTCTGACAAAGATAGATAGTTCTAGAGAATAAGAAAGAAGGCAAAAATTCCTGAGATAACTGGAGGAAAAACGTTACTGGGAAACAGGAGCTTAGAGATAGTTCAGTTCCCCAGGCTTGGACAGATTTGTTTCCTTCCTTACCTTTCCTTTTCTTTCTAACCCTTGAGTTACCTGAAGTTTAAAACGTTACAAGTTAGAAATCTTTCAGTTGGGATCTGATGGATGGAGTCAAGCTACCAGTGAAAAAGTAACAGTTTGCAGCATTTGAGAGCCCAAACCCAAATGCCAGAAAACACCCACACACCCCCTTTTACAAGAAAAACCCTTTTACATATTACCATTATCCTGTACCTAGCTTAACTGTATCATTTTGATGTATTTATTGACTATGGCAACAAACATTCTGAAGTTCACCACAACAACCATGATAGCCATGGCTAGAAACTGCTTTACACCAAGAAATACTATAAAGCACACACGAGATAATATCTTTGTAAGTATTATTGAATGGAGTATGACATTAATCCATGTTTTCAAAAGTGTATATTTGTATTATTGGAGAAAGGAAAAAATGGAATGGATATAACAAATTTGTGTATAGATCTTTATATGCATGTAAGTACATCAGCTTTGCAGAAAGAGATGACAAATAAATATTGCATTCAGTGCCTGGCCTTGTGTCAATATTGACCCTATTCACATTTACGGTAAAGATTCTATAAGACTGGCTTATTGACCAGAACTTTGCAATGTGGAGAGTTGGAATGCTATGATTCCAAACCAAATTCTCTTTGGCAATCTCCTTAGTAGTAATCAATTGTCCACCTGTATGTCTGATCTAATATCCTTTTGGTTATGAGTCAAAATCTTTGGAATATACAAACATATTACTCACTTCTACCAACTCCAAATCTAAGAATTTTATCAGATCATATTTG
Organism: Cricetomys ansorgei; assembly: GCA_026225945.1. Lineage (NCBI taxonomy): Eukaryota > Metazoa > Chordata > Mammalia > Rodentia > Nesomyidae > Cricetomys > Cricetomys ansorgei. Next base: position 13,353,472 of record JAMJFZ010002307.1, read on the forward strand.
AAAACTTTAGCAGAGTTTGACTTGCTTCTTTGGAACTCACCAGCCCCTGACCATGCTACTTTAGTGTATGTGAGAAATGTAGTGAATGTAAGTTTATCTATAACTAGAACAAAATTTATGAAACCACTTCCATGTTGAATTGTTGCCTAGGGCTTTCAGAAATGTGTTCCTGGGCTGTGGTCATTACCATTTGGCTCAGAATAAACTTTCATATTTCCTGGAGTGCAAGAGATGCTTTGTACTGACATCACAAAGAGACAATTCAATTAGACAACTATAACCTTATAGGAGAAAGTTTGGACAGTATCTGTGCTGCTCAGGGTGTTCTTTGCTATTGTTTTCTGTAAACTCACTTGAATTCTGTAGTATTAGTTGCCCAGAGCTTATTTTGACACTGAAGTGTGTATTTTAGACAAAAGGAAGACATGAGAAGAGAAGAAGAAAGGGAAACCATGATTGGAACAACAACAAAAAATCAAAACTGTACAAATTGGCACATGAAAATTCAGTATTTCCTCCATCATTAGTCCAATGTAGGATTTCAGATGCCTTTGTATAGAACATCCAGCATCTGCACAGAGCAACTCACTGTCTGAGCAAATGAAAGTACAATGGAGAATACAGTGTATCCAGTCTTAGAAGACCTTTATGTTTCTTGGTTTAGCATTGTATAAGTCAGTTATCGATATGACAGTATTGTGTAATATTAGATGATTAAATGTGATTTTTGCTGAAATTAGTGCATTAAGGAATTTGTAAGAGTAGTATTAGAAATATTGCATTATTTGTGGACCATGGGTGTGCTCATACATAGACTCTTCATGGCCATTTTTATTGTAGAATTCCTATCTGGAAACTTAGGAAATGGATTCATAGCAGTGTTGAAAATCATGGCCTAGGTCAAGTGAAGGAAGATCTCTTCATTGGATCAGATCCTCAGTGCTCTGACTGTCTCCAGACTTACTTACTCTTGTCTGTAATATATATATATATATATATATATATATATATATATATATAGTTCATTCATTCAGAATTTTTGGTTAGTGAGAAAACAGGTAAAGATAATTACTTTGTTTCATGGATAGTGTCCAATCATTTCAACTTCTGGCTTGCTACATGCCTCAACATCTTTATTCTCTAAAGTTTGAGAAAATTATTCTCTAAAAAATTTTCAAACTCTATCTTTCTTGACCTAAAGTAGAGAGATAAAAGTGGTTTCAGTGATGTTGCCGGCAACTCTGGTCCTCTTGTTTATAAGCATCATGGTTATAAACATACAAGTTGATGCCTGTTTTGATATTGGCAAAAGCAACCTGCCTTACAGTGATGGTTTGTATAAATCTGCACAACTTATCAAAGTTATTTTGTTTACCAATTATGTATTTACATGCATTATTATGTCCTTAATGACTTTTCTTTGGCTCATCACTTCTCTGTGGAGTCATCTGAAGACCATGCAGCTCCATGCAGACATCCAAGTACCATGGCCCACATCAGAACCTTGCAAAATATAACTGTGTTCCTCTTACTTTATGTCATTATATTTCTCTCATTTTTTGTTCTAATTTCAAGATTTGAAATCTTAGAAGAAAATGTGTTGATTTTTTAAAACCAGATTATTAGAAGAGTGTAAGCTTAGGTATAACCCTTGATTTTATATATATATTCTCATGGATTTATTGCAGAGGACAGTTTATCTTTTGCTAATTCAATCCCTGGTCCTAGGAGGTTTCGGCTTCTGTACAATCTAATCTTAAGCCGAGACCTCGAAAGCTTCAGCTTCCATATAATCTGATTGATTTCACCCTGACCAGCTGTCTTCTGAATTGTCTCGTATAACTCTGAGCTGTATTTTGAACTCTGAACTATAAATTGTAAACTCTCTGTTTCTGATATTCTGCTTTCTCTCTGCTTATTCTGGACTGTCTCTGCATTTCTTGGCATCCCCTTCTGTCTGTGAGCTGACTGCACTGAAACTATATGACTGAAATAACTCTTGCTGTCCTCTCTGCTTCTTGTCTGCTTCCACTTATGCTTCTACCTTGCTTCCCTCTGTGACTCTGCCTTGCATCTCTCTCTGATTTCTGCTTCTTGTTGGCTTCCACCTTACTTCTCTCTGAGGCTCTGCTTTTACACTCTCATTCCAATTTATTCTCTCTCTTCTTTCTTCTTTCTGAATGGGGATTAAAGTTGTGTGCTCTGGCTCTCTCTTCCTCAGCCCATGGAAGGCCTTGCTTCTGTCCCACCCAAGTGGCTAGTCTACAGGCCATAGGTCTAGCTACCTAGCAGAAAGGAAGCACAGGGCGGTAGGTTGGACATTGCCAGGCTGGTCCTTGGTCAGGAAACTTAAGAGTCAACAGAACACACAGAATTCTGGGAACCACTGTCAGAGAGACATACTCAATTTATTGCAAGGGTTAGGGGATATTTACAAGGGCTCAGGAAAGGGTGGGTCTTTGCATTGGTTAAAATAGGTAAGCAATTCTGGCAATCACAGCTTGCCTTCTGAAAGGTGGAACTTTGGAACTTTGCTGTGGCCCTGGTCTGTCACTGCAGAGAAGAATGGCCAGACTTTGCCAGTTCTCTAGGATGAGAGCCTTGCCAATCAGCATCTTTGACCCACGACTATGTGGCAGTGGTGCAACCATTCCTCGGGGTGCTACAGAGTGCCAGATGTAGTTATTGATACAGCTACAAAACCATTTACTCATTGGCTAGTTAAATCCCTTGTCCTAGTTCTATAGTCCTGGAATATTTCAGCCTCCATAGAATCTAGTCTTAAGTCTCTGAGACTCACTACTGACTAGCTCGTTTTGTACACTGGCTCTACTGGTTCAACTCTACTGACTCATTGTCATGGTCCAAACCCTTCTCCAAGATGCCAAGTTCAAACTGACTATCTGCACTGGCTTACTATTTCTGACTAAACTCTTCTGACTCTGTATTACTCTGGGTGATTCTCTTATTGCCTCAGTATAAAATGCTCAGCTCAGATTTAAGCTGACTCACTCTTCCCAGATGATATTGATTTCTGCTGAGCTGCCTCTATGTCTCTGTTTCTCTCTCCCAGCCTACCTGCTTCAGACTGTTTGTCTCAGACTGCCTCTATAACTCACTGCTGTAACTCATTCTTATAACTGACTCTGCTCTGAGTTGAGAGCTTCCTTTTTTTTTTTTTTAGTCAAAGTTGGGTATGTCTTTACTCTGTTAACTCCTTTCTCTGATTAGTTATTTTCCTGTCCTCCACTCTGAGTCATTTCAGATGTCACATCCTAGGTGACACTGATTCCTGTGTCTGCTTCCATCCTCTGCTTTTGTATTAGGGATTAAAGGCATTGACCACAACTGCCTTCTGATACTGATAATAGGGATATTTACCAACATTCTTTCTACCCTAGAGGAGCCATGTTGATGAATTAAAGCATTAAATATTCCTCTATACACCATCCTGACCTGGCTTTAAATTCTTAATTTCATTATCACTCTTCCCCTAAATATTCCTCTACATATAGTGCAGAAATATATATATATATATATATATATATATATATATATATATATATATATCATAAATATCTCCAGAAGAAAATTGAGTAAGAATCTCAGGAAATAAACTTGGCTATAAAATTAGATGAAGGTATCCTATCACCTTCTGTGTAAGTAGGGATTTGGCATGTGAAATAAGGGTATGTTATTCACAATATTTCTGATGATTTCATAAATGTGCCAAACACAGACAAACATATATGCATCTTTACTTAAGGAACATAGCTGGGATATTTTGTGAATCTCTGGAAATGACTCAAATAGCAGCCTTTTGAGAAAATGTCAGGAAGTATAAGAGACAAAAAGACAATCAGTTTTGTTTCTGCTAGAAGTAACACATTGCCCCTTACAATGTGATCTCTGAATGTGTGGTCTTACACCACACATTTTATGGAAAGTAAAGTAATTACAAGGTAGGAAATTTGACCATCATCATAGGAAACATAATATATTGGGGCTAGTTGAAAGAATGGTGATGCAATAGTTGATATTTACCAAGAAATAAGAACAATTCCGTGTATTTCCATCTATAAAATGCATTTGATCACAGTGTCACATCAATGTCTTAACATCTTCAAATAAAACAGCTCTGGAGAGAGGAAAGCAATGAATTCAGGCCACTGAGATACTATGTGTCCAGACCCAGTCAGTGCAGGTTACAAGTACTATTCGGATGTTTACATTTCGTGAAACTAATTCTGCTATTCCTTTTATTTTTGTTTTGATAGAAAAGAGTCTTACCAATAAACTTGTCTCAAGTCTTGGAGGAGTGTGTGTGTGTGTGTGTGTGTGTGTGTGTGTGTGTGTGTGTGTATGTAATCTCAATCTCTCTTGCTGTGTTCTATTAACCTCCCAACCAAAATTTTTTAATGAAAAATTCTTTAAAATTTGGTTTTTGTATGTATTCTGAAGTTTCTGTAGCCTTTTACTGTCTTCAAATGCCATAAAACATGAAAGCACATAGTATACTCCAGAAGAGCTCAATTGTTTTCATGGAATGTATTGTCCCTCAAACATCTCAGGTGTCCTGCTCACAGTCTGCACAGCCTAGTCAACACAGGCTGCTTTTTCCACAGCAAGTGCTGGACAAAAAACTCACTTCTCATTTGCTAGCTTGCAAATGAAGCCATAGTCTTTTTCATAGCTTTTCCATATTAAATTTGTCTAACATGTGTTTCATTTGAGTCAATCAAGTATAGATGTCAGCTAATATTTTAAAATAAAAGGATGGAACACAAAGAAAATGTCTGAATTACTTGATGAAACCTAATCTGAAGTTAATTTGAATGACTTATTATTATTAGGGAAAAATGTTCTACAAATCATTTCATTGTTTCAAATGATTGAAGGGAAAGATCTGAAGAATTTTCCTAATAATATCATCCTTCTTTTTATGCCAAATTCCCAAAAAACTCAAATCCTCTAATATAGAAAATAATAACAAGTAAGCATCTGCCTGCCTCCTACAATTTCCAGTGCTTTCCATTTATTTGGCTTCTTAAAAGTTCTAAGGAAATAAAGACATGAAATTTAATTCCATACTTTTGAAAGTGATGCTCAGAGACTCTGCCTTTTTGTGCTCAGACTTTTTAACCCCATACTCCTCCCTAAGCTCACCTTTCATGCACAGTACTAGCAATGTCTTCTCAGGTAGAGAATGTTTAAATCTAATATTGAAGAATAACTTCACGGATGTTCTTAAAATCTATTAGTTTTAATTAAAATTGTGTTATTGGCCCTCAAAATTTTACACAAGTTGCTTTGGAATCTGCTTTGCTCTCTATGAGAAAAAACTCATCTAAATAAATTACACTGTTTTATAATTAAATTATTTTTTGTGGGTATGTATTGTGCACCTGAGTGTATGTATATGCAGTGCATACATATGGGAGACCTAGAAGGTCATGTGGTGGGAACCGCAGTGTGGGTGCTGGGAACTAACCCAGAAACCAGGTCCTCTGCAAAAGCAATAAGTGCTCTTTACTCCTGAAGTATGTCTCCAGCCCTGCATTATGATATAAGAGACATATTCTTAGGCTCCTTTTAGATTGCATTAGTAAGAAGTAATTTTGTCATTACTGAATTTCAAATGCCATGTTCTAAATTGTCTTGATTGAAACATAATTTAATTTATATTTGAACAAAAGTTGCTGAATTCTTCAATTAGATTAACTCACTTCATATTTCTCTGTATCTGTCAAAGAGAGCTGCACACAGGTAACTGAACCAGCATAAGAGAAAGATGTACGCAGCAAGCAGGAGAGGGATGCAGCCATGCAAACCCATAGAAACTAAAGTTCTAGACACTGGACATGGAGCAATAGGATTTTGGAGGTATACATTGGATTTTATTCTTGCTTTGTTTCAGAACTTCCCAACTATTTAAGCCCCCATTACTCTCTTTCAGAATGGAAATGTCTATTTTGTGCCACAGTATGTTGGAGTATGCACTTTGCTTTTGATTTAATAGGTGTCAGAATTAAGAGGCTGCCCAAGTCTCAGAAAATAGACTTTGAAACAGTAGTGAAAATGATAAAAAATGATGAACTTTGGGGTCTTGGACTAAATGCCTTTTCCATTATGATATGGCCATGAATCTATGGGTGTCAGAGTGGAACGTGGTGGTTTGAATGAGAACTGCCCCCATAGGAAGAGATATTTGAAGAACTGGCCTCAGTCAGTGGCACTTCTGAGGCATGGGGTATAGTTTCACTTAAGGAGAACATCCCTGTGGACAGGCTGTGAGCATTCATAGTCCCATGTCACTTCAAGTTAACTCTCTCTGCTTCGTGTTTGCAGCTGGAAGTGTGATCTCTCAGTTTCCTGCTCCCTCCGACAGCGGTCATATCTCCACCCACATTATCTCTTTTTCCATCTTATGGCATTAGTGTTTATTATCAAAGCAACAAAGCAACGAGTACATAGTGTTGTACAACAGTGCCATTATCACAAGCACAAAAAATTGTCCTAAAACCACATATACACACACAGAGCTAATACTGGGGTATATGAATAAACTAAAAAAGATCTCATCTGATAGTCATTATGATAGTAGATCAGACACAAAAGGAGAGCATTGAATGGTTGTTAAGAGAACTAAACATAGATCAAGATAATTGGGTGTTGCCTTTACAACAGCAGTTCTGAATCTCCAGGTGACAACCATATGGGGGGGGGGGTCAAACAACCCTTATTTACATTACAATTCAACAGCAAAATTGTAGTTATGAAATATCAACAAAAATAATTTTTTGGTTGGGATCACCACAACATGAGAGACTGTATTAAGCTGTCATAGCTTTGGGAAGATTGAGAACCACTGATTGACAACATTCCAACTTTCCACTATCATGTAGTCATCATTCCAACTCTCCTCTATCAGTCAGTCACTGAAGGGGCCCACCTTGCCCTGTTGCTGCCTACACTGTCTGGGACACCAGTTGGAGGAAACAAGCCAGGAAGGGAGATTAAGATGGCAGAATGGAGTGGCACATGAGGCAGAGAGACAATGAGCTGGAGATTCAGTTGTGGAAGACTCAGTAAGACCAGATTTCCAGCTGGCTGGCAGGAGGCTGGGGGCACAATTGGAGCTGCATTGCTTTGAGACTGCCTGCTAGGCTGGCCCTGTGGAGCAGAGGAAGCAGGCTGAGAGGGGAAACTAGGATGGCAGACTGAGCAGCAGACACAGTGGAGAGACACTGAGCTGGAGACAAATCCATGGCTATGAAAGGAGCATGTATTTGCCTGGTAGGCCAGTCCTTGGGCTGCCTAGAGCCCAGGGTCACAGATGAATCTGCCTTGTTCTGTCGCTGCTCCCAGGCCAGTGTACTGCTTGAACCACAGACCCAGCTTGTGGCAGGGAACATCCCAGGAGAGGACACAAAGATGGTGGGATGGAGAAACTGGCACTGAAGGGAGAGGCTGAGTCGGAGATGTGGTGGCTGTGATGGTGACAGGTATGGGAGCATGATATGCTCCTGACTAGTGGTCCTGGTTCTCGGGCACCCGGCTTACCTCACTCCTTGATGTTTGCAAGGCCAGTGCCAAGGTGGGAGAAATACGAAGTGGGTGTGAGATCAGTGTACATTGAGTGAAATCCTCAAAGAATTATTAAAAATATTTTTAAGTAAAATACAATTAAAATGTGTTTAAAAACAAAATACCTCATTTGCAAATTTCAAAGTTACTACAGATTATGAAATATGGAATTATAATAGTACAAAATATCAAAAAATGACAATTTCCAATTAATGTTTTAAAACTAGTATAAATTTTAATTCTTAGAATTAGGCATTAAAATAAAATAAAAATATATTGCAATAGGTTCCCTAAAATAATTTAGAAAATATATGGTATTTGGAAAAGGGGATTATGTAGTCCCAATAATCTTGAAAGTGTAAAATATTATAGAGATAACAGTAATTTGCATAGTAACCTCATGATTTTAAAGAATTTGCAAAAAATGATTAGAAATTGATCTCTGCATTTAATAAAATACCTTTATTGTCACTAGTTTATAAGTCTATATGAAGCTATATATTCTCTAAAGTTTTATCCATGTATTGTACTTTATATTTATATAGTTACAACGATATAATTTTTTATAGTTTATTATCTATATAAAGACAGATGTAGTATAGGCCAATAACCCAAAATGTCAGTGGTTGGTGGTTGATTAAAAAATTATATAATATTGATATTTTTTTCTTTTTGTGGATTGTAATACTTCCCATTTTGGATATGTGAATTGAGAGATAAACTTGTATGCAATTTGCCTAATTAGTAATATATTTAGCTAGTGTTTATTGCAAAGAAAACATACAAAGTTAAAGAAGTCAAAGTCAAAGAATATTTAAAATGTGAAAATGGATAATGCAGAAGAAACTTTTATTGGTTAACCTTTTCATGCAACACAATCTCCAGTGTTCTAGGGATCTGAACCTTCCATGTTATCGGGTCTGCATCTCAGCCACTAGAGCACAGAAAGAGAGGCTTGTTTCAGCTTTACATCTCCCAGAATCAAGAAACATGAATGAACAGAAGGAAAAGCTACATATTCAACCTTACAAAATAAACTGAAAAGAGATTTCTTCATTAACTCATATTTACAAAATTGTACTATCAGAGAAAGGATAAAAATGGTGTATAAAAGGAGAAAGGCAATCACGCTTTGCAAGGCTCTGATGTGGGCCATGGTGCTGGCATCTGTGCATCCTTGGGCATACTGCTGCCTCTTCTTGTGATGTCTCCACAGGGAGAAGATGAGCAGAAGGAAAGACATCAGGGATACTCCAAAGGGCACAGACAGGAAAGCAATATGTACGCCTAATAGTCACCTATAAAATTCTGCAGGGATATGAGAACTGAAGCTGTAGGATGCGTTTTTTTGAGATTCATGTATCCACACATCAATACTCAAGTTGACCAGTGAAACATTTTTAAAAAAAGGTACCAGGGACCCCAGAAGTGTCACTGCAACTGCCTTTTTAACTCTCCATTTTAAATAAAGAAAAAAAGAGTTAGATAAATTTGCTATCTTGAGAAAATAAAAGACACAAAGGCATGTAGCAAGCCAGATGCTGAAATGGTTGCCTACAGTCCACAGATTAACAGAGATTTTAAATGTCACTGCAGTTGCAAGTAAATCTGGATGTAGTGAAAAGACTAATGAAAATGTGAACAGTAACCAGAGCACATGAATTCTGGAGGTTGCCAGAGCAGTGATGATTTGATTAACCAATGAGATCTTTCTTCTCTTAACCCAGTCCATGAAGCTCACCAGTGCCAAGAAACCATTTCCAAAATTACCAATAATGAATTCCATGATTAAAATAATTACAAATATGTTCCAGGTGACAACAAATATTTCCTGCAGCAAATGCTCCATTTCTTAGCTCAGTTTTGAAGATTTGTTAACACATTCTTTTGAAGTGCTATTTTTAAATGTATTTTTGAAGGTTTTTGAGAATTTCTGACTTGATTTTCATAACATACTCACTCCACCACACACACTAATGAAGAAGCAAATAGGGGTTTGCCAATATTGGAGTCCGAAGTTCCTTCTGTGAAAATGGGTCTCCTCAGACAATTCAGGCCAGTCAGACCAGAACTTATTGGCTCACATACAGCTCCGTTAGCATTTTCTTGTCAGGGATAAAGGAAAGGTTGAGAATGCACATGCTTGTCTGAAACTGAAAACAGATTCTTTTCATTAATTATCTATATTTACCCCAATCTATGTATTTGGATACGACTATTTGAATTTTGTGCCAGATGCTTTAAGAAATGCTCAAGTATATAAAGAATGAAAATCTGAATAAACAGATGACAAAATTTTCTGAGCTTTCAGCCTTTATAGGCTCTTCAAAATTACCACTCTGTACAGAGACCTGGCCATATGATATCCAAAACTCTCACGTTTTGGTGTTGTATAATATGGTAATGAAAATCTTCATTCCTCAAATACTAAGTGATAAAAGTATTTCCTTATTATCTCATGTGCACAGACATAGTTGTACAAATGTTCACCCATGAGTACACATTTAATGAGACTCAAATACTTTGTTCATCTTCAATAATGTATTTATGTCTGTGAATATTAATTGTGCATCTAGATCATGCCAATGTAGATCATTCTTTGTATTGTACATGTTGTTTAGATAATGCTTTGACAAAGATCCCATTTTAATTGATGCCACACTGACTCTAAACCCATGCACCATGCATGTAAAGTTGGAAATTTTTTTAAGAAAGATTACCTCATCTACACAGCAAAACACATTATCATTGCTGGCCTTTCCTTTGTCTGAGAGAACAGACTTTTCTATTAGCAGCAAGCACCACTAGACTGTATCACATTCCGTCAACTGTCTCAACATCTGCTTGATAAACATCACTAATTACCATCAAAGCAGAAGAAAGATGCCACACAGGTTGGGAGAAATGAAGAATGAACATTTTGGTACAGTCACTATTCAGTAGCTAAAGAGCAATAAAGGACACAAATAAATTCAGGGATGGTTTCTAACTACAGTGTAGATGGCAGAGAATTACATGCAGTGTTTTAATGCCTGGGACTGAGAATATTTTCAGTCCCTGAAGCAATGATGAGCAAAGAAAATGAACCTGGTTCATTTGAAAACCCACAATTATTCATCATCTGGTGGTGAGACACATAGGAAAGGCAGAACAGGCCAGTTGAGTCATATTGGGGAAAGTATCTAAGGATGGGAAAACACACAGATCTGCAGTGTAGAGGCAGAAAGGTCCCTGTGGCTCAGCTCCTTCTAGGTAGCAAAATGAGCCCAAGCATGGAGGGAAAGCAATAGAAACAGTTCATGGGGTGGAGTTGTGCGGTATGAGTAGACTTCATGGGCTCAGAAAAGAGTCAGGTCGTGGGTCCAAGCAAGGACTATCATCACCTGCAGGGAGCGCTTCTGAGCCTCAGGACAACTTTCATTCTGGGTTGGAGTCATTTAGTTTCCTCATGATCAGCAGCTCCTGAGAAGAGAGTCTTCCAGACAGAGTGAGAAAGGCATGCAACGTTGTTCTCACATTTCATCAAATGAAAATCATCAGTAGGCATGCATTTTCAAAACCCAGATAACTGTGTACTGGAAAGGATACGTTTTATTCTTTCTCAGTCATCTATCAGTAAACCAGAATTTTCTTTAAAAGTAAGTGCCTCAGAGAGGAACAATGTTCTCACCCATTACAAAGTCAGTGCTATGTGCCTGTTTTATCTAGCATTTTTTTAAAAATTTTCATATATAATCATTCTATACACAGATTACTCCAAATTCAAGTATTCACAAAATTTTAATCAACTACAATTTTATCTATAGGTCCACGCCTAAATAAGTATGCCTATAATGATAATTTCAGGTATCTATTACTGTAAGTATTTATTTTATGATATTAGAAAACTCTGACAAGCTAAGCAGCTTGGAGGAGGCTTGGACCAACTGAGCTACCTGGAGAGGACATTCTCCAGCTTGATGAGCTGCCTGCAGGCTGTGCAATGTGTCGCAGATTTGCAGCTTTTATTTCGTGAGCTGCCTGCAGGCTGTGCAATGTGTCGCAAATTTGCAGCTTTTATTTCGTAACACACATGCTGAGGTGGGCTTTTGGTGATGTAGCTGTCTTTGAAGTACTTATTTTCCTGCAAGTAACTCCTCATCCATATTCCCATAAGTAACCCCAATAAAACTCTTTGGTTCACCAAGTTGGAATTTAGTAGTATTTGTATTTTGAAGTGTCATTGGCCCCCTAAATATGGTGAGTAGATGTTTGTTCACAACCTGCCAGGAATAGTGTCAGAAACAGGATTTATATCCATTCAGAACATGGTCGGTTACTCTCAAGAGTGCATGGACAACACACTGTGGACTTTATAGGCTTAAGGAAGAATATGACGCAAAGTTAGATGGTTTTGAAATGCAGTGGATCTTGAAGGACCTATGTGAGAGGAATAAATAGGATACAAGCCACTCAGGAACAGCTCCGTCGATCACAGAAAACAAATATTAATCAATCATGAATTTCTTCAAAGCCCAAGCATGTCTAAGAACAATTTCTTTGCATTTGATGAATGCATATAAGTCTCAAAAACAATTGTTTCACATCTAATGATTAAGCCAAGTACATAGGATTACTAATTCTCCCATTATAAACAGGAAGTATCCATAGATAATCATATCACCCCTTTATACCATTTACCAGCAGCAAAATGTTGAAATGTGGGGTCTTAAGTCCACAAACTTCTGGATCTCACAGTATAAGAATTTTCATTCTAGCAATAGGTAAGGCAAAGAAAAGAATGGATAGCAGGAATGATATTTGCACAGCTGCTGGTCCAAGGTCCAATTAACAGCCCTGAGAGGACAGCAGGAAGGAAATAATATCTGTCCAGAGATGCTGTTGATTTAACTGCATTCCATCTGGACTCTTGTCTCTGCTAAATTGTCAAGTTTTAAACTTTTTGATGTGGTTTTGTTAACTGCATTCCAGTTTTTTTTTGTTTTTATTTCATTTTAATTGTTTACTTGCTTTGCCTGCACAAAATAGACAGAAAAGAGAATCAAGAGTTTTCATGACCACACACTCATTCCTGAAAAGAGTGGCCTTATCTTGTAACCTTGTGGTGTATTTGGTTTTACATCCTGACACCGTTTCAAGAGAGAGACTAATCTAAACCTTATCTGTAGGTCTGGGGGGGACAGAGATACCCATTAAAATCAGTCCCCAACCAAAGAAACAAAAGAATGAATAATGAAACTACTACTCAATTTCATGCTTGAAAATTTCAGCAAAATGTGGAAATTCATGTCTATTAATGTTTTAAATGATAAGTGGTTAAGAAATGAATGAGGAGAATTTTAAACTTAAACAGGGAGGAATGAAAAACAGGTTACTCTCAGAAAACCAGAATGGCTGTAGAAAAGATTAGAAAACCCATTACTTAATTTCTTTATTTACAAGCCAATATTCGCTCTTCTATATAAACTGTCTTGTTGACACTGTACATGTATGAAACCAAGTATGCTGAAAGAAAAATTAAAAGGGATTGAAAAAACTTGCCCAGTGTCCCAAGATTAGAGAATGAAAAAACCAAATTGCTGGCACAGGCAATCGGATTCCCAAGCTTGTGTTCCTGTTTTATAACCACCATATGCACATGGGTGCTTCATGCCTTCTCCTCCTACTTGTAACAGTAAATATAACTGAATATCATGACAACATTAATAGTTATCATGGAGCAGTGGTCCAGGAGCAACGATGGTACTAACAATGAAATTGGTTTCTTGTTTACTTCATATTTGTAGCTCTTTCAGTTTGCAGCTAGGGGACCCACTGACAAAGAGGACCAGTTATAATGATTAAAGGAGAGTCTGCTTGACATAGAAGACTAAGAGGAAAAACTGTGAGAGGAAAAACCAGAGTTCTACTTAAAATTACAAAAAAATACACATGAAAAATATCGATAATATTTGAAATACTGTAATAAACCACAGTAAAATTTAAAAGTATATAAGCAAAGTCTTTTTTTTTTTTTCAACAGATCTACAAATACCAGATAGACTATGCTTGGCTGGGCAGTGTGGGCAGCTCTTTTACTCAGATTCCTGGAATTGTGCTGGACCATGGCACCCTGATATGAGCTGCTTTTAGAAGCGGCTCCTCAAATAATCTGGTGCATGTTATTTACTTCTCTCAAGGAATCTGTCTGTGAGCAGCTGATTCTATGTTGAATCGGGTTTACCACAAGATCAACTCCATGGATTTTGAGTAGTTGTTGTGGGTCAGCTGGGTAGGCCCTGATGTGTGGTCTTTAATGGAGTCCTGTTCTTAAGTTGTGTGTGTGTGTGTGTGTGTGTGTGTGTGTGACATGTATGTGACATGTATGTGTATGTGTTTCTTACTGTCTTAGACTAAAACATGTGGTTTGTCTGGTTCTTTTTCATGTCTACTGAATCTATACTATAGTTGATCACTAAAATCTTTTACCCTCAACTCATAGAAAGAGAAAGGAAAGACAGAAAGAAATCTTCACTGCTTTTGTAGGCAGCCTTGATAGAGAAAGGTAGAAAGGCAGAAATCTTCGCAGCCCTTTTAGGTCGTCCTAACCTTGGAGAGGATGAGCTGACAGTGAGCCAGATTAGCATCTCAGCTCAATGATGGACAAATCAACCAACTCACCAACAACCAACAGCACCCCCTTCCCCTCGGGGCTTCAATCCTTATATACTCTAAACAAAAGTTCTCAAAAATCCAAGCAAGTGGCACACAATCCCAAGAACAAGCTACTCACCGCAAAACAGCTGCAGTCAACCAAATTACAGCCACCAGCACTGAGCATTCCAAATCAAACTCATAAGGACCCACCATACATGAGATGGGAACAGAAACCTAGTCCAAAAGCCATTTTGTATTTTTAAAGAAACCAAAATGACAAGTTTCTTCCAAGCATCCCACTACACTGCAGTCATCTTTGCTACCTTCTAATTCTGATTTCACTTTTTACTTTCTGTTGACCTTGGCCAGAAAGTCATTCTTCAATGACAGGGTCCTAAGAGGAAGAGGTTGAAGGTGAGAAAATAAAGAATATAGGAAACCTGGGGTCAGGAGGTCTTGCACAAACTATGTATCATGACAAGCAAGTTTATTAGGAAGCACAAGCCCCACAGCACCACTGTTAATGGATTTTAAATTTCCTTTGGTTGTTTGCTTCTAGATATAGACTTGGAGATGCTTCTCAACAGGTTGTAACATTTCTGTCTCATTTGTGTACCCAACTGTATAGATACACAAAATGTTCATGTTTCTGGCCCAGGGCCATGGCTTTTGATGACTCAAAGGGATGGATCTGCTCCATTTACAAATCTGTTACAACTGTTTTATTAGCTGTTTTCTCTATAATACGTAGTTCAGTATATGGTATTAGCTATGACTCAAAGGTATGTGCCAAACTTCAGTACAGATGACAAAATAGTGGTAACCTAAGGTATCTATCTCTTTTTGAAAACTTAAATTTCTCATGAGCTTCAGGAAGTTTACTTGGATCCACCTCCCACAGGTTAGACTTCAGACTTAAGACTCCCCATCTGCTCACTCATGAGGGTATCATTTATTTCTCTCTTCTCTGGACTTGGGAACCCTTCTGGGCACAACTGCCAAAACTATGGACCTAAAAGTTCCAAATTTAAGATAATCCTTTAAGTTTCCTAAACTGTAACCTCTGTTCCCAGTGTACGTTTTAACAGATTTCCACTCGGTTCACAGACACCACCCAAAATCAGCTCTGGACTACAGGCTGCTCCAAACAGCTGTGAGCCCTGGACTTACTGAGAACTGATAAGGACCAGTTCAGTCGATGCCACTCCTGTCCACTCTGCTGGATCAGTGAACCAGATGCTTCTGATGAATACCCCATTGCCTGAACCTCCTCACCCTGACTTTTAACTACATTGCCAGCCTTCCTGCAGTCTCTGACTACTATGCCCCAGTTTCAACAGGAAGCAGTCTAAGAGAATATGATGTCCCATTTCCTCAGGCTGGAACTTTAGTCAAAAGAAAACTCCCTTACACTGGGGATATAATAACCTGTGTAACATTTATTGGCATACTAAGAGGGGTACTTATTTCAAAGTCAAATAGGCCTAGATCTACCAACAGATAGATCCATTCGCTTCAATGTTTTAACTAATGTCAGCCATCACAGGCCTTATATCACTATTACCCTAATTGAATATAATAAGTTGTCCACTCCTGATTTTTCAGTCCAGCCACAGAGCCTGGTCAAGTGAAACAGCTTGCTTTTCATGGCCTCAATCAATGTTCCAATACTTTCAGGTCCTTAACAAAGCCCCCATTCCTACCTTACCAGTCAGGCTCTTATTTTCTTTGCTTTTTTAATAACAAAAAAGGGAGGTATGCTGTGAAACTGTCTCTGTCCTGTACCTGCCCCCAGCCACCTGTCTTACATCATCATCAGGGAACCCCCATATAATCCCTCTCTGCCACAGTTCTCTCTCTTCTCTTTGTCTCTTCTTGATCTCTCACCCCACTGTCCTATCTCCTTTCTCTCTCTCTCTCTTTGTCTCTCTGTCTCCCCCTTTCTGTCTACAGGGTCCTGTTCTAGCATAGACTCAGTTTCCCTCCCCCTCCTCCATAAGAAATAAACCTTTGCTAAAACTCACCAGCGTCCACACATCTAACCTCCGTCAATTGCCTCCACGTGTATAAAGAATTATTGCACCATTAGTAATTAAATTACATTCAGTAAAAAATAATAATAATTTGATGTGAATTTAATTAAATTTATAAATTAGTTACAGGGACCATATGCATACTTTTGTATTTCCCATCTTTGATGCTTTCTACCTAAGCATTTGTGTGTTTGTGTAATTTTTGTCACAACATAAATTGGATCTTTACTTTTAAGCAAACCACTCATTCTTTTATTAATAAAGTTACTAAATATTGTTTGATAATTTTAAATCATTAATATTTTGTCTCAGTATCAGTAGTTTTATATTGCTTCCTAGATGCTTTTAAATATATCATCTTATGATGAATAAAAGAAAAATCTGCTTAACTACATTCTGTTATTTGTTTCTTAGATTTTGCAAGAAAAGGTTTAGAATAAGTACTGAGAAAAAATCATAATCTGTTGTCTTATTTGTGGATGTGAAGAAGGAAAACATTTAAATAGACAACTTGATGTAATAAATCTTTCATTTTTGCTAATCATGTGACTTTTCTGTCAATTATTGAGGGGTTCCTTGCAGGTGTCATGGGAGGTAGGCAAGCAATTCATGAATAGGTGAGAATGAAAACATGGTTCAGCCTGACTTAGAATGGATCAAACTTTAAGAGTCTGATGCCAGGCATTTCATTTTCAGCATATTTAAACACAGTATAATTTGGGAAAAAGTCTCCTAGTATAATACAGTCTTTGGTACACAGTACATAACTAATTGAAACTCAACTCAGGGTACATGTCATTTCTTCTAAGAAAGATAGGTTCCAACGATAGAAGAACTGTATTAGATTAATGGCCCAAGGAAGGATCTGGAATAGTCTCAGTCATACAGATAGTGTAGATGTAATTTGTGCTATTGGCTACCTGTAGTCCTGGTTATGGAAACTTGAGGGAGTCCCTTTCTTATAGAGATGATGAAAGGGTCATTTAGACTATTAGGCATCTCTGGTCCTGGCTGTGGGAGCTTGAGGAAGCCCCTGGTTATGCAGGTAATGTAAAGGTCATTTAGATTACCAGACTCATCTGGTCCTACTTGTGGAAACATGATATGGCCTGGCCCAAACGACAACACAGATCACCGGGCTATTAATCACCTCTAATTTTCAGTTTTCTGGATGGAAAAATAAGTTTTATATAATTTTTATTAAAAAGACAAGCCTGTATGCATAATTTTGCTGTTTTCCCTGAAGATCTGTGGGTATAAGGGCCTTCGTGCACCCAACACCTCATCCCTTCTAACTTTTTAAAATAGTGGCAGTAATAGAGGTCAAGGTTGAATGCATTGCCTGGATAGGTAGTCTCATTAATATGGGCAAGCATAAGAGAATTACAAGAGCAGCTAATAGAGGACTGAGGAAACGGGAAAGCCATTTAAGCAGGATTAATGATGACTTGAGACAGTTTGTCTATCTCTTTATGCAATTCATTAATTTGATCATCAATAATATGGGGAAAATCTGACACATTAAAGCAACACATCTTAGGAAAGTGTTGCAACCAAGATTATGCTTGCACAACAAATTATTAGTCTTTTTGCATATTTTACTTATTTTCTATAATATATAAGAAAATATAAAGATTCATGCCTGTGAGTGGTAGTTATTTAAAACAGCAGTTTATGGACTTGAACACTATGCACTAGCTTGAAGCATCCTGTAATATCTTTCTTTCCCGGTTTCTCAAAGGGAGACTCTACTCAAGGACAATGCATCTAAATCAGATTTTTTTTTAATCTTGAAAATGAATGTGATCACTACTGAAAATCAGATGTAATTTGAGGAAAAAAAAATCTGATTTATTTATCCAGTATTGGGGTCCAACAGGCAAGTGTCAATGAGTTAAGGAAGAAAATCTAATGTGGATATTAAAGCCCCAAATTCTTGAAAAAATAAAGAGGAAATGCTGTTTTTGCTTCCTAATTCATTTCAGTTGATCCAAAGTAAAGAGAGTGTTTGATTGCATCCTTTGTTGTATGTAATTGCTGCTAATATCATCCCAAGCCTGTAGTTTAATAAGAGGGAAACATCAAGTTTTCATAAGTGTATATTAGAGTAAGTCAAGATCATTGGCACACTGAAAAGGGGAAGTTGGCATGAGGTTCCGCCTCAACCAAGAGGCCGTTTGCAATTGATACCTGCTCGGAAAGAGAAAATCAATTTGAGTGTCGCTGTGTGTTTCATCATATCCCTGAGCAGGCTCCTTGAACAGTAGTTGGCTAACACAAAAAAGACTCCATATTTTTTGTTGTTGTTCACTTTTTGTTCTGTTTTCTTTGACTATTTCTTCTTACTTGTTTTGCTCTTTTCTTTTTAGTTTATGTGTTTTGAGTCTTTTGTGTTTTGTTTTGTTTTGTTTTGTTTTGTTTTTTGAAAGAGATAGAGAATGTGGAGTTGAGTGGAAAAGGTTAGGAAGATCTAGGCGGAGTTGGAAAGAGGAAAAAATATGACCAAAATATATTATGTTAAAAAAGCATTTATGTAACAAAACTTAAAACTCAGTGATGCATATTTAACAACCACTTTTTTGTCATGTTGACTGGGTATAAGAATAACTATAATCAAAGAAAAATGTAACATCATTTAATAAATGTGGAAAAAGGATTTGAACACTTAAATAACTCTTCAGAATAAAGGTATGACGATACTTAGAGTGAGTAACAGGGAGCTAGTCTAGCAGGGATAAGGACTTAGATTTCATAGTAAAATCAAACTCAAAACAAAAACAAACAAAAAATTAAACTATGCAGAAAATATGTAAAGTAGGAACAAATCTCCACATAGGACAACGCAGACAACAAACAGTCAAATTCTTAACAAATGAGAAAAAAGACTGAATTTCTTCAGCAATCAGGAAACAGGACACCAACTCTCATATGCTTATTCACTTATTTAAATTTTAACCAAGGCAAATAGGGCAAGGTGAAGAAACAGAAGCAGCTATAAACGGAAAAAGTCAAATATCCTGTTTTGCAAGTCTGATCCTACAGCTGAAGACTCTAAATGAATCCTCAGGAGACTCTCAGGTGTGATAAACAAATTAGTCACAATTGCAGGAGACAAATCAGCTTACAAAAATATTCAGCTTCCATAACTAAAACTACACTCACTGAGAGCATCAGAAAGACATTTCCATTTTCAAGAGCTGTCTACACATTTAGTGTGATCACATCAGAATCCTGATGACTTTCTTTCCAGAATGGATAGAAAATATCAACTTTATTGAAGCAAAAACTATCTGCAACAGCTAAAGAAATCCTGAACCATAGTAGCTATACTGGAGCCAGAGTGAAGAGAATGATGATGAGGAGACAGAGGAAGAGGAAGAGGAAGAGGAGGAGGAAGAGGAGGAAGAGGAGGGGGGAGGAGGAGGAGGAGGAGGAGGAGGAGAAGCAGAGGCTTCTTATAACAGATGTGTAGTTCTATGGTGTAGGATGGAGATAGAAGAGCATCTTTCTCTTTAAATTTCAAGGTTTTGTGCTGGAAGAAGTCAAGTCTATTTCTCTGAAAAAGTAAATAGTTGTTATAATTTATTTGTTGTTCACCAGGAAGGAACACTTTCAGAACTTTCTTCTTTGTCTGAGTTACAATGCAAGAACATGCATGACAAATCTGGTAACCCTACAACAGGGATTTCAGCTGCCAAGTCTGGGCCTTTCAGTCATGCATTTAGGAAGAGTAAATGACTGCAAACCCATTAAGTCTATGTCAGGGTTAATAGAACTTTCAGCTCTAAGTGACACTTGCCATTCAGAAACTCCCAGTCTGCACTGGTCCACAAGGCCTCTAGGCCCAAAGATAATTTAGCTGAGGCCCCATTTGTGAAGGTTCCAGATGGTGTGACTGCACGCCCTCCCCTCTGAGTCATGCTTTTAAATGATAACTATGGATCTTTTAGAAATTCCAGGTGAGCACATCCTGAATATTCTTGTGATACTTTTCTGGTGTCCATTACCAAGACAAATTTCCAAAGCAATCTGACTTCTAGATTTCTGAGTTGTTTTATCACAAAGAAAATGAGGGATTCTTGGTTTCCTACAGTAATGTTTCACTTCAGCAGCTTCCTTTGGTCTTTCCTTTCCTCTTCATTTACAGTATTCCCCATACTTCAAAGCTTCTTTAGCTGATTGCATGAGCCCACTCCATGAGGCTTCCCTGTGCCTGACCTTGGCAGCAACATCAGTGAGTCCATGCTGCCCATGCTCAGTCTTCTCCTGCCTTGTCTATGAGCAGCAGTGGAGAAAATTCAAGGGGTATGAGGATACAATCTTCTCTTGGTTTATACCCTGGCTTCTAAATGTCACTTACTCTTTTGGTCATAATTACTATTCTAAATAAGCACAAGTTATTAAATTAAATTAAGGGCCCTTTTATCAATCTACAACCAATCATTCTGAAATTGCTGGTGATTTCATGGTCTCTTTATCAGAAATATACATATATAATTCCCCAGGTGTTATTCTCACTGATAATTTAAAGCTTTATATCTGTCTGTCTCCCATTAGAAAACACATTATTAAAAGTATTCAAAGATGAAGTTTTACTTAAATTAGTAGTGCTAAATGTCTAAGGAAAACTATTGTCAATAGTGCCTTTGCTTATATTTCTGTTGAGTCTTAGTCACAATGACTCATACATTTACTTGTATGATTTAGGCATTTAAAATAATGATTCAGGCATTGCTAGATTGATAAGTAGAAGATTATCATCATATGTTAAACGATCTAGACAAAACTGTGGGAGTTGTTGATTTTAGATTTTTGCACCTTTTCCTGAGCTCATCTTTTCTTCTTGGAGTAAGTCACCTCTAAGGGAACTTCATTATTCTGTGTTGTTGTGTCTGTGCTCCAGTTCTTAGTAGTTCACACTTAAATCTACCTCCTGTTGTCCTATGAAGATCTTGTATGTTTTTCTGTAAATAGGACTGTGGTCAGATATTTCAAGATATGTTGTGTTTATTCCCTCTGCTAAGCATTCTTAAGGTGACCAAGAGTGTAACAGTAGTTTACCTGTAATACCCTGTGTCCTTCTGTATCCTGTCTATAGTTTCTGGCGCATCCATTTAGGCCTTCTTGGTAACTGTTATTATATTCCTTTCATTCGAAGAGGAACCTTAGAGCCATATTGACTGAGTAGCATACTATCATTCACCTACCTTGCTATCTATACTGAGTGTCAAGGAGCAGAAACTCCTAGCAAGTGAGGAGAGTACAAACTCTGAGCCTCTTTCGTGCTGATGGAAGAAGATATCTTCTGAAAAGATGGAAGCAGAGTAACAAGGATTCTTGTAGTATGAAAAAACTCTTTCTTTTTAGTTTCTGCTTTTTCCTGCTTTCACATGCACAGATTTACTGGATACTTTTATTTATTATTCTATATGTCTCCAATGCATGTGAAACAATTACACACTAACACAACATTAATTAGGCATGAAGTAGATGTGTTTGAATAAGAGACTAATCAATAATTGGAAATTTGATCCAAGCAAAGGTATGATTCGTGTGTGTGTGTGTGTGTGTGTGTGTGTGTGTGTGTATTCGTTCATGTGTGAATATGTATGCTTTCATACACAGAAAAATATAAAATATGTATTATTTATATTACTGAGCATTTAAGAAATAACACAAGATTATTAGATGACATAGTTTGTAGGAAAGGCACTAAGTGATAAATACACACCTTACATTAGATCTAGCATTCAAGTATTAAAAAACCTTCCAAGATTAGGAAACACCATATTAGATCAGGGACTTTTTATTATACCTATACACAACTCCATTTAATAATTCTTGACCCAAAAAGGGAAGAGATTATTTAGCCATGGGGAAAACTGCAAATGAAGTAGGACTTATTTGCATGTCGTCAGTACATTAGAATCCAATGTCTCCTCTTTCTATGACAAGAAGGACATGAACTCCTGTGTGTGAAGCACACATTGTGAATGAGGTTCAGCAGAGATGTGAGGAAAGGTGCAAGATTTTCATGATAGAGCTAAGAAGTGAACTACTAGCAAATTTTGATTTTGCTAATTTGATATTGCACATGTTCATTTTCAGCATGGAAAACATAACTGGGTTTTCATGAATCATATACAGTTCATATTTAGAAGAATTCATTAAGAAATATTCAACAGTGATGATTGATGTTAGGATATTGTCCTAAGGAGAATGAGTGCCATCCTTCTGAGCATATTCACAGTTGTTTTCATTTTGGAATTCATAATTGGAAGTTTGGGAAATGGATTCACAGCATTTGTGAACTGCATGGACTGGGTCAAGAGAAGAAAGCTCTCTTCAGTGGATCAACCACTCACTGTGCTGGCCATCTCCAGAATCACTGTACTCTCAGTACAACTTCTAAATTGCTGGTTATTTATAGTTAATCCAGCTTTATTGATAAGTAAAAATATATTTAAAATGATTATTATTGCCTGGGTTGTGACCAATCATTTTAGTATTTAGCTAGCTACAAGCCTCAGCATCTTTTATTTTCTCAAGATAGCTATATTTTCCAACCTTCTTTTCCTCTACCTGAAGTGGAGATTTAAAGGAGTGATTTCAGAGACACTGCTGTTCTCCATGGTTGTATTGCTTTTCCATATCTGGAAAACATGGGCTTATATTGATGTCTGGATTAATGGCTCCAAAGGAAATGTGTCTTACTATTTCAAGTCAAGTGATTTTGAAGGCTTTCCCAAGATCCTTTTATTACAAAATTTTATGTTCACATTCATACCCTTTGCAATGTCCTTGATAGCTTTTCTCTTGCTCATTTTCTCCCTCTGGAAGCATCTGAAGAAGATGCAACACAATACTCAAGGATCCAGAGATTCTGGCACCATAGCCCACATAAAGGCCCTACAAACTATAATCACCTTCCTGATACTCTTTGTCAGTTTCATTCTTTCCCTATTTATGCAAATTTGGTCATTTGAAACAAAGTTCCATGTGATCGTTTTCATTACTAAGGCTATTTTGGCAATTTTCCCTTCTGTACACTCATTTGTCCTGATTCTGGGAAACAGTAAGCTGAGTCAGGCCTTGCCTTCAGTGATGCAGAGGTTGAGGTTCTGATCCATAAAGGCTGAGCCCTATGGTTCAAGGAGACTCTCAGGGTCACCTAATGTCTTCTAGAAGAAAATTGTTTTATAAGAAACAAGAAATCTTGGCTATGTTCAATCCTAAAGAATCTCAACTATTTGTTTAAGATTTATATAACTTTAGCTGCATTAGTATGTAAAAATCACTCTGCAAATATTTTAATACTCTTTGGAACTTAATTAAAAATTATAGATGTCCCTCGACAGAAGAATGAATGAAGAAAATGTGGTACATTTACATTATGGAATATTACTCAGCTGTTAAAAAATGACATCACAAAATCTGAAAGCAGATGAATCTAATTAGAAAAAAATAATCTTGACTGAGGTAACTCAGACCAAGAAAGATAAATATTGTATGTATTTACTTATGTGTAGGTCAGGCATTAAATAAATGATCACCAAGCTACCATCTGTAGACACAGAGAATTTAGGTATAGAGGAAAGGACTAGGGGGGTGGGACACATGGATCTCTTTGGGAGGGGAAATAGAATACATTTTATGGAAGTGGTGAAAATGGAAGAATCAGGTGGGAAGTGGAAGGAGAGATGGGATTGAGGAAGAAAATGTGGGGAGAGACAGAATTGAGGGGCATTTGAGGAACAGTATGGAAATTAGTGCTGTGGAAACTTCCTAAAATAAATGAAGGCAAACTTAATGAAATTTCCAAGTTATAAAGGAGACAGAGTCCCAACTGACCATCTCTAGTCAAACAAGTTTCCACTGCCTGGTCTTGGTTACATCCAATTAAGTTGTTGGCCAAATGGGTGCCATAAAAATCCCCCAAACAACTTATGCTGTTGCTAAGACTAGAGGCTGCTCTCCAAAAACTGACAGCAAGGACCTATACCCACATAGCTCTTTGAACAGGGAAAGCTAGATCTGACACCTACATAAAACTTTACCCTTACATTATAGTGTCTTTACTACTGAAAGGTATATGGCAGGCTACCATAAGAAAAAACATGAACACCAACCAAGCCACAAAATCTTTGATTTACAATGCTGTCTTGTCTGCAAAATATGCTAGGAGAATGGTGGCACAAACCTTAAGGGGGTAACTAACCAATGTCTGATTTGACTTAAGGCCTATTCCACAAGATGGAACCCATACCTCTGTTGCTTGAGTGACCAAGAACAAGAGAATAGTTAACCCAGAGACTTAGGGTAAAACCAAATACTACTGATCTGAAAACAAACAAACAACAAAAAAGTAGTGTTAAAATGACTTCTAATGAGAGTCTTCTATACCCATCAACCTGCACTTTATTCAAACAACATCAGAGAAGCTTCCTTCTGCAAGATGGAAAAAAATTCAGAGACCACATCCAGAGAAAACAAAGAGAGACCATGAAACACACACATCTAAATGGGATGTCTCCATAAAATCTCTCCCATCTGAGCTCAGGTTACTGCTCAGAAGAGGAGGCAGAAAGAGTGTAACAGCCAGAGGGGATGAAGGACACCAAGAGAATAAGGCCCTCTAAATCAACTGAGCAGTGCTCATATGAGCTCACAGAGACTGAATCAGCAAGAACAGGGCCTACACTGGTCTACATAGGTACTCTACTTATATGTTATAGCTTTTAGTTTAGTACTTTTATGGGACTCCTGAGTATGTGAATGAATGGGTCTATGATTCTTTTGCCTTCTTATGGGGATCTTTTCATTTTGTTGGTTTGCCTTGTCCAACTTTGATGTGATTTTTTTTGTTTTATTTAATTATATCATTTTGTTATGTTTTGCTGTTATCTCTTAAGTGTCTGTTCTCCTCTAATGAGAGTCAGAAAATGAATGAGTCTGTATGGGAGGGGAACTATAATCAAGACATATATTTTATGAGAAAATAATCTATTTCCAATACAAGGGAAAATTCCCTGATAATTGTAACAGAAATTACACACACACACACACACACACACACACACACACACACACACACAAATACACACACAGATTACATATAAAATGGTTTTAAATTTATAATTTTGACATTCAATTTTAAAAGTAGGTTATAGTATTACATGAAATAAAATGAACCTAAGGTACTATATGAGATATGAAGATTATACAAACTGTTGGAAATGAATTCTACTATCTCAGTCATTTAAAGAGAAAGTACAAATCGTTAGTTTAAAAAGCCATTACAGAAATCTGTTTTATACTAATATCCTACCTATACCATCAGTTTTAAATTTTAGAGTTCTTGTAGTCTTTTATCATGTTGAGGAATGTGTTTACTATTTGAATATGAATTGTAGTCTCAAAACCAATTCTCAAGCATGCATCAAAATCCATTTTTATCTTAATATCCAAAAATGCCAAATCCCCTTCATGAGTCTTTTAATGAAAAACCACACTGAGAAGTTATTATCATATATTATGTTATCACATATTTGGCTCTTACTAGGATAGAACATCATCAGGATTTTAAGAAAACATATTAAAGTAAATAATGATTGGTAATGCATATCTAGCATAATTTTTTGTCGTATTTATTAGGTACAAATGTTAGTGGTAAAAATAGTAAAACATGCTATAAAATAGTTGAGAACTTTGTAACTGTTAAAGTGGTTTGAAGAGTGGTAATTGTGGTCATGGGGGCTGCAGTCAGTGTTATTACCTCCTCAGTATCATAAATACTTCCAGATTTTCAGAAATTATACATTGTCTATTAGGATTTATTTTATTTCCACACACACACAAAATAAGTCAAATAAAACACTGATTTTGGAGAACAAGTAATTTCATTGTTCTGTTAATGAATTTCACTGATTCAGAACTTTGTGCAAAATGTCATGTGGTAACATCTTTTCTTTGTGTCATTTGAGATTATTTAATAGCAAATTGATGCTATGAAAGACATATTGACATATGTGATAGAAAGTTCCCAGAGAGAATGCTGAAGTACTTGGGTAGCAGGTAGTTATACACTTTAGTACCTTTTTACCTCTCACATAGGTATCATATCACCTTTTATTTGAAGCTGAGATTCTTTGACTTTAAAATACTTATACAGTAAGGCAGAAACGTATAGTAAAACCCTTTAGCAAATGGGGAACCACGCAGCTAACTTACATGAAGCATCGGTGGGAAGAGAATGCCCATAGTCACGTCTAGAATGTACTGGAAGAAAAATGTAAGAGGCTAGCAGCTATTCTTATAGTTAATATTACTAAATTTTTCATCTACCTTTTAATAAACATCCAAAAATACAGTCATTGTTTATGCTTATTTCCTTCTTAAGCAAATCTCAGCTACATCACCCAACTTCTATTTGTACTTCAAATTCTAGCCTCATTCTCTCCTTTCAGAGAGATAATCATAAAATGAGCACAAAATTATTTATGATAATTCTTTCTTTTTAATGATTATTATTTTTCATGGGCTGCTATCTACATAGTGAAATGACTCAAATTCTCAAAACTTTGTGCCATCTCTAAGCTCAAATACAACTTTTCTTTGCATCTTACTTGTAAGATGCAGGGCTTGTAAGATGTAGGGCTGATTTCAAGTTTTCTAAGTTTTCAAACTTACATTGAAAGACAATTTTCTATGCTTATTTTTCCTAATGATATCGGTTGTTAACCAGCTCATGTATATCCTACTTAGTTAAGATGATTGTGCAATGGTTCATGCTAATAGTTATACCAGAAAAATATATTGTATTTCTTAGTGTACATAATCTATGTTAAATATCACATGTATATTCACATTTTCGTGTATTATAAGAAATCTGATACAGTTTGCCTATCACCATTTGTTGAAGATGCTGTGTTCTTCAATGTGTATTTTTGGTCTCTTTTGTAAAAAAAAAAGGTGGCTGTAAGGCCATGGGCTTTTATCTGGGTCCTGAATTCTACCCTATGGATCAATGTGTCTGTTTTCATGTCATTTGCATGCTGTTTTCATTATGATAACTATACAGTATAATTTGAAAGGAACAATTGTGAGTGATGGTTATTTTCCAGCTTGATCATATTTCAGATTGTCCTCCACCTACCTCGATGTCTATACAACTGTCTATAATAAGGGGTATGAAAGAGATGCTACTGGGAGGTGGAAAGAAGTGGAATAAATCTGAACATCTTTCACTCTGATGGAAGAAGGATCCCTCTGGGCAAAGGGGAGACAGAAAATGAGAAGGATTCCTACAGGGCTGATGAACTCATTCAGTGTCTGCTTCATGTGACAACTGTGGTGTATTTCTTTTGAAAATGTCATACAATACTTTTTGAGTATATTCTACCACCCAGCTCCTCCTCCTTCTACCACCCTCTCCATTCCCACTCCTTATTATGCACCTTAGACATTAATTTTTATCTTTCCACATTGAGTTCAGTTTGTGTTGCTCTGCTAGTCATGAGTTGGAGTCTTGCCTGATATGCCTATCAGGGACCATACAATTAAAGAAAACTGATTCTCCTTCTCCCATTGTCTACTAAATGTCAATAGTTCCTTAGTGAGTGGTAGGATTGCATGTTTACCTTCCCATCTTTGTGCTGATGTTTTGTCTGATTGGAGCTTGTGAAAACCTGGTGCATGCTGTCCCAATCTCTATGAGTTTGTGAACCTTAATCTCACACAGCAGTGAACCCTGAAATCTACAACAATGACTAGTCAGACAAGATAGTACCATTGGCACAATAATTGTACAGATATTATTGGAGAAACTAAACATTCTCTGCTTGGGTCTGCACGCCTGGATAATCTTACTTTACCATTACAATTTCTAACTGAAATAGGATAGGACTCTTTTGCCTTATGCTTTTAGTCTGTCTTTATAAGAGAGTAGATAGTACCTGTTACTCTTTTCAGGTTGTCTGTGCCAATCTGTAGACACTCCTAAACTGGTTATGGATATGTAAATCACTGGGTTAGCCTTATGGAGACTCAAATCTTTTGTGTATGGGTAACATTGGAAAATTGTCACATGCTGTTTTACTGTAGTGAAAAGTTGACTCTGGAAATAGGATTTTTCCTACCTACGTTAGACACAAACATGTTCATCTAAAAGTTCCCTCCAAATCCTCTGTCCTGAGTTTGTGACAGCGATAAGGAGGACAACAGAACCATTTAGGGAAAAGATATTAGGTGCTTGAGAACTGTTAAGAGGTAAACTATTTCTAATAGAAGTTACTATTGTTTATCTCATGATACTTAAATGTTTTAATCAAGAAAAATTTAAGTATAAAAGTTAAAATGTAATAATGTAAAATAACTGTAACTACAAATGATTAGTCTCTGAATACTCACTTCTTGTTTTTGTTTGAAAAAAATGTTCTCCCATTTAAGGTCATGGATATTGTAACTTTTACTAAGATGTAAACTTCCTTTATCTCAGGATATTTTAGAGCATTAGGAATGTGGTTTAATAGGCTGCAACATTCTAACAAGGAAAAGTTAGCTTAAAACCTGTAACAAAAGGGTTAATAGCTTAATAGTTAAAAGAAAGTATATATATATATATATATATATATATATATATATAAAATTTAAATTTGCTACAACATACCATATATGTAACTCAGATATTATTCCTGTGTAGGAAAATAGATGTTTTGTAAAAGATAAAGTCTGTGCCTGATGGGCTCACCTTACCAGGGAGCTGGGCTTACCTTAAATAAACAGTAACCATGTGGCTGGTGACCTCATCAAGATGGAAGCAAAATGGCTGGACACCACCTAGACTGGTGACCACAACAAAATGGAAACAACCTTATGATTTTTCTATCATATTTGTCAATGTTAAAAAGAAGGCAAACGTCATGTAACTTCCCTACCGTTGTGGTTAATGTACTCATATAGCATAAACCAACTATGGCAGAACTCAAAAACTTCCTAGTCCTACTGAGCCCTCTGCTTATCATCATACATACTTTTATTAGACTAATGAAACAACACTAGCTACCATATAACATGGAAAGATATCACCACTGAAATCGCTTATTTTGTCTACAGAGCCATGTTGGGTGGAGTGGCCTGGTGGGAGACACTATCTCATTTAGTTTTTTCAGCTCCACAAATCCTCTCCATGATCCTTGGGTACTCCTGTGTTTATTTCACTATAACCAAGAAGTTCACCAGGGATCAATTACACTGTTCCAACTGGTTTGGGGACAGAGCTTCTGTCTTGTCTAATCTCTTTGATCCAATCAGTTGCGAGATAGTGCTGTGGCCAGTATTGAGTCTCCCCTGGGAACAACTGGATGCTAAAAGATTCTTGGGATTGGTGAAGAATCATCCCCAGGAGAAAATGTGTACTATTTCACCTCCATATCTACCCCTCAATTCTCATTACTGCTGATTCTCATGGGGACTGCCAAGAAACCAGGCACACCCAGCATAGTATCTACACAACAGAGAATAGTTTTCACATTAGTGGGGCCCAATAAATCTACAAAGAAATATTTTGCCTTCTGTAGACCTGCATGCTCCTCGCCTGAAGGCAGCATTTCTCCTGATAGATACTTTCAATCCCATAGACTCCTTCCTCCAAAACCTGGCATCACCCTGTCCATATGCCCATAAAGTAAACTGTTGTTAAAGCATTAGAAGCTTCCACCTTGAAAAGATCATGTCCTACCATAGGACTCAAGAAAGCTGCAAAAGCCCCTCATTTGGTCCTGTGAATTAGGTAACTAACACTGCCTCCTTCATACATAGTTTCTTCAATCCAGTAAGGTTTGTTACAAATATGTCTAATTTTACTCCTTACTAACCCTCACTCAGTCACATGAAGTAACAAGCTGATATCTCAATCTCATCTTCTGCTTTATCCAATTTACCTGCCAAACCAAAGGATGATACACTAGCCCCACCCATATGCCTGCTTTCCATTTTAATTTATCTTTTTCAGGAGCAGGCTTTTCTTGACAAACAGCTGCCACAGAATTGAAAGTCTTATCATCCACAGCAAGACCAATTCAGTGTCCTTACATGACCAAGATCCTCGAATTCAGCCCAAGATCTGGAAATTTTTAATTCTTCTGAAAATAATGCCATCACCAGGAAACTAAGTTTTAAAATAAACAAACTAGAAGGCAGCATTTCATATTTGAGGCATCATTTTTCCAGCCCAAAAGCTCATCACAATCTCTGACCCTGAAAAACATTAAGTCCTTCTTCAAGAATCTGCACTTAAGACTGTAACATATACCTGGATTTTTTTTTTATCCAATTGTTTAACTACTAGGACAGTATAAGAAAGAGGTCAAAGCATAATATATGCTAAAAAGCAAAATAAGTAGAAAAAGCAAAATAGCGAATTTTGTTCAAAATAAAACTATGGTTAGTAGCAGTGTGTGTGTGTGTGTGTGTGTGTGTGTGTGTGTGTGTGTGTGTGTATGTGTGTGTGTATGAGTGTTTGGAGACTGAATATGCATGGTTTTGTTCACAGTGAAATAATATATTTATATATGTCACATGTATATCATATATTATATGCCATACATAAGTTATACTGCTACACATAAATTATGTGAATTTATATAAATATATTATGTGGCTATATATGTGTATATAATTTCCATTATTCAGCATTTGTAACTAGTGCAGCATTATTAGATAGTATAGTTCATGGGAAGAGTTCAGAGTAACTTTGATTTTGTTATGTTGATTTCCTAAAATCAAGTAACATGTTTACCTGCACAGACAAAGGAAGAGACATCAAAAATTGCAAATGATCTCATCTTTATTTGCATGTCAGTGCATTGGAATTCAAGGCTCCTTTCATCACTTGTGGACTGATGTGTCACACACAGGACCCAGAAGAAGTTGAGTCAAGCGGAAGGAAAAATGCAAGATTTTCATACTAAAACGGAGAAGTAAGTCACAAGTAAATCTTCATTTTTCAGTCTTAATACTGTATATGTCAGTTTTTAATGAAGAATGTTTCTGAATTTTAGAAAATTCCACTAAGAGATATTTAGAAGTGGAACCTTACTGTGGGGTCATTTGGAGAATGGGTGCTCTTCTACAGAGTATACTGACAATCATGTTCATTGTGGTGTTCTTCATTGGGAATTTGGGGAATGGATTAATAACACTGGTGACCTGCACAGACTCAGTCAAGAGAAGAAAGATATCTTCAGTTGATTAAATTCTCACTGCTCTGGCCATCTCCAGATTCACTCTGATATGGGTTCTATTCCTGGATTGGATATGATAATAAGTTGAATAAGAGAATAACTTGAATTATTAAAGTAAAAAATAAAAACAAGCAATTCTGATTAAAATAATCACCTATTTTTGAACGTGCATGCTTGGTAAAGGATGAAAATGTGCATACATGCACATTCTTGTGCACAGAATGTATGAGAAATAATGCAAAATATTAGCTAACATGAACAAAGGAAGAACATTGAGTAACATATGCACATTAAATATTACAGACCTTATTTTCAAGCATTCAAAGAAACTACACACTCAGAAACTTCAGGCAGAGGCATCCTCTTGCTTTTCATATTTATAAGGACTTTTGAAGTGTCAAATCCCAAACCTATGGGAGAAAACCACAAAAATGCAAATTAACCTGTTTTTTATTTGCATGTTAGGGAAGTAGAAGCCAGTGTGCTCTTCAGTATCTGGCAAAGGGGTTATGGATTGCTGCAAGGTAGGCATAGGAAATCTGAATGAGTTTCAGTTGACCTCAGTGAGAAAACTCACAATTTTTCATGACCAAGAAGTGAGTCATTAGCAAATATTGATTTGAGGGCTGGTTTGATATTGTATATATCTCTTTTAACATGGAGAATATGACTGTATTTTCTTTGAATCAGGTATGTGTATCATTTTGGATAAATTCATTAATAAATATTAAGCAATGATACATGACATAGAGAGAATGGTTGTGGCTATGAAGAGCATAATAGCAATCATTTTAATTATGGAATGCCTAGTAGGATGTTTTGGCAGTGGATTCAGAGCACTGGTGAACTGCATGCACTGGGTCAAGAGAAGAAAGATCTCTGCGATGGATAAGATTCTCACAGCCTGTCTTTTGCCCGAATTGCTCTCCTTTGGATATTACTTCTAGATTGCTTGCTATGTATATTTTACTCCAATGTGCTAAAGACATTAAAAATCATTTATATTTCCTGGACTATAATCAATCATGTTAGTAACTGGTTGCCTACCAACCTTGGTATCTTTTGTTTTTTAAAGATAGCCACTATTATTAACTCCCATTTTCTCTACTGAAAGGGGAGATTTAAAGATTTTGTTTTCAGTGGTGTTGCTGCTGTCCTCAGTCTTTTTGGCTTTAAATATCACACTGTTATGCACCCATATCAATGCCTGGTTTGATAACCTGAAAGCCACATGTCTTGTGCTTTTAATTCAAGTGACTGCTAAATTCTCCACATTTATGTTATTCACCACCTTTATATTGAACTTCATTCCCCTCACTATGTTCCTGATCGCTTTTCTCCTGCTCATCTTCTCCCTGTGGAGACACCTGGAGAACATGCAGCACAGCGCCAAAGGCCTCGGAGACATCAGATCCTCAGACCACACCAAATCTTGGAAATCCCTCACCAGCTTCCTCCTACTCTATTGCATTTTCTTTCTCTAACTGTGTGAATTTTGACATTTGAAACGGATAACTATCTGATGATTTCCTTTCGGAGGGCTATTTAATAATATTCCCTGCTGTCCATTCATGGGAAATAACTGATTCTGGGAAATAATAATCTGAGACAAGTGTTACTTCATGTGCTGTTGTGGCTAAATTGCAGGTCCAAAGAAACAAATCCTCAGTTTAATAGAAAACCTTAGGAATCAGCTTGCACAATATAAAGAGAATTATTTCCATGTAACTCGATTATTTACAAAGTTGTGCTTTAGATGTATTCTTTTGTACTTTGTGATTTTGCAAAAGTATGCTTAGAATAGAAAATAAATATTTTGTTCATTTTTATTCTCATTAGAACTCAGCTGCCTTACCCAACTACCTTCTATAGTTTATACTTTTATATTTTAATCATGTTCTCTTGTCATTTGTGGCTAAAAATATCATCTACTTATAAAAATTATAGTATTTATTTCTTGTACCTATTTATCTCTTTCTTGGGTTACTGGCTACATAAGGAAATGTTTCAAACACTAAACACATTTATGACGTTTTCTAGTTGTAGTGATAAGTGGCTTCTCATGTTATAAATAAGGTCTCCTTGTGCCATACTTCTAATTGTCAGACAAATATAAAATATTCGAATATAGATTTTTATGTTAATCTTTTCTGATCAAAAGCTGTTGATAACTGTTGAACAAGTATTCTTATTTATTAAGATGAATATAATTTCTTCCATTCTTTAAGCAAATAGTGGAATGGTGCATGTTAGTCGTATAAATAGAACAATGGGGATTTTCATAGTGCATTCACTCTATATTAATCAGTGTCACCTGGACACTCTCATTTGTGTATGGTAAGGGAAATCTGAAAATATCAAACATAAATTGAAACTCAGAGACTATCTGTAATGTGGTAATAGGTAATATTCAAAGTGGTAACTAACCAAAGTAAATTGTTTCAGAAATAATTGCAGCAAACGTTACCATTTTGTAAAGTGAATAGCCCCTATTTTCAAAATGTAAAAGACTATAATACCACTAAATTATTTACTTTTAATTGTGTCCTTAGGATTAAATCAATTAATATCATTTCAATAGAATTAATGCTATCCATTTTTTACAAAATTATTTATATTGTACCTACTTCTGAAACTGTTATGAAATTATTTGCTTTGCTCCAAAATCTTAACATTGTCATTTAATCACTAATGTGTCTGCACTTGAATGTAGGAGCTTGATGGTCATAATTAATATTCAGTGGAATTTTATAAGGATGAGGCTTCAATCGAGTTACAGCACATCATTATGAGATGAGGAAAGGACTCAGGAGACTGTGCACATAGAGGAATACCATGGGTGCTCAGTGAAAGGCCTGTGGAAAGGAGGCTGCTGAGCAAGCCGGAAGAGGAGTCCTCACGGGAATTCAGTAATGCTGGCCTTGATCTTAGACTCTAAAAACATAATCAAATTTATTATTCATGAATTGCTTTAAATAACAGGGCAGGTCCATGATATTTAAAGGCATGAGAAGGACTTTTATTAGGTTTAAAGAAAACATATTTCACACATGATTGGGGGGAGGAATGTGTATGCATGCATGTGTGTATGTGTTTGTATTTTTTAATAAGTGTGCAATTTAACTTACAAAAGAAAAATTTGTTGGTGAATGGATAACCTTGAAAAAATAACATCTTTATTAATCCAATTAATAAGGGGAAAATTAGAGAAGAAATAAAAATATGTATAGCAGGTACAAGTAGTACTTCAAAATAGATTATAAATTTATCATAAACACTAAAATAATCTTCTAATTGTCTTTTATTCCATGTGTGAAGACAAGGGAATTAAATATTAAGATCTGATGCAGCTGATAGTTTATTGCCAGTTCCTATATCATTTTACACAAGTGAATTTTTATAATTACTAGTGTTGGTGTCCTTGAGAAGGCTTAAAGAAAAAGCATTTCTTTATTTTTTTTTTTGAAGTAACTATACCCAATCATGAGCAAATCTATTCATGTGATAGAGGATACTCAAGTTTCTTATTATATAAATATGCACAGAATAAAATAGCTTTGGCAAAAACAACGAAGTACTGGAAGTGATTAGGTTAATGTTATGAGGTGACAAGGAGCGGTGGATAAAATCAGAACATCTTTTATGCTGATAGAAGAAAGTACCATGAAGGCAAGGAAGAGGCAGAGATTAAGAGTGCTCCATGTGTGGTAAACTCATCCATTTCAATGTCTGCTTTACGTGGAACAGATGTATTTTCTCCTAAATTCACAGGCACACCATGAAGTATTTCAAGTTTATTGACCACCTGAATTTAATCATATATACCTACTTGTAAACATTTTAAAACAAATTCTTAAACATCTATATAGATCACAAATAAATGTGATTTATACACTTATTATGTAAAAACAACATGAATTATTATAGCATAACAATAAGAATTTTAATCCAAATCAAATATATTTAATTGGAAGTGCTTGTGTGTGTGTGAGTGTGTGCAGGTAGGGGAGATGGGGGAGGAAGGGAGAGAGAGAATATATGTCTTTATAAACAGTAAAGTGTTAAACTGTAGTTTTTCCTTTTTGAGAAACTGAGAAATAATTCATTAAATAACCGATAAATTTTAGAGCACTGAATGACATAATCATATCTGATATTTCAGATTTAGTTTTCTAGCTTTAGAGAAATCTCAGTGCTCAGAAAGCAGCATATTAGATAGTATGACTTGATACTGTTAAAGCTCAAACACAAAAGGAAAGTCTAGCTAAATAGCCAAGGGAAATGGAAGACTTGAAAATATGCCCATATTTATTTACTTGCAGTACTTTAGAATTTAGTGTCATTGTTAGTGACAAAAGACTGAGCAGCTGTTGCTAGGACACAGAATCAGGATGAAGTGTAACTGAGTCATGAGGGATGCTGTAAGACTTAATAAAAAATTCTACAAAATAAGACCTTGGCTGTTTTCAGTTTTGATTTTAAATATGAAGAATGTTACTGAATTTTCATGAATCAGACATTTGCAGAATTTTAGATAAATTCAAAGAAGTCATCAGTGAAAATTAGTGCAGGGACATTATCTTAAGGAGAATGGGTTGGTGCTAATGATCATATTTACAATTGTTTTCATTATGGGATTCATCATTGGAAGTTTGGAGAAAGGATTCATAGTTGTGGTGGACATCATAGATTGGGTCAAGAGAAGAAAGATCTCTTCAGTGGATCAGATCCTCATTGCTCTGGCCATCTCCAGAATATCTGTGCTCTGGATACAATTCATAGACTGGTGAATTTCTGCAGTTTACCTAGTTTCTTTGATTACAGGATGTGTGGTAAGAATTATTTCTATTTTCTGGACCATGACCAGTCATTTCAACATCTGGCTGCTTACTAGCCTCAGCATCTTTTATTTTCTCAAATAGCTGTTTTTTTCTAAGTCTATGTTTCTTTACCTAAAGTGGAGATTTAAAAGGATGGTTTCAGTGGCACTACTATCAGCTCTGCTTCCCTTGTTTTTAAATATCCTAATAGTAAACACCAGCATTGATACCACAATTGATGAATCAGGAAGAAATATGACCTACACTTCCATCGCAAAGACGTTTCCACAGTTCTTTAGGGAACTTTTGTTTCCAAGCTTCATATTTATATTCATCCTCTTCACTGTGTCCCTGACAGCTTTTCTTCTGCTCATCTCCCTGTGGAGACATCTGAAGAACGTTCAGCACAGTGCCAAAGGGTGCAGAGACACCAGCACTGCAGCCCACATAAAGACCCTGCAAACTATGGTTGCCTTTCTCATGCTTTACATTTATTTCCTTCTGTCTCTAGTTGCAGTAGTTTGGGCATTTGAAATGGAGAGTCAAATTGTCATGTTTGCAAAGGTTACTCTAACAACTTTTCCTGTGGTTCACTCTTGTGTCCTGATTCTGGGAAATAGTAAGCTGAGACAGGCCTGTTGCAGTGGGTGGGGTATGGGTCAGACAATGGACCTTTGGGTCCATAGACCACTTCAGAGATCAGATCACATATTCTGTAGGAAAATCAGTTTGCAAAAAAGTCTTGGACATTCTATATAGGTTTCTTTATATTAACTTTACACATTTTGACAAAAGTGTAGTTGGAAAAATCACTGTCCAAACTAAATAAATTTGAAGTATATTACCTCTGTTCTATTGCACTTTCTCTATCTTATTGCTTTCCCTCACAATGACCCACTTCAGCTTTCTTTGGCTCCACATGTACTCTTGGTAAAAACACATTTTAAAAAGTATTTGAAGCTAGGACACATGGGAGAGAGAAAATGTGGCATTTGTTTTGGAGGGCTTGCTTGGGTGACATAAATCAGTATACTTTTTCCAGTACCACCTAGTTACCTGAACATTTCATGATTTTAGTTTTCTTCACAGGTGAGTAATAATCCATTCTGCATAGGGACCACATTTTCAGTATTCATTATCAAATGTACATTAATTCCTTTTCCTAAACATTGTGAATAGAGTATCCATGAACCATGATGTCTAACTGTCTCTCTAGTAAGATATAAAACCCTTGCATACATGCCTATGAGTTTTACATCGGTGTCATATCATGATATATTTCTAGCATTTGTTTGAAAGAAGTGTCCAAATTGATTTAAGGAATTATATTTTTAGTATTACTTGATATTAGTTAATCTGAATTAAAATACTGTGAAATAACTTTTGTGTGACAGGGACCAATGTTGCTGTTTTACTCAACCACTCAGTGAAACATTATATGTAAGAAAAGATTATTTTCAATTCATGGCTTCTTTTAATTTAGGTCATCAGTGCCGTGAAAGCATGGAAGAGTGACTGAGCTCATGCTACTGGGTACACATAGTGAAAGCTATTCACAGCATGGCAGACCAGAGGTCAGAGAACAAGACAAGAACCAGGGTTGAGTTTAAATCTTCAAAGTCTCATCACTGGTGACTCAGCCCCAACAGATAATATTACCTTTTGTTAAAGGTTTAGAGCCTTTTCAAATAACACTATCTCTAGTACTTCAAAATATAAGTATGTCGGGAAACTTCAGGTATGAACTATAACAGCTCCTATTTATATGATGTGGATAATAGCTGTATATTCTCTTCTGGCATTCAAATCTAATAAATATTGGTCTATAAATTTGGTACCCAGAATGGAGCGAATTAGAAATTGGACTTAGGTGAGACAGTTACAAGAGTGCCTACATTTGAACTTTCGATGTTATTTGCGTACTGTGGTCTTAGAGTAGTTAAACCATGTACCTTACAAGCTGTGTTCAAAAGCATATGTTCCAGTTAGTAAAATAATCACGCAATGCTTTATGATTTAGTTTCAGAATTTCTTGTTTTGTTTAAAGTCTTCAAAAAATGTTAGACTCAAGAAGAGAAGACATACAATCCAGGTGTCCACAGAAGGAACGGCAAATAATGTCATGTGTTAAAAATTGCCACAAGTAAAAGATTGATATCCTGGTTTGTGTATGAAATATCCCTCAACGATTTCTGTTTGTACTTGTGGTTCCCAGATGGTAGCGCTCGTCACTGGGGATGAGCCTGGCCCTACTTCCTACAATCTCCCTCCCTCTCTCTCTCTCTCTCTCTCTCTGTGTGTGTGTGTGTGTATGTATGTCTCCATAGTGGAATGCATCCTTTCTTAACCTATATGCCAAAGTAAACCTTCTATTTCATAGATTGGTTTCTGGCAAGGTAATTTATCAAAGCAACATAAAGTCAATTAATACAAGTCTTAAAACATAAAATAGACTTTCTCCATTTTTTAAAAAAAATTGAGTGCTTACTAAATAAGGTACATTCATAAGACTCATCACAATGATAGACAGTAACCATAAACGCAAGCTACATCCAGCTAATACAGACATGCCAAGCCTACAGTAGACCTTCTTAGTGATCATTTCTGTTGTAGAATCCATAGAAGGAACTTTGAGAAATGGATTTATTGTACTAATAAATAAGACTGCCTGGTTCATGAATCATAAAAACAAAAAAAAGAACTCTGTAATTGAGTTTATTCTTACCTTCTTGGCCATCTTCAAAATATATTGTCTTCTTCTTTTTTTTTTTTTTTTTTTTTTGGTCTTGGTTTTTAGAGACAGAATTTCTCTGTTGTAACTCTTTCTGTCCTCAGACTCACTCTGTAGACCAGATTGGCCTGAAACCCACAGAGATCCTCTTGCTTTTGCCTCCCAAGTGCTGGGATTAAAGGTGTGTGCCACCACCACCTGGCCAGAATGCGCTTTCTGTGGACAACAATTGCAGGTGTCTCTGTCAGTAAATTCTACATTACTTTACTCTAAGAATTTACAAATATTTTTGACATTGTCTGGACAGGATCCAACTATTTATGCACAGCCTTTACTACCTGTATCAATGTCTTCTACTTCTTCAAGATGGCCAACTTCTCTAATCCTATTTTCTTCTAGATTAAATGGGGGGGGGGCAGGATTTATAACATGCTGCTTGCTATTGACTTAGAGACGGTAATTTATTTCTTCATATTTTTCATTTTTATGGAAACAATAGCTAGCAATTTTGTCCACAAATGGACAAAAATGAAAAAGAACATATCACTCACTTTTTTTTAGATAATCCAAATAGTTTCTTAGTCTACCATATCCTCTACAATATGATTCTTGTTATCTTTTTTTGTAGTGTCTCTGATCTCATTCCTTCTTTTAATTTTTTCTTTATGGAGTCACAACTGAAGGATGAAACTACAGGGCATACAAACCAAGGATACACATAGAAGCACATGTAAGAGCTATGAAAACTATGGTTTCATTTCTCTTGTTCTTCATCTTATATTATACCAGCAACAATATGATTTCATTGGCGTACTCCATTCTGTAAAATACACTCATATATTCGTCTATCAATCCATTTCTTTGATTTTATGGAATAGAAAATTGAGGCAGGCATTGCGGTGTGTGTTGAGAAAGCTGGTTTGTCATAATGGAGGTTATCCCTCATTTCAATAAGCACACCCAATATAGCTGATGCTTTTCTAAGGTAAGTGAAAACTGAAAGAGGGAGAAGGAACTTCCTATATAGCTTTTCCTGTCAATCTATCCTTTATATGCCACTGAGAATTATTAACTAAATCATCGTGTTTAGGCAGGGCAGAAGCAAGGTGGGAGAGGAGACTAAGATGGTGGAACGGAATGGCCAGCACAGGAGAGAGGTGCAGAGCTAGAGCTTTGGCAGTAGTGACAGGTATGGGAATGCTGCCAAGGCAGACAGAGGAGCATGTCGTTGATAGCATCCTCAGCTGCTGGGAGGTACCACTGCTGAGGAGAAGAGAGCAAAGGCAGGCTGCAAGCACTACAGTTGCAGCACTACCAAAGGCAGGAAAGCTGTGGACAGAAAAGCTTCTGTTGCAGTGGTATTGATGACTGTAGATTCATAACTGAGAATGAGAGACATTGAAGACCTTTGCGCCAACCTCCCGTGCCCCCAAAAAGAAACGGTACAGACATGAAGCTATTGAAGAATGTCTTTAAAAATTGTGATAAAAATGCTAACGGCTTCACAGCTAATGGTTTCTGGTGGGGGTGTAGTGGGGGAGGATTCAGTTTCCTTTATGGGTCTCTCCACTGAGTGTCTGAACATGTTCCAAGGAGTATACAGTAACATACTTTGAACTTTTTTTTGGAAATCACAGGTATGGGAGGGTAGACCTGGGAGGAATAGGAAGTGAGTGGGATAGGGAAACATTGCATGAAATTTTCATGTAATTAATAAAAATATATTAAAGTCATCAAGTTTAAAATAAGTAAGAAAAGTTTCAACATTATTTACACTAGACATAAGTATTATTTAATAATATTATGACATATTAGGAAATATTTTAAAATAGGCACTACCTAAAAAATAATTTAATTTTACTGGTAACACTGAAATAAAATAGAATTTAAGTGCATGAACATTTTGATAGACATTTGTTTAAAATATATATGTACACATAAAGATTTGCACATATATGAACATAATTATTTAGCTCTTAAAATAAACTTTAAAATGCTCACTCTAAGAATGTTAATTGATTATTAACAGAACTACATTTAAATAAACATTCACATTTATGCGTTTATCAAAACTTCAGAATAAAGTCATATCATTGGAAGAACATATGATTAAGAATTCTTGGAGATGGAGAGATGGCTCAGTGATTAAGAGTACTGACTGCTCTTCCAAAGAACCTGGCTTTAATTCCTAGCACCCACATGGCAGCTCATCACTGTCTGTAACTCCAGTTCCAGGATATCTGACCCATCACATAGACAAACATACAGACAAAATACCTATGCACATAAAAAAATAAGTAATAAATAAATCTTTTAAAAGAAGAATTCTTTTCTAATTTGAGACCCATCCAATAAATATCTTCATAAAAAAAAGGGAGGCTATCGTATTTATCAAAAAGTATCACAACAAATAGATTTCAATCTGGTAATCAGAACTTGGAGTGTATTTGTATAAGGAACAAATGGACATGGATGAATCCATTTATGAATCTGAATATGAAGGACATGGATGAAGAATTCTCAGAGTTCTATGGAATCATTAGAACACACACAAGATCTCACTGGAGAAAGCCTCTGCAGAGAAATATAAAACTATTTCAAAAAAAAGCAGAAACCAGGAAAAACCACAATGATGACAGATTAATTGAACTTCACAATAATGATGATTCACCTCACAAAACACAATTGACCTCTCGTGTACTCATTGTCTAAATTGTGAAATTATTGGTTCATTCCAACACCTGCAAGAAAATAAATTATGAAGCATATAAAACAGAGCTAAAGTTAAAACACAAACTAATAAGTGTTTAAGTCTTTTATTATACTACTTAATAATTATAGCATTATTAATTTGGAGATTCATTTTCCAAGATAGAGGATATTGCAGAGAAAGAATGTAATTCTCTAGAATAAACTCAATATAACAATTTTCAGTGTTACAGAAACTGTTATATTAGTTATATGGTAGTAGTATAAAAGATAAAACTTGTAATGATAGCATGGAAGGTCTAAAATAAGTAACAAAGTTTGGAAAATAACTGATTAATAATATCAACAGTACAGGTCATGAGACTGCAATGCACAGAAACATAGTTACTTTAAAACTGTTTTGTTTGTTTGTTTGTTTTTTAGGGCAGAGTAATCTTTAGAGGGCAAACAATTTTAGATAATTATAAATATATCTTAATAAAACCATGATTTGGAAGATAAAATTTAATTATAATGTCCTTGGTAATTTGATAGAAAATTGTTTTCAGAATTTTAAACAGAACTAAGCACCATGGATTTTAGTTGCTAGGTTTTTTGATATATAAAGTGATTTATACCCTAAAGTGATAGGTTCTAGAAAGATGACCTCCAGTGTAATTGTGTTGAGAGATGCACATGATAATCTCCTACAATACAGAAATTATCTCCTAAATATCTCCTAAAGTACTGACAGCATCAAGTTTGGAAAACTGAGCTGCAGGAAGAGAGAAGAATGAAAAGTGCAGTCAATCAGAGCTGGCACGGCTGAAATAAATAATACTTCTTAGGTTGTTTTAACCATAACTGCTCTTTTCTATAGCTTTGTCTTTCCCAACTCTCCAAT
This sequence comes from Cricetomys ansorgei, assembly GCA_026225945.1. NCBI lineage: Eukaryota > Metazoa > Chordata > Mammalia > Rodentia > Nesomyidae > Cricetomys > Cricetomys ansorgei. Next base: position 13,396,113 of record JAMJFZ010002307.1, read on the forward strand.
TTCTGCATGTGTCCAAGCCTCACACTTGTTCACAAACAACCCTAATGTTGGTGCAAGTAATATTTGTGCTGTTTTATTCATTGACCAGACACTAATGAATAAGTCTCTGTGATAACTTTCAGTTCTCATACCCATGAAAGACAATTTAACATGTATAATAATAATGATATTTTCAGGAAAATATATAGAATCTGAAATTGTCCAATTAAGTAAAACAAGCCAGTTTCAGAGATACAAGCTTTTTGTACATAAGATATATATATTTAACAAAGTGCTTTAGGTAAAGAAGAGGTCTTACTAAGACTAAGAGAAGGGAATTGCAGGCAGGCATAAGAAGAGGGTAGTGTGTGATAAGTATTATCAATATATAATACACATTTTTTAAAATGTAGTGATAAACATATCATTTTTATAGAATGAATATATGATAACAAGGAGAAAAATATTTTGACCAGGACCATTACAGGGCATCTAGAAAGTAATCTATTCATGCAGATTCTGAACTTGAAGAGGTTAAAAGGATCATCTACATTTACCTGTTTTTCTCTAGATAGATAAGGAAAATATTCTACTAACCCCTAAAATGCAAAAGGTGTGTTTTGGGCCCCTATAAAGAGTCCAAGTAAAACTCCATATGTCAGATATATAAATACTTGGTTTCATAATTATATAAAGTTAATTAATTTTGAGAGAAATATACAATATTATATTTTGATCAATATACCATCGTGCCAATTTTCTGAGTTATAATTAAAATTTAAAAATTATCAAGTATAATACAATAATATTATTATATATGTATCTAAATATCCTTTAAATCATATAAAAAAAGTTTGATGATTTGTAATTACAGATATTCCAACTCATAAATTACACTTCCATGAAATAAAATTTGCCTTTTTCCATCAAATAATGATATGTTACACTTTAATAAAGATTAAAATTATACTTTATTTTTGAATTTCTTTCTTGGATATCAACACTTTCAGAATTGTACTGACTCATGTCCTTTCCTTTTGTAAGAGATATATAATATAATAGATGATACTCAGTTTCTAGAATTTTTATTTTTGTATTTTATTATTATTGTTGTTGTTGTTATTATTATTATTATTATTCCATGCTCAATTTCACTTCAAATGTATCACTAATTTTATTCAATATTATCACCACTTCCTTTCCCTGAGGTACAAAAAACACAAATGTATTGCCTGTTCTCCAAGTCATCATAGGTAGCAGTCTACCAAATGTATTTTGACTTCTCAATTTGTCAGTAACCAGTGATGCATTTTCTTGCTTACTATCAAATTGTTAAGCCAAAGTTATGCTTTAAGCAATCTGTTTCAGCCACATCCCATTTAAAGATGTTGACCCCATACTCAGGAGGACAGAGTACTCTAGGCTGTGCACACTAACAAGACCTCACATTCTCAAGGATGTCACCAGAAGTGTGCAGTCTCTGCTTGTTTCTTCATATGTGCTAGTGCTCTGATGTTTATGGTGATATGGGATGACAGATATTCTTTCTTGATTTTGAACAAGAAAATGAGATCCACTCAGTGGCTTACAGTCACTCAGAAGCAACCTGTCTTCACATGCTATGGTAGAGAATGTATGTTTCAAATGACAATTTTAACCTTAAGGAGAAGGGACTCTAACGTTACATTTTTAATAATCTTAGAATATGTGGGATATTAGTGTGCAGTCCCTCTTTCATTTTCATAACTTCCATTGCACTCATAGGGAACTACAGCTGATAAAATCAGATGTCCTTAGGTAGAAATAACACAAAACATATAAATGGAGAAAGGATGTGACTTTATTTGAATGTTAACCAATGTGAGTTTCATTTTACTTCATGATCTTCTGTGAAATATTTCATCCTGTTTGAGTACATAAATAGTATAGCCTTTGCAGAGAAATCAGAGAATAAAACGATTCTAAAAGAATATTTTCAGGTAACAAGCCTGCAAAACTCTCACTGACTTTAGGGCAATGATTACAGTAGAAACAGGAGGAGAATGAGACTTGGCTGTGAATCTCACAATATGCAGGGCATTTCAGCTAAGCAAAGAGCAGGCAGTGAATCTTCTTTGTCTGGACATGGGAAGTTCCCTTCACAGCATCTCTTCCATTGTCATGGTTACAGAGTTCAAATTTTGGAATCTAAGTAAAGGATTCAATTACTGGGTCAGGAAAGAATAGCTGTCCTCAGTTGATCAGATATTTGGTTCCTTGGCAATTTCCAGAATTGCTTTGATCTGGAAAATGTTACTAACTCGATTTAAGACTAGCCACCATTCATTTGTATTTTTGATTGAAACAGAATTCATTTTTATTTTGCCTTTGGTAGTTTGTAATCACTTCTGTCTCTGGCTTGCTAACATCCTCGGTAGCTTTTATTTGTTCAAAATAACCAGGATTTCCTGGAGTTTGTTTCCATATCTGAAGTGGAGAAAATGGTTTTTAAACATTTGAGTTGCAAGAAAGCTCATGTACAAAACCTTCAGGCTGCCTCTTACCACCAGGGACACTTGCCACACTAAAGAATCATGTGATCTCACATTTTATCTACACTCCATGGGATGCACATTTTATTTCTAAACATAAGAATGAACAAAGACACAGGTAAAAACACTAGCAACAGCTGCTGACAAGAACAGAAATGGATTGTGTCATATTGTACAAATGGACCTTGCAGTAACTGTAACCGACTTCTGGTTCAGTACTGAGGACTCGACAGTTACTCAGTCTCAGAATTTTGACCAGTGATGGGGTTTGCATTAACTGCTGCCCTCTATAAAACGAAACTTTCCATAAATACAGACAAAAGCTTATGACGAGGGAGTCACAGACCCCTCAGGAGAATTTGCTATTGGTGTGTTTACTAGAATGGTGATTTGAAACAGAACTATGAACAGTTTATATATGTAACTTTTTCAAGTATTGATAAGGGAGCATTTAAAGGATTGAATATTTAACATGAATAATTGACACATAAACCCATGATCTTTGTTTTTTAGGGTGGGCTATCTCGGTCCAGCCAAAGTCCACCCAACAGTTGAGGACGGTGTGGCAATGTAGTCATGGTACAGACCCCTGGAGACAGGTTTCAGAGAACCAGTCTATTTTATTGCCTAGTCTTAGAACTTTTATACTCCCTTGTCGCTGGAGGGTACTAACTATCAAAAAGCCAATGAACACATGACACACCATAGAACAATGACCAGTCCTGGTAAAGGTCATGTCCTATGTGAAGCACAGGGAAAGAAGGCATAGGTCTCTCTGCCAGAGAGCTCGGTGCCATTGTGATCAAGCTGGGTGCAGTCAGCCTGCTGATTGCTTGCTTGGTTAGGCACAGTCTGCTTTGCCTGAGAGCCTGTTACATAGGTAACACAGGCTTCTTTCTAGCCAGAGGACATCACATTTTAGCAAATATATTATACATATGTATGCATGAATATTTTACTTAATATCATTTAAAATACATTATTAGTTATAATTTATTACTATGTATTTTTAAATGTTTTATGTTCATTCGAAACATCAGATAATATAAAAGCTTATGTGACTTCAGAATCAGTGTCACCTACATTTTTTTCTGTCCTTGATTATCTCTTCCATGCAGAAAATTCCTTCTTTGTGTTTGAGAGCTATAGAGAATGTTTTTATTTCTGAAATATCCTGTTTGCTCTCATTTAATTTGCACTGTTTTTTGCAGGGACTCTTAAATGCCTGTAATATTTTTTTTTCTGTTTGTCAATTTTGTGGTATAGACCAACAATGTGCTGCAGATCACAGCTCTTAAGTAGCAATCCTGTTTACTATTGAATAGACCACATGTAGGAAAACAGTTCTATTGGTGAACATAGAATGATTATTATGAATGGAGAATTGGTACCAATATTCATGAATATGACATTCATAGATATGTTATATTATTGTTCTTTGAGTAAAAATCAAACCATGTACTAAATATACTTTATTTTATTTTCAAAGATTTATTTTTATGTGTATGAATGTTTTGTCTGCATGAATACATGTGCACCAATTGAGTGTGGTGCTTGTGGAGGTCAGAAGAGGGTGCCAGATTCCCTGGAACTGAAGTTACAGATGCTTGTGAACTGTCATATGAGTGCTGGGAATCAAAAAACAAACTGTCTTCTTCAAGAGCAGAAGAGTTTTTAGCCCAGGATCCATTTCTCCAGCTCCATGTTTATTTTTTAATTTGCAATACATTCATTTATTCAGAATGTGTGTGCACATGTGAGTGGAGATGCACGCCATGTGAGCATGTGGATGTGGGAGGACAACTTCAAGGAGTCAGTTCTCTCCTCCCATGATGTGGGAGTCATCTCCACTCCACTCCAGGGGTGACATCATGTGTCTTTTTTAGCCAACTTGCAACCCTGTAATTTCGAGAAAGCATCTTTCCCCAAACATGAAACTAGGATATTCAGCCAGCCTGGTGAGCCCGAAAACCACAGAGAATCTTCTGCTTTTGTCTCCAGAGCACTGGGATTACAGACAAGAGCTACAGCACCCCGTTGTTGTAAATGGGTTGTAAGAGACAAAACTCATGTCTTCAAGCTTCCATGGGAAAACATTTTACCTACTGAGCCATATTCACATTTTAATTAACATTTTAACCTCAAAGAATAATTTATTATTATGAACATTTCTTTTGGTATTTTGCCTTCATATATCCCTTTCCATCGATTTACCCGTTCTTTAATTTTCTTCACTTATTTGACATTTTTATTGTGCTTTAACTGATCTTTATGCAGCATAGTCAATTGTTCTTCATTGGATTTAGTTTTTCTTAGCCTGTGGCTTTCTGTTCCATTTTATTTAGCTTGTCTTTCAAAGAGATGAAATCCCACTAATCGAGTCTTACACATTACCTTTTATAGAAGAAGATTATGGACAATCCATGTTAAAGAGACTATCTTCTGTAGACTCTTTACTTTTATACTTTCAGGTTTTATATTTAAGTTAATGACCAAAATTCTGTTTGTGGTATATAAAATGTAGTGGCTTAGATTGGTTTTTAAATACAGGCTAACATTGATTTTTAATATACATATATCAATTTTTCTCAGTGTAATATAAGCTACAAACATTGTTTTTTGTTTTTTACTATTGTTCCAACTTGACATTTAACTGAAAACCAGTGTATCATATTTAGGTCTATTTATAACTTTGCATCTTTGTATTCTGTTTATTAGATTTGTATTGCATTCATGCATTTCAAATGATTCATACATTTCAAGTTTGTTTTTGTTCATTTTATTGTTTGTTTAAGACATCATCTTACTATGTGACCCAGGCTGGTGTTGAACTCATCACCATCTTAACTCAGAGTCCCAAATGGTGAAATAATTACCATATATCACTATGGCAAGTACAGTAGTCTCTTGATGCTGCAGACTAATACTGTGTATTGAAATATAACAAGAAATAATCCCAAATTGTTCTTCTTTTAAGTTTACCTTTTGAAAATTTCATACGTTATTCTTCTTACAAATAAAATGATTACAAAACCTAGTCATTGAGAGGATAATATTTGCAAAGTGTATTAAAAGTGGAAGGAATTGAGCCATGCTTTCCATAAGGAAAATGCGTTCCAAACACAGAAATTGCATCAAACAAAGGTGATAATATTGAAATTAACTAACCTTTTAGAAAAGCAAGAAACCAGGGTGATTGATGCAAAAAGCACAGAGAGAAAGCATGGGAGATGAGACCAGAGAAAGGTGAGAGATCAGATTACTTAAGACTTAATGAATGTTGGAAGGACCTGACTCTTTTATGAGTGAGAGTTAAAGGCTTTAAAGGCTGTTGAGCACAAAGGTGCCATAATCAAATATTGTTTAATGAAGATTTTAGTTTAGTTTTGTTTTATGTGTATGAATGTTTGCCTACATGATTGTCTGTCACATGCATGTAGTGCATGTAACAATGCCTGAGGAGGTCAAAAGAGGGCATTAGATGCTCTAGGCCTGGAGTTATAGATGACTCTGAGCCTCCATATGGGTGCCAGGAATTGAATCTTGATCCTTTGCAAGAACAGAAAGTGATCTTAATCTCTGCATTATCTCTCTAGTCCCCATGAACTTAATTAAAATTAAGATAAATTAATACTACTCTTTTAAGACAATAGTCCATGCCCTTTGGCTCTTCTACTAGCCATTGTTAATATTTTATCTTTTGGTTATTCTTATGTTCAGAAAGAAAAGTGCATGCCGTAGGGAGTAGATAAAATGTGAAAGCATGTGCTTCCTAGCCATGGCAAGTAACACTGGGTGGTAAGAGGCAGCAAAGAAGAAATCCCGGGTTTGTATACAAACTTTTTTGCATGTAAATTGTTGAAAAACTGGGGCTACCATTCCACATGAAACTGAGGAATCACAAGGTACTCCAGAGCATCCTCTGTATGTTCTATCAGTCATCAGCAGTGATAGACTCAAAATGTATTGCTTAGCTAAATTTTGAATGAATCATATTGTTGACATCTTTCTCCCTCAGAGCATACGCTACTAGAACCAAATTTTCTTCAGCAGAGACAATGCAAAACAATGAACCAGTGAAAGAGAATCTATCTTTATTTGCATGTTAGCAAATGGCACCGGAATGCACTTCATGATCTTCTGTGCCACATGTAACCCTCTAGAAGCACATAAATATCTTAGCCTTGACAGAAATCAGAGAAAATGATTTCACATGAACATGTGAAGAATCATTAGCAAACCTTTAATACCCTAATTAACACTAGGTCTGGTCACTACAAAAGAAGCAAGAGGTGGGTGAAAGCATAGCTGTGAGTCTGAGAATGCACAGGCCATTTCAACTCAGCAAATAATCAGCAGTGAATCTTCTCTGTATGGACATGGAAAGCACCCTGCACAGCGTCTTCACCGTTGTCATAGCTGCAGAGCTTCTATTTGGAGATGCGAGTAATGGATTCATAGTGCTGACAAACTGTATTGGTTGGGTCAGGAAAAGAAAACTTTCCTCAGTTGATTGGATCCTGGTGTTCTTGGCCATTTCCAGAATGGTTTTAATCTGGGAAATGTCAGTAGCATGGCTACAGTATCTGCAGCATTCACTTTTAATTTTAGCTGGACCAGGATTAAGGGTTATTATGTTGACCTGGGTAATTTCCAGTCACTTCAGTCTCTGGCTTGCCAGTGTCCTCAGCATCTTTTATTTGCTCAAAATAGCCAGTTTCTCCAAGCCTGCTTTTCTCTATTTGAAGTGGAGAATAAAGAAAGTGCTTCTGACTATCCTTCTGGGAAACTTGATCTTCTTGGTGTTCACCATAATACAAGTAAACAAACATGTAGAAGATTGGATGCATCAATATGAGAGAAATACAACCTGGTATTTCAGAGTGAGTGGCTATTCGAGGTTTTCAAAGCTGATCGTACTCAAAATAACTATGTTCTCTGCAATACCATTCCTCTTAGCCCTGGTCTCCTTCCTCCTGCTAATCTTATCCTTATGGAGACATGTCCAGAAGATGCAGCTCAATCTAGTGGGGAGAGAGACCCCAGCACCAGGACCCATATAAATGCCTTGAGAATTCTGGTCTCCTTCCTCTTACTCTATGCCACTTACTTCATATCCTTTTTCATATCATTGGTTCATTTGACACATCTAAAAGGAATAAAATATATGCTTAGTCTGATTGTTGGCATCTTCTACCCTTCAGTCCATTCATTTATCTTGATACTGGGACATGCTAATTTAAGGCAAGCCTGTCTTCTGGTGCTGAGGCAGCTGAGATGTGGGCAAAAGCATTAGAAATTCACTGTTCCATAAGGGAGTCAAACAACTTGCTGTGAGGCATATGAAACTCACTCAGTGGCATGGACCAGGGCAAGCATAAACATTTAAAAACATACTTTCTAGATTCTTCTGTATATGATAAATCGTTCAAAAAGTTAGAACATGCAAAAGCAATGTGCTCTTGTTTACAGGTATAAGGATCAGATTTTATGCTTGTTTAGTTTTAGCCTAGGCATGATAACACATGCCTGTTAACTAAAAAGTAGGATGACACATTCATATTTGGATCCAGGCTGAAGTCCATAGTGAGATCCAGGTAACAGCTGTACAATACAGATTTTGATCTTCATTCAATGGTGAGTTATATTGAATCGATGTTACTATAGTCATAAGCAAGATTTTCACACCAAAACAATTTCTTGTACTTTATCATAGTTTTGGAAGTAGATTAGAAAATTTAAACAAGCTTACTAGCAATCAAAACTATAGAAGCTACACACACATGGAGATTATAAACTAGACTCTAGGACCTGGAAAGATGACTCAATAACGTGCTTTCTTTGCAAGCATGAAGATCTGAGTTTGAATCTTCAGCATCAAAAAGCCTGGCTTCATATTTCAATGAAAAATTTGTACGTAAAATATAACCAATACCCAAAGCACCAAACAATCAGATTGAATTTTTGCCTTGAAAATCATTAGTTGATATCCTCTAAAAAAGCAGGTGTAGATTTCATTATTAAATAAGATTTGATTTGGAACATGTCTTCTGTGCTTTTGGAATACCATGACAAAAGAGAAGGAAGACATTCATCACACATCTTAACTTTGAATACACCTATCTACACTCCTGAAGTTGGAATGTGTCAGTAAGTGATGAAAGAAGGTAGAGATTTTCTGTGATCAAAATGTCAAGTGCCGGAGACTTTATTGATGATGGTTTCAGCTGTAGAATTCATAATGGCGATTTTTGGAAATGGATCCATTGTACTGATAAGCAATATTTACTGGGCCAGGAAATGGAAGATTTCTCAGTTTGGCTTTATTCTCACCTGTTTGGCCCTTTCTAAGATACGCTTTCTGTGGATAACAATTGTGTGTGTTTCTTTTGATGCAAGCTATGGTTTCAGCCTTTGAGTGTTCTTCTTAACTTTGAAATCCTCAGGACAGGATCCAATTATTGTTGCACAGATTGCACCACCTGCTTCAGGATCTTCCATTTCCTTTAAATAGGAAACTGTTTGGATTCCCCTTTTCTGTGGATGAGACAAGAAATTAACAAGGGGCTTCTTGTAATTGTCTTGATAACAATAATCTATTTATCAACGTTTCTGATGTTTATGGGAACATTAACTAATAACTTTATCCAAGAATGGTCAAAAATGGAAAAAGAAACTTAACACTTGATTTTATGGAGACTAGACTAATTGTTCTCTTAGCATATCATTTTCTTTTTTTACTTGATTCTTATCATCTTTTCTGTAATATGTCTGATTTTGATTTCTTCTGACCATCTTACTATGGATCCACACCAGGAGAATGAAGCTATGGGGCATTTATTCTAGGGATTCGAGCCCTGAAGCCCATGTGAAAGCTGTGAGTCTCGTTTCTCCTCTTCTTTATTATGTATTGCATGAGCAACATTATGATGTTCTTGCCCTACACCTTTGTAGGCAGTGTAGTGGCAAAAATGTTTGTTCATGTCCTTGTACTTTTGTTCCCATCTGGGCATCCATTTCTTCTGATTTCGTGGAACAGAAAATTGAAACAGGCCTTAATTTGTGTGCTGAAGAAACTGAAGTGTGTCAAGGAGTAGGCATTCTCTCTGTACTGTGCTCATGCCTGATGTGACTGGTGATGTTCTCAGGGAAAAAGAGGACAAGAATAAAGATTTTACGTGTATCCTTGATCCCTACCCTCTTTTTGCAACAGGTCTATATAGACCTGACTATCCTGGATCCCACTATGTAAACCTGAGCAGCTTCAAACCCACAGAGAACCATCTGCCTCTGTTCCTAATTAAGGGAAATAAATACATGTATCACCACACTGGGAACATCCATGCCTTTTACCTACTTCATTTTATCCAATTTTGTCCTGTTGCACATTATACCAAGAACTTGTTTGTTTTAAATCAGAAAGAAAATAGTACTATGCTATCTGCACTACATATGGAAATTATCATTAGCAAGTAACATTTTAAATCAGTGAGAATTTATTTTACTATATGCACCACAAAAGAGAATAATTCTTTTTAAAATTGCATTGATAAGTTACGTAAATGTTAGACTAGAAGATAATTAAATACATGAAAGACCATGGTATGGATTGTCTGTGTGCTTATATATGAATAGACAGCTCTACATTTGAAAAATTAGGAAGTTAATTTTTTTGTCTTCCTGAGACAAAATGTATTTGATTTTATTTTCTCCAACTGTATTCACCTTATTTAGCAAATAGCTTCTATTTGTTCTTTCTTGGATTTAAAAACTGTCTATTGCGTATAAAAGATTCATTTCCTTCATACATCCCATCAGTGTTCATGGACAACTCACATATTGGCAATATTGCAACGAGTCTTAATGTATACACATTTCCGTGAAATTTTGAAAGATTTCAGTGGGCATGGTAGAACTGGGTCATATGGTTGTTGGGGAAGTTTATTTTTAGCTATATATAAAGTATTGTATTATGCACTATTGGGTGAGGAGCTACCCTAGGTCTTGATGTTTTGTTTTGTTTGCAGGTGTTGGATTTACATGGGAGCTGTTAATTGGTAATAATCCACATGTGCTATCAGTAAAATACCTGAGGTATTCTGAATCAATAAAAACACCTGAGCTCAGATGCTTGGGGCTCCACTGTTGATTGATTATGGCACGGGAAAGGACGGTGGTTTCCTCTGTTGAGGTCTTGCAGAGTTTGCACCAATGAATGTGCCTCCTTATCTTCTTTGGTGAGACCATACAGCAGCCTAGTACATATGGTTGATCCAGTTTTGTTTTTATTTTAGAGGAACAACCACACTGATTTCCATAGTGGTTGAGATGATTTGCACTACAACCAGCACTGCACAAACATTCCTTTGGTCCCCTATCTTGTTCTAGGATCATTGATATTACAGATGTGGGATACCTTGTCCAGGATTACTTAGGCTCATGGGATCCTTTGCTTTAATTTTGTCTCTGGTTGTATTTTTATGATGTAGTTTTTGATTTCTCTGGCTTTGGTATCAAGATTTTTCTAAAATAGTCTAGACATTTAGGGAGAACTCTTGAATCTTAGTCCTCAGGAGGAGGAGGCAAGCAAGTATGTATGTGTGTGTGTGTGTGTGTGTGTGTGTGTGTGTATGTGTGTGTGTTCTCCAACACAGACATATTCCATCACAGACAACAACAAGGACATGCCTTATAATCCTTCCCAAACCATTCACCAACTGGGGACTAAGCATGCAAATCTAGGAACCTAGAGAGTCTATTCTCATTCAAACGACCACATTCCACTCCATGAGCTCCATAGGCTTGTAGTCATATCATAAAGCAAAATAACATTTAGTCCAATTTCAAAAGTCCCCATAGTCTTTCAGTCTCAGGTCTGTTTAAAACTCCAAAGTTCAAAGTCTCTTCTGAGACTCATGGCATTCTCTTAAAATGTAATCCTTTATAAAATAAAAAAAAGATCACATACTTCCAACATACAGAGACACAGAATATACATTATCATTCCAAAAGGAAAGAAAGGAAGCAAAGGGAGGAAATACTGGATCACAGTAAGATCTAAACCCATCATGGCAAACTGCAAATTCTGCAGCTCCATGTCTAATGGCTCTTCCCTTCCAGTTTTGCTCACTGTAACACAAATTTCTCTTGGGCCATTTCCACTTCCTGTTAGCAGCTCTCCCTGACAGCTCTGGCTTCTCCAACATCTTGAAGCCAACCCAAGCTTCACCTTTATAGCTTTACACAATGAATGGTCTTTTCAGTTCACCACACAGGCCTGCCCCTGCTGCACACCTGGTCTTTGTGGCTTTCCTTAACCATGGAGGAAGATTCCATAACCCCTTCCCTGTATCCTTCTTGACACGAAATCCAGAGCCAGATATTCATATCTGCCAAGTTTCTATTGCTTGCCGAGACTGTAACCTGGTTCCCTACTTGAATTACATGTGCCTAAACTTTCTGTTTTTGATTAGGCCTAGAAAATCTCACCAGGCCTTTTCTTTTCACAGGTTGCAGGGTTAGATAGGCGGGATTCATCCCAGAGAAGGTACCTACGACAGACCAAGCAAACAATTCCACCTGAGTCGAAGTTAGCAAACTTGTACTTCTTGTGTTTATTAACAGGAGCTTGGTGAAGGATAGCTAACAGGAGCATGGGTGATTGAAAAATAACTAAATAATGAGAATTCACCAGACACTGGTGATGATACATGAACAACCTGCTGGCAGCTCAGCCAGCTGGGAAACCTCTTTTCTCCAAAAAGTGACACGACTTCTCTGACCTTAGGTACTATCTTGTGAATTTTGAAAATTTCTGGTGTTTCCCAAGCTTCATTTGGTTGGTTCACTTTGGATTTTTCTGAGCCTTGTGAGTCTTTCTCCTAAATCCAAGAAGAAACATTGCAGGATGGAGGAGATGACTAAACAGCACTTCCTTCCTCTCTCCACCCTTCACATTCTTTCTACCTCCTTATCTAAAATGTCTCCTGAGACTTGGAGGAAATCATGTAGACATTCTTCTATCTTGAGCTGAGCATTGGACCACTCTGTGACAATAACTGTCACTAGTTCTAAGGAGCTGGCCAGCTACAAATCTCTGTAGTTCATTCTCTCAACAAATGCAGTACATTGAATGCATTACCCATTCAACAAACCATTTCTTGCCATGACTGAGGCTGATGGCAGTGGTAATCCATGACCATACAAACAAATACTGCAAGAAACTTTGACAAATATTGTCTTATCCATTTATTAAAACAGGATCCATGACCTTCCCATTGGGGCCTATACGTGCTACAGCCATGTGTTTTTGCCTGGGCTTACAGTACCAAGTTCAAGTTTCTATCTAACATTCAGGTTTTAAATCCAGCCAGAAAGCAGGTTATTGGACCTTTAACATTGGTGCTACTATGACACCAGATGATATACTTAGTATACCAAACAAATTGGTATCTGAGTCTTGTGGTCAGTAACAATTCTCCCCCAGCAACCTGCCCTGTGAAAGTCAACCAGAAAGGAGTGATATTTCAGTCCAGTCTCAGCATGGTTTTTCTCATGTCTTGCAGCCAAAGCATATTGCTCCTTCATCAATGGGGGCTATCCATCCAGTTTTACCCTGAAATCCACAGCCATGGCAATAGCCTTGAAAGTGTCTGGGGTCTTGGGAGTCTTACAGGATAGCAAATCAGAGTCACCTTTTCCAATTTATGCTGATAACCTTCATTTAAGTACTTAACTGTTGTCCTTCATGTTCTACAAGCTTTTATAAATGTCAGTTTGCCTTGGATAGCTGAGGAGAAACCAAAGAGGAAGTTCTCTGAACAGTGAACATAAGATCTCACCCCTTGTGTCACTTGTTTATTCAGAAGAGACATGGCGGACCCAGAAGCAAGGACAGAGCACACTGCATCACCTAGCTCTCTAAAACCCACAGTATTGGTCCATAAGACATCAGTCCTCTCCATTCTGGGGTTCTGCTGCTATTGTAGATGCAGACCACCTATCTCTTTATTGTCTTATTGTCAGTACTTAAGCTGAGCCTGTACTGCTCAACTTAACTTGGACTGAAGGGTGAAGAGGGGTGCTGATATGGTCCCCAGTAGGGTGAATAATCTTTAGACTCTGTGTACGTTTTTGCAAGGGGAAAGCACTCATTGTCTACTCTGAAAGGATAGTTATATAGCCTTTTATTCAGGGGGAGAGGGAAGAAGTTACTTCGTTGTTTCTCTACTTCCACATCACTGAGCCTTATCCTACCTGCCCTCTTGTCTCTCACTCTCATAATATAGGCCCCACAAGAGGCTCTTTGAACAAGGCTTTGAAAAGGATTCTTGAAAAGGTGTCTTTCTTGGTCTGGAGACAGAGTTAAGCAGCTGAGGACGTGTACTGCTCTTGCTAAGGACTGGAGTTTAGATGATAGCATCTCCTTCAGGCAGCTCACAACCATTTTTCACTCCAGTTCCCGGAGACTTGACACCCCCTCTAGACTTTGCTAGCACCTGCAGTTACATACACACATGCCCACATGGGGCACATACATATACACAATTAAAACTAAAGTAAATTTTAAAATTAAAATCGAAAAGTTTCCATTGAAATATTTCAGATCTCTGACCATAAATTTCTGTACTAAGCCATTATTTTGGTCCCCATCAACATGGTACAGTAGATTTCCCAGTTCTAAGTTAAATGTCAGGCCTGAAGGGTATCTTTTAACTCTTCTGTAATGTCCTTTTACCTCTTCACTTCTATAATGTCCTTTTGCCTCTTAAGTGTTGGGCTATCTGATTTCTTCCAAGGGTTCCAAGTTTTTGTACCTCTGGAAGAGCTTTTTTCACAGGCCTAATTTGTGCTCGATTTTCTTTGTATTATCGTCCTGCCTCCCACTTTTAGCTATTTTTTTTTCTACCAAACAGAGACCATTGCAGTAGATAGCATTTTTTCCCACTCTATTTCCTCCTCCTACCTCAGGAAGGCAGCTGAGATTCTGTTTCATGTATTATTACCTACAAAAAAGGCAACACAACAACACCAAAGTTGGTAATATACTCATCCAATACATGCCACTGTGTGAGACTGTTCTAAGTTCTATAGCCCTTAAGTGGTAGGAAGCGTCCTCATGCTCTGGTGGTGGAGGACATCAATTAAGAGAAATGTCACCCATAGCATTTAGAGAAAGATGGATGCTCTGAGATTCCTAGATGCTCCATTCTGAGGTGCTTGCTCTTGCTTCAGTTGCAGGGAGCATACCACCATTATGTGAAGGAAACACATTATCCTGAACTATGTAGGAAAAATGGGCATATCAGGATTGTCACTGTAAAGTGTTCATTCTCATGTGAATCAATTTCAGTTAAATGTTTCATCATTCATTGCCTGAGCCATACAATGACTGCTTCCCAACAAAACAGACTAGTTAATAATATGACTAACCAATAATGGAAAGGACTAGTTAATATTTGAAAATATATTGAATATTCTTAGCTATCAGGGAAATGAAAAATTAAAACTGCTCTGAGATTCCATTTCACCCTAATCACAATAGTTATAATGAAGACAAGATGGGCACCACAGAAAACAATAACTAATAAAAATGCAAAGCTGTGGAGCCCTCTCCTAACAGATGCATCTACAATACAACTTCTGCTTGTAATGAAGAATTGTTGTAGAGGATAGGGAGGAAGGGTTGTAGGAGACAGAGGAACAGGAAGTCTGTTGTGACTATGCCTCATAGTAACGTCAGAAATATATCCATTAAAATCTCACCAATATGACTGTCAAAACATGAGCTAAACAATGACAACAACAATAGTCATGACCAAGTGTATGGGGAAAAGCCCACAAGGCCTCAGTACTATGCAAAGAATGTAACTAAGGAATGCTGACAGCTGCAGAAACAGTCTTCCCCAAGAAAGAGCACAATTGGTTATCAAATACCAGATGCCTGAAATAGTCAGATACCCTGAATATATATATATATATATATATATATATATATATATATATATATATATATGTGTGTGTGTGTGTGTGTGTGTGTGTGTGTGTGTGTGTGTGTATGTGTGTGTGTGTGTACAAGAATATAAGAAACCAGATCTTCAAGAAATCCCCATACTCATTTTCTATAGTTCATAGATGTAGTTTTAATAGGTGAAGAAAAGACAGTGAGTTACACGCAAGTGTGTATATGTATACATACTGCTATGCAAGGTTATACTCATGTATTCAAGAACATATAAACATACATACATGTACTACTTAACAAAAATTAATGAAAAAGGAGACCATGAATTTGAAAAAGAGCAAAGAGAGATATCTAGGAGGTTTTAGATGGAGGAAAGAAAAGGGATAAAGGATGTGATATATTATAATCTAAAAAGATAAATAATTTTTTTAAAAAAGTCACCACAAATTCTGGTAAAGAGTTGGGAAGCAAAGGAGCATGTATGCACTGTTGGCATGGATGTAAACTTAAGCAGCCAGCATAGAAATCTACATAGAGGTTCCAAAAGTTCAAAAAATTGAACCACTATTACTATTCACTCCTGGATACAGGCCCAAAATACTAAGTCAACAAACAAACACCTGACATATTATTAAACATCTGTGTGTATTACTGCACTATCTATGAGAAATAAAAATGGAACCAGATAAGAGGGAAATCAACAAATGAATAAATAAATAAAATGGGATAGATACATATACACAGCGAAAAAAGTAAAATCTCAACATTTGCAAGAAAATTTAAGAAACAAGAACATTATGTTTATCAAAATAGACTAGAGTCAAAAGACAAATGCTGTATTCTTTCTCTCATGGGTGAATTGAGATTCAATTTAGATTGTATGGGGTGCATGTGTACATTTGTGTGCATATGTTTATATGTGTCTTAAAACTAGAGAGGAGTCCATGAAAAGGGAAGGGAAGATGTCAAGGAAAGGAGATGAAAGATAATTGAGTTTGTAGATACTAGTACCACCAAGATGGAAAAGAAGAGTATTTGTAGGTAGGAAGAAGACCGACAAGGAACAAAGAGGGTATGAGGAATGGGCAGGATGGTGAGGATGGGGAACAATAAGCACAAAGTTATTGACATATATTAAAAAAGTACATTGAGTCACAATATTTTGTATGAGAATTCTAAAAAGAATAAAATGCGTTACAGCATAGTACCCCAAATTGATAGCCACATAGAACTCAGTGATTGAATACTTTACCTTCTACACTAGAACTTTTCATAAATGATTGTCAACACATGCCTCTTATGTCAACACATTGTTCTCATGTCCATAATTTACACAAGATTATAAGAAATCAGATCTTCAAGAAATCCCTTCCATACTTACTTTCTATAGTTCATAGATATAGTTTTAACAGGTGAAAAAAAGTGAATTATTTGCAATGATTTATGTATTATTTTACAGCAATAATATTTTTAAAATATGGAAAGTGAAAGTCTTGTGTTAAGGTTAAAATAAATTTTAAACAGGGCAGGGGTGGCGGTCACTTTTACTCCCAGCACTCAGGAGGCAGAGGCAGGCAATCTCTGTGAGTTCGTGGCCAGTCTGGTCTACAGAGAGAGTTCCAGGAAGCCAGTGTTACAACAAAGAAACCTTGTCTCGAAAAATAAGTAAGTAAGTAAGTAAGTAAGTAAGTAAGTAAATAAATATAAGCAAAATTTAAGTATGTAAAATGAAGGAATGATAGATAATTCATCACCCATCCATGTTTTAAAATGAGTAACATGGAAGTGAGAGCCAGATGGATGAAATCTGTTTTTAACTTCAGAATACATCTTTTTTTATTATTTAAATAATTTCAGAAAATGAGTTTCATTATTGTTACATCAAGTATCTCTTTCCAAGTTATATGCTTACTTATATTAACTGACATTTACCAATACTGCTCATACTCACATTAAGCATTTACTAAATTTATTCTATTTCATTATCACTGAAATTTACTTGTTTTGTATTTTATAATAAGAATTTTGCTTACTCTCTAGTAAAAATAAGAAGAATTATCTTTACTCTCTAGTAATAATGAAATAAGAAAATCTGATGAAATAATGTCAGTTTTAGTTATATACTTTTGCTATGTGAATTAGAATAGAATATTTCTGCCACCTACAAATGTTTGAAACATCAAAATTGAAACTCACTTGACACCTAAGTGTGGTGAACAGCATGGTAAAAATACAGTCACACATGGTCCCTGATTAATGAATACTCTATACCACAAGTAACTTTATTGAGGATAGATTGGTAGAATATAAAGATGTTAAAATAATTTGTGGATATATAATAAGGAATCTCAAAATCAAGTTAATACATAAGAATCCACGTCATAATAATGCAGCCAGAAATTGAAAGCAAATCAAGGAAATGTTTGCTTCTTCCGATCATCAGAATATTTCTAAATCACATCACCAAATTGATTGACTCACTTAAAGCTCACAATGACATTTCTAACTCAACAAATGGTTTTTATCAAAGTCAGAACTCACTTGACACCTGCATGTGATGAACAGCTTGGTGAAAACATAGTCACACATAGTCCCTGGTGATCAATTATAAGTGATTCAAATACAGGATAATGGGGAATAACTAGGTCAAACAAAAATGTCTTCATAGATAGGAAATTTTCGTGCTGTATCCTTTTATATTTAGGTTGTCTGTGCGAAAGCAGTGGTTGAGGGCATGCTCTTTTCACTCTCTCTTATCTTTATGTTCTCAACAAAATTAATCCAGGCATTATTTGCTTGGCAAGTTTGAGGAAGAGATTTTCCTAAAGATGTCTTTAGAATTTCTTAGTAACATATATTCTGAATACAGTAGTGGAAGAAAAAAAGAGAAAAAACATTACTGTATCCATCAGTTCTACTTAGCCAGAAGATATCACTTCTCTGCTGTTTCTCTATGGACTTGAAGGCTTCCATTTCTTAATCAGCATCTCACATGCCAAAGAAACAACAGAAGGGCCAGTTTCAGCTTCTGATTTCCCCAGATCAAAATACAAGAATGACCTGTTGGGTAAAGGGCACCAATTGCCATGCAAAATAAGAAAATTGGTGCATTAAGCAAAGTAAACCCTGATATAAATACACAGAGAGAGTATATGGCAAACAACACGAGAAAGGAGACCACAGTTTGCAAGGCCTTTATGTGGACCGTGGTGCTGGAATCTTGACATCCTTTGCCATGGAACTTCATATTCCTGAGATGTTTGGCAAGGGAGTAGATTAACAGGAGAACACAAGTCAGTGATATAAAAAATGGAATGATGTTTATCAGGCTGAAGAGAGGTACATTTGCAAGAATTGTGATGTCTTTTAGTTTGCTCTTCAAAGTTACATTTCCTTTATAATCACTCAACCAAGCAATCTTTTTGACGTTCCCCACCCAAAGACATGCAACCAAAAAAAAGAAAGACCCCAAGAACGTCACAAGAAGAACATTCTCAATTTTTCTTTTTAGGTTAAGAAATAGAAGGTTGGAAAAAGTGGCTATCCTGAACAAATAAAACATGCTGAGTATGGTCCCAAACCAGTTGCTAAAATGGTGGCATACTACCCAGATAAGGCGACCCAGAGCTCGTATTTGTACACTGTATGTATCTTCAGTAAACACAGATGAATACCAGTTCATTAACATTGCACAGAGCACACCAGTCCTGAAGATGGCAAGAGCAGTGATGATTCGATCAGCCAAGGAGAGCTTTCTTCTCTTGATACAGTCGATGGAGTTCACTAGAATTATGAAGACATTGGCACAAAATCCTAAAAGAAAGTCTGCCATTATTATGATGGTGACGATCTGTTCTAGTAAATTCATTATGTCTGAACAACAAAGAGAACAAAAAAGGCAGGCCTACCTTCACTAAGTATGATTCTTTTAATATACAGACACATTTATATTTGTCCTTGACTGGAGGTAAAGTAGAGTTCTTGCTTCTTTTGAATTCTGTGCCAACCAGAACAGCAGTGTGGTGTGATAATGGTTGAATTCAATCTCATGTTTATGGAAATTTTTATTACCTTAATGTCTCCAATTACATACTTTTGTGTGTCTGTCTTGGATGAGTGTATTTCAGAGCTGATATTGGAAGGTATTTGCATTCCCATTTGCTAGTGGGAAAATAAAAGCAAATTCTGTTTTATTGTTTGAAATTTTGCTCCTTCTTTAATCATCCATTTGTGATAGCCAACTTTGTTAGTAAAATTTTTGAACTCAATACATGGAGCATGTAGGGGGCTACAGTCATATGAAACCTGGCTCATCTAGAATTATCGCCCTTTATGTACTCATTTATTTAATGCAAGATTCATGAACAAAAAGTCCCAAATTACACCTCAAAAGATCTAAAGTTTTCTGAGGAGCATAACAAAAGCCAACATTCCTTAATAACTGTTCTCCAATAACTAATACCTGTGATTTTTCATCAGTTCATAATAATTCACATATACATACACAATCATGTATATACATACAGACACATTCATGGACACTTCATGGATGGAAGGATTATTGCCTGTTAATCTTCAAAATGTAAAGTGTGTCTCAGGGCTGGCATCTAAGATTGATATTTTTATTTAATCTATTTTTTTTCTTTCATAGAATACATATCAACGTGCCTCCTGTCCTCCCTCCATTTCTCCCAGCTCCCCCAATCTTCCCTCTACTCCTATTTTATACTCTCCTACCCCCAACACACACACCCACTCATCCACACCTTCTGCTTCTTCCCATAGAAAAGAGCAGTCCTCCCAGGGTTTCTGCTCATACAGGGCACAACAAATAGGACAAGGCCAGTCATGAGTCCTCACATCGAGGGTGGACCAAGCAGCCCAGCGGGAAGAAATGGGTCCCAGGGACAGGCAAAGGCATCAGAGAACTCCCACATACACTCTGGCCTGTAGGTCCTGAAAGAACACCAAGGCAAACAACCACATGACATGTCTAGGAGACCCTGCAGGTTCTTCGCCACTTCGGGGTCTAAGAGACCCCCAAGAGTGCTGGTCTGTTGACTCTATGGGCTTATTCTCCTGATGTGCCTGACCCCTATGGTCCCCAAAATGCTTCCGTCTCCTCTTCTGTGAGTTTTCCAGAGCTCTGGATTATTTCTGCATTTGTTCCCATCAGTTGCTGGCCGAAGCCTCACTGATGGAGACTAGGCTAGGTACTGATCTATGAGAAGAACAGAACACCATTAGAAATCATCTCCTGACTTTCCAATCTCTAGATTCTGGCATCTAGGAATATAAATATTTCTCTCCACACTTCAGCTTTTCAGACCATTCGTATTTTTTTTCTGAACTCTTATGTAGAGCTTCACAAATGTTATGCTTGAGTTCACCTAATTTTTAAGTAATATTTGATTAAAATTATTTGAAAGTTTATAACATTTCATAGACAATTTAAGAGCATGTTTTCCATCTTTAGCTATCTAAGTAATGGAAATCAAAATTGTACTGAAATTCTATCTCATCCCAGTCAAGAAGTCTGTGATCTAGAAAGCAGGAACAGACCTGACATGATTCACACTATAATTCCAGCAATGGGAAGCTGGAGGGGAAGACAGAGAAAGCTTGAGAACAGAGCATTCAGATCTCATCTTAAAAAAAAAAAGCAAGGTAGTGGCTGCAGAGATATTTCAGGGGATGTGAGTTCAGCTCCCAGTACCCACAACTGCCAGGCTCAAAACCACCTGTAACTCCCATCTCCGGGTTATCCGAGACTCTCTTCTGACATCTTGCTTTCAGTCCAATGTTGCTATATTCCATGCTGTTGTTTTAAATGGCCTAGTAAACCTATAAATTGATATCAGGGTTGGTTAATCTACAAGAAACAGGTCTTAAAGTTTCATACTGGGGAATAGTGCTCAAATATCCTGTGTCCTAATCAAGAATAATTCTTTAAAATTTTAGATACTTAATAAAAATAAAACACAAGTAATTTTCCATCATATACACTAAACCCACTATTTCGTATGAAAGACCAGTCTACATGTTTCTTAATTCCTCAGAATCAGGAAGACATTTTTTTTCCAATGATTCCAAATGGGTTATCAGGTTCATCTTCATGAGTTCTTCATGTGCATTTACAATTAATAGGAACAAATGATTTACATTTAGTAGAATTCATGCATTTACTAATTGGTTGCTGTCAAATACATACTACAATATATTATATTTGGGGAAGAAAAAACTTTCAATTGAATATATCTAAGTAAATGGCATGTTTGCTGTATTTTATTTAAACTCTATAGCAATATTTTACTAGTGTGGAACACAGTCAAATTGTAGTAGGTACTTATGATTAGTACAAGTGAGTAAGGAGCACTCAATCCATACGTGTTGGCTTATGTGCACTTGATACTAATATCAGTTGAACGGCAGAATAAACATTAATAAAATACATGAAAAATTTCAAAAAGAAAAATGGAGAGGGAAACACATAGCTTACATTCATTGTTGGCAAATTTTCAATAAGTTAGAACTCTGTTTGGCTTTTGAAATGGAAAAAAAAAATTCATGGATAAATTTGTTAAAACATCCATCAAAGAGCCAAACTTGGCTTGTTTGATTTTCCTGTTCTTAGTGTCCTGAATTCATTCCTATATTTTTAGGAAAATACATGTTCCATATTTTACCTGTTTTGTTGGAAGATATTTTTAATAAAAGACAGATTCAGAAACAGTGAGCATCTATAATAACCAGTTTAAAAAGAGTGTTGTACACTGAGCATGTGATTCCTGGTAACACGCACAAGAAATTTGAGCTGTCTCATAGGAGCAAAGAAGTTCTTGATAACATTTGTACGGTAGATATGTGTATGTTTAGTAAACCCTTACTATCTACATGTATGCACAGCAATTTTTTCCTTGTAAAGCATCTAGGTTCTTTGCAATCAAACTCTCACCTCACCCTAATTCCTGCAAATGCATATCTATTCTTTGTCCCTGCAAATGACTTTCTAGAATGTTACATTAAAATGTAACACACTGTGTACCTGAAGACTTCTTTCTTTCACTCGTCAGTGTTTATACTAATGTCAAGATTGAGAGATGCTTAGACTGATGAATACTATCAGCTCGTATTAGGTATTAGCTCATGCAAAAGTACAATAAAACTAAGTTCATAAATGTTTAAATGAATATACCAAAATTAATTTTTTGCAGAAATGTGCTTACCTATGGATAACACAAGATGCAAAGAAGTAAGATTATAATGTTTTATACAATGTTTTATAAATACAAATGTTTTATAAAATGTTTTATAAAATGTTTTATAAAGTTGCTGAATATGATGTTATCACTATCAACAAGGGCTAATTAAAACATAGCATTTCCAATTAGACTTTTTCACAGTAGTAGTAGTAATAATAAGAAGAAGAATAGTAAGAAGAATAGCCAGAAGGTGCATGTTAATATTATTACACACTGTTTATTTGCCATACTTAATTGCATTGAAAAGCAAACATATATATTTAAATAGCTGGGCATCTTGGCTCATGTGTGTGATTCCTGAACTTAGGGTGTAAAAGAAAGAGTGTTAGAAGGTCAAGGTTCTCATCTTATGGTGCATAGTGAGTTCAAGGTCAGCCTGAGCTGCACAGGGTGCTGTCTCAATAAGAAAACAACTAATAAATAATCTGAACAAACATAAATATATACTGTGTTCTGCAGTAGTCAGAATAAACTTCCTGTGGAAATTTTTGTATGCTCATTCTTGCTTATACAAGAATTCTAATGATAATCATAGGGAACTTTAAGACTGTGTTTTTCCAGGATATTTTCAATAGATGATAAATATTTAAATACTAAATAGATTATTACGCCTGATAAATATAGGGTAGGAAACAATTTGTTAAAAAATTGGATGTAAATAACATGCACTACAAAACAATTTCACTTCAGAAATTAAAGAGTCAGAAGTCTGCTTTGAAGGTTTTCAGATTCCAAAAGAATTATTCATGACTTTTAAGCAACCAAAGTTAAGGATTACCTATCAGCACATAATATTAAAAAA
This sequence comes from Cricetomys ansorgei, assembly GCA_026225945.1. Lineage (NCBI taxonomy): Eukaryota > Metazoa > Chordata > Mammalia > Rodentia > Nesomyidae > Cricetomys > Cricetomys ansorgei. The sequence goes on from JAMJFZ010002307.1 coordinate 13,419,651, forward strand.
TACCTTTCTTAGTGGAGGAAAATCAAAAACTGTCTATGAGATCCATAGAAAATTTACAGATGAGATTTTCTTTGAAATTTGAAATTATTAAAATTCACTAAGTAGTATCTGACCTTGGTGCATTCAAATCCCCTAGATATTCAACAAGGCAAAATACTATAAAACCATGAAAGAGAATATGTCTTATTTGCATGCTAGCAAATTAGGTCTCTGCGCTCACCCTACCCTCTGCTGTGACAGATTTCAGTCTGTGCTAATGACCTCAAGTATATGAATAGCTGTTCTGGATTGTTTGAAGGGAATAAAGAGATTTTCCTCAAAATCAGTGTTGAGCATATCCTTTATTATACAGTGCTCTAATTCTGCTTGATACTGGTCCTTAAAGGGACAATAAGTGTGATATTAGGTCTGCCTCCCATTATCTTTATCAAAAATAATTTTATGGTTCGGGGTCACCATAACATGAAGAAATGTATTAGAGGTCTACAACATTAGGAAGGTTAGAAACTACTGGTTTATGGTTTGGGAAAGAAACGAGCATTGTCACTGCAAGTTACACACACACACACACATATATATATATATGTGTGTGTGTGTGTATGTATATATATATTATATATTGAATTATATACAATTCATTATTTTATAAATAGAGTTAGGTATTGAATTATATATATAAAGTTTATATATATTCATATGACACTGAAGTTTAGATGCATATAATAATATATATAAATACATCAATTTTATACACATACAAACTTCAATATAATATATATAACTTTAAGTAGCCATAAAGTAATATAACTCCATATGGCTTTTTGAAATATCTGAAATATTATTTATTCCACCTCCTTCTCTCTCTCAGTGTTGTCATTCTTCCCTCTCCATAGGTAAATCTTCACCGAATTTTCTCAATTTCCACTTCATAGCAACTGAATTTTTCATAAAAGCAAAACAGTCAGCAAGTAAATGATTCCAGTTCCTTATATCCACCTGTATGCAAAACCAAATTACAAAAAGTAGACATCACAATACTTCATAAAACAACAAGGAAAATTATGCAAATCATTTAATGAAAGGCAGATGGGTACTTTTGGGAATAAATAGGTTTTATATTCAGAAAGCTTCATTTGAAAACTCAATTTTATGAATAGCGCTTCATTTATAAGACTATATTAGCCTGCATGTTCTCTTTCTTTTTATCATGTGCTATCTCAAATGTGTAATTACATTCTGGACAATGTGCTCACATAAACTTAATCCTTGTAGGTGTATACTACAATGCATACAAGTTAATTACATTTTTATAAAATTTAAATAGGAGAGACATTTTGTACATTTATGCAGGAAGTTATCATTTCAATTGCTCTTATTTTTTATGTGGCTTTGTGTAGTGTTTGTATATCCATACTTTGTTCCCTCCCAGAACAGAATTTTGAGATATCTTGTAGTCTGCAGTCTGTTGTAGTTTTGTTAGGTCTGTTAGTGATGACAGTTCCTGCTTTAGGTATCTGGATGACATTCTTTCTCTTTCAGTTTTGACATTACCTCCTCTGTTCTGGGTTGAGATTTTCCCACATTTGTACTTTCATAACATTGTTCCAGCATAGCTTTTAATTCCACTGTTTCTGATTTAATCTGCCACAGTCCGTATTGGCCTTTAAATGTACTTCTTTTTAGACACTCTGATGTTGTCTCGGTTAAGCTGATTCAAACAACTTGGTTTTGACATATTTTCATGCACTGCTAGGTTCTATATATGGTTTATTGAGTTCTTGGGTGTTAATGTTTATAGTTTCCACCAGATTTGGGAAACTTAGGCCATTGTTCCTTTTTAAGTTTTTATTTACTTTTAGTTAAGTGCATATGTGTGTGCCTGCTTGCCTATATGTGCATTACCTGATGCACATGACTATAAAGGCCAGAAGAGGATGTAAGAATCCCTTGAACTGGAGGTGCAGGGAGTTATTAACCACACAATGTGGGTATGTGGGTGCTGGGAACCAAACCTGGGACTTCTGCAAGAGCAGCAAGTGCTCTAAACAACTGAGCCATCTTTTCAGCTCCTGTCTTTCACCCTGTCCAACATTTTGGGATAGTTTAATTAATCAAGGCATGTAAGCACCGTGACTTTGTTAAAGACCAATGATGTTCTCATGTCATCCTTCAACATGTTCCTTGTGTTTTCAGGTTTGCAAATATTTTCTTTTCCTGAATTAAACCCACATTATACATTCTCCTTTCAAGCTTTTGGTTTTCAACTCTAAATGTTCACTGAGGTTGTTTTTACTCCCTGGATTTATTACTTGTGCAGCTTATAGTTAAACTTTTGGATACCCGTGATGTCTTTAACCATACGTGTTTTAATGTTATCTGCTATTATCAATATCTGTGTCAGTGTTACATTGTTCTTTGATTTTTCTTATTACACATCGTAATTTGGTTGGGCTTTTACAGACCATAGAAATATATGATTGAGTGTTCAACGAACTGTACTGAACCATGTTGAATGCTGGGTATTTTTTGTGTCCCTGCAGATATTTACTCAAGTTGTATTGGGAGGCATTCAATATACAAGGAAACAAATGTTAAATCCATCAATGAGAAAAGAGTTTTTGAGCATTTGCCCAGTGCTTCAAGAAATACATGATTTTCTGTTATTAGCGGTATTGGACAGATATGATCAGTCATTAAAGAAATTAAAACGTAGAAAAATTAAGAATTAGAGAAAGAAAAATAACAATGTGCACATTGGGGGGAAATTACAAGGCTTCCTTCCTTCACACAGACTTTGCTCAAGCTCAAATAGTAAAAAACTTCAGACTTTCTTATCTGCAGGTGTCAAAACATACATCAAAAGGGGAACCGATGCAAGAGAGTTCATCCCGTCCCAGCTGCAGGTCTCTGATCTTCAAGGTTAAGTGAGTAGTCTTAACACAATAGTTTACCTAATGCATAGCTGATCTTTGGTCTGCATACTCACTGATAAAGGAGGCAGACATTCAAGGATGAATTTTCTATGTGTTTATTCAAGCTTGCTGACATACTATCTAGACTCTTCATTTCTGATCTCAGTTATGACTCTGTTTCCAAGGTAAGGTCAGTTTAACCAAGAAAAAATTTTTATGATATGTCTACTGAAAGCATGAATAGTTCTCACATTGCCAAAAACTTGAAGGCTAGTTTACAATGACTTAGAGCTGAGATGGCAGTGTTCCTCTCCCAGCCAGCCCAGGAAGTGATTCAAGTTTAAACTATTATTGATGTGAGAGGCTTTTGTCACCATACAGTAAAGAAGAGAAAGGGGTAAAGCAGTTGGTGGGCTTCAGATTCCCAGCAAAGGGAAAAACCAGGATCTTTGTCAAGCTAATTATGTCCACTGCTTGGGTATCATCGGCCTTCAACAGATATCACTATAAAGATATTGTTAACATTATGTAAATTAAATTGAAAGGAAAAAAATCTGTAATAAAGATTACTTATTCAACAGTAAAACTTTATTGACAATAAAATTTTCTTGAGGCCATCTAAAAAGTATTATAGCTTATTTTATTTGAAAATTTTATTGATATATTAGATAAATGTTAAATTGGAATGTATGGTTACAATCAGAGCATGTTGCATAAGTGTCTGTGTATAAGCAAGTAAAATGCACAAACAGAATCTAAATTCTTACAGTGACAATGATCTTTAAAATGATCCCTAATACTGAAAACTAGAAGCTAAACTAAAGTGGTTTATAGCATATATGATTTAACAAACTTCCTTCAGGAACTTAAAAGTGAAGTCTGTTGAAAGGCACACCTAACTAAAAGTTATTACAAATGCAGGTCCCATTCTGAATTTTCAGTAAGATTATAACCACAAGAATTCAGGCACTCAAGTTTTTTGAATAAGGTAAATTTTACTCAATTGGTTGACTCTAAGGAAGACAAAAACCTATGCTAGAAATGTCAGGAGACTAGGAGATGAAAGAAAGAAAGAAAATAAGAAGGAAGAAAGAAAGAAAGAGGGGGGAGAGAGAGAGAGAGGGAGAGAGAGAGGGAGGGAGAGAGAGAGAGAAAGGAAGGAAGAAAGAAAGGGAAAGGAAGGAAGGAAGGAAGGAAGGGAAGAAAGAAAGAAAGAAAGAAAGAAAGAAAGGAAGAAAGAAAGAAAGAAAGAAAGAAAGAAAGAAAGAAAGAAAGAAAGAAAGAAAGAAAAAAAGAAAGAAAGAAAGAAAGAAAAAAAAAGAAAGAACAAAGAACAAAGGAAGGAAGGAGGAAAGTAAGAGGTAGATAAGTAAATAATTAGAAATTTTTGAAAATCAGTGAAAACCACTGCAAAGACGTATGAGTATTTCAACGGAAAGCAAACCAAGCCACTTAGGTTGCTGAATTAAATTCATTCCCAATGATTACTGTTTGAAAAGTGCAGCTTCGTGTTGTGAATATAGCTCAATGCTCTTGCCCAGTATACATGAAGCCCTATCCTTGAACCTCAATAGCACAAACAAAAGTGAAATAAGAAAACAACAGTTTATGAAGCATGCAACAAGCTACAAATGCAGTGAAAAGCACAAAATCATAGATTCTAGGAAACAATGAACAGTAAAAGCAGAACATTTTGAATGCAGACCCTGAGATTCTCTTTAACAGAGACCTTGATTCTTATGGATGCTAGTTCTTAGCACAGGACATTTCTGCCCTCTAGTGGACAATCAGTAACTGTCTCAGAAAATTGTAGTTGTAAAAATTGGGAATATTCTATTGTAGGATTGACAGATTTAGTAAATAAAATTATAGAAGGGACAAACTTCACTTTAGGTAAAATAATACAATTTTTATAAGTATACCTTGACATGATCATAAAATAAATATACTCAGAACTATGAACTAAGTTCAGAATAAAAGACCTTATTAATTTGATAGATGAACAACAGTAATAATTTATTACTTATCTAAGATTCAAATGGAATTCAGCAGTATATTTTAATTTTCTAACTGTACCTGATATGCTATTTTCAGTAGTCTGGGGATAGAACAATTGTTTTCTCCTGAAGTTTGTGGCCTGAAAGATGGTCCCTAACATAGTTTTACTGAGCAATGATAGATCCTTAAGAGCTAGGGTTTAATGAAAAGCTCTTAGGTTATAAAGATTCTAGAGTCTGAGATGGCAATGCCATTACAGGAGTAAGTCTTTCTTGTGGGACTAGATTAGTTCCTGTGAACATATATTGCTATAAAGCAAACTTGGCAGCTGAAGAACTGGCTTAGTCTTGCTAGAAGTTGATGTCATGATATTTGAACTTTCCAGCCACAAGGTTTCTGATCCAAATTAAAAACCTTGCTTCTTCATAAAGTCTCAAGTCTCCAGTGTGTTTTTATTACAATAATAGAAACAACACCTGTAACCATCCTACAAATGTACATGAAAGCATTTTGGGTGACAACCCACTGAACAAAAAATACATAGAATCACTGATAGCAGTTATCAAAAGTATATTCAAAACAAGATTATAAATATGAGAGCCTCTTTATCATGCTATTACCAATGCTATTAGTGGCTCTTCTCACTGTTATAACAAAATATCTATCCAAAGCAACTTTAAAAAATAGACTTTATTCTGACTCACAATGTGTGTGTGTGGTGGGGGGGTGGTATTCACAGCAGCAGAAACAGGAACCAAGTTGTCACATCGCATCACTGTCAGGAAGCAGGATCAGGGAGTCGTTGTACTCCGTTAGTTTTGTACTTTTTATTCAGCCCAAGACCTCAGTTCACCTTAGTGTCAGCTTTCTCACTGCAATTAACATAGTCTAGGGAAATCCATCACTGACATGCCGAGAGATTTATTTCCAAGGTAAGTGTAGATCCTTTCAAGTTGACAGTAAATAGTGATCATCACAACTCCACTCTTTGTCAACCTTATACCCACTCACGTTCCCTTTAAGCCATAACCTTCTCCTGTTGTTATGAATGTTATAGCTACCCGTAATGCACATTGCATTCAGCTCTACTTCAAAAGTCTGCAGTCTTCAATATTTTTTTAAAAGTGTAAGTGGCAGAAAAGGAGCTTCTCAGAATCTTGATTCTAAGTATTCATGCACTACTGAGACCGTTTAGCATCTCTGGTATGTATGTAGGTTTACAGGTGTCCATTTTGGGTTAGGATACCTGACAAGGAACTCATCCCTGGAGAAAACTGATTCTCCCTCCCTCCATCAGCAGTCACTGTGTGCTTGTCATGCTTCATCTAGTGGTATCGTGAAAATATGTAAATAAAGTGTTTGATGCATGAAATTCTTAAAAATAAAATAATGAGAAAAAGTATAGGTATTAAGTCTCCACTGAGAGACAGTCAATCTCTTGCCATGAGTAATCAATCTTGTCCTGAATAATCAAAACACAAGATACATACTTTCAACGTACTAATGGCATAGAATGAACATTCTCATTCCAAAAGGAAGAAATGACAACATAGTAGGAAAGATTGAACCAAAGAAAGACCAAAATCCAGAAACTCATCAAATCCCACAGTTGCATTCTGGGTGTCTGGAACTTGAGACAGAATCATGTGGTCTCAGGGCTTGTGAAGCTATCATCTGGTCTTCAAAGGACTTGAGTAACTCCCCTTCTGCCCCATTGCTTTCAGGATACCCTGTCTCTCTCTTGGGCTAGATCCATTCCACTCCTAACTCTTTCTTAGTAAAAAGAAAAAAAAATCATGATTCTGGCATGTGCAGCATTCAGGGATTTTGATTGTGACTTCACCTTCACAGTTTCATGAAGTGGCCTCCCAGGACATCCATACAGGAACTCCAAATCCGATTGCATTGTCTGGCCTCAGTATCTCCTTAAAATTGTGGAGAAGTTTGCCTTTAGTATTGCATCTTTCATGCCTACAAAATCAGAACCCCTTGGACAACACTGACAAGTTCTGCTGTCAGCTCAAGATGCAGCCTGGTCCCCTTGAACCACAGATGTTGCTACTTCTGTGTGGCTGAATCTGCAAATTCATTTTTTTAAGTAATGAGTTTTTCATGGGGAACCCCTTCTGCATTACTCTCAGTTAGGCTTTTGGTTTCAAATAAATACTAACTTCTGGAAGTTGGAGTCTTCTTTTAGTTGTTTTCCTATTGCGATTACAGTATACCTTAAATGAGGCAACTTTTAAAAGAAACCAATTTGGCTTATCGTTCCAGAGGATTAGAATTCATGATACACATGTGTGTTTACTTAAAGGGGAAAGAAGTTTCTTATATTTTAAAGAATTTTGTCATAGTAATTTATGTGATGTTTCACTGAGGATTGAAATCACACGTTTATTTTAAGAAATCATGTTATGAGGTTATCGGGAAACAGAATTTTCTTCTTTGGTTGTTACTTGGAGTTCAAAATGGGCTGTTTATCCACTGCTCTTATGAAGAGTGTTAATCTCACAGTGTTGCTATATTTAATGTAGTCAGAAATAAAGACATTTTCATAAACTCTCCTTTCAACATTGGGGACACACAAAGCTGTAATACACATTGTGGTAAAAACTTTACATATGGCCATTTTAATTCATTCCTATATGTAAGATTGTCCTTTCTGTTTACCCATTTCTTCTTCCTATTATGTTTATAGTTACTAACTATTGGACCCTGGAAATATCCCCATTTTTCAAAGCTAACAGTGTAAAAATCAACAGAGAACTATAATACAGACTAAAAGATCTAATGAATATAAAGCAAGCACCGTCCTTCAAAGCATAATGTAATGGCCAATGAATCTTTTTAAAAAATTTTAAATATGCGAATTTATGTTCTGATAAATATGGATGTTCTAGTTCTGAAGGAAAATTATTTGTCAAATGATATTTAGGAATGGTTATGAATGGAATTAGTTTTAAATTTTAATTGTAGATCTTAATAGAATTCCTTGAAGAATCTACCATGTCCTAAGAGAAGACCTTTGAAACATATGGTAATTTTATGATCTAGAGGTCACAAAACATTTCCTCTGACCCGCTGTGTGGGTTTTGGCAGTTACAAATGTATGAGTTTCTGGGGGAAGGGACAAAACTTACCTTTCAAACAGAGGATGACATCATATGATATCATTAGAGAAAATGTACCATTGTGCACATTCTCTGGAACACACAATTTGCCACACATCTTAATTTTTAGGCTGTTGTGTTAAAAATGTGAACATTGAAGTAAGAAAACGTGGAAAGAATTTGAGATATGACTGCTGTTCTTAAACAGGAGGGGAGAACTTCTAGTTCTGAGAGAAAATGTCCATGCTCACCTTGAAGAAATGTGAATTATTCATTAACCACTAGACCAAAATACCTCTGGTAAGCATATCTGTACATCTTCTTCATATATATTTCAGAAAATGTAAGAACGATATATGATGTTCTGTATATCCTATGTGAGAAATTGTGATTATATTTCACTATGAACTTAGAGAAGTCCTCCAAGTTTCACCAAACAGCATGGTATGGATAAAATAATGTCATATGGGTTATTATTCCCAACAGAATGTTGACAATGCCTTTTCTGATACCTGACTTCTGAGAATGTTACTACTGCTCTCAGGACTGGGCACAGGTGACCCTCAGACAAAAGAATGAGAACAATACAAAGGTATAAAATATATGCTTTGGTAGTCAGTGCTTTCAGCAGTATACCTCTTGACTTTCTAAAATTACATACATTGGATTTTATGAGCAATGGTTGCCCCATGTAAAAGAACATACACAATGTTATCTGATATTCACATGCTTCCCCTGGAAAACCTGTGTTAGTATGGATCAAGAGGCAAAGGCATGGCCTGCTTTGTGAGAGGATCTGCATTGGAAAGGGAAAACTGCGAGATGTTAGATGACCGCGACAGTGCGTATAACTTTAAAAAATCTCATTTATAGAAGAATTTGATTTTCTTAATCCCGTCTGTCAAAACTCAGAAAATACTGTAGATTAGTCAGCTTATAATCCAAGTACGTGTGCTCTTCTCTGAATTTAAAAACAAATAAATAGCATTAAAGTAATAGAACATAATAGCAATCTCAAAACCTCAACTTACTTGGATGCGAACCTTAAACTGCATACCCTGACTGCCTCCTAGTCTGATTATTGCCTTCATAACAACATACACCTGGGACTCTGGCAATCCACCTCTAAAGTGAGATCAGAGAGCTAACCACATAGAGCTAGCAAGTTGGTTTGCAGGATAAAACGCTGGTCATTAATGCTTAATGAATACTCTATACCACTAGTAATCTTGTTGAGGATAGATTGGTAGGATATGAAGATGCTAAAATAATTTGGGAACATATAATTAAGGAATATCAAAGCCAAGTTAAAACATAGGAACTCACTTCATAATAATGTGGCCAGAATCTGTAAGCAAATAACGGGAATGTTTACTCCTTCAGGTCCTCAATATAATTTCCAAATCATATTACCAAAATGACTGATTTACTTAGAGCTCGCAATGACGTTTCTAACTCAGCTGACCTGCTGTGATCTGGAAGTGTCCAGACGCAATCAATTTACTTTGGATGTGTTCATTTGCCCCACTAAGCCTCAGTTTATTGTTTCAGACTGAATAATGCTTGGCAAAGCTAAAAAGCAAATCTGAGATTTCTATTCTATTTAGAGAATGTGTTGCTCTTCAAGGAAAAGAAGAGAGCTGAGCAGAAACATGGTGCTATTCCCAGCATTCAGCTGAGAAGAAAGCACTCGGGTTCTATGCCAGCCTGGACTATACAGTGAGACTGACTTAAAACAGCAAAAGAAAAAAAAAGTTGGAAAGGAAAATGAAAATGGCTGGAGGCAGAAAGCACCCTGAGAGAAAAGAGATCAAGGAATGAGAAGAAGGAAAGAAAAAAGAGAGAAAGAGAATCAAGGACATGAAGCTTTGGAGAGTGTAGAAAATGACATTTATATCCAATGACAAGTGCAATGAGCAAACGTGAGAGTTACAGCAAAACTGCGGTGCCAACTCAATTCTATTTTGAATAGGTCACTCTTGGAACTTTAAGTACTAAGAAAATATGAGTTAAGGACAAGAAGGTTACCAAGCTCTGCTAGGGGTCTGATAAAACTCTCTTGGAGAAAGACAAGCCCTAGGCAGACATAGTCTTGATGTATAGGTTGTTCAAGACTCGTAAGGGGATATTTGAAAATTAAGCAAAATGTGAGTGTTAACAGACACTCCTGAAGAAACTTAAATGCATAAGTCACTCCTACGCTTTTGATGAATGGGATAAAATGGATGTTGTTAAATGATAATTCATGAGGAAGTGCCACGGGTGATATTCTGTCCTCATCATTTCTGGTCATTTATTGAACTCCTAACCCCAAACCCTTAAAATATGACTGTATTTAGAAGTGGAAACTATAATGGAGTTATAAAGAAAAACTGAAGCAATTATGCCATCCCCAAGCCAACGTGTTTCCTGTCCTTGTAAGTAACTGAGGACACAGACAGAAATCCTGGGGGGCTATGTCCAAAGACCAAAGCCCATGTGAGGACAGAAAAAAAAAAAGGTTACCATCCAGAATTCACAGAGAGGGCCACTTAAGGGACAGTATCTAGGATTGCACCAACCTGTCTCTGCAATATTTTGGGAACCATGCTGTGTTATTATGGAGACAAATTTAAGGATAGAGAAGTCTTAAACTCTATTTATGGCATTCTAACATATATATATATATATATATATATATATATATATATATATATATATATATATATATATATATATATATATATATATATTAGGAGGCAAATGGAATAAATGTTTAAGCGTGACAACATACCCTAAATTCTGCCTGCTACAGTCTTGGTCATTGCTTCAACCCCACTCTTCCTAATTGTTACCCTCTCCTTATCAGTTATTTCACAACCTTTGTTTAGTTGTGCCTGGTGGATTCATAAGTAATGCTTTCTTTAATAATGCACTAATCCCTTTTAGACGCTGCTGATACAGGAGAAGGTCAGGAAAAGGGCAGAGCAGAGTGATTTTTGGCAGAATCAATGTCTCTTTTTCAGGGCCAATACAACGTGTTCACATCCTCAGTTTGGCTGCCTCTGACTCCTGTTCCTTCTCCCTGACTTTCCTTTCCTGCCTGGAAGTCTGCCATAAGCCACATCAGCATGACATCTCATGGCCATGTGTTCTTTCATATATAACATCTGAGAAAAACAAGAGCTGCCATGGCTCTAAATAGAGGACCTGCCAGCATGAAGTAAGGAGGAATTTCTATTCACTTCATATTTTCAGTGAAAAGTTACCAAGTGCTAATAGAGCCTCATCTCAGAATTTTTCTGTGACCATGTTAAACAGAATGTTCTGGTCAGCTTCAAGCTATGCAATATCTATTGTAAACCTAATTGATGTGAGAACCTTACTATATTAGCTTCTACACCACTGCCCAAATGGTAAAAAGAAAGAAAGAAAGAAAGAAAGAAAGAAAGAAAGAAAGAAAGAAAGAAAGAAAGAAAGAAAGAAAGAAAGGAGAGGAAGAAAGAAAAGAATGCGCTCATGTGCTTTGAACAGATACCATTGTCAACATAGATGATAGTCCTGACAGAGTTTCTAGTGACGTGACCTACCCTGCCTCATCTTGTACCAAACTGTCAGCAAATTAGCACGAGCCTTGTGGAAAAATCAAAATTCATATAAATCCTGTGTAAGTGTGAAATGATAAAAGGAAGCCAATCTCAGTCTTCAGTGAAGAGGTTGAGAGAGTTGTCTGAGATTTAACCATTAAATTAGTAAAACCAACAGTAAGTTAAAAGACAAAAAAGCAAATGCACATACTCCAAAAAGCCCTGTGGTAAGTGAAATGCCTTGTTACCAAATATTTTAAAATCGAAATTGAAACAAGATATTGAAGAACAGAATAGATGTTTATTTAAATGGTTGAATAAATGAATTATCTCAAAAAGTAGGAGAAAAAAATTCAAGTAGCAGATGATTAAAAACATAGGGAAAATGTATTCAAAATGTAGTCTATAACAAACTAGTAGAGAGTAGGGAAGAATGGGCATCAGAATGTTGTAGAGATATTTCCCTCTGTTGCAGGTCAGCCCAAGAATAAAATTATATCTGATTATAAATAACATTTTGTGATGTGGTACAATGAAACTAAGATTCTGGGTGAGACAATGAGCTACCTTAATTAACAGCATATCCAGGGCTAATCAGTGTTTGGTGTCAGTGATTAACAAATAGGCAAAATTTCCTCTAAGATAAAAGGACCAAGATCAACCTCCAGAAACATTTTAAAAAAGAGAGAGAGGAGATCAGATATCTGAGAGAAATGAGACAGTACAAATCAGTAGTTCTCAGCCTGTGGGTCCTGAGCCCTGTGGTGGTCAAACAACTCTTTCACAGGTTCATTGGGAATATATGTTTTCCAACAGTATTAGGAACTGAGACACTGCACCTCTATCTGTCTCTAAGTGGGTCTTCCCACATGCAGATACACCCACATATGAGTATCTTGAACTGCATTGAAGGGCCACAGCATTAGGAAGGTTGAGAACCACTGGCATAGATTATCAAGAAAATTTGAATCTGTATTCGTCCGCTGCAGAAATCCCATAGCAGATTCTAAAGCTATGTTGGTTTTAATAATTGACAAGAATACTAATTCCATCAGAGTGTTTTAGGCCATACATTTCCTCAACAATAAGTCATCCTTGACTAAAGAACAATTCATAGAGTCCTGGGCAATCCTACTGGGCCACCGCAGTTTGAGGTAGGAAGAATTATTTCATAACCCACCACAGAGCCAAAGAGAAATCCCTTCTACACCATGAAAATCATAGTTGAATATTATATGCAAGGGATGTATAAAATATAAGATCTGCAGTTTAAGTGATAAATACGAACATTCTTTATTTTTGGCTAAAGAATTAATGATGAAAAACATGAACACAGGTGTACACAAAGTGCCACTCACCCCTATGCAGTGGTCGCCACAATTGGCTAACTAGAATGAAATTCACATAGGGAAGGTAGATTGATTGTTTAATATTGTTCCCTCAAAGCTCTGCCAATGTCACACTCCCCAACACATCCTGTTGGGCTTCAATGCCAAATAGGAGAGTCAGGGACACAAGGCACCCTGTTTGATCAGAAACAAGGTCACCCATTGGGGCTCAAAGGTGCCATTGTTCCATTGCTCCTTATAAACCCAGTTGTCTTGCTTTTCCAGCACACACTTGGGAGAATCTCCAGAGACTCCTCCAAGATGCTAGTGGTCCTGCTCACAGTGGCCTTGCTGGCCCTGAGCTCAGCTCAGAATTCACGTGATGGTAAGATGTATGGGTATGAGGCCTGTGATTTTGCTTGGGGTATAGGAGACCTCTCAGGCAGGAAGGAAGCAAGAGAATTAAGAAATGGCAAAATGAAATAAAACAAAACAACCGGGACTGCAGTTTGAAGGTCAGTGTAGAGACTATCTGAGTCCTCAACCCATCCCAAGAACCTCCATGATTTGCTGCTGTATTTTGGTTTTTGTTTTGTTATTTTTGTTGGCTTTTGTTTTTATTTGTTTGCCTTTTTTGTTTGTTTTTTATTTACTAACATTTTAACTGTAGGAATGGAAAGGTGAGATTTGCTCTTACAGACACAATGCTCTGGGCTGGGAAAGATGCCTTAGAGTCTGGAAACAAGATTTTGACTAAGCTATGACTTCAGGGGGGAAATAGTATGCGAGAGTTGCCTCGTCACATATGTAGTGGATGAAAGACAAACGAGAAAGAGAAACACACATGAGGACCATTTCTGGGAAAGAGTCAAATCATTAATTTTGACTTCTGAAGTCCTGGTGACTATGTCTGTGGAGACATCTTATAGAGGTTCTCTTCTCCAAAACCTCAAAGCCTTTTGGCATGGCAAGAGAGCATGGCCTATAGGACCAACTAATTCAGATTTCAAGGCATTCCTCTGGACAAAACAGGGGTGAGTGGGAGCTTAGAAAGGGAGTGCCAAGGAACAAGAACAGTGTGACAAAGTCTTTGAGATGATAAGGTGTTAGCACCTCAACACTCAGCTCATCTATTATTACTCTATACCTAAACAGGATCTGTGTCTGGCAACCAGAATGACCCAGTAAGAATACTCAATAGAAGAGTCCCCCAACGCTTCCCTGATAATAGTCAGAACCCAGAACCACAAAGACAGCAGCGGGAACAACAACAGGTTGATGAGTCACAGCTGCAGGACCAGCAGGAATTTCAGTCCAAGACACCACCACAGCAACAGTCACAAAAGATACAGAGGCCACGACAGCAGCAGGGGCAGCAAGGAAATTTCATTCCTTCTCCTAGAAACCCGTCACCAAGAAGACCTTAGGGATCTTCCCAAGGCCAGTTTCATCAATGATCAAGAATACATTGTCAGGTATGAGTTCTTTTTGTTGTTGTCACTGTTGTTTGTTTCCACAAAACTCCTAAATTTCAGTGGTTTTAGAAAGAATCATTTACAATTCCTTAAACGTTAAATATGTTGAAAATATACAGAAAGACTTGGATCTCATTTCAATTATTAATATTCAGCTATCATGTGATACAAGGGAATCTGTTCTTTAAAACCTCTACCACATAATTTGTAATTTAAGAAACCGTGTGCTCAAATTTCTTTTTGAAGCATGATTGTCCATATCACCTTGTATTGCTTTGTGCGCAAGGAGCACATTTCTCTCTAAGGTCCTCTGTCTCCTCATCTTAAATTTCTTCCTCGTCACTCAGTGCTTAAGGCTAACAGCAAAGCTGAGCTGATAAACCTTACCTAGGATTTTGTGTGTATGTGTGCTGGATGTGCCTGCTTGTGTGCGAACATTTGAGTAAAGAGTGTGGTGAGCATATTCCATGGCTTTGGTGTGGAGGTCAGAGGACCATCACAGGTGTCAATTCCATGTTCCTTGAGACAGTCTTTTTGTTCTTCTCTGCTGTTTATGTCTCTAGGTGGCCTGAGAGTTTCTCTGGGATTCTTCTGCCTCTGCGTTCCATCTCACTGTAGGAACACTAGGGTTAAAGATGTGCTTTGTATTGATCAAGGGTACAATCAATTGTACAGGCGGACATGGAGTCTTGGGTTTTTAAAATCAGATCCTCACAAATTGCACAGCAAATGTTTTACACACAGAGTCATTTTCTAAGCCTTCTAATGCAGTGCATACTGTCATGGAAATGTTCAAGGAAATATATATTATACAAGAAATATTATGTGTGTGTGTGTGTGTGTGTGTGTGTGTGTGTGTGTATACTCAATAGTCAAATTTAAATCTTAAAACATGTTGTTCCTCCTACTTCTTTTTCCCCACAGCATTTAGTATTTATTCATTTGGAAAACTTTTTAAAGTACTTGATTTTACACAAGTATGGATAATCATTTTCCATTAATGTTATATTTATATTGAGATCTGTATGTTATAGATATATGAAATGTAATTCTTGGGAAATTCACACATCAGTTCAAAGAGGTATATACACATCTTCTGCGCTGTTGGTACCTGTTTTCAACGTTGCTTTCTTTGTTTTGTGTTGTTGTCGTCGTCGTCGTTGTTGTTGTTTTGCCTTTTGAGGGTATAAAGTATTGTGCCACACCTGTAAAGTACTGTAAATACTGTAAGGCATTGTGGCACTGCCATGCTGTCTCTAACCTTGTGACCTTACATTCATGATGGTTTCCGTGTTTTGCTTTAAAGACCATATTTCATGGACTGTTTTTATAAACTCATCGTAGGATACTTTCAATCACAATCAAAAGACATTCCGCTTAAAAACTACTCTTTCTTCATCTTATATGTAACCGCTGAGAGCAAATCATTTGCTGGGTGCAAAGCTAAAGTGAACTCAAATCAGAATACAAAGACAGGAAGCTTTAGAGAAAGAGGAGGGAGCTGGGTTGACACTTAACTCATTCATGGAAACCTATACAAGATTGGAAACTTCTTTACCACACTTTCCTTAACCTTTCTTCTCTATTTCTTTCAGAAAGTGAGTGAAAAGGTAATGAGCTGAGAGGACAATGTGCTTTGAAGGTTATGACGTTGGACCAATGTACCTGTATCTTTATCTTCATTCTGGCAATAAAATAATGAGCATGCAACTTCTGACTGCTGCCTCTCTTTGGGTGTGGGTGAGTCTGGAGCCCAAAGGTCTTGCTCACAGCTTAAGAACACATAGGACTCTATCTCATTGACACTTCCAGCTTCCCATCCCGCCTTGATCTACACGCCAGTTACTGGATGAAAAAAAGTTCAATTGGATCTTAAGAAAAAAGAAAAAATTTAAATGTTTAATGAATTTTCAACAGCTTCTTTTTTAATTTAAGAAAGGTAAAAAACACATAATAAAAAAGTAAGGAAAATTTAGAGGCTGAGAAAGTTTTAAGGTTTTTCAAAATGATTGATTCCATGTTCTCAGGATGTTAATGAGTTTGAGGCATGGGTTCTTAGATGCCACTATAATACTATCCCCTTCCTTCATGTTTACAAAATTGTCTCCAATACATAGCAACCACTTTGAATAACCTGGTGAATTACATGATTTTAAAGAATAAGTCCCTCAGAAATTAGTTTAAGGTTTAGATTCTTGGTTTTTATTTTTGCTTTTCTATAATTTGCTGTTGTTTTGCTTTTGGTGTCGTTGTTATTTGCTTATTTATTTTTTGAGACATGGTCTCTCCATGTAGCCCCGGCTGTCCTGGAACTTGTCATGCAGACCAAGTTGGCCTTGAACTCACAGATATCTACCTGCCTCCTGAGTGCTGAATTAAAGGCATGCTCAGTCATGTCTGGCTGATTTTTTTCATTCCTATGCTGAATTCTCAGTGTGTTAAAGCAATGCTTATAAGTGGTAATATTATACCATGAGAGATTAGCTTATTAGAAATTTCATGCTCTTTCTGGGCCACCTGTGTATTAATTGCTTTTGTACTTGCAGAGGTCAAATAACTGACACAAAGCAATTATAGGAAAGAATAACCTTGTTTTTTTTTAATGTGTTTATAATTGACATAGAGTTATATCACTTTCCTTGCTCCCTTTCCTACTTTTAGCTCCTCCCAGGTAACTTCCCTTGAACCCCTCCCAAGCCCCCTAACTCTCAAGTTGATATTTTTAAGGGTACAGTTCAACATGTTGGGGAAGACATGGTGAGGAAAGAGGCTTGCAGTAACAAAAGGAGTTTGGGAAGTTCATCATCTCATATAGGCAATCCTAATCCCACCATAGACTTGGACACTTCCCGACAGCCGAAGGTTTGGGAGGAGTAAAAGTATCTCTTTGATCATCATGCAAATAGACTGCTAAGCTAGGAGGATTATATAATACATTATTAGGATAAAATACTGCTGTGACACAGAGGTATTGGAGCTGAAAGATGGTGGGTTAAAAGCTCTACTCAGATCTGTCTGAGTTGTACCTTTAACCATATTTTGTGTGTCTTTATTAATAAACCGCCAGACATATTAATTGTAAATCTATATGTGTTTAAGACAGACAACTTAGAATTGAATAGCTTACCAAGGAGTTCATCTGTGGAGAAAACTGATTCTCTCTCTCAGCAGTTCTCTATGGTTTTCCACCTATAGCTTTTCACCTATGGGTAGTACTTCCTGCTCTAAAGGCAGTGGAACTTGGGAGATTGGAACCTAAGAATAAGGCAGACTAAAGTCTCATGCAATAGGCAACTTTATTCAGAGCAACAGACAATTTATGCTCTGGGGGTTAAAAAGAATCACTCAAGAAAAATTATATGATCACAAGGACAAGCTATATATGGCAAAAAATAAGTTTTTCCGTAGAGGCATATGTACAATAGCTAGTTATGGATAATCTGATATAAACTCCCTCCTTGGAGATGGTGATACACTTGTCTTGCTTAGAGCTAAGAACTCCATAGTCACTTATACTCAATACTTTGGCCAGTTGTGAATATTTGTATTAGCTGTCACCAACTGCAAACAAAAGCTTCTCTGATAAAGCCAGAGAAAAGCCCTAATCTGTGGGTACAAGAGTTAAGTGTTTAGAAGGCAGTTGGACACCGTGTCTTCTGAGCAAAACAGCAGTAGTAGACTAGGGTCTATGAGTTCTGCACACACAGGCTCTTGACTACATTTACAGAGGCAGGCATGAGTTCCCTCCTCTGGTTCAATCATTCGTGTTGTTTCTCCAGGGAATTTGTACCATGGCATCTTTCCTAAGACCAGTATGCAATTCTTTGCCAAAGGCACATCTAAAGTTTATTTCTTTTTATCTCAGCGAGACAGATCTGTCTCCCGAGGTTTTCGAAAGGCTCTAGCACTGATACTGATCAGAAGAGGTTTGCCTGCATGAATGGCTCTTATTTTGGTCCCAGTTTGTTACACAGGTTAAAAGTGAAAATGTGCAATCTTTTCTAGGATTTATGTTCAATAAATCTGTTTCCCTAGAGAAAGAGTTGTCATGAGGAAAGACAAGCAAAAGTGAGCAGAGAATTAGAACAGCAAACAGAAGCATGGACCTAAAGCAATATGTACTTAGGAGGATGGGATTCTGAGTCACGCCCTCCGCTGCTAAGAAGTCCAGATGAAACCGATCAGTGTCACTGATGAGACTCACTGGTTTCCCAGTATGAGCTGATTAAATGGAAGGTCGAGGGCAAACTTGGTTAAGTTTCCTGAAGGTTTTTGTTTAGATTCTTTAGCATACTGACCAAACTATGTATTCTACTGATAAGAAAAACATAAAATTCTAAATATCCAAGCAACTCTAGATGATTTTGAAGCACCAGAATTTTACTTTAGCAGAATGGATTGCAGGACTAAGATTTGAAGCAGAGCCTAACAATGACTTCTGGGCGCATTGAGGGAAAAAAAAAAAAAAAAAAAAAGGAAGATTATCATACTGAGCGCTTCCTGTTTCAAAGAGCTGTACTTTGAATAAGAATGTTGCCCATAGGCTCGAATATTTGAACAGTTGACTTTCAGCTGGTGGTGCTGTCTAGGGAGGTGTTGTTTCAGACTTGCAGGAGGAAGAATGTCACTAGGGGTGGATTTTGAGGTAATACAACCTCAGCCCATTTCCAATTGAACCCAAATAGGGACCCAAATGGAAGGAAGGGTTTGATGTAAGGACTCTGAAGAAAGAGGTAAGCAGGGATTAAAATGCAGGTAAACCTGCACCATGTATTGAGCTGATAAACAAGAGTGGTGCTGCAGAGTCTGAAGCCAGTTACCAGAATGCCAGGAATTAATAACAAATACAACCCTTAGTTTCCCAAAGGGCACTCTGGACCCCAGAGTGTGGGACCAAGGTAAAGAAGGTACAGTGAAACAAGAACATGTTCCATTGCAATTCTGGGTAGCTTGGGCATTGGTCTGTATTGTGATACAAGCAATAAATAAGGACGAGCCTGCAGATCCTCTTCCTCCACAGCGGTCCTCTTCCTCCACAGCCTTGAGGGTCATAGTCGTAATCTCTTCTCCCAGAGAACACAGATTGGAAGGACACAGGAATTTGAAGATGAATTTTCTATACCTCCTGAAGGATTAATCTCCTCTAAGAATTTATATATAGATATATATATTATAATGAAACCAGGTTTTTTAAAGCACTTATGATAAAAAATAAAAAGAGGAGGTTAAAAGGCATTTTTATACTTGTGTGGTCTCTTTGTTCACTTATATCTCAGGATTTAAAGACATTACAAATTGAATTAAGAATAGATAATAAAATAATCAGAGAATCTGGGTGGTAGTGGTGCACACAGTCAAGCCCAGCACTCGGGAGGCAGAGGCAGGCGGATCTCTGTGAGTTCGAGGCCAGCCTGGTCTACAGAGTGAGTTCCAGGGCAGCCAGAGTTACAACAGAGAAAACCCTGTCTTGAAAAAACCAAACAAATAAACAAAAAATAATCAGATAAATACTAGAATAATTGCAGCAAAGCAATAACAACAAAGAGATCGACAATAATCATGATTGTGTGTCTGCTGCTGATCTCTCAGTCTTTACCTTCTGCTCCAACGATGCTAAAAGCCTCTTCTAAACAAACAAACAAACCCCCAAATACCCCTCAACTTAAAGAGAGGGCCACAAACATAAAACAGTTATATATTCAAGCTTTATTTAGTACAAAAATTGATCATGAATCTGTAAGTTATAAATCAGATGATAAATAATAATGTCTAAAATTCATTATAAAATTTACTCACAAAAATTAAACAATTACCTACTAATAGACAAATTTCTGAGATAAGCAAAAAATAATAATATTACTGTTACTACAGATCAAATCAGGGGTAGTAAGATGGGTAGGTAAATTCCTTATCCTGGTTTGCCTCTATTGTCAGTGGGCTCTGGGTTACCGTTGACTCTCTCATGACCCAAGCGTGCTTGCTTAAAAGGTTTCCTCAAGTTCCTGTCCTGGGTTAAAAGGATATTTGATTCTAGTACAGAAAAAAAAGAAAGAAAGGAAAATAGCCCCCAAATGATCCTATATGCTTTAAAACAACTAAAAGATAAAGTATTCTAAAAAAAAAATATATTGTTACCTATCTCAGACTCCTTTTCTTGCTTTGAATTCTCAAAAACTTTTGCTTAAATGGCAAATATAAAAATTTGCTAAATATAAACTACTTCAAGATTTGTAAGTTTTTTGGATATTATTTTTAAAAATCTGTAACAAAAAGTTAACCTAAAACTTCTTAGTCCTAATAGACCCTCTGTTTATCATTGTGTCTTCTTTTTAAACTAAAAGGATGAGATCTTTAAAATATCAGCAAATCAACACAAAGCTTTAAGTGGTTACATAAAAAATTAATAAACAATATTCAAAAAATAAGCATTCAAATTTTAAAATTAACAGATGCTATTATTGATTCTATTATTAAACATCAACCTCTTGATCAAACACTAACTTTATATAGTAATGCTAATAAATTCTAAATTGTGAGATATTCTGATAAAAAAAAGGTATTTCCAAAGTATTATAAAGTCCTTACTTATCTGTCCAAAAGGCCAAATTAAAACTATTTTCATGGTCTTGTCAGATTTTTCTCAAATTTTAATCATTGCTACAGATTCACAATATATAACATATACTGTTGAACATATTTACAGTTTTTCTTGATGATACAAAGTTATATATTTTTAACATTTCAATGGGCCACTACATTAAACAATAAAAAGGCTTTATCAATTATATCATATTTTTTAAAAGACTTTTAATACCACATCTATTTCTCAACAAATTAAACAGATAATGTTCCAATTCATATGTTGCAATTTTTTAATTTTACAACATTAAATACTGAACATATCATTGATATCCCTTATAATCCTCAAGGAAAGATTATCATTAAAAGATCTAAAAAAATTAATTAAACAAAAAGAGAGAAACACACCCCATTATCCTAGGAATGTCATATTAGACTCATTATTTACTTTAAATTTTTTGAAATATAAAGATAATGATCTTATGCCAGCTAAAATTAATTGACTAATATTTTTAAAGTATTGAGACTAATATAGTATAACCTATTTGGTATTAAGAGGAAGACTCTTTGCAATAAGAAAAAATGTTATAAATGTGGAAAAAGGTTATGCAAGCATGTTACCAGAGATACAAATGATTTTTGGTTTCCAAAGAAACTGCTAAAGTTGTGAGCTAAACAAACAACCGTGATTCTGCACTGACTTGCCTACTGAACAAATGGCTCATCTGAATTTGGGTCAGACACCAAAAACAATCAGGCATCCATTAACTATAAATTATACTTTTCCTACCAGGGGCAACCGAAAAAATTAGCCAATGTAGGAAAAAAATGATGATTCATTAGCTGGGACAAAATAATACACATAAAACCATTTTCTTTACCAAGTTAACCGTCCTTGCTGTTGAAGTAAGACAAAGACTTCTTACTGGATTTATATTTCTAGCCCTCACTAAATTGAGTGATACATTAGAGGTACTGCTACCAACCACATTGTAATTATTTATGGAAAATGCACAATCAGTTACATTTTAGCAGGCTATGATAAAATCTTAATAAAACATATGGGGACCTGTATGGTATCCACTTACTTATTGCTATTTGAAAAAGTTAATCAGTGTGAGGTTTTTGGTGACTATACTCAGAGGGATATAAGGATCCTTTGTCAAAAAAGTTATTTCAATAACTGCCTTTCAAAAGCTCATGCACAAAATACTGTAATTGTAGTTCAACTGTCCTCCCATGTTATGCTACTTGTTGAGGTATCTGAGCCTTGACCTGATGATTTGGGTTTTAAAAGACGTCATGATAATATAAGTTTGGGCTCTGCTGTAAGGAAACTACAAAAACTTTGACTTGTTTTTTACTAGGAATTCAATTTCCATTTGAAATTAATCCCTCTTAGAAAATGCTAACATTTATTATCTAAGACTAGAAGTTGATTTTATTGGAAATCTGAAGAAATATCAATTTTTCCTAGAAATAACAACATCAACCTATTATGTAATTTTTTGATATGCTTCCTCTGATATGGTCTCCTGACTGACATGTGCTATAAATAAGAAATGGGAACAACTTAAGAAGGTAGAAACTTTGTCCAATGTGAACTTTTCACGAGCACTCAAGCATCATTTGAGAGTAAATAGATTAAAAGGGGAGAGAAAAATAATTTTTATTTGATATGGAATCATATCAGTCTAATTCCTAAAACAAAAAATAACTAACCATATTGTTAATATTGGCTCTTGCACTAGATTATTGTATTTGTTTTGCTTTCTTTTTTGTGACTATCAAACATGATCATCCTATATTTTTATTATATCTGCTTTGCTTTCCATCAACTTTCCCTGTGCCCCTCCAACATTCCCTTCCAAATTCTGTCCTCTTCTCCTATAATTATTAGTTTATTCACACATCTATAATACTCACTGAGTACAGTTAGTGTTGTTCATGTATAGATGGGTGTAGAGCTGACCACTTGGCAAAGGAAATTTATTAAAGGGGTTGCTACAGGAGAAATTGACTTTTCCCGGAGAAAATTGAAAATTTTCCATCACCACTAGCTGTTGACTACCTGTAATTCTGGCTAATAGTGGAGTATTATCAGCCTTTTCTTAGTCTATACGGGAGTGTCGGCTGGTGTAATCTTCTGCACATCACCATATTATTGAGAATTCATGGTGCAGCATCTCTGTCATGTTCAGAAGATATTATCCTGCAGGACTTCTCTCAGTGCTGCGGCTCTTACACTTTTTCTGCCCCCTCTGTTGTGGTGTTCTCAGATTCATGGGTGTAGGCCTTATGCTTTAATTGTCCTATTTGATAATGAGTACTCCATGGAGACTTATTTTCTTCTCTTTGAGCAGTTGTAGTTGTAATATAAGAACTTTTATTAAGTGCAAATGATGCCTCCTTGGTGTGGGTGAGAGTTATGGGTATATCTATGGGTAGAGAATAAATATTTAGAGGACAGTTATATGTTATATCACCTCAGCAAAATGGTAGTAGTGGATTCTCTTCTATGCTTTATGGCCTCTCCAGCTACCAGTTCTTGGCTTTATTTATAGTATCAGGCATTATAGATGGAAATATTAATATATCAGGCTGGTTTCAATAAGAAAACAGAGGCAGTTCTCTGAGTGCAAGCCTGAACAGCTTATGCAAAGGGTCTCACCCCTGATGGACTTACACAGAGCAAGTGACCTCCAGGTAATTTATTGAGGAAAAGCACCATCCACCAATACAAAGGTCTTAACTGCTTAATGAATAGAACCTCCACAGTGCACCAACCACCAACTTTAGGTGTAGGACCTGATGCCATTTTACAAGTAAAGTCACCCAAACGGGATATTCTTTGCTTTGTGCTTAGACTTGAGGTGCAGACCATAAGAGGCTCCTCCCTTTTATAATACAATTGGGTGCCTTCAACACAAAGATCCTAGGAGACAAAGTCAAATCTGAACAATTGCTCCATACACGAGCAATGGAATAGACAATTGCCAGTGCTCGAAATTAGCATTCTTTCAACATCCAAGAAAGTTTCAGGCCATCCATACTCAGAAAGCTGATTTTAAAGCTGGTTCTAAAGAAAGTGAGCTTCTGGCAGCAGCTCTAGCTGCCAGACACAAGGTTCATATTACTGCACAGAAGTGAGTGTAGATTTACCATATTTGAGAATAAGTTTAAATATTTTGCTACAAAGCATGGAGATCCCTCCTGTTGAGAGGGCCATAAGTCCAATCAGAAAGCTTTAGATGTCCCCAGGTAGTGACTCTGATGCACCACAGGGTATAACTTGCTGTGTTGGCTGTGATTGTAGGTCAGAGAATTAAAGCTGAGTAGGACTGTTGCTACCTTTTCTAACCCAGCAGCTTGCTTTACACCCTCTGATATTATGAGAACGAGCCTTCAGGGAAGAGGCTTTCTGGTCATGCTTCCAAGGCTATCATTTTGATTCTCCAAATCCTATTAATAAAGTATGTGCTTTCTTCAGCAATAGGGTCTTCCATCGAGTTATCTGAAATGTAATAGTTTTAATAAAAAACACTCTTTAAATTATGTAACTCAATGAAGTTAAGTTGGATTTAACTTGAAGCTGAGGAAGCCAACCAGATTCTTCAGTCTGTGAAATGGAAGTATCTGAAAATTTTAGCCAGAAGATTAATGTGTCTTCAAAAACAAATTTACAAAAAAATATCTTTTCTGGAAAAAAGATGCTTCTTATTATAGCTCATATGTATTCTAGTACTGAGAAAATATATCAGTAGTAATAAAAAGTGTGAGAAAAATTATGAGATTTTGACACTAATTATATTTTATAACATGTATGTTGGATGATTTTCCAATTATAATTCATGATTTAAACTCCTTAAGTTTTACTATGATAAATTCAAATGTATTTAATAATTAGCTATATTATTTAAAAGACAGGGAATAAGTAAAAAACACTATTGCTAACCCATGATTTTTCATGTTTGTGTACTTATTATGGAACCCAAAAACTGATAAGCACATTAAAAAAGGTTCTGTACTACATGGACATTTTATTCTAGGTATCTGCATATTCTACAAAAAATAAAGATAAGGAACAAAGAGTTGTAACCAATACATGGAAACTAAAAATAGAAAAAGTAAAGAAAAGCTCTGCATATGAGAAAATCACTTCTCTTTCTGAGAATTCAAACGATGATAAATCTGTTTTCATTATGAAAATGAAGTGGGATTTTCTGTTAAATGGAAATGACAATTGTTACATAACTTAGGGGAAGAAAATACAAGGAAAGCACCAAATACATAAATAACATCAAAGATTTTTATAAAGAAATATTTCTTTTTCCTTTTCCTTTTTTTCTTTCTCTTTCTTTGTCTTCTTCTTTTTAAGATAGGATACATCGATGGAAGCACGCAGGCTCTTAACCATCACCTATGTATCACCACCTCAGGAGTGACGAGACTGTAAGAGGATGCGTCTATGAGAAAGACAGAAAGAACTGTGATGAGTTACAAGTGTAGGTAAATTGTGTAAGACTTCAGACTTTAATTCATCAGTTAAAACTTTGATTCTAAACATCCGCAGATATTGCACACAAGAAGAGATCGACTGAAATAAGAATGTTTTGTTGGAAAATGTTATCTTCCAAAAAATAGACACGGAAACCAAAATGCTGTGTTTCATGAAAACAGTGTCTTCTGCTTTTTGTTTTGTTAAATCATATTAAGTGTCTAAGTGGAACATCTGAAAATTAAAACACCTAGAGATTTCAATAGTTTATAACTTCTTAGGCTTGCTCTTAATATTTACAATTGCTTCATGGTGAGCTGTGCTTCTCAGAAAACATGTTTTTAAAAAAATTGTTTCTTGTATTTGATACATGAGAGTATTTGTATGAGCCCATGCGCATGCCGTGCTTAGAGAGCCCAGAAGAGGGCACCGGGTGCCCGGGAACTGGAGATACAGGGAGTTGTGAGCTGCTGTGGTGATTCTGATAACCAATCCTGTATCTTCTGCGAGAGCAGCAGGAGTGCTTAACCATCTTCTAAATTATAATTCAAGACGTTTTTCAACCTTCTGGCCACTTTAACATCTTTCTAAGATGAATTTCTAATTAAGTGTCATTGTATCCAAATGACTATTGATAAATACCCTGAGGGTCATGGAATGTCACAGAGGAATTTCTCTCCATGTTAATATATTTATTAAGATATGATAAACTAATTTCGTTGGTTATCTGTGATGTCAATTTTGTTGTGTTAAAAAATGTTGATTGATTATCCTTGAGTTAGGACAATGTAAGGACAATAGTGGGTTTTCCAGAAATTATATGAAACTCCTAGGAAACTTATCTGTCACATTTCATGTTATCACATGTATATATTGACAGTGGTACTGGGAGGCCTGAATAAGCAAATAATAATAATGAAAATAGCAAAAGATGTAGGCCTCACAATCATTCCTGAAGGACTTAAAATAGTTTATCCTTTAAAGTCTATCATACTGCTTACATTATGGAAGATATGTAAGCTTTACAAAAAAAAAAAAAAAAAAAGGCCAGCTACTTAATGGAAGTCAACATTATGTGAACACAAACGGGAAAATTTTGGGAGATTACAGGAGAATTAGGTGGACAAACACATCAATAATCCAAGAAAACAGAATCAATTATTTAGGCAGTGTTAGGAATGTCTTTTTTCTAAAATTCCTTCACAACTATTTTGTATTTCTATTTCTCTAAAAGTACAAGTATATCAGGTGAGGGTTCATGATATGTATGCACATATACATAATAGACACTGTTAAGGGTATACACAGATTGTATTTGTCTTAGAAGATAGGTAATCGTGAGGACAATGGAACTTTCTCCTCAGGCAGCTGGCTGGTGGATATGGGAGGAGAGAAAGTTAGAAGCATCCATGACACAGGACCCTGGGTGCTCATAAATTGTGTCTAAAACACTCAAATTCCACACTACCCACACCCATAAATAGAGATGGAGGCAGAAATTTCATGCTTGCAATTTTATTGGTTTTCCGAAAACAAATTATGGCCACGTTATTCCGGTTGCAGAATCCAGCAAGGCCATTGTCTTCTTACTCGAATTCTGGAAGAAACAAACACAAAAGGTAATTAGAGAGAACATAAATCAGTGAAGTTCCCCATCCCTTGCAGGCTTCTGTGAAAGATGTAGGTGGAAATCCATGTCTTTGTTTTCTCTACATTTTCCTCTTTCCCATCCTGGGTCTCTGTGCATTCTTGCTAATCACCTAGCACAAAATGTACTCTGAGGTGTGCCCAACAAAATGAAGAAAACATCTTATTGTTTATAGCTTTAGCATGAAAGCATTCCAACATAAACTGGTGATGATGAGGTGTGCCCATAATCACAGAAACTGGGGGTTAGGGGGTTTACAACAAAGGCATCAGGAATTCAAGAGCACACTTGTCCACATAGCAACTTTGAAGGCAGACAGGCCTGTATGAACCCTGTCTCCCAAAAGTCAGTACAAATCATAGGACATCATTACAAAGATGGTTACTGACATATGTCCTCCACTATTAAAACCCAGCAACCAGCTTGAATGTCCACCAACAAGGAGAAAGCTAACCAATCACAGGAGAGTCACAGAATGGGATGGTTCACTGCTGCAAAAACCAAAACAGCAAAGTAATGAGCACAGATATGGTGTCTTTATGAAATATATTTCGTATTTGTGGATGTTTCAAAATAAACTTTTATTAATTCAAGTGTAAAATAAAGATATGAAAATGATAGATCCCACACACACACAAACATACACGTTAGACTTCAAAAAATTAGTGGCAGCAGTTGATGATGACAGGGTGAGCAGGAACAATGACATATATTTGTAAGATTTAATATGACCCTTGACGTCTGGATAGACTTTTTTTCTTAATTTTTTTATACACTAGTATGAATACAGTCTAAAACCATAGACAACATTTAACAACACTGCACTAATGTCTCATGTGCCAGAGATGAAAAGCGTGATCAGATAGATGTATAAGGGTGTGACCGCTCACCTGAGCAAGGAAGCAGCAGAATTCAGGGAGAAGACTGCTCTGCTAGCACAAAGAGCAAACCATCATGTCGCAATGACTGCGTAGGCATTACTCCTCAGCCACACATACCTTGAGGAGTATAGGAAACATGACCATCTTCCTATACTACCACAGAACATCCAGAGGATAATGAGATCACAGACTAAGTAATAGCAATGAGTTAAAAGAAAAGAAAGTGAAGCCTTTGTTTTCAAATCTATAGGAGTTCTGGTGTTTCGTGAAGAACAAATTAAATTCTTACCTGTCAATGCATCTTTGATTACTGAGGTCACTGTCCTTGGGGAGGTCCCTGTGGTCTGCCTCCTTGGGACTGTGGGGGTGGGGGTGGGGGGCCTCCCTTTGGGGGTGGTGGTGGTGGTGGTGGGTTTGGGCCTTGCTGGTTTCCAGGACTTGGAGGAGGCTTCTGCTGGGGCCTCCCTTTGGGGTGGTGGTGGTGGTGGTGGTGGTGGTGGTGGTGGGTGTGGGCCTTGTTGGTTTTCAGGTCTTGGAGGAGGTTTCTTCTGTGGGCCTCCCTTTGGGGGTGGTGGGGGTGGGGGTGGTGGTGGTGGTGGTGGTGGTGGTGGTGGGTGTGGGCCTTGCTGGTTTTCAGGTCTTGGAGGAGGTTTTTTCTGTGGGCCTCCCTTTGGGGGTGGTGGGGGTGGTGGTGGTGGTGGTGGTGGTGGTGGTGGTGGGTGTGGGCCTTGCTGGTTTTCAGGTCTTGGAGGAGGTTTCTTCTGTGGGCCTCCCTTTGGGGGTGGTGGTGGTGGTGGTGGTGGTGGTGGTGGTGGTGGTGGTGGGTGTGGGCCTTGCTGGTTTTCAGGTCTTGGAGGAGGTTTCTTCTGTGGGCCTCCCTTTGGGGGGTGGTGGGGGTGGGGGTGGTGGTGGGTGTGGGCCTTGCTGGTTTTCAGGTCTTGGAGGAGGCTTCTTCTGGGGGCCTCCCTTTGGGGGTGGTGGTGGTGGTGGTGGTGGTGGTGGAGGTGGTGGTGGTGGTGGTGGTGGTGCTGGGCCTTGCTGGTTTTCAGGTCTTGGAGGGGGTTTCTGCTGGGGTCTTCCAGGTTTTGGTGGGCCTTGCTGGTGTCCTGGCTTAGGAGGGCGAGGTTTCTTGTGATCGTCTCCTTGCTGTGGTGGTTTCTCTGGTTTATCATCATCATCTGGTTTATTTCCATCTTCATCATTGCCGTCATCATCATCATCATCATCTTCATCAAAAGCAGGAGGTCTTGGAAGGAATCCTCCAGGAGAGGGTTGTTGTTGTTGTTGACCAGAGCCCTGAATTTGCTGATTTGGCGCTGTTTGACAAAGAAAATCCAAGTTACGAGCTTATTATGCCTTCTCTGTCTCCCAGAACCTCCTGCCCAGCCTCATGTCCTGATCTTCAAGGAGTTTAATTTTTACATTCATCATGTGGACTTTCTAATGCCTCCACTCTCGGGACAAATATTTGTTCTTCAGTTTAGAGCGTGAAAGGTGATTTTTTGTTGCTCACAAATTCCCAAACAGACGTGATGAAAAGGGAAAAAATTTTAATGTTACTAGTTAGAACATGGCAGAGCATGTAACTTGCAGCAGCAATGTTCTATTCTTAAACATATCGTGGTGTTCAGGGTCCTATAACCATGTAGAGAAGAAGAAAGAAATGTAAGACAGAAATGAAGAGATGTTTCATAGAGTTTCCATGCAATGTCTGTGGAAATATTCATCAGCTGTAGATGCAGAACTGAGTGGAAAAAGAAAGCCAACAAGGAAAAAGAGAGGAAGCAGGCTCTGGGTAATGGCAGATTTTAAGTACAATCACAGAATTCTACACGGGAAATTCTACTGGGAAAAGAAGAATCTTTGAGCTACCCACAGTGTCACAGAGGATTTTCAATGAGGACATCCAATATGTGCTGTATACACAAGCCATTGCTTCAATCCAAGGAATAGAAAAAATGTTCCTGGTGTTATCAAAACCTGGCTTTATATTCTTCTCAGGTGTAGCCCTGTTCTAGGTCCTAGAGTCAATGTCAGAAAAGTTTTCTATATATTTCAGTATATAATGAATCTCCCATTCATCAACTGCACAAAACAACACAATGATACTGAGATATTAGAGAACTTAGGAACTCCAGAAGTAAAGGGCACCTAGCAAGTCAGCAGAAAATGATTCTGGCTTTACATAAGAGGAGAGAAAAAGAGTCTTCATAGCTGACATCAAGGAAATAAGTACAAAAGAAATGAAAAGTTCTGATGACATTGTCATGATGCCCAATAAAATGGCTGTCAACTACAACTTCACAAAATCCACTCAGTAGGACTGTGTTCTTGAGCACTGCTGCTGAGATATTGCTAGGGTGGTTTCTGTGCCCCATTCTTCTGTTCCTTTCAGATCTATCAAACCTTCCTGCTATTCTTCATCAAAAATTCTGTGAATTTCAGTGTCACATGTTTGCATTGTTTGTGTGTTTCCTCAGGATCTTCATTTCTTCTATGAAATATCTCCTGGCATTTCATGCATGGAAATAAGAATAAACAATTTTTTAAATACTATGTACTGCAAATGAATATTGCACGTGGGTCATTAAAAAAGAGAAATCAGGCCCAGCAAGAAGTCTCCATCACTGAAAGTGCTTGTCTGATGACTTGAATTCAGTTCCTGGAACCACATTGTAGAAAAAGAAGTCCTGCTGCTAATATGTTTTCCTCTGACTCGCATGTACATGAGCATGAAAACGCACACGTACACACACACACACACACACACACACACACACACACACACAAAATAATTAAACATTATAATTATTTTATAATCATTTTCAGTTAATTCTAGATTAGTTTGTACAGAGTTTCAAATTTATTATAATTTTCTATTTCTCAAAAACACTCCCGATATGTATGTATTTCTTTCATTTTTTTTATCCGTCTGTACAGCCAGCCTGTTGTCATCTACTGTGTGTTTTCTATAGCACCTTAAGAGATGTGCATTCCTGTGTCAGCTGTGATATTTTTTGATACACAATCTACCACCAATAAGTTCTTTTCACAAATGCATTCCTGTTATTTTGTTGTCAGAATATTTTCTTAAATTATACTATATATTAAGTCTTAGGTCTAGAGGCAAAATGATAACACAATGTTCTAATATTTGTTCTCGCAATTCTCTGCCCCAGTCTCTTGTTCATCTCCTTCCATTCCCCCTAGTGCTGAACCTCATTGTGTTACTCAAGTCCCATTTCGGTGCCACCCCCCCACACACTTTATACCTTGATCTGGACCCTGGGCTGAGCCCAGGGCCAGCAAAGCAGCTGTGAGAAGGACCACCAGCATCTTGGAAGAGGCACTGGAGTTGCTCCTCAGTCTGTGCTGGGGGAAGCAAATCCACGGTCTTTATAAGGAAGGCTGAACAAGGCACCTTTCATGTCCTTCCTTCAGGTGACTTCATGTGACACATCAGGAGGCCTTGCATCCCTGACTTTTATTTGGGATGTTGGCCCAGCAGGATGCGGTAGGGAGGAGGCTGCCAATGGTCAGTTCTAAGTCGAACAAGATGAAACTGGAGTAATAATGTTGAAGTGATACAAAGTCAAGATATTTAGAAATGAAGTTCTATCATATATTAAGCTCTAGTTTGATGCAACTGTGTCTCTGTTAGTAGTGATTATGGGAGGTTTACTTTTGACATCCATGTATATCCCTCATGTCTTCTTCCTATCATGGAGACTAAGGATGGACAGCAGATCTGCTACCAAATGCAAAACTCTGTCCATGGTGCTCTGTACTGTGGGTATAGCATTTAGGTGATTTGTTCTGTTCTTCAGAAGAGTTAGGTCACCAAGCAGTGATGCATAATAAACGAGAAAAATAAGACTGAAAGCATGTTTTGGCCTAGAAAGACTGCCCAGAATTCCCTAGGTCTGGCTGAAATGAGAGAGACTGTGATATCATAGAACTGTAGGACTGAATATTCTGCTCCTCCTCCTGTCCCTACATGTTAATGAAAGGAAAACAGCAGTAGAGAGTCCCTGTATTTGTGAGGCTATGCAATCCTGAGTGCTCAGTTCTAACACGAAACACAGAAAGCAATGATTGCTAGAACAACGTCCTCACTCACACCTTATGGATTATTTTCTTAGGTCGTTGAGTAGATTATGTTCGGTATTGTTTTCTCCATCAATTACTGATCAAGGATATGAACCATGGTTTGGCTGTAAACATGAACAAGATGGTCTGATGACACCTTCAAAATCTCTGGAGCATTGGTTTCTCTGACTGAACTGAAACACGGAGAATTTCACATTCAATATTCTCACATACAATGCTATAATGGTTTCCGATTTGTCTTGGTGACTTTTTTATGGTTGTATCACACATTGCTGAGCACATCACCATAGTAGACCTGCCTTTTCCATTTCCTGTGAGTTCCTCAACTTATCTTTCACGTCAGTGTGCCCTTTGTTCCTTTGGTTGTGTGTGACTTGACCTCAGTTTCAGTTGCCGTTCTCCCCACATTCCCCTTCTAGGAGTCCAGATGTGAACCACCAAGGTTAGATTCATTCTACTCCTTGTGAGCACGGTTTCATTTTCCCAAAAAATGGTAGGGAGATAATATGTTTAGATGGTTCCTCATTTGATACTAATGTTTCTTTTTATCCGTGATCCTACCCTTGTTTCTCTTGTGTGCAGGAGTCACCTGATCAAGGAAGGTGTCAACCAGTAAAACAGCTGCCTTCTCATGTCTGAGCCCATGTAGGGCTTTCCTAAATGTCCAGTTTTTATGTAGGCCTGGTGGAAATTTGAAGAGCACTTGGATGAGGTCAAACAAGGAGGCCCATATGACTGTCAATTTAGATGATCTCTTTCCAGCATGGAGCACTTTTCTGTGCCATGCATGCCAATATGCCTGTTGATTCACTTCTGATCAGGACTGAGATTATCTCAGAAGATCATCAGAATAATGTACTTTGCTGCATATGGTGTGAAATTCTGTAGCATCAACAGGTGGGTGGATGTTTCCTTAGGTGATAATAGATGTCATCTGAATGGGGAAGATATTATCATTTGGTAATTTTTCTCTTGTTCTATGAAAATCAGAGACACTCTTACAGGACTCATGGAGTTTAATGAAGGTTGACTATTTTCGGTATGGGCCCATGTTTGTAGACAGGGTAGTTTTCTGATGTCTGCAGATACAACAACATAAGGATCTGAAAGATGAGGTGTACTGGCCAGGTGGCATTGGTAGATTTTGAGATGGGAATGTCAGAGAGAGAACAGAGGAGAAAGCTGGGCAGACATGTTCACGTGTGGACAGCTGAGGATTTAGCTGTTCTGGCAGAACCCAGCTTGTGTTTAGCTAGGTGGGTCCTAGTTTAGAACAGTTGATTTTGGCAAATCTCATCCAACGTGTGCCCTTTTCTTGACCTTTTTCAGTGTCAGCAATGTGTGAAAGAGATTATTGTGTTATGAAAGAAAATGTCACCTAGGAACTCAGTAGAAAATGTACTAACAGGTGGTGGAGGAGTTGACAAGGAACACTGTGTGTTATTAATATTTAAGATGGGTTAAAAAATAAGCAAAATGCAACAGGCTCTTAGGGACCTGTTGTGGTTGAATTGTTGTGGAATTAATCTTCCATATGACCCAGCTGTAACTCTGCTGGTAACATATGTGAAGGTCTCAAAATTAAAGCACCACAAAGATACTTGCACACACTATTTATTACTAAATATTCAAAACACCCAAAATATGGAGCTAGCAATATGGGAGATCTAATTTTAGCTTCTTTCGAATGTTAGCATGGATATTTATAGGGATGGGTCCAGTTCATCATTCCATCTGTTCACAGGCTTCCACATTCTACATTCTTTCTGACATATTTGTTTGATGCTATCATGGAAGCTATTCTGACTGATGTCAAATGGAATACCTACATAGTTTTAATTTAAATGTGTCTAAATCCTAACTATATTTAACATAGTAAACTCTTCATGAGCTATTTGTAATTTTACTTTTGAGAAATTTCCATTCAATGTTTTGTGTTTACCTTCTGAGTCTTTCGTACATTCTGAATATTAGTGTCATCTGATATAGAGGTGTCAAAGATTTTTTTTCCCAATTCTATATGTGTTTTACTCTAGGGATTGTTTCCTTAGCTGTGTGGAATCCTTTTAATTCCCTATAATCATGTTTGCCCATTTGTTACGTTTATTTTCTGAGTAACTCAAATTCTTTTCAGAATTTCCTGGGTATGTAACTTAAAGTTCCCTGTATCTTCCTGATATTAAAGATCTTATATTAAGGTAAGATTAAATTCTAAGTGGACTATATTTTAGAGTGATTTCTGTGAAGTGTGTGATACATTCATCTATTTCAATTTTCTGCATGTAAGTATCCATTTTCTACAGAAACAGTTTTGAATACTGTCTTTGCTAGAATGAACATTTTTAAAAGTTTTGTCAGAATAAGGTATCAGTGTGGGTGTATAGGTTCACTTCTGTCTGGTACTTAATCCATTGGTCAAGTATCTGGTTTTGTGCCTACACCATGTTGCTTTATTATGTGCCCTGTAAAATAATGTGTAGCAGGTATAGCGCTATCATGTTTTCTCTTTCCATTGAAGTAGAATTTTCTTCCAAACATCAAGCCCTGTATCACTTGGTTTCATGCACATTTATTCAACCATATGTAAATCAGAATATACATAATGGAACTGTGTGTTGAATTTATTTAGATATTCTTTTGTTCATTTTCAAACAATAAATTATAAAATGCATTTGCATTGAGTTAATATTAAAAATATTCTAAAAATAAAGTATGTGGAATGGAATCTACTATCTATATTCCATTGTTTTGGATGGAGCAGTTTCAAGGCAGGATTTCTCTGTGAGGTTCTGACTGTCCGCGAACTTACTCTGAAGCTCAGGCTGGCCTCAAATTCAGAGATCTGCTGGTCCTGCCTCCAGAATTCTAGGATGAAAGATGTTTGCCACATTGTCTGGCTATTTCTATACCTAACTTTTAATTTCACACAAGAGACTTCAACATCCTGGTCTTCATAAGACATTTTCTGGGACCAATCTCCAAAGGACAACAAGTGGATAGTTCATTGTCCTGTGCACACTTAGTGTCCTATCAAATAACACCATATATCCATTGTCAATCACAAAACTTACTTCGTAACTCAAGACAAAAATCAAACGTGTTGCAATCCTCGATTTCCTTTTTATCTCCATATTTCATTCTTGTTATTTCAATTTTATTTATTTTTGTCTTAGGACTCTGAAAATTTTATGTTATCATCCTTGTAGATATGCATGCAGCAGACAAACTCTATTATTCCCTATCTTTGTCTCATTTTCACACCTGTAAAATATTCAAGATGGAAATCCTAAGAGACAATTATTTGCTTCTCAACACATTCAAAATGTGAAGCCACTTCCTTCGAGTTTCATATGTTCCTGATGTTCTCTGTTTTCATTTATGCCATCTTGCTTTGTTTGTGAAAATCTGTTCCACATCTTTGGCCTACGGCTTCTCCCCTTTGTCCTTATCCCATTGGACTCTGAGGTGTTTTGGGGTGCTACTATTGCATTTCTCTTGGTTATTGAATATAATATAATGAATGTTTTTGTTTCCCCCAAAATATGAGTTGAAATCTCAGTTCTAATGTGAGGTTGGATGAAAATGTGTCTCTTGTAAATTACCTCAAATTAAATGAGCTCATACCAGTGCAGATCTTTATTGGCATAGTGTCATTGACAGCTCACTGGTTAAGAACACTTGCTGATACTGTGGAGGGCTTGGGAATGATTGCCAGGACCCCATGGTGGCTCTCGACAGTTTGTTACATAGTATTTATCTTATTCTAGTGCCACCCTCTCTCAGAAAGGCAGACAGCAAATGGGGATTGCATGCTGACTATTTATCTGAAGCACTCTAGGAATAGTTATGATGGCATTACTCCACTGGCATCATTTTCTGAATGGCATTATGTTATCCAGTTTCTGGTACAAAGTAAAGCAGCAGAGGGTGTTAGAGATATCACATGCAATTTCAACCTATTTTGCGCATCTATCTCAGATGTTTGACTGCACAGTATTATTGTTAAGGTGTTTACTGGGAAGTCAATTTAAATGTGTAAGAAGATTCTGGATTATTGAAGGACTTCAAGGTGAGAGTCGTTTCTGTTTTATGCAGTTGATGAAATGGGCATGAATTGGTGTTTTCTTAAAGAAAAAGGGAGGATGCTTCTGATAACGTCCTCATTGGAATGAGCCCTCCTTGTTGCTTACCCACCAGAAAATATCAACGTGCCACTTGGATAATGGCCTTCTTGCTGAGGTGACCCTTCCTTGCACTATGAGGATTCTGATTGTGCTGCTGGCCCTTCTGCTGAGGTGGGGCTTGCTCGTTTTCACGATAAGGAGGGTGATAATACTGGCGATGGTCTCCTTGCTGTAGTGGTCTCTCTGAATTTTCATCTCCACCCTCACCTTCATCAGCAACAGAAGGTCTCGGGTGCGGATGTGTTCCCAGTGTTCTCATAGTGACGTCTGCCTTTCCTCCTTTGTCTTACTCATGGACATTTTATATTTTCTACCAACCATCTACCTAGGAATCACCAAGCAGGACCTCTGCTTGCTTCCGGGGTGTTTACTTTCTGTTTCCATTTGTTTTTACTTTTAGGACCGGGACCAGATTGGAATCTAGTTTAGAATCCTGCCATTCTTCCCCTCAGTTATAAGTGTTGTGATTACAGAGGTGATCCACCACATGTAGCTCTAATCTAACCTTCTCAATATTGTTTAATTGTCTATTTCAATACTTTGTAGCCAGGGATTATCTTGCCATGAGCCATCATTTGTTTGCTGCAGGTTCTGCTGTTTTCCAAGCCTCTATTAATTTTTTAATCTTCAAGACTTGCCTGATTATTGTTTTCATGGGAAGTATAAAGTCAGAGTTTATGGACCATTGTCCTTTCATTACTGACCTTGTCCATACTTGTGTAATTACTCAATTCAGTGTGTGTGTTTCTACGTTGGTGGGAATTTGAAGATAATTTGGATGCAGGTAAATCACAGAGGACCACATGATTTTGAATATAAGACAGAACCCTCTCCATTATGGGCCACGAGACCTACGATCCGCATAGATGAGTATGCATGCTTCTCCTCTGTGAACACCTGTTGAGTATATTATGCGAAGCCCAACTGAATACTGTGCTCTTTATAGATAAAGTGAAAACACTAGGACGGCAGGTGGCTTTTCCCTTGGTCATCACGGACACATTATGAAGCAGAATACATTATCAGTGGGCTGTTGAAAATCAGAGCAATTTCTTGTCTCGTGAGCTTTCTTTGGAAGGCAAAGGGCAGTTTTATTGGAGGTGGTCCTCACGTAATAGATATCTGTAGTCTTCAGGAAGAAGGTGAAGTCAGAGACAAGGAGCACAAGAGAGAGTTGGGAAAACTGGTTCACATGTGTCTACTGTAGGACAGGCCATTCCGGGGAAATCAGCATTCTCCTTGGCTTCTTGGATCCTAGAAAAGATCATCAGATCCTGTGAAATGCAGCAGACAGTGAGTCTTTTCCTTGAACTTTGATGTTGGCAACTTGTAAAGCAGACCATTCTCTTATCTCCCCCCAAAATGTCACCTGTGAACTCATGAGGCAAAATCAAAACAAGTCATGAACAGGTGACCAGGAAGACATGCAGTAAAGGCAAGAAATGATTGGCAGCCTGCCGCAGGCTCTTAGTGACCTGTAGGTTGTTAGAGCAGTAAGTAATCCATGTCTGGAATGTCCACCTGGTAGAATCAACCATTTCTATCTTTTGCTTCTCAGTAAATCAGATTGATTTTGTTAGCTTCCCTAACAGTCATACTCAGACAGAGAGAATAAACATGAGGTGTATTTTCACATGGATTAATATTTTACAGGGTACACTTTCTCTAAAATTCTCTTTCCCTGATATTAGAAGGAAACCTTAAAATTGTTTCCATGTTGTGTCCCTTCTGCTCATGTGTCAAATTGTTTGTTAATGTATTCTGCTCTAAATATCTCCTTTCAATTCTGAAAAATTCAACACACACACACATAGACACACATGCACATATACACACGTACATGCATACACACAGGCACATACACAGTATGTAAACTTTATTTTTAGAAATATGTGAAAGGCAAGGAATGCTATGTTCAGCCTCCCCCCTCTTGTTAATTCATGCTGCTATTATGCACATGAAATTGTACTTAACCCTTTAGAGTGGGTCATCCATGTTGAGAGATTGGTTAGCAGGTAGAGCACTAAGTCTCTTTCAGAGGACCAGAGTGAGGCTCCCAGAACCCATGTCAGGCAACTAAGCACATGTGAGTCCGGCTTCAGGTGATCCGACATCCATTCTGGCCTGCTAGATCATCCGTAGACAGGTGGCACACACGCACACAAATTAAAAAATAAAATCAATCAATACATGAAATGTGGGTGACAACACCACCATGGCAGTGCAAGCGGCTGCTGACAAGGTCCGGGTGCCGCCAGCAGGAGGTCATAACCTTTATTCACTCTTTTTCACTGTATAGCTGCTAATAGTCTTATCATTCGTGGAGTCTGTTTCGCTTATTGATAAAACTTAAAAGAATCTTTAATTCAGCCCTTACCAACTGGGAAAGGGATGCATTGTAGAAAACAGGGACGTGGTGACTCCAGCACTAAAAATATAATAATATCTGTGTCCTTGTCTTTCCAGGCATGCTGACTCCCCTACCCAGGCTCCTGAGCCCCTGTCTGTACTGGGAAATCAGTGTCTTATGCGACAGGAATGATTTTGTAGAACAATTGTCTCATTCTCTGTGTAATATCAGGCCAGAGATATTAGACATGAAACAACTCTCACATATGCTTAAGACTAGAAGGTCAGTAAGATTGTTATTATTTGTGATAGGGCTGAGGATGATTTTCAAGGTCAAGAGAGTGAAAGCCTCAGACTGACATATCTGTGGGTCACATGTCTTCTAGGAGACAAAGCACTCTGCCTATCATGGGAATCTTTCACCCTCTGAGGAGTTCCCCTTCTGGAGAATGGGGATTAGATGACAATCTTCACCTCACTTTTCCAGGCTTGGACTTAATTAAAACAAGTCCTGCTCTAGTGTCTTTCTCCTGTCATGTTCCGTTTGTTCCTGTGATGGAGGCAGTGTCTTGTAGCAACTCGAGAACCTCATGGCATTCAGTTGCTGCATTCTAGTTCTTGGTTTTCTAAGATGCTGATCATGATGGATGGTGAGCCCATCCTCAGTGACGTCACCCAACACTGCCATCATGTAACTAATACGTAATCGTGAGAGGTGCTCACTTTGTGGGGACTGGTGCACAGCAGTAGAGATTTGCCCTTAGGCATAGAGGCAGTCTAACCAGGCAAGCAACTTTCCTCATGCAACCGGTCTCTTACGAGATGTTTTCTCTTTTCTATGTTCATCTCTTCTGTGGGTTATAGTCAGGACTGCAACCAAGGACAAAAGAAATCATCATAGCAGGTCTCACTCACAGACACAGGAACCTGGGGTGTTCTTGAGACTCACACGTTGTTCTTGACTCTGGTGGTCTTTAACTCTGAGGTCAGGATGCTGGACACTCACGGTTACACAATACTGTCACCGAGATGTTGGCTTCGGTGTTTTTTGACTTTTAAATCCAGAGAGAGAGATTTATGGAGGACAGCAATATGATTTTAAAGGAAGTTCTATGTGTGTGTGTGTGTGTGTGTGTGTGTGTGTGACCTCTTTGAGCAGTAACCCTGGGAAGACTGTTACTTTCGGTAAGAGGCAAGGTGGTGGTGGGAATAGGGATGGTAGATTTGCCTGAGAGAGGAGATGGGAGAGCTGAGAGGAATGGAGGGAGGGGAGAAGGAAGAATAATATTTTATTAGAGAAGGAAACTAATTAATTAAAAGTAAGAAACCATACAAATCAATAATATTTAAAGCAACACTAAAAAACACAACACCTGAGTATCTGAATATGAAGGAAATTATCTACATAATAAATTACCCTTATCCTTCTAAAAAAAAGAAAGAAAAAGGGATTCTATTGTAGATTTAGAGATGGGAGCTTCAGAGAAGAAAGACAGGCCTCCCACATTGCCAGAGGAAGGATCACTATTGGATATAGGCCTGGGGGAACGAACTGGCCAGTCTGCTTAGCCCAGTCACCAGGTGTTCAGATGCTTCTCAGTTTCAGCTATAACTTGGCATATATTTTCTAGAGTGCTCCTCTAGGGAAAAGAAAGATAATAAGACACCACACCTCACTTTTGCCCTCCCTGGCCCGAGGCAAAATCAAGCAAAACTTTAGATTAAAGCCATGCATTTCTTACTTCTTGCAGGGAAAGCTCTTCTCAAGAACCAAAGATGTTTCTGTTTTTAGCCAAGGAAAAAACTGCTCACTCATGTGAGCACTAGAAGTGCCTGCCAATTTTTATGTCCCATTCTCTTCACAATCAGCCAAAACAGTCCACATTCCTGAGCACCTGCATACAGTGGGCATACTGTGAATGACAAATCCCCTGATTCCCTTAAAGCTCAGCAAAGAAAAGGTTGATGATCATTGCTAGGCGATCGCTGAGAATCACATGGACCAGCAGTAGGGCAGATTGATATAATACCAGACATTTCTCCTGTTACCAGTTCTCTACTATTCTTCACTATGGCTCCACCTGCTGGGGACTTTGTGTACACCACGTGTTCCCTTAGAGGCAAGCTGCTGGCAGGGACTCTCTGTGAGATATTTGTCCTGTTCTCTACAAAAATCCACCCTTTGAGGTCAGAAATGCCAGGTGGCACTAGCCTAGATAACAAAAGTGCAGCCATGGCCAATCAGGACCTCTTCTGACACCTGGTGAGCCATGAATTCACTTTTACCACCTAACGACTAGACAATGGTGGCGCCATGAATTGATGGTGTATGGGACACGGGGGCCACAAAGACATTATCAGACTTTTCCCTCTAACATCCTCTTACTTATTTCTGCCCCTAGTCAGTTCCCCTCCCCACCTTTTCATCTTGGGCATTTCTAGGCTCTTTGGGAGTCTCTTTTTCCTTTCCTATTCTTTTCTTCCAGCCACGTGTAGGAAGTTACCCCCAGGCCTAAGTGGAGCATGTATAAAAGCCCAGCAGAGATCCTCCTGAGTGTCTTGCTCATCTCTGTATGCTCCCGCTGAATCAGAGGTGCCCATGCTATGCCCGGTTCTAATAGTCTCTGCCTTGTGCATTCTGACTATGACATTCCCCAGTTCACCGTCAGGTATGTGCGCCATTGAGTAGTTTTTGAGAAAAGTTAAATATTTTTGTGTGGTGTGTTTGTGTAATGAAAAACAGGGGAGAAATAAGGATGATGGAGATATGGGTGGGGGAACCACATACACACAAAAGAGAGCCAAAGACAGAGAGGGAGAGACAGAGATTTGTCCTAAAAGTTTTAGAAATCCGGGTACACTTTCCATGTAGCTTTAGTTGAATTTTAAGGTGAGAAAATTGGGCAGCTGAACAACTAAGGCTACTGTTTTAGTTGTGAGCTTGAATTCAAGTAAAGTTAACATTCTGGGCCAACTGGAATCAAAGGAAGACAGTTGAGATTCTCCTAAGCATCCCATTTTTTCTGGATGTCATCAAGACTGTATGTCTTTATTGAGTTCAGAGTAATGAGTCTATGGGTCCTCACCTCACAGTAGAGGACAGTTGGAGTCATAAAACTTTGTTAGCCACCTCAGTCACTGACTGTCAAAATCAGTAGGCCTGAGGTCAAAATTGGAGCATGTTGAAGAAGAAAAATGGTGTCCTCATGAGTCAGAGAAAACAAAACAAAACAAAAAAACCCAGGAACTTTCCACACCAAAGCTTTCTCTTCCAGTTCTTCCTGAATTCAGGCCTAACTCCGAAGGAATCTTGCTTGTCCAACTGTGTGAAAGTGATCATTTTCCATATTCAAGAAAGGCCAGGTCTGGAATGTCTAGGTGAGAATCATTTAAAGAGCCAAGGGCTTCCTGAGCTGTAGATTGAAACTTGTGTAGTTAGTGCTATTTCAGAAACAATGCAAACAAGCAATAGACTCCCAACACAAGGCAAGAGCCTTGTCTCTGCTTACATATGTGCACC
The DNA here is from genome assembly GCA_026225945.1 of Cricetomys ansorgei. Classification (NCBI taxonomy): domain Eukaryota; kingdom Metazoa; phylum Chordata; class Mammalia; order Rodentia; family Nesomyidae; genus Cricetomys; species Cricetomys ansorgei. The sequence continues at coordinate 13,461,809 of JAMJFZ010002307.1, forward strand.
CTAAATCTCTGGAATGTTGGTCATGGGAAGGATGTGGCAAACCTACCTCATCTTTGCTCATGGAGTTCAGTGTTGGAAATCCTTCTTGACATAGTGAGTGTGTGCAATGTACTATCTGGACAGCTCGCTGCCATATAGCATCTATCCCTGGATTTCAAGAAGCCCCACTGTGGGTATCCTGTGTCCTGGTTATTTCATCAGTCTCCTCTGCAATCTCTGCTACTGCTGTAGAGATAACCTGTGAACAGACACCACTGAAGACAAAGAACAGTAGGAGTCACTCACCTGACAGTTGACTGTGGTATAAAGGAAGGCCAAGCTCTTCTGAAGTACCAGTGTAGAGCTATTATCCATTTTCTGTTGAGTCCTTCAAATGTCCTTCAAATGCTAGACTCACATATATCCAAAAAGAGAGACAGCAAGGAGAAATTCCACAGAGATGATTTTTTCAGGTTACTGGGACAGAGATATGAAAGCATTTTTCCAATACATACTTTTCAGAAGGGTGTTGAATTCTCATTTACTTTCTGACAAAAACAAACAAGTCTAGAATATTGTAGACATTTATTTTTAGTTATGTATAAAACAAATGTGCACTGTTGGAAAAGGGGATGTGTAAGCCTTGGCATTTTGTATAATCTGCAGGTGTTGGATTCCTGTGGGGGATGTTTGATTGCTTATGCTCTGCACCTGAGAATTCAGAATTAATAAAAATACCTGAGATCAGACTCACAGGGTTCCACTGTTCAGTATGGCTTGTGGCATGATAGTGGTTCCCTCTGCTGAGGTCTTGCAGAGCTTCTAAGTTTGAAATTGCCTCCACATTTTCCATCCCGAGCTACCACAGGAGCTAACTTCTACACCTGAATGATATGGCATGTGATCGCAATATATTCTGAGATGACCTCTTAGCACCTAGAATGTCTGCAAGGGATAATAGAGTGGGCTACTGGCAATTCTTCCTTTGGCCTCCCTGTGTGGGTGGCCTTGATTGTTCCTATGATGAGGATGGGAGTGATTGTCTCTTTGCTATTGTGGTCTCTCCTGTGATTTTTATTTTGAACAACATCTTCATCCTCATCCTCCTCCTCTTCCTCCTCCTCCTCCTCCTCCTCCTCCTCCTCCTCCTCCTCCTCCTCCTCATAGAGGCCTTGAAGAAAGTCCTCCTAGAGGGCCTTGTTGTGGAGGCGATCCTGAGTTCTGTCTTTGTTGCACAGCCTCTGTGTAAATGACTTTATCTAGTCTTTTTTTTCCTATACCTTCTAACTTCCACCCACTTTCGTAGCAACTAATTCCTCATGATAAGAAAATCTAATACAGGGTAACTTATGTCCAGGGTCCTGACTAAGTTGATTTCTTCTTGGTTAGGTGAACAAATAGTGATTTTAAGAAGATTTTAAAGCTCAGAAGATGTTTCTCAAAGCAGAAATGAAACAAAGATGTAAAAGTTTTAATATTAATTTTTTAACTGGCTATGAACTTGAGCAATGTCTGTGAAGCCTTGCTGTTAGAGTTTGTTGTTCAGGGCCCTGGACCAATGTAGAAAACAAGAAAGAAACGGAAGAGAGATGGAAAGGTGATCCATGCAAGATCCATGGTTACCTATGGAAATATTTGCGAGTAATAAAAAGGGCATTGTCTTATTTTTCTGGGTATTTCACACCAAGTCACATAATTCTACATTTCACTCCTGTGAGAGAACAATTCTTTGAGTAACTCACATTGCCATCCAGGATTCCAAATGCCATGGAGGATTATGCTTCCCATATTTGCATAATCTCCAGCTGCTGCTTCTTTCTGGGGAAGAGGCAAATGTTCCTGTCATATATCATCTAGCCTTCCTGTTATTCTAGCATGTATGCGGAGGAAGATTTCAGTGTCTGTGGGGAATTTTCATTTGCTAATTTCATAAAAATAATTAAGAAAAAAAAAACACATGGTAGTTTAGAGGATGGAAGTTCGTGAGGTAAGGAATTAGAGAAGGGCAATCCAGGATGGGTCTGATTTTGCCCAACAGCTGGGACTGGAGATCTTCACAGATGATCTTTGGAAATAAACACAGGACAGGGTGAAGGGAGATATGGCATTGGCAGTCACACAATGTCCTCTATAGGAAATGGGGACTTCCAGCCACAGCGTGTACATCACAGAGATGAAATTTGTCCTCAGGCAA